>JASDDO010000026.1:155087462-155699962 GCA_030015575.1 Agapanthus africanus | reverse complement strand
GTACGGGAGGTGTTAGAAGTGGCACGAGACAGTAAGATTTAATACACATAACTTGAATCCAGTTGCTGTTGTACCGTGGCATAAACGGTTCCTTGTACTATACTTGCCTCTAGTCTCTGGTATATAGAGACTCCTCTCATATACACTGGCATCCTTCTGTACCAAACTACAAACAACAGCGTTAACACAACATTATAATAATATAAATACAACCTTAAAAGCTACCTTCTTATTCTACCTATTCTATATCTCTCTTATCTTTGGGACTTACCGAGCGATCTGTTCGCTGATGACATTCTCTTCTTTCTTCTTTAAATGTCGTCAGGTGATCTGGACACGTCAGAGATCGAGCCCAGCGTTGAAGACTTGGACCATTTCATTGAAGACTCAGAGCTTTAGTTCATTGTACACTTTTATTTCAGTACTTTTTCTTTTCTGTTATGCCATTGTTTAGGCATTGTTTTCATTCAGTTGTATTTCTTTTTCCATGCATTGTACAGAAAGAATGTGAATAAATAAAGTTGATGTTTTATTATATCGTGTCTCTTGTGCATTTATTTTTATATTGCATAGATACGCTTAGCATATTTACTTCATAGTAGATACATAGCGGTCTCATCGCGTCCTCTGCCCATATATTGAGAAGCGGGGCGTGACACATTTAATGCCCTATATCATTTTAATACACATCACCAACTTTTAGCCAACCCAATGCAGCAGTTATATGTCAATATCATTGATAAAAAGGTTAGAAAAGATTTTTAAAAACATTTAGTTAAGATAATAAATTTCTTTTATACTTTTTAATTAAGACAGTGAATATATCCTTATTAAACTCTTATTCTGACACAGGCGGTGCACAGCATGTGTGCAAAATAGTAAAACATTTAACCCACCGCTCTAACCAGCCCCATCTCAATTTACCACCTTTTCTTCTTCGTTTACTTCTCTCTTGCCCCAGTTTTGCCATAAAATTTTCCCCCTTTCTTCCCGTACCCTAAATTTTTCATCTTTTAAAAAAAATTCTTCTTATTTTTTCTGTATCTTATCTTTTTCCCCTGGCATCTTCTTCAAAGAGCTCATTTCACGCAAGGTGTTCAAGTTATGCAAGTGCATCTTGGAATATTACAGGATGACTTTTTAAAAACATTCCAGTAATGTTTTCTAAAACATATCAGCTGAATGTCTGGTTTCGCATAAAATATAATAGGAATAATCACAATAATTTTCTTTAGGATGGGTTTGATGCGTGGAATGGAAATGAAAGAATATCGGGAATACTCATATTCCCGGATGATGACCGGGCATCTGATTTCAAGAAATCTTACATTAGCGTGGTTGGAATATTTTAATCATCTCCAGCAATATATATATGAACAACCGTCGACCAGCGGCGGACGACGGAGGATGGACGGTGAGCGAGCAGCGGCCGACGAACAACGGGAAGCGGGAGGGCGGCCCGCGGTGAAGGACGGCAGGCGGGCGGGCAGCCCACTGGCGGTGCATCGACGGCCAGCCATACATGGCGGGCGGTCATTGAACATTGATGGAGGTTCTTTTCGGGTCTCCTTCAGATGTTGTCTTCCGTCGTTCTCCCGATGAACTTTGGAGGTGATCTCCTGTTGCGTGTGGGTCTCAATGGGTTTTGAGAAGATTGGTGATTTGAGGAGTTTAGCACCGAGTACCTGCAAAAAAGTTTCGGGATGGTTTGATACCACCGAGGACCCTCCGACGATCAAGTTAGTACTGGATCCGAGCAGCGTAACGGCTAAGTGGAGTAAAAAACGGCTTACTTGACCCCTATGTGATGGGGGTTTATATAGCGGCGGCAACACGCAGCAGCAGGCACGAGAATCTCGCCGGCAGTTACGCTCCCGACGTCACGCCCGCGTAAAGAGCGGATCGCCCATTAATAGGGATCATGATGGCGTGGAACATGGGACGTTGCTGGCGGAGAATCTGCGCGTGGTGAGATTTGCGGAGCGGCGGTTACGCCTGTGAGTGGTGGAGTTGGTCGGTCGGAGGGACCGAGGAAGACGGCCTCGGCTGGGGAGCTCGGAGACGAGAAAGAGGGCCGAGGAGTCTTGGTCCTGTGGCAGCTCGGGGTGAGCTGAGGCGCCGAGGAAGCCAATTTGCAGGGGGCCCCAAGGAGGGCCAGCTTGTGCTTGCAGGTCGGGTATAAGGGTGGCCTGGTCGGCCTCTGTGGGCCCTTTCTTCTGGGTCTTGGGACATGTCATCTGCCACGTGTCCTTTGCTGATATTGAGCATCATCATTAACCCCCCACTCTTGTCCCGACCAGCTAGCGGGTCGGGTCAGGAGTGGACTGCCGGGCCGCCCGGGGTAAGCTCCCTCCTAAGGTTTCGTCGGGACGCGTCCCCAGGCCGTCAGCTGTCTTTTCTGCCAGCGAATTAGGGCGAGATCTCTGCATTTAAGGAAGGTGCGCCGGTTCGTGTATCCTGCCACTGAAGCAACGGTCCACGTGTCAAGTATCGGTTGGCCGACGCGACGTGTGCAGACCTATAGCGTCTGATGGGGCGTGGTCCAGTGCGGGGACGACAAGTGGAGAAATCGATCGTCGAGTTGACTTCGATCACCTGCAGCGTCTGTTGGGCAGGAGGATGCCTGCTGGGGATGACCGAACAGGGAAGCTGCTCGGTTGATCTTGGCGAGGGCCTTGATCCCTGGCGTTGCGAGTAGGGAAGCTACCGGCCAGGGATAGCCGAGCAGGGAAGCCGCTCGGCTGCCTCTGGGAGGACTTTGATCCTTAGCGTTGGAGGGGTTGTAAGAAGCCTGCCAAGGATAACTGGGCAGTGAAGCTGCACGGTTGCCTCTTGGCGAGGGCTTTGATCTCTGGCGTCGTGGGTAGGCAACCGCCAGCCTGGGATGACCGAGCGGGGTAGCCGCTCAGATGCCTCTTCCGAGGGCTTTGATCCCTGGCGTTGCGGGTAGGGAAGCTACCGGTTAGGGATGGCTGAGCAGGGAAGCCGCTCTGGTGCCTCTAAGGAGGACTTCGATCCTTAGCGTTGAAGGGGTCGTAGGAGGCCTGCTAAGGATAACCGGGCAGTGAAGCTGCGCGGTTGCCTCTTGGCGAGGGCTTTGATCCCTGGCGTTGCGAGTAGGGAAGCTACCGGCCAGGGATAGCCGAGCAGGGAAGCCGCTCGGCTGCCTCTAAGAAGGACTTTGATCCTTGTCTTTGTTGGGTAGGAAGCTACCCGTTGGGATGCGCCGAGCAGAAAGAGGCTCGGCGGCCTCGCGAAGAGGGCTTCAGATCTTCAGCGTCTGATAGGCAGGAGGACGCCCGCCGGGGATGCGCCGAACAGAAGGAACTCGGCGGCCTCGTGGTGAGGGCTTGAGATCCTCAGCGTCTGATGGGCAGGAGGACGCCTGCCGGGGATGTGCCGAGCAGAAGGAACTCGGCGGCCTCGCGGTGAGGGCTTGAGATCCTCAGTGTCTGATGGGCAGGAGGATGCCCGTTGGGGATGCGCCGAGCAAGAAGGATCTCGACGGCCTCGTGATGAGGGCTTCAAACCCTCAGCGTCTAATGGACAGGAGGATGCCCGCTGGGGATGCGCTGAGCCGGAAGGATCTCGGCGGCCTCGTGGTAAGGGCTTGAGATCCTCAGCGTCTGATGGGTAGGAGGATGCCCGCTGGGGATGCGCCGAGCAAGAAGGATCTCGGCGGCCTTGCGATGAGGGCTTCAGACCCTCAGAGTCTGATGGGCAGAAGGATGCCCGCTGGGATGCGCCGAGCAGGAAGGATCTCGGCGGCCTCTTGGTGAGGGCTTGAGATCCTCAGCGTCTGATGGGCAGGAGGATGCCCGCTGGGGATGCGCCGAGCGAGAAGGATCTCGGCGGCCTCGTGGTGAGGGCTTGAGATCCTCAGCGTCTGATGGGCAGGAGGATGCCCGCTAGGGATGCGCCGAGCGAGAAGGATCTCAGCAGCCTCAGATGAGGGCTTCGATCCTCAGCGTGAGAGGGGCGGCGAGAGGCCTGCTGAGGATGGCCGAACAGGGTAGCTGCTCGGTGTCTCTTGGCGAAGGCTTGGATCCCTGGCGTCGTGGGTATGGACCTACCAGCCGGGGATGACCGAGCAGGGTAGCTGCTTGGTGCCTCTTGGCGAGGGCTTAGATCCCTGGCGTCGTGGGTAGGGACCTACCAGCCGGGGATGACCGAGCAGGGTAGCTGATCGGTGCTTCTTGGCGAGGGCTTTGATCCTTAGCGTTGGAGGGGCTGTAAGAAGCCCACTAAGGATGACCGGACAGTGAAGCTGCGCGGTTGCCTCTTGGCGATGGCTTTGATCTCTGGCGTCGTGGGTAGGCAACTACCAGCCTGGGATGACCGAGCGGGGTAGCCGCCCGGATGCCTCTTGCAAGGGCTTCGATCCCCGGCGTCATGGGTAGGGAGCTACCAGCCGGAGATGACCGAGAAGGGTAGCTGCTCGGTTGCCTCTTGCGAGGGCTTTAATCCTTCAGAACGGGGACCGAGCAAGGTTATTGCTCTGTCCCTCTTGGCGAGGACTTTGATCCTTGTCGGTTGTGGTAGGAAGCTACCAGCCGGGGATAGCCGAGCAAGGACTCGACCGCCTCTGGGAGGACTTTGGTCCTTGGCGTGGGAGGGGCTGTAAGAAGCCTACCAAGGACCCTTGGCCGGGCAGGGTTATTGCCCGGTGCCTCTTGACGAGGGCTTTTGTCCTAAAGGATAGCCGAGCGAGGGATCCTCGGGCTCGACTGCCTCTGGGAGGGCTTTCTGATCCCTGGCGTTGCGGTAGGGAAGCTACCCGCCAGGGATAGCCGAGCGAGGGTCGGGCTTGTTTCCTGATTTAAAATCAGGAAAGCTTATGGAAAAAGCTTGAGAAGAGGGTCACGTGCTTACACGTGACCAGCAGTCACGTGTTGGCACGTGACACCCAAAAGTATCGGCAAAGCAAGTTCAGCTTCCTGATTACATCAAAGAAAAAGGGCTTAAGAAAGGGTCACGTGCCCCCACGTGACCAGGGTCACGTGTTTGCACGTGACATTTTAAAGCAGATTCAAAGGCATATCGGTTCCCTGATCAAGTCAAGGAAAAAGAGTTCAGACAAGGGTCACGTGCTCACACGTGACCAGGGGTCACGTGGCAGCACGTAACGGTTAAGCGACAACCAGAAGACAGCGCAAAAAGAAAGAAGAAGGCTCATTCCAAAAGAGGTCACATGCCCACACGTGACCATGGGTCACGTGGTCACACGTGACCGGCTTTCAAAGCCCATTTTGTCAACAGAATTAAATTCTGAAAGAGATTCAAATCTTTCCAAAGGAAAGCGACTATCTAGAAACAATTAAATTAAAGGTTCAGAGGTGATTAAATATTTATGGGAAAATCTCGGGTTTGGAAAGATTTCCCCTTTAAATCTAACCGAAATAACAAAGAAGAATCCGGGACTTGAAATCCAATGGTGAATAAAATTCACCTAATAATCCAAAGGTCCAAAACGAATGATGGATGCAAATCAAATCTCTCAATGAAGATTCGTTAAAAAACTGATTGATTCGGCTGCTTCTCCTATAAATTGGAGCCAAGAGATACAGAGAAGGGAGATACAAAAAAAGGGAGAGAAAAAAGAAAAGGAAGAGAGCTTTGATACTTTGAAAAACTTGGATCTTCTGCAAAAACCCTAGGTAAGAAAGGGAAAAGCTCCTTGAAAGGAAAAGAGAATTTAATTCTCAACAGAGTTTAACTCTGATATATAAAACAGAAGAACATATTTCTTCTCTCTTTGATAAAGGATCTGCAAAGTGCACATCTCCCCTTGAGGTTGAGAATTTAATTCTCAATGGGTCGAGATCCTGCCATGCAGATCCAAAACATAGAGAGGGAATGGAAGCACGAGAATTTAATTCTCACAGAACTATAGGAATTTAATTCCTTTAAAATAAAATTAGGGCTTGACCTTGTATCATGGGAATTTAATTCCTTCAGAACAGAAAGAAACAGGGTTTAACCCTAATTAAGAACCTAGTTCTGTTGAAACAACGGGAATTTAATTCCCTTAATCATAATTTAACAGAGGATGGAAGTTTTAATTCCTTAAAAGCTTTTATTAGGGTTTAACCCTATTCAGTTCTTCACATATATGAAGAATTTAATTCCTACAGAAAATTCAGAGTCCAACTCTATTCAGAATATAAACCTTCAAAAGGAAGTAGGAATTTAATTCCTCTGAAATTACTGTCAGGGTTTAACCCTACGAGGAACTTGATTCCTGGAAAAGATTAACAGATCCTCTAAAACAACATACATAGAGGCAGGGTCACGTGTCACCACGTGACCCCCCCAAGAGATCTACAGAAAGCCCCTTTGAGGCAGCACCCCACGTGACCCACGTGACCCTCGGCAGAAGCTCTAATACATAGGCATTTGAATGCCCATCACGTGATGGCACGTGATGCTCTGAAAGATGTGATAATCTCAGCAGAATAAATGAAGGGAGGGCGCTCTCACGTGCTGCCACGTGACCCCTCCTGCCTTAGTGTTTAACACTAAATTGAAATTCCCGAACCCAGTGTTAAAACACTGTTGGGCCTTAGTGTTCAATACTAATCAAAAAGCTTTGTTTGCAGTGTTCAACACTGACTACCTTAGTGTTTAACACTAATCTGAGATCTTCATTGCCAGTGTTCAACACTGATCTGTTTTAGTGTTTAATACTAATTTGAAAAGCCTTGTTGCCGGTGTTTAACACCAATTATCTCTTAGTGTTAAACACTAACTTGTCAACCTCATTCCCAGTGTTCAACACTGACTGCTCTGTAGTGTTTAACACTAGGCTTTGGCCCAATTGGCCTAAATGGATAGAGGCAAAGCCTCTCCTGATTGGACTTAGCCCAAGATGGCCATAAGTCCTCAATTTGTGATTAACTGGGCCAATGGACTCATAACATAATTAATTCGTCTTGATCCCAAATTGGGCCAAGGACTATTTAATCCACTCCGGTTCTAGGGTACATCTCTTCACTCCTTTGATACTTGGCATTGTAATCCCTCAATGTCTTCAAAGAGGTGACGGGTCCCAACGACCACACATTGATACGGACTGTGGGGTCCTTAAACCCGTGTCTAATGCAAAATTCCTGGTTACGTGGAACGCGGATAATGTCACTCTTTGACCCCGTGGAAAACGTCCAGAGCGGAGCCTGGTCCTCGCCAAGCACGGCAGTGAACCCGTGTGAAGCATCCAGAGCACATACCGGACTGTGGGGTCCTTAAACCCATGGAATACGACGTCCTTAACCTTGACCGAGATGTCTTAAAACTAACAATGGACTGTGGGGTCCTTAAACCCATGGACTACGACGTCCTTAACCTTGACCGAGATGTCTTAAAACTAACAATGGACCGCAACGTCCTTAAACTACCCATGGACCGTAACGTCCTTAAACTAGAACAATAGAGCCCCGTATGCTCTTTTGTCGGATCTAAACGATCCCGTTTAAGTTGATCTTAGCCTCAAAGATGGCTAACGTATCCTTAAACCTTCAAACAGACTGGACTATGAATCCTCCCAATTAACCCTGGCTCGAGGGTACATCTCTGAACTCCTCTGACATCCGTCGTTGTAATCCTTCAACGTCGTCAGAGAGGTGACGGGTCCCGACGGCCATACATTCATGGACCACTATGTCCCTAAACTGGAACAATAGAGCCAATTGCTCTTTTGTCGGATCTAAACGATCCCGTTAAGTTGATCTTAGTCTCAAACTGGACTAACGTATCTTTAACAAACGTTTGAGTTGATCTTAGCCTCAAATATGGCTAACGTATCCTCAAACCAAAACCCCAAACCCAAATCTAAGATAATACGGATTTGGACTACTCCACGCCCTATGGACGACGACATAACTCAGTCTCCGTAAACAATCCACGGGCAACAAAATACAAAACAAACACCCACGACACGAAGTGACCATCTGGAGAAGGAGAAAGTTGTTACCGCAATGCGGTAGCGTAATTAACTGCAGGGGCTTGCGCCTGCAGGGAAGAGCGTCCCCACAATCAAAAACCCCTCAAACGAGGGGGAATCTGACGAAGTCTGCTATATCGGACGCATCCGTCTAAACCTTCGATACATGGTGCCATAAATCAACTTGGCATCTTCGGAGAGGTGGACGGATAGCACCAATTAGCATCTGCCCCGAACCTCAGGCGAGACGTCCGCGTCCCGGCCGCCGTTCGGAGGGGAACAGATTCTGGCACGCCCGGTGAGACCTTTTCCTCTTTCCACTCCACACTTCGTGTGTCGTGTTCGCGAACGAATCGCGGTTCGCTAATAGTTGCCCTTGGGTTTCAAGATACTAAGAATTGGTGTCTTGCTTATTGCAGAAAGCAAAGGATCGATGGCTTCTACTTCTGCGAAATCCTCCAACCGCTCAAACTGCAATTGCGACCAACGCTTTGCCTCGCCAGGAGGTATAGCCTACGGACCCCAAGCTGCTTTGCTATTCACAATGCCGGTGGACCAGGTGACTCAGGCCACTACCGGATTGTTCTTCGGGACTATACTCCCACCAACAAGCTTCACGGCGCCAGTGCTGACAAAGGAAGCTCCCAAGAAGTCGGTCTTTGATCGTCTTACCCCCGCCGCGGCTCATCTTAACGGGTCGCCCAACATCAGCGCCTCGGTCTTCTCTAGATTGGGCCAGAAATCCTGCGAACTCATCATTAAGTCTGCAATCCCAGAGAAGGCTGCTTCTAAGAAAGTGGCTGCTCCTGCTCCCGAAATCGTCAAGGCGACTTCTCTGGCCAAAAGGTCGGTCTTTACAAGATTGACGGCTCCAGCTCCCGCTCCTGCTGCCCAAAGGATGTCGGTCTTTGACAAGCTAACACCAACAGCGACCCCCCACCTACACAGGGGGCAAGACGAAACCATTCTTACCGCTGACCCTATGCCGTCCGCTCGACACGCTCGACGTCGCCATTGGCGCCGAGTAAGGAAGGCTGGGGGCAACTCCCCCTCCGGGTTGACTCCATCGGCCCCGGTGGCAGAAGTTAATGCTGCTGTTCCAACTGGGAACAGCTTCGAAATGCTAAATAAGGTGCGAAGGAATTCTGCTACTGCAGTGCTGAAGAGGACTCCTCCCCCATTAAAAAAGGTTGTGGAAATAAAACCCGAACAGCCCCGATCTCCTCAACGGCTGTCTTCCAAAATCTATAAAGTTTGGCGGCAGGCCCGAGACTCGATCATCGATCCAAACTTCTCCCGCCAGCACAAGAAGCTGAAAATCCAACCGGAAGCCGGTCGCCAGGCTAAACCCCAAAAGGCTGTTGATTAACTGGCTCATAAAAAGAGGAAGCCAGAGAAGACCCCCCAGCATGCAACGACGGCTAAAAGCACTGAGCCCAGACGCCCTAAGTCTGGGGGCATGGTGGTGCACACTGTTTACATGGCATCTGGAAAAGAGGAAAGCCGCACTTCTACGGGCCACCGACCGCTAACCCGATCCGTGACGAAAGCCCAGGAGCAGCAACAAAAGCTCCAGGAAATGATGAATGCTATGGCCGCACTTACTGGGCCAAAAGAAAACCCAGAAACGTCCTCAGACGCGCGCCAGGAGGAAGAAACCGACGCTGAATTCCTTCGCCGGATACTGGAGAAAAAGGACAAAGAGGCTGCTGAACAAGTGGCCAACATACAACGTATGGGCCTTCTCTTCCAAGATATGATAGGAATGATGATCCAGCAGGACTTACCCGCCGAGGATCCCCCAATCGTTCTTGAAGACGACCGAGGAGAAACGTCAAATCCACCACCAGCCCTCTCAACGGCCAAGGAGGAGGCAATCTCTAAGGCTGACTTGGTTGACTACATAGCCCAGCAAATCCGGGTTCATCACGCGACTGAGGCGGCTGGTCAAGTCGTAAAAACGGGGCGGCCCTATCCAGGCTGGTACGACCAAATCAAATACCCGCCAGGTTATACGATACCAAAGTTCCACGTGTATAAGGGGACCGGCAATCCCCACCAACATGTCGCCCAGTTCCGGGCCCTCTGCGGTAACACCGGCGGTGATGATAAACTGTTGCTCCGCCAGTTCATGGGCAGCCTATCAGAAACTGCGTTCGAATGGTATTCGGAACTCCCGAACGATTCTATCAAAACGTTCGCTGAAATGGAGTTGTTGTTCACTCAGCGATTTGCAAGTGCCAGCGAACGCACTCCAATAACTGCACTGATTAACGCCAGGGTAAAACCAGGCGAAACCTGGGTCCAGTATGCTATACGCTGGCGGAACTTATGGTCGAGATGTGAACAACGCATTGAGGAGGCACCCGCAGTGGGCATGTTCGTGGGAACCCTAGACCCCCACGCAACTATCTCACAGTTTATGATGTTCTTTAAGCCAACCACATTCCAGGCTTTAATCGATAAGTTGGCTCAGATGGACCAGATGGGTCATAGACCACCTCCCCCGAAGTCAGAACCTCGGAACGACAAGGGTAAAGGAAGGGCAACCTTTGTTGCGAATGCCCAACAGCAACCTAACGCCCTGAAACCGGCAGATCAACTGGAGGAAAGACGTCGGTATTATAATGAGAAGATGAAGCGTCCCTACTCGTTCCCACGAGACAAGACGAAACGGTTATTCGAGCTGGCAATACGCAACAGACTTATAAGCCTACCAAATCCAAGGCGACCGCCGCAACCCACTGAGGTGAATAACCCTAACTATTGCCCTTACCATCAAACGGTAGGCCATCCGATTGAAGATTGCTTCGTCTTCAAAGGATGGATTGAAGACCAGTACCTCCAGGGGAAGTTTGTACTGTCCGAAAAGTGGAAGGTGAACCCACCACAACCGCATACTCCTAAGAAAGCAGATACACCGGGGGCAACCTGCTCCTTTATTGAAGAAGCTCCATGGGAGGTCGTGCTATCAACTAAAACCAAAAGAATGCTGAAAGACCTTCATGCGTGCCCTGCGATCGAATGGAAGGACCCTCTTGAACCTCAAATTATCGAAGGGATGCTAAGGCGCCGCCCAACTACAAAGACTCGCGATAAGAGCCCAAATACTCACGCCCAATCGTCAAAATCTTCGAAGAAAAAGAAGAAGAAATCCAAGAAGCCCGTGAAGCTTGGAAACGAGCACACGAACTTGCAGAAGCAAATTGACGCGCTGGAAGAATACAATCAAAAGGCGCGAACTCCTGTCACACTGCAAGAGTTCCTCAACCACATCTTTCAAGAGGAAGATGATGGAGAGAGCTCGTCGGATGAATCCGAAGGATATGTGGCGAGTTGTAACGTAATCTCCCACTCGTTTACCGATGATGGGAAAACTCCTGGCACTAAGAAGCTGGAGGCAGAGCCTGTACCAGAGCGTGCATGGCCAACAGATGAAATGATCGACGCTTTTCTAGACGAGATTCGTCTAAAATGTAAAGCGGACCAGGAGCGTGAGATGGCCACATCGAAAGGAGCCAAATGCGGGCAACTGAACGAAAGAGTTGACCTACCACTGCCAGAGCAAAAGGCATCCAAAGTAGACAAGAAGATATTCAAGACGAGGAAAAGGTTTGCCAAAGCCATGTCAATGGGAATGAAGCTACCACCCTCGGAAGGAAACACACACGATGGGGTGGAGAGGCACCCTGACTATTGCGCATATCATCGGAAAATATCACATCCCACAGAGGAGTGTGACGCCTTTAAGATATGGTGGCAAGGATACGTCGCTCGTCGGCAACATGTTAAGCGCATGAAACGCAAGATCCGTCGGGAGCGAAGAAGTACTGTCGATGGGCACAACATAACGACTGGCAACTGTTACATGGTTAACGCCAGGGGGTCACAAGTTCTCACCTTTGGGAGCGACTCTGATGAAGAAATGGCTCTGGGCCCTCTCTTTAAAGAATCTGTTTTAAGGAAAGAGGAGAAATCGGAGGCCTGCGAGAACATTCAGCTGCGTAATCGCACACTCCCAGAAAAGAATCTCGGGCCCGCGAGTAGGAAAGATAAGGGAAAGGAAAAGGTCACTGAAGATATCACTTTAGACGACCAAGTCATGAGAGAGCTGGCTGCCAAAGACCCTCCTAGAAAGGGTAAAGTGGACTATAACATCCTAACGCACCTAAAGAAGCTACCTTCTCAGCTTAGCATTCTCGATGCCCTCCTATTATCAAAAGAAGCGCGAGACTCACTAATTAAGGCGTTACAAGAACCTGAGCAATTCCAAGCCTTCCTCGCCACTGAAAAGATGAAGGATGAACTGGAGGAAGTGCATACGGCCGACATCACTTTCGGTAATGAAGACCTCCTTCTCGGAACGTGCGATCACAACCGTCCCCTGTATGTCTCCGGATACTGCCATGATATCAAGATAGGAAAGATTCTGGTGGATAATGGATCCTCCGTCAATCTCTTTAATGTTCGGGTGTTGAAGGAAATCTGCATGAGCGTGCAACACCTCGCTCGTGACAAAATTACTATCTCCGGTTTCGATTCACAATCGTCACGGACTCTCGGATCTGTGATACTAACATTACGCTTTGGACTTCTCGTCACAGACATCAAATTTCATGTCATTGACGCCAAGACCTGCTACAACGCCTTGCTCGGTCGTCCTTGGTTACACGAATACAACATCATCCCTTCTACACAACATCAGTGTATGAAGTACTTTAAGGATGGTTTCGAGTATACCGTAACAAGTGAGTTAAACCCATTTTCCGTGAACGAAGTCCGCAAATACGAAGATGCGAAGTACTTTTTGCCAGATTTCGAGGATACAGAAAGATGTCGCAATCCGGAGAATAAAACCGCCGTCACCATCCCTGTTTTCGGGAGCGATACCGAAGAAGAGGAAGAGATAGTTTATGCAGGGCCATCTCAACGCAACAACCTGGGGACGCCCGCCCCCATGTTGGTCTTCGGAAGTGATTCAGAAGATGAAGTTAATGCCGTGTTCTCCAATCGGCTGTCAATACAAACACCCCCTGGCGATGACCATAGTTTGCAAATCACCATGGTACCGCGAGAACACTACAAGGATCTCGACACGCTTCAGGCTAATAATGTGCAGGACCTGCAAACGTTTTACGTCCCTCCCAGGCAAAGGGGTGAGAAGGTGATCCTATTCTACCGATCCTCAGAGTCGAAAATAGAGAAAGAGATCTGACATGGCGCGGATGCTACACTTGACAGGCTCCAACCCATCCGTCTGCCCAGATACTATACAAATGGATTAAAGAAGCTATTGAAGCGCCAAGGAGTACCCTTAAAACAGACTGTTCGGCAGGCTCGGTTCTACAACAGAATTTGGGATGTCCCTGGGACTCAACGCAAATTGCCCAACGGGAAAATGGAAACACTCGGGTTTGGATACGCAAGAGCCGGAAAACGGGAACGGGCCCACAGTAGCTACGCCATATATACCTTTGATGAAGAAGAGGACGCCTCGTCGGGAGATGCCAACCCCTCATCAAAACTAGACCCCGCGATTGAAGCGCCGAGTCCGTCGTTTGAGGAACGAATGGGCAAGCCTATCAGGAAAGTGGGTCAGAAAGCTCGGGAAGACCGCAACCGTGAAATGGCCATCTACGGGAAGGCCAGGACGCAACGTCTATTTCAACGTGCTGCAAAAGACAAAGACGCTTATCCTCGTCAATCCGTTGTACGAAAGGCCCGACGCAGAGACGGAAATAAATCAATAAGCGGCTCGGGTTTGTCCCTCATGAAGAAGATGAGTTGAGCGTACTCCTTCCCCCGAGACAAGACGGAGAGGTTACTCAACCTCGCTATAAAACATCAAATGATCACGCTTCCAGAGTCTAGACATCCTGAGCAAGCTAACAAGGCTTCTCATCTGAGTTATTGCTCTTACCACCAAGCCATAGGACATCCTACCGAAGACTGCTTCACCTTCAAGAACTGGGTCGAGGACCAGTACCAACGGGGCAGATTCGCTTTATCCGACGGCTGGAAGGTAACGCCGCCGCAAAAGCATGAGCCCAAGGCCGCAAGAGCAGAACCGGGTCCACCTCAGTCCGGGGAGCGGGTTCGCACTTGTCATACGATTACGATATTAGGAGAAGAGCCCGAGAACGTAGATGACCTTCCCCGGTGCTTTGAGAACAGCGATGATGAGGTGATCTCGGAATTTCCGCCCGCTCCGAAAGAACTGGAAGATGGTATACATACTACTGCAGATAACCTCAAGAAGATTGAGTTGGGATCGGCAGACGACCCGCGACCGACATTTGTCAGCGAGCTGTTATCCGAAGAGAGGGTGGCTGCGTTAAAGAACGTGCTTCTACGGCATAAAGACTGCTTCGCGTGGAACTACTCCGAGATGCCAGGATTAGATCCGGAGATTGCTGTGCATAGATTAGCAATATCCCCAGATATCAAGCCAGTCAAGCAGGCGCCAAGGAGGATGCGACTCGAGCTTGAGATGAGCATCAACGCCGAAGTCAAGAAGCTGATCGATTCTGGATTTATCCAAGAAGTCCAATATCCCGACTGGATCGCCAATATCGTCCCGGTAATGAAGAAGAACGGGACGGTACGCATATGCGTGGATTTCAAGGATCTCAATAAAGCCTGTCCAAAGGATGATTTCCCAGTACCAGTAACCGAGCTAATGATAGATAACACGTCCACTCACGAGGTTTTCTCCTTTATGGATGGTTCGTCAGGATACAATCAGATAAAGATGCATCCCGAAGACCAGAAGCACACCGCTTTCCGCACCCCTTTGGGTATATTTTGCTACAGGGTTATGCCCTTTGGTCTAAAGAACGCTGGCGCTACCTATCAAAGGGCCATGACAAAGATCTTTGATGACCTCATACACGACGTCGTCGAGTGCTATATCGATGACCTCGTAGTAAAAAGCATGTCATACGAAGATCATTTAAAGCATCTGGAGACTGTATTTCGACGCCTTCGGCAATATAATTTGAAAATGAATCCCCTCAAATGCGCGTTTGGAGTCTCCTCGGGCAAATTCCTGGGATTCATCGTTCGACACCGAGGTATTGAAATAGATCCGTCAAAGATTAAGGCGATCATGGAAATGCCTCCGCCAAGAACCCTCAAGCAGTTGCGGTCTCTCCAAGGGAAGCTCGCATACATCAGGCGGTTTATCGCTAATCTTTCGGGCAAATGCCGTCCTTACAGCCACCTGATGAAAAAGGGAACTCCATTCTCTTGGGATCACAAATGTCAAGGTGCACTAGACGAGATCAAGCAGTACCTGCAGAACCCTCTGGTATTGGCCGCGCCGGTCAAGGGAAAACCCCTCATTCTTTATACGACCGCCCTCGAAGGTTCCTTGGGCGCGTTATGGGCACAAGAGAACGATCAGGGGAGAGAGAGGGCACTCTATTACTTAAGTCGAGTTCTACTGGGGGCAGAAAGCAACTACTCTCCCATTGAAAAACATTGCTTGGCGTTAATCTTCGCGATAACAAAGCTCAGGCACTATGCGTTGGCACATGAAGTCCGTCTCATTTCGAAAGTAGATCCCCTTAAATACTTGATGTCGAAAGCCATATTGACAGGACGACTCGCTAAGTGGGCCCTGCTCTTGATGGCTCGATAACGTATCAACCTCTCAAGGCAGTGAAAGGCCAGGCCATTGCCGACTTCCTCGCTGAGCACCCGATACCGGCCGATTCTCCTCTGAACTGTGATTTGCCGGACGAGCATGCATTTGATGCGATTAGCGGCGGAAGCACCCGATGGGAACTCTATTTCGATGGAGCGTCCTCCATAAAGAAACAGAAACAAGGTATCCCAATGATCAAATCAGGGATAGGCCTCATCTTTGCAACTCCACAAGGAGGGATAATGCGCTTCGCCTTCTCCTTAACAGAGCCGAGGACAAACAATGAAGCTGAATACGAAGCTCTGATAGCAGGCTTTGAGATCGCCATCGACATGGGAATTGAAGACCTCCTTATATACGGGGATTCTCAGCTGGTCGTTAGTCAAGTAAATGGTGACTACCAAACGTGCAAGCCGGAGTTGGTGAAGTACGGCGAAAGGGTGCAACAACTATTGACCCAAATTCCCTCCTATACTTTGGAGAACATACCGCGCGCGGAAAACAGCAAAGCAGACGCGTTGGCTAAACTTGCTAAAGAACTGGCTGACGAGAATCTCGATGACGTCAGAATCGTGGTACAAAGCCGTCGAGTGCTCGCCCCGGCAGAAATATCTCCGGAATCATTCGAAGAAAAGGGAACGACTGAGCGGACGACCCTACAAATAAAAGACCATGAGAAGGCCGAAGACTAGAGGGAAGTCTTCATAGACTACTTTAAGTCCCACCGAATGCCCAAAGAAGCGTCCTCAAGACATCAACTCATGAAACGAGCTCTATCCTTCGCTTTCGTCGACGATATTCTATACAAAAGATCGTTTGATTCTCTATGGCTGAGATGCTTAGGACCTGACGAAGCAGAAAGAGTCATTCAGGAAGTTCATGACGGACTTTGCGGTTCTCACCAAGCAGGCCCAAAGATGAAGTTAAAAAATTAAACGGATAGGTTACTACTGGCCCACGATGATCCAGGACTGCCTCGAGTATGCGAAGCAATGCCACTCATGCCAGATTCATGGAGACTTCATCCACCAACATCCGAATCCACTGCACCCAACGGTAGCTAGCTGGCCATTCGAAATGTGGAGGACTGACATAGTCGGCCCCATTAAGCCAGCATCATCCCGGGGACACCGTTTTATCCTGGCGACAACTGATCACTTCTCCAAATGGGCAGAAGCAGTACCACTGAGGGAAGTGAAGACGGAGAATATCCTCCATTTCTTCAAGACGCACGTCATCTACCGGTTTGGGACCCCACGGCGGATTATCTCCGATAATGGGCCGGCCTACCGAAGCCATAAGATTAGCCGCTTCGCACAGCAGCACAATATAGACTGGAGATATTCTTCGATTTACAATCCACGAGCTAACGGTCTGGCCGAGGCTTTCAATAAGACATTGACGAAGATCATAAAAAAGACCGTTTCCAGGAATAAGAGAGACTGGCACGAAAGACTGCAAGAAGCCCTTTGGGCTTATCGAACTACGTTCAAGACGGCCACGAACACAACGCCGTACGCGTTGGTATTTGGGACGGAAGCAGTGCTCCCCCTCGAGATAGAGTTACCCTCTCTACGAGTAGCAGTCCACCACGAGCTAACGAACGAAGAAAATGTTCACCTTCAGCTTGAGGAGCTTGATGCCCTCGATGAAACCCGGCTCATAGCGCAACAACATCTAGAGGCCTACAAAGCAAAGATGACGCGCTCGTACGAAAGATTGACCCAACCGAGGACATTCCACCAAGGCGAACTCGTGCTAGTGGTCAAAAGGCCTATGATCCCCAATCGCGCCAAGCGGAGAAAATTCGAGCCAAACTATGAAGGCCCGTATATCATAGACAAGGTCTACCAGGGTGGAGCCTACCTACTCATGGACATGCACGGTGAAAGGCCTTTCAGGCCAATAAACGGCCGCTTCTTAAAGAAATACTATGCTTAATAAGCCACAGCCTGGGTCAATGATAGATGACGACGACTATGTCCGCTCACTATCTTCCTAGGCTCAGACTTTACAAGCAGCAGCCGGCCTTCCCATAACGATGGACCGAAACGTCCTTAAACTAACGACGGACCGAAACGTCCTTAAACTAACGACGGACCGAAACGTCCTTAAACTAACAACGAACCGAAACGTCCCTAAAACTACTACCGCAGCATCCTTAGGCTGACGAGATGGATAAAAAAAAAAGAAGATAAAAAAAATGATAAAAAAAAACGGTATGTCCATAAGCAAAATGGGCACGGATGAAAACCCGAAAGGGCTCCGTGAGTAAAAACAGCAGGGCTGCCGGCAAGTGTTCGTGAAAACCCGAAAGGGCGCGACCTTGTAAAAAAAAAAGAATAAAAAAAAACGGTATGTCTATAAGCAAAATGGGCACGGATGAAAACCCGAAAGGGCTCCGTGAGTAAAAACAGCAGGGCTGCCGGCAAGTGTTCGTGAAAACCCGAAAGGACGCGACCTTGTAAAAAAAAAAGAATAAAAAAAAACGGTATGTCTATAAGCAAAATGGGCACGGATGAAAACCCGAAAGGGCTCCGTGAGTAAAAACAGCAGGACTACCGGCGAGTGTTTGTGAAAACCCGAAAGGGCGCAGCCTCGTTAAAAGACACTTGTAGGGTCCTCTCGACCTTGTAAGGAGAAACCACCTACGTGAGATCCTTACGACTCACAAAGGAGCAACACACTTAGGGATCCTCACGATTTCTAAGGAGAAAATACACTTACGAGATCCTCACGACTCGTAAGGAGAATTCTCTTATGGGACCCTCACGGATCATGAGATTTGAAAGTCTTAAGTTACAGAAACCTAAACCTGTTCTTAAGCAAATCCTCCACAACCTTCGATATTGCCCTACAAGAGGCTCAATACTGACCCTTGTATACAATCCATGGGCGCGAAAAACATTTCCCCAGCGAAGTCACACCCGTGACTGGGGATATGTCCATATGATGAGCAACCCTTGTAGGTCCTCTCGACTTATAAGGAGAAAACCCTCTTGTAGGATCCTTACGACTTACAGAGGAACATACACTTAGGAATCCTCACGATCCCTAAGAAGAAAATACACCTGCAAGATCCTCACGACTTGTAGGGAGAAATACCTTTGTAAGACCCCTACGGCTCATGAAGTCAAAAGCCTTGGTCGACAGGACCCTTAACCCTGTTTACTAAGCCACCTTTGTTCAATATCGACAGAAGCAAATGATGATTCGCTCCTGGCAACATCCCAGTTGCAGCGGTGCTGATGCCGAAATCGGTGTCCAAAATCCAAGCTTGCGGCGAAAAAGCTAGCAAGCCACACATGCCTACAAAATAGCCGAAATGATGGGGCAACTCGCAATAAAAAGCAGCGAGTAGAAAATAAATAAATAGCCGAAATGATAGGGCAACTCGCAATAAAAAGCAGCGAGTAGAAAATAAATAAATAGCCGAAATGATTGGGCACCGCGAAAAATAGCCGAAATGATGGGGCAATCGCGACCTTCGCGATATAAAAGCTGAAACGATAGAGCATCGCGGAAAAAGAAATAAAATAAAAATAAAATGTATGCCTTACAGGTGATGTTCCATCACACCCTGTATACAATCCAATAGCATAAACAAAAAGGGAACATGCCTCCCTCCCCCGGGTTTCACCAAATAAAGAAGCTAAATCTCGACGGGCCACAAGCGACCTAGAGATCAGCCCAACAATCGTCTCGTAACAACGGACACAACTTCAAGCTAAGCGGAACAGCGGCAACTCCCAGTTCCATGGCTCGGTGGTATACATATCGCCAACAGTCAAACCTTCATCCCGTGAAATGCGGATATATTCAGCAAAATTCCTGGTCACGTGGAACGCGGATAATGTCACTCTTTGACCCCGTGGAAAACGTCCAGAGCGGATCCTGGTCCTCGCAGAGCACGGCAGTGAACCCGTGTGAAGCATCCAGAGCGGAGCCTAGTCCTCGCCGAGCACGGCAATGAACCCGTGTGTAGCATCTAGTGCAAAATTCCTGGTCACGTGGAACGCGGATAATGTCACTCTTTGACCCCGTGGAAAACGTCCAGAGCGGAGCCTAGTCCTCGCCGAGCGCGGCAGTGAACCCGTGTGAAGCATCTAGTGCAAAATTCCTGGTCACGTGGAACGCGGATAATGTCACTCTTTGACCCCGTGGAAAACGTCCAGAGCGGAGCCTAGTCCTCGCCGAGCGCGGCAGTGAACCCGTGTGAAGCATCTAGTGCAAAATTCCTGGTCACGTGGAACGCGGATAATGTCACTCTTTGACCCCGTGGAAAACGTCCAGAGCGGAGCCTAGTCCTCGCCGAGCGCGGCAGTAAACCCGTGTGAAGCATCTAGTGCAAAATTCCTGGTCACGTGGAATGCGGATAATGTCACTTTTTGACCCCGTGGAAAACGTCCAGAGCGGAGCCTAGTCCTCGCCGAGCGCGGCAGTGAACCCGTGTGAAGCATCTAGTGCAAAATTCCTGGTCACGTGGAACGCGGATAATGTCACTCTTTGACCCCGTGGAAAACGTCCAGAGCGGATCCTGGTCCTCGCAGAGCACGGCAGTGAACCCGTGTGAAGCATCCAGAGCGGAGCCTAGTCCTCGCTGAGCGCGGCAGTGAACCCGTGTGAAGCATCTAGTGCAAAATTCCTGGTCACGTGGAACGCGGATAATGTCACTCTTTGACCCCGTGGAAAACGTCCAGAGCGGATCCTGGTCCTCGCAGAGCACGGCAGTGAACCCGTGTGAAGCATCCAGAGCGGAGCCTAGTCCTCGCCGAGCACGGCAGTGAACCCGTGTGAAGCATCTAGTGCAAAATTCCTGGTTACGTGGAACACGGATAATGTCACTCTTTGACCCCGTGAAAAACGTCCAGAGCGGAGCCTGGTCCTCGCCAAGCACGGCAGTGAACCCGTGTGAAGCATCCAGAGCAAATACCGGACTGTGGAGTCCTTAAAATCCATGGACTATGACGTCCTTAACCTCGACCATGATGTCTTAAAACTAACGATCAACCACCCCGATTCCCTACAGATTTTGCCTTGGTTTAAGGGTACATCTCTTCACTCCTTTGATGCCCGGCGTTGTAATTCCTCAACGTCTTCAAAGAGGTGACGGGTCCCTGCAACCAAACACCGGACTGTGGAGTCCCTAAATCCACGGACTATGAGGTCCTTAACCTTGACCGTGATGTCTTAAAACTAACAGCGGACTGTGGAGTCCTTAAATCCACGGACTATAAGGTCATTAACCTTGACCGTGATGTCTTAAAACTAACAGCGGACTGTGGAGTCCTTAAATCCACGGACTATGAGGTCCTTAACCTTGACCGTGACGTCTTTAAACTACGATACCTTGAGAAACCCCTAACTCCGTAAAACACGGACAAGGGTGACCGCATCCAACACTTGCAGGCCCTCACGACCTGTAAGGAAGAAAAACTCTCTTGCGAGATCCTTACGACTCTCAAGAGAAAACCCGCTTAAGGATCCTCACGATCTTTAAGAAGAACTCACACCTATGGGATCCTCTCGACCTGTAGGGAGAAAAACTCTTTATGAGACCCTCGTGGCTCGTAAAATGCAAAAGTCTTAGGAAGCAGATCTTAACCCTGAATCCTAAGCCATCGCTGTCCTGCAAGAACCCGCAGAATACATTCAATAAAAAGGGGGACACACCATTTAGAAGAAAAATGTATCTTTTATTCATAAACCAAAATGGGTACAAAGTACAATTCATGAAAGAAACAAAAAGAAAATACCCTCATCCATGAGTATGTACAAAAAGGAAGGAAAAGATACAAGTCCTCAAGCCGGCGGGCGATTCAGCAGCTTGGTCAGCTCATCCTGCTTTTGTTGGACCACGGCTTCATGACGCAAGATCTCCAAAAGACGAGCCTCCGCCTGAACTTGTTGGGACTGATATGAAGCAAGCCGGGCTTCAAGCTCTTTCTCAGTGGCCTTATGAGCCTCGACCCTCTCACGAGTGAACGTGGCAGCTTTATCGAGAGCCACAACCTTATGTTCGCTGCGTATCGCTCTATCAGGCCACGTAAGCTCGCTTTCGTAACCACAGCCTTGGAAACAAGACATCGACAAGACCATATAAATGGGCTTCCAGTCGACGGGAATAATCAATCTAAAACGCGCTCACATCGCCTGATGTGAAAGGCAACAAGAAAAGTTTCCGACATATTTCAAGCATGCGTTCGCAATCATATGAGTATTCAAAAAGGGAATAATAATAATAATAGCATTTGCAATCGCATGAACGTTCATAATACCCAAAAAGGTCTGATACGCAGGAAAGTGATGGTAGCATTTGCAATTAAAGAAAGTTCTCATGAGAAGAATACAAAGTTTATTTATGCAAGCGGAAACATACATACTAGCACCAAGCCTACATGGAATCTCGGCATAAAGCGTAAAAAAGGAGGGACTAATTTAAAAATGTTCTACGCTAACGGAAAAGGTCACCAAACATGGGATCAACGGCACAAGGGTTAATGAAACAGAGGACAAAATTCTCCATCTCTCTCTCTGCTTTCTCCAGCACGTCAAAGCGACGGTTCTCACGAGGAGTCGCTCCCCATCGATTGGTGCCGTGTTCGTCCGCGAAAGCAGACATAATAGCTCGCCGGGCCTTGATCTGGCTCAGCAGATAAATTGAGCAATCCTTCAAAGCCTGAGTAATCAGGCACGCTTCATGAAAACCCTTGAGCTTTTCTTCTGCCGCGTCGAGCATCGCCAGGGTCATCTCCGCCGGGTGAGGAGGGATGTCGGCAAGCACGGCCTTGAGAATCATCCGGAGCCAGAGAGAACCCATCGGGAGGCGAGACCCCCTACGGATCGAGAGTTCATGCATGGCTGAGTCGCATTCGTTGTCGGCAAGGAGGGGATCCACCAACCGAGCAGCAAAGCGGGGGACCATTTCCTCAATAGGAACTTCCCATGGCTGTCGACGAGCATGAGGGCGATTGCAGGCCATGGCGCTCGTTTGTTTCTCAAGACAAGTTACTCCAAGATAAAAAAAATAATAATAATAATATAAATCTCTTTGTGAGAGGAAAAGAGAAGCTATAACCTCATATATAAGGAAATGCATTAAGTGCTGTGCGCGGAAAATCTTGCATGGTGAAACTATTTCCAAGGCCCAAAAAAGGAAAGGCATCAAAAATCAAGGAGATGGAACTATTTCCAAAGCCCTTTTTTCTGCGTCTAATATTGTGCGCTGAAAATAGGGCATGAGAAGATTTTGTGAACAACCACATCAAGGGACCCCACGTGCAGACTACGTGAGGCCTAAACCTGATGTACACTAAAAAAAAAATGGAGTAGCACCCTGCATATTGAAAGCACCAACAACAACAGTAGCAAAATGATAAAATCCCAGAGAAAAGACATGCAAACATAGAAAGACATAATAACAATTGTCACTCATACTTCAAGAGGTTCATACAAAATACAGAGGACACATTTACAATGGTAAAACTTCAGATGCGGGACATGGGTTGAGAAACTCAAAATTAACTTTATTCAAGATTTTCCAAGCATTTCGAACCTCCCGAGTATGCTTCCTCTCACGATCACAAGCATCGGGGTCCTCACGAATGTCCTCCACCCTCCGATAGGCGGCAAGTATGGCCGACTGCTGGAACATCTGATGCAGGAGATCAATGAGATTATCCCGCCTTCTCTTTGAGATCAAGTGCATCAGATACACCGAGTGTACTTTATCCTCGGCGGCGTCCAATGCCCCAAGCGGCACACCAGCACAGAATAGAGGGAGAGCCTCCCTGATCGCCAGCACGATCAGCCTCAGAAGAGAAGAGCGACGGGGGAGTAGCCGATGGTTGTACTCATCAAAGCGGCTCATAATCTCGGCACATTGAGCATCGGTGAACTCCTGGTTCTGACTGCGGCCCAGTGCACGAATATTCCCATAGGAAATGATCTCGTCAAGACCATACAAATGGGCATCCATGATACCTGAAATAAAGGTCATGAGATTCATTAGAAAACTCCTATTTCATTAACTGCAGAAGAACAACCTCGGGCCAAGAGACCCCAGGAAGACTCCGCATGAAGAAATCAAGTCCTTCATTGGAATTAAAATTCCTTATTAAGAAAAGGGAATTAAATTCCCAGAAACATTTTTGGATGGAAATTAAATTCCATGGAGTTGAAACGCCATCATCATCTCCCCAAACATCATCTAAACCCTAAGAGATCTACAGTTTGAAGGTTAGGTGGTTTCAGGTTCTTATGGAAAAACATGAGGGAAAAAGGGTAAAAACCCTTGTTTTGGATTTAAAATCCATAGGAATGTGAAGGTCCATCGTTTGTCCAAGAACATTACCTGAGGAAAAGAAATCTTTTAAAACAGAGTTAAACTCTGAAAATATTTTAAGACAGAGAACTAAGCTCTGGAAGAAGAGAATTAAATTCTCAAGGAAAAAGTTCTCAGAAGAAGAAGATGAGCAAAGTGAAGGCTCCTATGAAGAGACAGAGGTATTTATAGAAGGCAATGGAAACCTTTCATCTCCCCAGATCCCTAAAGGAATCCAACGGTCGCAAGAGGTGACAGCGTTGCACTCACATGCTGACACGTGAGAACAACGCTGTGGGGTCATTTGTTTCCTGATTTAAAATCAGGAAAGCTTATGGAAAAAGCTTGAGAAGAGGGTCACGTGCTTACACGTGACCAGCAGTCACGTGTTGGCACGTGACACCCAAAAGTACCGGCAAAGCAAGTTCAGCTTCCTGATTACATCAAAGAAAAAGGGCTTAAGAAAGGGTCACGTGCCCCCACGTGACCAGGGTCACGTGTTGGCACGTGACATTTTAAAGCAGATTCAAAGGCATATCGGTTCCCTGATCAAGTCAAGGAAAAAGAGTTCAGACAAGGGTCACGTGCTCACACGTGACCAGGGGTCACGTGGCAGCACGTGACGATTAAGCGACAACCAGAAGACAGCGCAAAAAGAAAGAAGAAGGCTCATTCCAAAAGGGGTCACATGCCCACACGTGACCATGGGTCACGTGGTCACACGTGACCGGCTTTCAAAGCCCATTTTGTCAACAGAATTAAATTCTGAAAGAGATTCAAATCTTTCCAAAGGAAAGCGACTATCTAGAAACAATTAAATTAAAGGTTCAGAGGTGATTAAATATTTATGGGAAAATCTCGGGTTTGGAAAGATTTCCCCTTTAAATCTAACCGAAATAACAAAGGAGAATTCCGGGACTTGAAATCCAATGGTGAATAAAATTCACCTAATAATCCAAAGGTCCAAAACGAATGATGGATGCAAATCAAATCTCTCAATGAAGATTCGTCAAAAAACTGATTGATTCGGCTGCTTCTCCTATAAATAGGAGCCAAGAGATACAGAGAAGGGAGATACAAAAAAAGGGAGAGAAAAAAGAAAAGGAAGAGAGCTTTGATACTTTGAAAAACTTGGATCTTCTGCAAAAACCCTAGGTAAGAAAGGGAAAAGCTCCTTGAAAGGAAAAGAGAATTTAATTCTCAACAGAGTTTAACTCTGATACATAAAACAGAAGAACATATTTCTTCTCTCTTTGATAGAGGATCTGCAAAGTGCACATCTCCCCTTGAGGTTGAGAATTTAATTCTCAATGGGTCGAGATCCTGCCATGCAGATCCAAAACATAGAGAGGGAATGGAAGCACGAGAATTTAATTCTCACAGAACTATAGGAATTTAATTCCTTTAAAATAAAATTAGGGCTTGACCCTGTATCATGGGAATTTAATTCCTTCAGAACAGAAAGAAATAGGGTTTAACCCTAATTAAGAACCTAGTTCTGTTGAAACAACGGGAATTTAATTCCCTTAATCATAATTTAACAGAGGATGGAAGTTTTAATTCCTTAAAAGCTTTTATTAGGGTTTAACCCTATTCAGTTCTTCACATATATGAAGAATTTAATTCCTACAGAAAATTCAGAGTCCAACTCTATTCAGAATATAAACCTTCAAAAGGAAGTAGGAATTTAATTCCTCTGAAATTACTGTCAGGGTTTAACCCTACGAGGAACTTGATTCCTGGAAAAGATTAACAGATCCTCTAAAACAACATACATAGAGGCAGGGTCACGTGTCACCACGTGATCCCCCCAAGAGATCTACAGAAAGCCCCTTTGAGGCAGCACCCCACGTGACCCACGTGACCCTCGGCAGAAGCTCTAATACATAGGCATTTGAATGCCCATCACGTGATGGCACGTGATGCTCTGAAAGATGTGATAATCTCAGCAGAATAAATGAAGGGAGGGCGCTCTCACGTGCTGCCACGTGACCCCTCCTGCCTTAGTGTTTAACACTAAATTGAAACTCCCGAACCCAGTGTTAAAACACTGTTGGGCCTTAGTGTTCAATACTAATCAAAAAGCTTTGTTTGCAGTGTTCAACACCGACTACCTTAGTGTTTAACACTAATCTGAGATCTTCATTGCCAGTGTTCAACACTGATCTGTTTTAGTGTTTAACACTAATTTGAAAAGCCTTGTTGCTGGTGTTTAACACCAATTATCTCTTAGTGTTAAACACTAACTTGTCAACCTCATTCCCAGTGTTCAACACTGACTGCTCTGTAGTGTTTAACACTAGGCTTTGGCCCAATTGGCCTAAATGGATAGAGGCAAAGCCTCTCCTGATTGGACTTAGCCCAAGATGGCCATAAGTCCTCAATTTGTGATTAACTGGGCCAATGGACTCATAACATAATTAATTCGTCTTGATCCCAAATTGGGCCAAGGACTATTTAATCCACTCCGGTTTTAGGGTACATCTCTTCACTCCTTTGATACTTGGCATTGTAATCCCTCAATGTCTTCAAAGAGGTGACGGGTCCCGACGACCACACATTGATACGGACTGTGGGGTCCTTAAACCCGTGTCTAATGCAAAATTCCTGGTTATGTGGAACGCGGATAATGTCACTCTTTGACCCCGTGGAAAACGTCCAGAGCGGAGCCTGGTCCTCGCCAAGCACGACAGTGAACCCGTGTGAAGCATCCAGAGCACATACCAGACTGTGGGGTCCTTAAACCCATGGACTACGACGTCCTTAACCTTGACCGAGATGTCTTAAAACTAACAATGGACTGTGGGGTCCTTAAACCCATGGACTACGACGTCCTTAACCTTGACCGAGATGTCTTAAAACTAACAATGGACCGCAACGTCCTTAAACTACCCATGGACCGCAACGTCCTTAAACTAGAACAATAGAGCCCCGTATGCTCTTTTGTCGGATCTAAACGATCCCGTTTAAGTTGATCTTAGCCTCAAAGATGGCTAACGTATCCTTAAACCTTCAAACAGACTGGACTATGAATCCCCCTAATTAACCCTGGCTCGAGGGTACATCTCTGAACTCCTCTGACATCCGTCGTTGTAATCCTTCAACATCGTCAGAGAGGTGACGGGTCCCGACGGCCATACATTCATGGACCACTATGTCCCTAAACTGGAACAATAGAGCCAATTGCTCTTTTGTCGGATCTAAACGATCCCGTTAAGTTGATCTTAGTCTCAAACTGGACTAACGTATCCTTAACAAACGTTTGAGTTGATCTTAGCCTCAAATATGGCTAATGTATCCTCAAACCAAAACCCCAAACCCAAATCTAAGATAATACAGATTTGGACTAGTCCACGCCCTACGGGCGACGACATAACTCAGTCTCCGTAAACAATCCACGGGCAACAAAATACAAAACAAACACCCACGACACGAAGTGACCATCTGGAGAAGGAGAAAGTTGTTACCGCAATGCGGTAGCGTAATTAACTGCAGGGGCTTGCGCCTGCAGGGAAGAGCGTCCCCACAATCAAAAACCCCTCAAACGAGGGGGAATCTGACGAAGTCTGCTACATCGGACGCATCCGTCTAAACCTTCGATACATGGTGCCATAAATCAACTTGGCATCTTCGGAGAGGTGGACGGATAGCACCAATTAGCATCTGCCCCGAACCTCAGGCGAGACGTCCGCGTCCCGGCCGCCGTTCGGAGGGGAACAGGGCTCGACTGCCTCTGGGAGGACTTTCTGATCCCTGGTGTTGCGGTAGGGAAGCTACCCGCCAGGGATAGCCTAGCGAGGGTCGGGCTTGACTGCCTCTGGGAGGACTTTTTGATCCCTGGCGTTACGGTAGGGAATCTACCCGCCAGGGATAGCCGAGCGAAGGTCGGTCTCGACTGCCTCTGGAAGGACTTTTTGATCCCTGGCGTTGCGGTAAGGAAGCTACCCGCCAGGGATAACCGAGCAGGGTAGCTGCTGGGTTGCCTCTTGGCGAGGGCTTTCATCCCTGGCGTTGCGAGTAGGGAAGCTACCGGCCAGGGATAGCCGAGCAGAGAAGCTACTCGGCTGTCTCTACGGAGGACTTTGATCCCTGGCGTTGCGAGTAGGGAATCTACCGGTCAGGGATAGCCGAGCAGAGAAGCTACTCGGCTGTCTCTACGGAGGACTTTGATCCCTGGCGTTGCGAGTAGGGAAGCTACCGGCCAGGGATAACCGAGCAGGGTAGCTGCTCGGCTGATTCTTCATGAGGTTTCGCCCGACCATCCATTTGCAGGTATGGGGAACAGGAACGGTCACGGTGAACGTGCGCGTAGCACGCGCATCGATTGTGCGAGGAGGCGAAGCGCCAGGGTCGCGTCGTTTCGATTCCGCCAGAGGAGGCTCAATGATCGCCCAGCGGATGAGTATCGGCCCGTGAGATCTGTGGCCATGGGACGTAGCCTGCCGGTGGTCAGCCGTGCCGACGAGGGCAGAGTCTTCTGGAGGCAGGGGGCGGCGATCTGGGGCCCTGGCCTGGCCGTTTGGATATTAGTCGGTCTATCGGCCAGCGAGGGCGTTGATGACGGTCGCCGAAGGAGGTTCATCCGCGCCTCCAATGAGGGGGAGGCGGCGGTTGGTACCTGGATCTTCAGGGTGATCGCACGCCATGTGGACGGAGATCGGAAGGCCAACTTTTGATTTTGCGGAGTTTCGTTTCCCACAGACGGCGCCAGCTAATGGAGGTCCTTTTCGGGTCTCCTTCAGATGTTGTCTTCCGTCGATCTCCCGGTGGACTTTGGAGGTGATCTCCTGTTGCGTGTGGGTCTCAATGGGTTTTGAGGAGATTGGTGATTTGAGGAGTTTAGCACCGAGTACCTGCAAAAAAGTTCCGGGATGGTTTGATACCACCGAGGACCCTCCGACGATCAAGTTAGTACTGGATCCGAGCAGCGTAACGGCTAAGTGGAGTAAAAAACGGCTTACTTGACCCCTATGTGATGGGGGTTTATATAGCGGCGACAACACGCAGCAGCAGGCGTGAGAATCTCACCGGCAGTTACGCTCCCGACATCACGCCCGCGTAAAGAGCGGATCGCCCATTAATGGGGATCGTGATAGCGTGGAACATGGGACGTTACTGACGGAGAATCTGCACGTGGCGAGATTTGCGGAGCGGCGGTTACGCCTGTGTGGTGGAGTCGATCGGTCGGAGGGACCAAGGAAGACGGCCTCGGCTGGGGAGCTCGGAGACGAGCAAAAGGGCCGAGGAGTCTTGGTCCTGTGGCAGCTCAGGACGAGCTGAGGGACCGAGGAGGCCAATTTTGCAGGGGTCCCCAAGGAAGGCCAGCTTGTGCTTGCAGGTCGGGTATAAGTGTGGTCTAGTCGGCCTTTGTGGGCCCTTTCTTCTGGATCTTGGGACATGTCATCTGCCACGTGTCCTTTGCTGATATTGAGCATCATCACACATCTTGTGTTAGGTTGGAATATTTCATGGTAATCTTGGATAGACGTATGTTTTAGAGGTTTTAGAGGAACTAAGATTCCCATGAAATGAGGTCATTTGATTATCGTGGTAGTTCCGGAAATATACACCTAAACAAGCATAGTAATTTTCTTGGAAATCTAGTATTAGCATCTAGATTATCTATCATCCATCAATGTATATAACCAAATTGTCTTTACATGACATATAATAGAAAATCCATTACAATAAATAATCATAGTTTATAAATTGCGAAAATTCCACATGCAGAAACACTTTAGCATTGATTTCATCACAAATCATTATCGGAAAATGACAACACGAACATCTTTAGAAGTTAAAAACTGGGAATAAGGACAAAAAATTTAATTGATTATTCAAATTATGGTAAACCGATTTGGGAAAATTCAAACGAAAACTAAATAATCAGGATAATAATCCACCAAATAATCAATTTTTGTTGTTTGGCCAGCCATGAATGAGCCGTAGGACAAAAGAGTAAATTGAGACGATTAAGGATGCTTTGATCTACATTAGATTCTCTCCGAAAAATTTCTAATGTAACGAGTATACAGTAAAGAAAGATGCGCCTAAATATTGAAGGCCTTGGTGGTGGCCGTGGTCCCCCTTCCGTCAGTGGTTGAAACAAGAGGACCGCGCTACATATGGTCCTACAAGAGGTACCGAAACGATCGACATGGGAGCTTTTCTAAGCGTTACAGACATCGGGGCTCTTCTTAGGCTAATTTTCAATATTCTTGGAGAACCTGATTATAATTTTGATCCTACAGACACTCATACAACACTTCCTGTTCATAGATCAACTGCTTCAAAATGGGCAATAGAAGCTATGGAACATCAACTTCTCAAATAGTTTGCCCTCTATTTTGCATAAAAATTGCTATGGGCATTGGAATCCACACTCACTAAAACTCAAGAGCTAGCTTTACATAAAAAGTTGACCCTAGGCCCACTAAAAATATTGAAACCATAGTGAAAGGAAATAAGTATTTTAAAGCCCAATTGCCACCCAACTATATGTATGGGAGGAATTTAAGCAATCATAAAAATTATTAGCACAAGAGTAGAACCATAAAAAATTCCTAGATAAGGATCGAGGTAGGGAAAATAATACCATAATATTTACAAATCAATGGAGATAACCCCAGAATAATATATACTGAGAAATGCTCTTGAGGAGCTCAGTTGAATGCATATATCACCGGAAAAAGAGAGAATATCAAGAAGCAGCAACAATTTAATTTGTGTTAACATTGTCAAGGGAATTTACCCAGTATGACCAAACATTTTAACACAGTTACAACTTACAATAAGAAACGTGGATTTTGTATGTCACATAGCGAAACATTTCCTGATGATAATATTTACAGCAAAATTTGTATATCAAAAGTGCATGAAATCCTTAAAAGCTAATTTACACGAATTTGGATGATTTAAATCTCATTGCTAATTCCGGCACCTTTAGTAGTGGTTGTCGCTTGGCGTTGACCTACTTCTACATATACAAAGACCGATGTTAGTAATGATGGCCAAAATGATCAAAATAAAAAGTGAGACGCATGTATTATCGTCTATAAACTAGAAAAAAAGTCTTGTTCATTGATAGATATGAGGTTAATGTAGGTTGCAGGTCGGTAGGTAGTTTTTTTCTTTATTTTTTTCTTTTTTTGTGTGCATGCGTGTGCTCGCGCGCGTGTTGGGGTGTGTGTTTGTGTAGGGCATGGGGTGAATTGATATTGCAGGTCTTAAATTAAAAATATAACCCCCTATACCCACTTGTATTAGATAAGCTTAACACTACGTTAGTTATTAGGTAGATTTTATTACCTTATTTTTTATATTAAGGGGCCATAACCTGATGCAAGCGGGGTTTGAACCCCCAAACCCCCCGCTCAACTGCAAGAAGGTTTTACCACTTGGTTACAAGGGCACTCACAGGTATATTTTATTACACACATAGTACTTAGTATCACATTAGCAATCAGCTAAGAGGAATCAAACATAAGACCATCTTTTTGTGTTGCCGGTAATAATGCATAAGACTATTCTTGTAGTTGTTTCGTTGCGGTGACATAATGAGCTGCAACATAATGAGCTGCTTAAAAAGTTTTAGTACTTTTCTTTGTTAAAATGAAAAATAGTTAGAGAGGAGATTAGGTTTAAGAGTTGACTCAGATACCACGAAGTTTTGGATATCTAGAGATCAAGATACCTAACAACTTGTCGGGTCTCATTCCTACAGATGTTTATATGGTATTTAAATTTATATGTACTTCTACATATAGGTCCATGCATTTTCAGAAATTATTTAAGTATATCATAATTATTTCCTACTTAACAAATTAGGTCCATATAAAGCCCAAATTATAAATTTTTAGCTACCTTACCTTGCAGTAGCTAGCAAGTTACAAATAAACTACTTTTAAAAATTAATTAATTATTTTATGACAGAGAGTCTCTGACTTCGAGAATCTCTTACGTTTCACGTACTAACATTTAAACTGAACAACAATTCAGCAGGAAAGAAATCTAGTAAGTATAGAAAACCTCCAAATGGGACGAATATGCACACATTGTAGCATAAACACGCCTTAAAAATTCAAAGTACGTGCAGGATAACAGTATCCATAATAAACCACATAGTTGTAATATAATCGAAGATAGAGGATGCATAATGCCCATAACAATAAATTTTGAGGCAAACGGGGGCCAACATTCAGCAAGAAATAACTCTTTTAAAGCATAAAATCAATCAACATTTAATTATAAATCAACATAAATTACGAAACCATGAGAATAGATATGATGCATAAGCATGTACAGACCCAAATATAAACACTCTCCTCAGGCATATATGAAGTGTATGTTGAAAACAATGTTTCTGAGAGAGATCAGACCCCAGCCTTCAGTAATAACTATGGCGAATGCTAGAAGTTGGTATCAAAAGAAATGTTCATGTATGGATTTTCAAATCGGGGAATCGATATTTAGAAAATTCTATATTAGATACTAGATTTTAAAATTTGGGAATGCATTTTGTTCTCTTTGGCTTTATTTGTGCCTAACAGTTAAATGCAATTCTCTATAGCAAAACTATCGTCTTTCCCCTGTAGATTTTTTCCCAAGTCTAGAAGAATTTGGAGACACCAAATTTTCGGGCAAAAGCCTATGATGACAACAATGGCGGCGGCGGCGATGCTAGATTTTCGAATCAAGCAGAAATTGCACTGTAGCAATGTTGTGAGACGTGTCCAGTTGGCCAGCACAAAATGCATAGATGGATTATATTCTGCATAAATTTTAATATATGTAACATAGAAAAATCCATAATAAAAATGAAGAGAGAGAAGAATATATGTCGATGAAGGACGAAAAAATGCCTAGGGATAAAGTGGATATTGAGTTTGTGCAACATGTTTCGGATATTGTGTAGGTTATGCACATTGTATATGTGTCAGATTAAATGACCATTCATCCACATTTTTGGAAAGGGTCAATTATGTGGCCTTGGCCTTTAAATACTATCCGATGCGGTTGGTAGCCAAAAACATTTAGGCCTTTTAAACGTAGTTTTAAAACACCGGTCTGAAAAACTTGTACTATTCTCACCTCCAAGTCGTATTTGCTCCAGTGTAATCAGAGCCAGCACTGATCAATGACGCATGCACACTTCCTTCTTCTCTTATACTCTGGACAGAAACAGAGGACTCGGTTAATGGTCCGTAGGAAGAGATGCTCTGGGTTTGGCTGTCGTGTGAGAGAGTTTGAAATGAGTGATGCCTCAAATCTTCTCTCTTCACGGTTGGGGCCTGCACTGGGCTTTTGCTTTCAAGAATGCTCAATACTGTCGACATCAGAGGTCTAAGAGTTGGGGACGGGTTAGTGCACATGAGGCACAAATTTAACATCTGTAATGCCTCTTCTTTCGAGTAGTTTGAACCCAGGTTTGGGTCCACGAGTTCCAACAGCCTTCCTTCTTCTGCTAGAACATAGGCCTAAATCCGTGCAGGGAAAATGCAAAGAATATGAATATAATCGCAAAAGACAGGATTAGAAAACAAAATGCTACATGAATTATGTTCTCTGACTCTTGTTCTTTAGATGGAATGTGATGCGGGACCACCCGGCATATTTCTAATATATATTTGTTTCAGGGGCTAATAATAGTTTGTTTTTCCTATTTCAAGTAAATTTCACAGTTTTAGGAATTCTATGGGGGCGCAAGATCCTCGGAGAACAAAGCCCTACACTATGTTTGTGATTTATCAAACCTTGAGTACATAATTTTCCCATTCACATAAAATCATGGACATCTATAAATCTATTGATAAGATCCTAGCAACTCATCTCCTATGTATTAAAATGGGAGTGCTAAATTGTACTTTCATCATTAAGTTGATTGCAGCACAAAAATGCAAATATCTTCCGGCCTTAATTCTAACGTGTATGATGGTGGACAATTTTCAAAATACTTACCCTATCAAGTAGGTAAGTGATGTCCTCCTTCGGCATATAATTTGTATTGCTCATTCCACTAACAATCTCCAGCATAACAACTCCATAGCTGTACACATCTGCCTTGTCTGTCAAGTATCCTCTCATTGCATATTCGGGAGCCATATATCCTCTGCACAAGCAATGAATATAGTTATATTAAGCATTAAACACTAAACCAGAAATTATAACCCCCCCCCCCCCCAAACCCAACAAAAAAAGGGTATCTTTAAGGGATGGCAATTTGCAAGACAAGGACTTTAAGGTGGTTTTCTTTCCATCAACAAGAAATAGTGATTATATAGTTCCTGTGTAAAAACGCTTCTAGTGGCCAGTCTTTAAGCACAAACAGTAATATATCCTACAAAATAGACAATTTAACTAACTAAAAGTTTCGATTAAATCTCTGCCACATAGCTGGTAATATCAACATCACCACCACCATCACCTCCTGAGATAGTACCAATAAAAAATCGGCTATAGAGCAACTCAAGGCCGAAAAGGCTCCACTCAAGAGTTGGCAAGTCTTCAACTACAGTCAATCTGACATAAGCGTTCAAAAGGGAACCTAGAGCACGAGAACTCTCTGCATAAAATCTCGAAGGAAAGCTGGTACGTTCATAGAACCACATCCCCCCCCCCCCCCGGGTCAAGCTCAAGCACCCAGAAACACTATTATGGCTTGCATTTGTAGACTTGCAGGAAAGAGCAGACTCAGAAATATTGCAGAAAACTAAAGAAGGTGCTAGCTATCTTTGGATTTGCTTCCTCTTCTCTCATTGTAAGGAAGTTTAGGATTAACTTTCCCTTATCATCGCTGGGCTATCCATTTAATCGCATGGTCTACAAATCAAGCAAAAAATTGTTATGTAGGCACCACAACTTACGCTTGACATCTTTCGTATAGAACTCCATCGCGCATAATTGTTGGAGTCATTGACATCCCTTCCATGAGGGGACCAAATATACTGAGGTTGTATGCCCCTTGGGCAAAGTAGGAGTCATTGACACGTACCACATAAAGTCTGCTAATTAAATAGCAGTTGCTTACCAAACCCCTTGGTCGGTCTAGAGTCAATTTTATATGTGACAAGCTAGACATGTACGATATGCATGGTCTAGCTTGACAGGGAGTGTTCAAAATAATCATGTATTGTATGAATGAGAGAGGGGTATTCATGTACTTTCACATTTTACTCATTTAGATATAAAGGAGTGGAGAAAGGGCTCATACCTATATTCTCTCGTTTTCTCATCTGTCTCATCTTCTCTAATATGAAACCCTAATCCAACACAATATGTAATATTGTGTCTGTTTGTTTACACGCACAAACACATGCATTGATCCTATCTTTACAACTGTTGAGATGATGGGATTAAAATAGTCCCACATTGGAAAAACTATAAGAAGTACATGTGAATAAGATATAAGATGGACCAAACCTCAACAAGGCTCGAGTTTTATTGTTAGAACCCACTTATATAAAAAAAAAAGCCCGTGTACACTCTAGATAAAATACATAATCACCCCCCTCAACTTTAAATAATCTATAATCTTTACATGGTATCAGAGCCATTTAAAACCTCGACAACACACGTGAGAGGGAGTGTTGAGAAGTACATAGGTATAAAATTTAAGATGGACCAAACCTCAACAAGGCTCGAGTCTTATTGTTGGAACCCACTTATATAAAAAAAACCGTGTACACTCTAAATAAAATATATAATCACCACCCTTAACTTTAAATAATCTATAATCTTTACAGCAACTAATGAGTTCCCACTGTTAATAAGTGACATGGTATATAAATTTCACATCCAAGAGACATGGTATATAAAGTTCAATTCTTTTAACCGAGCATTGTCAATAGCAGAGAGGGGACAGCTTTCTCATGATACAATTATATACTCACATAGTTCCTGCCACCCTAGTGCTGATGTGGGTGTTATCTCCTTCATCAAGCTTAGCCAAACCGAAGTCAGATATCTTTGCATCAAGATTTTTATCAAGCAGAATATTGGTTGCCTTAATGTCACGGTGAACAATCTTCAACCTGGACTCCTCATGCAGATACACCAAACCCTTAGCTACGCCTATGCAAATCTTACGCCTTGTTTCCCAGTCTAGTTTCAATCGAGTTCTTTCAGAACCTGCGAGTATCCAAGTAATAAAAGACTAAATAAGGTTTCCATTAAATTAAATTAAATTAAATTAATAACCATAATCAGTCTTCATGGTTTTTGCAGGCAAGGAGAAGATCTAACCAAATAAAGCCCGAGCAAGGCTATTATTCTCCATATACTCGTATACTAGCATTAACTGGTTTCCTTCAATGCCGCATCCATGAAGTTTTACTAAATTGGGGTGTTGTAACGCAGATATCATCCCAATCTCGTTTATAAATTCACGGTTTCCTTGTTTAGACTTCGAAGAAAGTTGCTTCACAGCTATCTCTGAACCATCTGGCAGCACACCCTGCACCATGCCCAGTTTTAGTTTAGAATTTAAATGCACAATGCAACCAAACAAATACAGATATTAAAAACTGAATGAAAGCTAGAAAGATATAAGAACTGGATAATTACATGTGATTGTTAAACTTAATGAGAAAACTAGAGATTACCTTGTAAACTGGACCGAAACCCCCTTCACCTATCTTGTTTGAAGGATCAAAATTGTTGGTGGCAGCTTTAATCTGTTTCAGACTGAATGTAATGGTCTGCAACTCTAACCCTCTAAGCACTGCCACAGAAAAGGAAAGAAAGTAAGAAATAAAAATTAATTTTACCAATATTCTGTTCTAATGATAACGTATTGGTTTTTTTTTAACCCAAATGGGTTAATTATTAAAGTGGCATTGAAAAGTCAGTTGAAGGAAGTGCTAGAACAACAACACAAGCCTTCATCCCAAATTTTTGGCGTCGGTTAAATGAATCAGTTTCTCACATTCTGCTCTATTGAGGGTCATCTTCTTGGTTAAATCCTGATCGTTTTTTTAATGCCTCTATCCATATTTATTTATGTATACCCCTAGCCCTCATTGCACCATTACCAGCATTTTTTTCAATTCTTAAGGGGAGCACATATTGGTCAATGTTGCACATGTTCAAACCATTTCAACATTTCAATTGATTCTCTCTCATTATCCTCTATGGCCCAACTTGTTTTGAATGCACTCATTCCTTATCCTAACTTCTGGAGCATTAGCACTTATGCATCTCAACATTCTCATTTCAGCTACACTCATTTTTTGGACTTATTGTGATCCACTAAGCATTGTTGGTCTTATAGCAGTCTCATAGAATTTTTCTTTTGATTTCGAAGGTATCTTTCGATAACATAGCACTCCTAAAGTACTTCTCCACTTCAACCATCCTACTTTAATCCTGTGAGCTACATCTTCCTCAATCTCACCGTCATGATAAATTAAAGATGTGCTAGGGCTAAGGTAAACAAAACTGGACTTGGACTGGAACAGTGAAAAGAAAGATAATAGCTGACAATTTAATGGTTCATGATAAAGCCTCATGGAGAAACGGGATTCGAGTAGTCACCAAAACAATTGGTACAAAAAGGCATTTTGTTGTACAGTAAAATGCACGCCTCAAATGACAGAAGAATGAACTTGAAATTCTAACTTTACCATCGTTTTCATCACGCTTCCTTCTCAAGCACACCCAAACAATGATTGAGGTCAATATGAACGCTGCGCACGCACCAGCAACAATACCAATGATAGCTCCAACTGATAATTTGTTTCCTGTATCTGGCTTGAAATCTACAATGATAAAATGGTTACAAAGTCATCAAGGAGAAAAAGTGAAAAGAAAAGAAAACAAGAACACACATTTAGTTAACTTACTTGGTGTAACCGAAATGGCTGATATAAGAGGTCCATATACACCTCTCTGTGGAATAGAGCTAGTGCCTTTCCCAGCCCAGTAAAAGTGAATCTCCAAGGTGCCATCAACACTAGTATTAAAGGACTTGGTAATCGCCTTACCGGTCCCATTGGCTTCTTTTGCTATATCGAAGTCTTGTAAAACCATTTGACCCTTGCAAAAATTGAAACAATAATCATAATGAGTACCTTTTTTCCATAATCATTATTTCTAGACTCTGAGAACTGAGGTATGGTGAAGAGGGTTGAAGAGAATGAATTGAACCACAATTATTATTCATGAGGATTACAGTGGAGTATATCAAATCATCATTCAATCGTTTTTTCCATGGAAATGGGTTTTGATTGTGCAGCGTGACTCAAAGTGAGAAAGCACCACAAAAGAATCGAACAAGGAACACGCCGCCAAATTCTCTTAGAATCTAGACTAGGAGTTAAAATGGTAACACAACTGGTATGGGAAATATCATTTATCAAGGCATGATATCTAGGATTCTGTCATAATTCTCTCGGAATGCTATCTAGGATTCATTCATGCATGACATATTTTAGCGATTTATATCTAAGTTTAGTCCAGTGTCAGGAAGAGTGGTTATTAGAGGTAGAGCAACTATATCAGGTAGAGTAATGGATATATGTGGACCCACTACTATCATAAAGTTAGCTTTTTTGGATTGAAGTAAATCTTAACTAATCAGCCGATACATGGCCTCTAATGGGTCCAGTTTCTTCACATTCTGGAGTCTGCAGAGAAAGATACAACCAAATCACATCTAATAATTTTGCAGTATAATAGAGTACATTCTGTTTTAATATAACACAGCTAAGATCTTCATTAACATCATGCTAAGGCATAATCCAAAATTTTGTCAGTAGGGATAAACTCATAGCAATAGAGGGCCACCATGAAAAGATAGCAAACAAGAACATAGAAAAAAGAAAGACCGCCAAACACCAAGACATTCCATAGAAAGATTGGAAACATTGGAGAAACTAGGACCGCACCCTAAAACTATAACTGTGGTCTCTCCCACAAGCGAACATCCACAGGTCAGAATTATGCAATTATACCATTATTAATAGAAGACGAGAGTATAGATTTGGGCATCCTCATAATCTCATACCATCCTCATCCAATACAACAGGGAAAAAAGTTAGGATTCAAGGCTTCGTAAGTTCATAACAGTAGGCAAGGCGTCCGGATTAGGAATAATTAAAGTCTGTACTTCTTAACCTTTCCGATAAAGGTCTAATGTGAATAAAGAATCAAGGCTAAGGCTATTATTTATACCAACTAAAACAAAATAAGAGATGCTTGATGGGTCAACATAACGAATTCATAATAGAAACGATACCTGAATTGATACGTCAAATAATCTCCTTCCAACACTGAGAAATGTTTGATTATCTGTGAAGATTATTTCGGCAAAGTGGAGACTCACGTTGTAGTATCCCTTTTGTAAGCAGAAACCATAGTATCTCAGAGAGAGAGGACTGAGTCGTGCTGTTGTGTACAACTCTGGGTTGGACATGGTCAACGGTGATGTATTCATAGCAATGTAATTAGCATTGCTATTATCCGTAAATAATCCTATACTTGTTGAAGACCATTTACTGTTGTCAGAGTAATATCTACATGCTCCATTTGCTGATGAGTCATCTTCATAATCATTGCCTTGAACATTCACCTCACTACCGCCACAATTTATGTACAAGTTGTAGTCTGCGGAAATTATGGGTCGAAAATAATTGGTCATGGAATAAATTTTCCTCGTTTTAATGGAACAATTAAAGAAATAAAATTAAGAATTTAAATTCTTGAATTTCTTAATGAGAAGACGACTAGAAATTATTCATCAAATTATAGACTTCAAAATGTTTCAAAACTTACTTTTTGGTTTTCCTGAACAAGGGAGGTTTTTCCTTAAGCATGGTGCTAACCTATGCAAAGAGGAAAGACATAAATGAAACGATCAAAGTTTGAAGCAAAAATCTGAAATGGGAAGAATAATAAAACAATAGAAGAAATTTAATTGCTGTTGAGAAGGTTATAGAAGCATACGAATTGCTATTTGTCGATGAATAACTGGAAAGCAGAATACTGTAACAGAAAAAATAAAAAAACGAAAATTAAAGAAAAGGGGGGAAAAGAGAAAGAAAAGAAGAGATCACTGAAGGTCCAAATTCTTCCAAAATCCAACCAAACTCAGATGTGTGATCAGCAAATAATATAAACCAAGATTCCTTACACATTCCCATCCGGGCAATAGGCTGGTGCAGGGTCCCCCGTGAAATTGTTATGAGACACATCCCTGCAATCCAGAATTTCAGAAACACAAAAGGACGTTCCTTTCAACTTAAGAACAAATGACATGTTATTTAATATTATCTTGTTGACGTAACATACATGTTTCTACTTCTGTACAAGATCCAATCAGGTATTGTTCCAGTTAGCATGTTATTGGTAAAATACCTATACAAGAGGAAAAATAAACCCGATAAATATTTTGGGATGTGTATTAATATGGAAGAATTTAGAATGTATCCTGTAGATTAATATGCAGCAGTATAAATCTAAATGTGCATATTAGAAATCATATACTTACATATAATTAGTTTTTGGCAGCTGACCCAAGTTTCCTGGAATATCCCCACTCAGATTGTTGAAGCTCAGGTCTCTGAAAATATAGAACAAAGGTTATTGTAGTAAGTAGACTTTGATTCTGTGAGTGGACATTCACAACTATACTATACATACTTCTAAGCATAGGTTACTTAGGATAAGAATCCAAGAAGGCCAAAAGGGTTGAACCAATTGTAGCAAGAATTTTACAATGTACACTCACTCTGCTAATTGTACAATAATTAGTACATTTGGGAGCAATATGAAACACATCACAACTACCCTCAAGTTCTTTTGGTGTGCAGCTCATGATTTAAAGAGAATGGTGTAAGCTTTGTTATAAGAGATGCTTTTGAGATAAGACAGAATTCTTATTAAACCACAGGTGATATACCCAAAAATGAGTGCTACTATCACGCGAAGTCTTTTAGCAGAGATAGACCCAAATAGCGACAAGCAATTGGCCATCACATGTAAATTTTAAGTACACATTCAACCATTTACATCGGTCAGCCCATTTTTTGCAAACTAAATGTTTTCACAGGGACGTAAATAATGCATTAAATCCTCACAATACTTACAGTGAATACAGATTTGTCATACTGCCAATATAATAAGGGATCGGACCAGACATTGACAAATTCCTCAAAGAACTGCATGATACAAAATAGAAGGGCTAAAAAAATGTATGTAACAAAAACACAATTTTAATAATCTCAATGTAAACTGATTCTATGAATCATTCTGGGGAAAATATGTAGTTTGCACTCACAGCTGGGTCATGCCGATCATATTCTCAAGCGGAGGAAATTCCCTAATCCCTCTGATATCACTCACCCTCCTGTATGATCAAAACATCATAATAATATAATAATATAATGAAATTCAATCCATTAAAGTTAAAAACAATTGACAAAGACAGGATCTTACAGCTGAGTTATAAATCCCAAGTTGGCAAAGGTGGGAGGAAACGGGCCTTCCATAGAAGTTCCTTGCATATCTCTGAAAATATATTTTTGGAAATAAAGGCCTCAACATGAGCATAATTTTTTATTAAAGTTGTGCGAAAATCTGTTGCACGGTAATATAGTACTCACAGCCGCCGGAGCTGTGTCCAGTTGCCAAGGAAGCTGGGGATTCTGCCGGAGAATGGGTTACCGTCTAATAAACTGCAGATATGAAGACTAATTTATGTTTAGTTTCTGCAACATTTCGACCATAAGAAAATTCAACACCTGACACCTAGGATTACCATGGTTTCCCCAGTAGCGGACGAAAGAAGCGAACCTTAACTTTCAGCTCTTATGCTTTGAAATTATAAAACAGATATATATGTCCCAAAATTGTTACAAACAAGAAATCTGCTAGATGGAATAGCATGTGAGCTGTTAAAAGCCAACATCATCATCATGCAAGCATCATCTGACGCAAAAGTTTAAGCGAAAGGCTTTCTGTTATCGACCATCATCTAAAGCCTTTTTCCATAAAATGGTGGCATATGTAGCAGAGCACCATAAAGTTTCCTTTAAATTAAAATGAAAAATCAATTTACATTTTAGCAGTAAAAAATATTCAAACATCTGACAGGAAGTGCCGGTCCTTTCAAAATTGTTGGGAATCTCGAACCTGTACATATTTTAATTAGTCCTGGTTTATTTATTCTATGCTGACACAGTTCTCCACTATATTGTTAAAGAGTGTTCAGAGACCCAGTCATCACTTCACACAATTATGAAATTTTAGTTACTTAGAGACATCAATCAGCAACTTAGTAAATCTAACTAGCTCTACATGACACTCATGGAAACCATGGACTAAATTCATGTCACAAAAGGAAGAGAATCTTAACGCACAAGGAGGACATGTTCTTGAGATTGGCAAGCGACTCTGGTAGCTCTCCAGATAAATTATTTGAAGAAATAAACCTGCATGAAAAAGACAGCAAGAGCCAAACATGAGTCATTGATTCCAATTCAATTAACTCACTAAGCACTAGATTTATCTTGTTTGTCTGATGCAAATTAAGGAAGTGTATCATGATGGGGGAGACACTCACAATCGAGTTAGGTTCGTAAGTTTACCAAAGGTTGCAGGAATTGGGCCTTCTAACTGGTTTGCTTCCAGCACCCTTTCACAACCAAAAAAAGGATAACAATAATGTTACCAACAACAAAAAGAACAAGAATAACAACAAATTAACATCAGCAGCAGCGGCTGCTGCAACAACAAAAAAAATTTAAAAGATGAATAGGAAAATGATTCTTTGCACTCCTGTTATGCAACATTTATAAAAAAAACTTAGCGTTTTCATTTGTTATGAAATTGACTTGTATTTAACAGGTCTATGCATCAGACGTCTGAGCCATAGTGATTCGGACGTCTGTAGTGCAAATTCGAAGAACCACGACGATAAGACGATGAGATGTCAGAGGGTTGCTCTTCAGACGTCAATCGACACTCTATGTTTTCGGCAGATGTTTGCATTGCTTTCTTCAGACGTCTGCTCGCGTATTGGGCCGAATTCCGATGTATTTAGAAAAGTTAGTTGGAAAATAATTTGAATATTTATTTGAAGATTTGAAGAGACTATTTTGGAGATTTGGTAAATTAGGCATTCTGGTAGGAATAGATTTAGGGGTTTTAGGCCTATAAATATAGATTGGTTAGACTATTTTGAAAAAAAAGATGAGTTGAAAAAAAGTTTTTGTATGAAGAGAGACTTCGTAATTCATATTGAAATTTGAATAAAGAAGAGAAGTTGGAAGTATTTTTTGCGTTTGATTGTGACTTTTGTTTTATTTCTTTCTTCTCAAAGATATTGTATTTGTTTTCTGAATTGTTTGGGACCTAAAAATCCTAACAAATTGGTGTCAGAGTATTGGTTAAGAGAAGAACGAAGAAGATGGAGACTACTCAAATCGCAATAAAGATGATGTGTTTGAATAGCGCAAATTGATCGATATGGAAGTCAACAAATGGAGGACATATTGTGCCTCAAAGATTTAGATGCGCCTCTTTGTGGGATTAGCGCCAAACCAGAAAAGATGTCTGATAAAAATTGGGAAAAGATGGATCGAAAGATAAGAATTCTTATTCATGGATGGATAGAGAATCCGGTGTTCCACCATGTATCGTCGGAGAGCACTGCAGAAACTTTATGGAAGAAGTTGACAGATCTCTACGAGATAAAGACGGCTACAAACAAGACTTTTTTAATGAGAGAATTGATGAATTTGAAATTTCAGGAAAATTCCTCAATAGCGGGGCACTTGAAAGAAGTTCAAAATATTATGAATCGATTTACAGCCATGAAGATAGCGATTGAAGACGAGATGTAAGTACTTATCGTATTGAGTTCCCTTCCAAGCAGTTGGGAAACTCTGATAGTTTTTTTGAGCAATTCATCTGCTGACGGAGTTATTTTTATGAGCAAAATAACAAATTGTCTCCTAAATGAAGGATTAAGAAGGAAATCGTCAATTAGATCATCTGATTCATCTGCACTTGTTGCACGCGAGGGTCCGAAGTGGAGGAAGGAAAAGAGCAACTATGGAAGAAATCTGAGATCATGGCCTGCAAGAAATGTTTCGAAGATAACGTGTCAAAACTGCAATAAGATGAGTCACTATATTTCTGATTGCCCCAAGATGAAAGACTTAAATGATTTGAAGAGACAGAGAGGAAGAGGAAGCGAACGTGACCCACGATGTCAAGACAGAGCGTGATTTGTTTATGACTGCTGATGAAAAAGCCAAGAAGAAAGATATGAGGAACATGGATTTGGGAGCATTCTTTCACGTATGTTCAAATAAGGAATAGTTCGATGAAATTATGGAGAAAAAGGAGACGGTGACGTTAGCGGATAATTGTCACGTCCCGCTTCCCAAAATACGGAAATATAGCGAGTAACGAAGATATGCCATGCTACCTACGGTAAGGAAGATCCTTCCATACTCACATAAAAGCTGTCTAGCAAAACTTGTCAAGATAATATTCCAAACAGATTAGATAACACTGATAATCATGCTGCAACGAAACCGCAAAGAATACTAACAATAGATTCATAAGATAAAAAGAGGCAAAAATAAGGTTATGATACAATAGGTCCGAAATAATACAAAAATCCGAAAAGACACATGAATCATAATGTCTCACAAGGGCACACATGCTAAATTCTAACTGAAAAGAAATAAACCTACAGATTACTGGTCTTCTGCAAACTCCTGATAATCACTCTAATCTTGCTCGGCCTGAAAATCCGTTTCTAAACCTGAGATGACAAGTCTTAGGATGTCAGAACATCCTAACAAGTACTCAACGTAAAAGTGTGTGTATGTGGTGTGCTAACATGAATATATGAGTGTAGTGAAGCCCGTGTGCATATGTTTATACAAATATGGATATAGTAATAATATGAAACAGACATGTAAACAGGTCAAGTCGCATCCTAACAGGTTAGTAAAAGGTAATATATTCTATCATGAGTTCGAGTGTGTGCGGCAACCTCTGCAGGAGTATTCCTAATTCAAGGATAGGACCCCATGGGCTAGGAAATACGGGCCCAACTATAGAATGAACAAGTGACCGATATAGCTCGGTACGAGCTGTAGTAACAAGCGACCGATATAGCCCGATACGAGCTGCCGACATGAGACTCTTGAGATCCTGTTGTACGAACGCACACTCCAACTATTCCAACCTCTGTGTATCTATAGCTAACATAGTAATAAATTCAATCACAATATAGAATGCTGACTGAATTGGAAAACATGACAAGTCACGATGATAGTACAGTATGGTAAACATGTAAGCATGAGTAATTGTTTCATGGCATGAATATTCAGCATTCTAATTAGTGATATCGTTTTAATGTAAGGAAACAGTAATCGTGAACAGGCATGTCATGTCAAGCAGGTCGATGATAATAATCTCAAATAGCATGTCAAGCAGGTCGATGATAATAATCTCAAATAGCATGTCAAATACAGTCGATATAATATGATAGTTACAATAATATAAACAAGAATCTACATGAATTTACAAGTATCTCCACTTAATATCCGGATTTATTATTGGAAAGAATAGTAAACTAAAATATGGTTTTAAAGGATTAATATGATTAATGGGTATTCTAGAAATCCTAGGATTTTTATTTCATGCATAGCGAACATAAGGTTTCATTTGATAGTATATAATTTGATTGTTAATAAAAACACAAAGCTAAATATATAAAATTAATACCAAGAGTATTAAAACACAATCAATATAGTTATCTTATATAAATACACTTAAGCGTTCTGTTTTATACCATTAATAACAATGAGTAATTTCTTGATTGTATTATATATTGTAGATTTATTTTCTTGCCGTTACAATGATCTGATCTTATATATATATATATATATATATATATATATATATATATATATATATACTGAACTACTGTTCACTAAGCGCTATATTATGTAAGCTATATTATGTAAGCTATATTCTACAAACATTCAACAAAAAATAAAACCGGATTGATTATGTAACTTAATGAAATGATAATTCACATCTACTAATTAAATTTATATCAACTATGCAAATAAGTCTAAATATAAACTAAATATATATGAGCAGCATGCAGACTTATGTGAGCAGTGTAAAACTAAGGTTTTTATCATGTATATAATAATTACATGGTATTTTAGTGAAATTGCACAATAATACAATTTTCATTCAAATATTATAGACTAAGAATTTATTGCGAAATTTACCGATATTGCATCGGCTAAAAAAGCAAGAGTACTTGCCTCAGAAACGGATAAACACGACGACACGAAGCGCAACCCCAAGTTTTGATGGCTCGACTAATTTTGAAGAGAAAGAAAATATTGTGATGGAAAAGAGAGAAGGTTGATTTATATCAGAAAGAGAGATGATGATAATGAATATATATAAAGTTGTTATAAGAAAGGAGAATAAAATATTGAGAAAAGAAATATATTTGAAGAGAATGTAAGAAAATATATATATAATTTTAGGAAAATAATTCTCATAATCTCCAATAGTTTAATTTGAAAGATTTAAAATAGAATTTAAATATTAAAAGATTATTAATAATATACCATGGTAGACAAAATATTGTATTAGAATATAAATAAGATATTATTAGATTTAGCAAAACAAAACTTTAAAACTTAAATATCATACACTTAACTAACTTAGATAACCATAATATATTTGTTTACATATCTAGTATTTAAAAATATATTAGATGCAAATTAAAATAAGATATTAATAAATTATCAAACAATCTTAAATACTAAATATCTTTTGTTAAAACAACCATATTAATATTGTCTATTTAGTTACGAAACTAATGTTAAACAATAAAATATGCATATAAATAAGATATTAGTAGGTTGGCAAAGTAAATATTAAAACTAATTATATACCTATTTAACAACTTGGAAAATCATAACTATAATAAATTTAAAGCAACCATAATAATATGTTCTATTTTAACTAGAAAGTATTAAACTCCAATTTAAAATAATAATAATAATAAAACAAAACCCAATATATTCAAAAGAAAAAGAAAAAACTTACGATCGGGTTAAGATGTTATAATAATTCTGAAGTAGAAGTGGAAGGCGTGGACACCATGAAAAAGAAGATGTTTGATGGGAAGCAGAGAGTTCCTGAAGATGTCGGGTATGTCTCAAAACTGAAGAGGAATCTAATTTCGCTTAGAAAATTGGATACAAGAGATTACACAATTATTGCTTAAGGTGGAGTAATGAAGTCGTGCCGGAAGAACTGTGTCGTGATGAAAGGAGTCAGAACCTCAAGCGACATATATCAAGTTATGGATAAGCATGTGCATGGAAGAAGAATTTTGGAGCAAAGTGAATAAAACGTGAGTCAAGGGGAAGTTTTGAGCAAAGCTCGGAAGATATCGTGGGTGAAAGTTGTGAAGAGAAAATATAAGACGGCTCGTTAAATACAAGTTAAGATGGAGATTATTATGAAATTGACTTGTATTCAACTGGTCTGTGCGTCAGACGTCTGAGGCATAGTGATTCAGACGTCTATAGTGCAAATTCAAAGAACCATTGAGAGCGATCAGACGTCTGAGGGTTGCTCTTCGACGTCTATCGACGCTCGGTGTTTTGGGCAGTCGTTTGGGCAGACGTCTGTATTGCTTTCTTTAGACGTCTGCTCGTGTATTGGACCGAATTCTGGTGTATTTAGGAAAGTTAGTTGAAGAATAATTTGAAGATTTACTTGAAAATTTGAAGAGACTATTTTGGAGATTTGATAAGATCTTAATTGGTAAATTAGGTATTCTAGTACAAATAGGTTTAAGGTTTCTAGGCCTATAAATATAAATTGATTAGTCTATTTTGAATAGAAGAGATGAAGAGAAGTTTTTTGTAGAAAGAGAGATTTTGTAATTCATATTGATGTTTGAATAAAGAATAGAAGTTGGAAGTATTTCTTGCGTTTGATTGTGACTTATTTTTTTCTTCTCAAAAATCTTGTGTTTGTTTTCTGAATTATTTGGGATCTAAAAATCCTAATATCATTATTAGAATTAGTTTACAGAACCTCCTAAGTCACATTGTTTTCTTTTTGGGGTTTTTTACAAAAACGTCCCTCCATACTTCGTCAATTACTAAAAAAACCTCTCATACTTCATATTTACTTAAAAAAACCCTCATACATTTAATTTGCACTAAAAAGACCCCCTCGATAGTTTTATATCCAAAGTTAACGTCCCGTTGGGGAGATGGAGCTGAAGTTTGAGATTGGGCTGCCATCTTACCTTTTAAGTATTTAGGTAGGTTTTTCTCACACAAAAAGAACCCACATCCTCATTTAGTTGAAGATTTTGAATTAGGGCAACTAAAAAATCACTCTCCTTTCGAATGGGTTTGCCCACTAACTCAAAGCTTGCAATTGAAGAGACAATGGCACTTGACAAGCTCGTTGCTGGAGAAAGTTGAGAAAGACAAGCCGGTTTCCATGATCAATTTGAGAGATCTTTGACGGAAACCCTAATTCTAAAGTTAATTTTTGGAAAAAGTTAGGAATTTTGGAAGAAAAAGAGGGGTTAGGGGTTTAAAACCCTAGCACAATATTAACCGTTAACCTCTTAACAGAGAAATGAAAGATGACATAAAGCGCATGTTAATGGTTTTTAGTGTAATTTAAATGTATGAGGCTTTTAAGTAAATATGAACTATGAGATTTTTTTTAGTAATTAGCGAAGTATGGAGGGACTTTTTAGTAAAAAATCCTTTCTTTTTTTATATAAAAAAAGATCATACAGAAAACTTACATGCGAAAGTACTTCTCTTTACTATTTTTGGATACATTAATACCTTATAATGTATTCAGTCTGTAATTTATTAAAAGTGAACTCGGAAAAAAAGAAAGTGTAAAGGGATTACAGTGATTGAAGTGTAGACATGTTTCCTAGCTCATCTGGAATTCTCCCAGAAATACGATTTCCCAAGAGTGTCCTGCAAACCAGGGGTAATCATGCAGTCTGTCATTTAAACACTTCGCCTGTTTGCAATTTTAAGATTAAATCAGAAATAAAAAGATATAAGTAAATTACAGGTTCGTTAGCGGAAGTAAACCCCATTCTGCAGGTATTGTTCCACTTAAGTAGTTTCGGGAGAGATCTCTACATTTGAAAAAGAGAGAGTTATCGTTCTCACAATATTATGTTTTAATTCCCATCACTGAAAATTAGAAACAGGCTATAGCTAGTATCTTCCTTATAAGCTTACAGAAAGTTTAGGTGGGTAAGATTTGCAAACTCGGTTGGCAGCACCCCGGTGAGGTTCAATTCCTTGAGCTGGCTGCACCATCAAAATAGATTAAATAAAAAAGTTTGAATTCGGGGTATTGCACAGATTATGCAGTAACCAGACACAAGAGTGAGTAAAAATACATTAAATGCTTTCTTCTCCTGGTTACTAAAAAAAATCAAAACATATACATGCTAACGACGTGACAAACGTTGGAGGTCTTGTTGCAGTCGCATGTGAGGTTCTTAGCAAGGAATTTGGACATTGGAGGATCATATTTCTTCACCCATTCTTCATCCCCACTGCAAGGGTTCTCCGAAAAGTTCCATTGAATCTTCAACTTTGTTGCAATCTGCTTGAGAGCGTCAACTGGTACACCAGTATTGTTAGAATGAATATATAAAATCCAAAAGCGTTAAAATCATCATACAGGTTTAGTTACTTGACCCTTAAGCGGAAAAAAGAGAGTATATCGTTAACTGTAGCATCCTCCTGATTGTTTCCACTTTAATACAGGGCATACTTTGTCACAAAAATTTAGACCTTGACCCTGTAACGACTAGGTTAACGTCGTATGGAAAATTTCAGTTATATTCTCCAGATAATGCATGCAATCTACATTCTACAGTTATGGTTGTAGCCATTATACAATTATCTTTTTGTGCTTATTTTAGATTAACAATGTGTATGGACTGTTGTAACTGTTGACGGAAAGGAAGTTACCATGAAGACTTTCCTCCAACTCTATTATTAACCACTTTACCACGAAGCTTAAGTTGGTGGGTTGGTGGGGCAACAATAATGTTATATCATCTCACATGCACCGGCCCCTGGCCACACAAAACAGGACCATTCACTTCATAGATCACCACTACCATGTCAATAAACCAATGAGCAAAAGCTCAGTTGGTATGGGCACTTCCATTCTTGGGGAGAGTGCGGGGTTCGAACCCCAGGAACCCCAGGAGGGGAAGTGGCCACAAATAACCGCTTTAGGGGCAAATTCGTGGGTCCCATGGATGCGTGGGCTTGTGTGATGTGTGCATGGTTGTGTTGTATGCAATAGGTTAGGGCTTACGGGCCCGTGCCAAAAAAAATAATAATACCATGTCGATAACCGCTTCACCCAAAAACTTAAACCGGTGGATAGTGGGCGAACTATTATTACATATAATCTAACAAATATAAAACCTGTGACTAGTTAGCTTCTTTAGAGGTACTGAAACACAATACTAGCATCTCCACTACATAAAGCTAATAATTAAACAGAAATTATTGACAAATTTCATATTTCCTTTCTAAAGGCATGGCCTGTTAACCAGTCTGCTGGCTGGATGCCCTTTCCAAACATGCATGTAACCCACTGGCAAATAACTCAATCGTGGCAGTAAATCGACCAAAACTCCCAATGAAAGGATGTAGAGCTGCAGCCATGTAATAATGTGCTTCAATGACTATAAGTGAACTGAAAAAACACTGATGACCAATGCATCTTTTCATCGGAACAAAGCTTAATTAAATTCTTGCTCCATAAATCTTTCTGTATAAATAGCGCCGCTCCTACAAGTTAAGATTTTACTTTCCTATACCCCGAAATCATCTAACTTTCTGCAAAAAACCACCTATGAAATACCATGCTTGCTGCATTTTTCACATATAAGCTCTCAATTCAACCAATTCGGATGTACCATGCACGATAAAAGTATCGAATGATTTAGTTCTTTACAACATTCAACTAAAATCTCCATCAATCCTTAGTGACCAAAAATGTTCTCAACAAATTCAAATTGAGAGGCGTTACACACCCATCACTCTTTTAGTCATTTTCTCAAACACCTGCGGTGCACTACCCTCATCTCTACAAACAATCTCCCATTTTGACCAGTCCAAAGGTGCCATGCTGGCTTAGTAATAGTAGGGGTTCTTCAGCATTCAAGAAGTTTCTCCATTCTTTCTCATCATATCATTTTAGTCAACAAAGGGCTAAACTTGAACAAACAAGCTCTCTTGACTGAAAAATTTTCAAATCCAAACCAATTCCAACCATTTGATATAATATTGTGCATGGATGGGGGTCCAATGAGGAAAAACTAATCTATACAATAAATACCTGAGAACTCAGTTGCTTTTCAGACTTTTCTTACTCATTGACCAGCAACAGAAATTGAGGAGTTGTTAAAGGAAAATGGTGGGCTACATAAAATTCTTTCTTTTTTCCTTCAAGAATTTGCAATGAACAAAAAGAAATACAAACATACCACCTAAAAAATGATGTTTTGGATTAGGTTACAATAAATAATAACATCTTTGGCAGCCTGAGCCTCCAAATCACATCCAACAAATTCTATTGTTAGCACATCAGTTTATTGAATTCTCAAGATGAACATACAACTTAGGAATTTTACAAATAAACATTTTGCTTGGATCATGTGCACATTTAGCATATAGAATATACAAACAAGAAAAATGAAAATTAAACCTCTAACAATACATTTTCTTCACTACAATTTCATAGTTCATGAGTTTGGTTTCAAATGCAAAGCCATAAACTTTATAATGATGGAATCAATACTAAGAAGTGGGAATATAAATTTAGGACAAGGGAAACTAGATTGAAGCTTACTTTCTTGTTGAGGCAGCTCCTGGGCTTCACTTTGGAGATTTCCTCCATAAAAATTCAGAGAAAACAGAACCAAGGAAACAAAGATAGCTTGTCTCATCTCTCTCCCTCCCTCTCTCTCTCTGAGATTTTATTTCTTTGGAAAAACTAATAAATATCAAAGAGAGGAGGAATAGGTGAGGCTGGAACAAATGACAAGCTCCTGACATGAGAGAAATAATTTAGATGATGATGATGATTTTATATGGTTCAATAAATTAGAAGATGTGGGGTACTTGTCCCTTTGTACAGTTGCGGCTTCTCATTGAAAAATCCAGCAAAACCAGTTAAGCATGAGTTAAGTGTGAAGGGTGAAAAGAAATGCTAGGGAAAGTTTATCTGCATTTTGACATGTTTAACATATTAAATTACATGGGTATTGTTAAGCAATAAATATTTTAAGAAAAATATTTCTCACCATCGTCACATAGCTGCCATAAGCTATCAGATTGGTGATTGGTTAGAACGGTATGACCAGAATTCATGTTTTATAACTAACCAACTTTGTAGTCAGTTACCGATTGATAGCGTATGTATATCGAATCTATCGAGTTGATAAACAAGGCATTGCTCATAGATTAAAACCCTAAGTTTTGGTAGTTGAAACAGGACATGTCTCTCAAAAAATGAATGTTCAGAAAAAGAGTAAACTGAACTTTCCTTGGTGAGTTTCACTGAATTAAATTTGTTACCGACCATCCAATCAAAGATCTTAGTCATTTATTGAACGATTAACAGAATAAATCTAATAATGAAGCCATTAAAATCATGAAACTCATGGAAACTAACCGAGCTAACATAATATTTGCAAGCATAGTCAAACTTATGATTTGGTAGACAAAATACAAAAAACGTAGATTCATCTTGGCCATCGGCTAAAAGGTTTACGTTTACAAAGTTGATAATCAACCATTGGCTCATGATGTTATTGAATTAGCATTTGAATTTACGGTTCGCTGTGCACGATATCTCAGTCAACATATGACTTTATGTTTCATGATGATATATGATATGAAGCTTTGTTTGTTAAGATATGAAATATATTTGATTGATAGAATTATATTTGATTGATTATGAGATTATATCAGGCAAGATATTGTCACGCTCCGCTTCCCAAGAGACAGTAATGACGCGTGACGAACCCCGCGATGTATTTATTTCGAAAGGGTTATTTCCCGCAATAAATACGCTAAGTGTTTATAAGCAATATAACATAACAAGAAATTAACACGTGAAATAAAAACTTCAACAACCTTATTTACATTCAACATTTCCACATAGTTTCGTATACAAGATAACTAAAAACAAAGTGCGATGAAATGTCTAAACAAGTAGCATACAGAAAATAAAATTCTGAAGGAACTAGTAATATGTCTGTGCAGCAAGCTGATCAAAATCCTCCTTACTCGGCTCGATCTTCTCGGTTCCCAGATCACCGAATGAATATTCTAAGGAAACAAAAGACAGGATGGAATGTCGTCAGCGAACTAGCGCTCGGTAAGTCTCCAAAAAGAATAAGAATACAATATAATAAAGCAATGCGTATAAGTAGAACATGACATCTAATGTAACGGTGGCCAAGTAAAGGTATCAATTAGACCTAAGTATGTCTATATATAAGCATGGTTGTTTTATTCTAACGTGGTTGTTTATAGTTTGATAAGGAAGGTATGCATGCATACGAGAGTGGTCCATCAAACCCACGAACACCCAGCACGTAGAGGTACAAGGCCCCGTCAAACCCACGGGACAACGGCACACGATATTCAAGTTAGGTGATTTTTAGTTAACTTTCACGCCACTACATACTTTATTTACCAAACCACCCCTTATCCCCGTGTATTTTAATTTATAGATTTAGTTACAAGTCTTGTCCGAAATCCATGAATACAAAGAGAGTGTACAAAACAATTTCAAGTCGAGTCCAAGTATTCAAGTCCAGTTCAAGTGTTCAAACCTAGTCGTATTCATGATTTGGGTCAAGTCAAATCTAGAGTGTAATAGGTTTAATCAAGTGATTCAAACATATGATTCATGACATAGGACTGGTATGAAAGTAAAAATGGTTCAAGTTATAAGTCAAGTCAAGTTCAGCTTTAACTTAAGTTTCGAGTTCAAGTCAAATTCAGATTTAAGTCAAGTTTCGATGCTATTTGATTTCCGTGAAATTACAAATTATATTTAGAAGTAGGCAAGAGGTTAACACCATTGTCTCTGGCTCCCTGAGGTCTAGAGAGAAAATGCCACTCACCTCATCTGCAACCTAAATACCTAACATAGACCAGTCCTAAGAATTCTAAGGTATTTATGTGCGAATAGGTCATTTAGAAATTTCATGGTATTTATATAAAATAATCCATTAAGTTCTCGAGGGGTTTTATGTAAAATATTATTTTGAAATCTCGAGAATATTTTTTGTAAAGATATTATTTAAAATAACGAGGTGTTTCGATAAAAACATTCTTTTGGTAATTTAGAGTATTTTAGTAAAAACTAACTTTTAAGGTATTTTCTTGAAACTTTAATTTAAAACTTTTGTTTTCCTTTAATTAATTAGAAATTATAAATGATAGTACATACCCAAATTAATATAACTTGTTATTTTTTCTTTTCTTTTAAATTTTATAAGAATTGTTTTATATTTTAAAACCACTTTTCCTTCGTGACTGTGCTCCGTGAAAGGCTCTGCGTCTCACTCTAATAGACCCAACACGTGCGATAATCCGCACCATCTGCAACAGGGCTCCCATACAGAGGGTTGTAGAGTAATTGGTAGAATTTTCGTTATATGATATGCGTTCTACTTGTTCTAGTTACCGCAATTAAGTCGGTTTCGCTTGGTAGCTAGCCGGTTGAGTAAGAGTCGATCCACGGAGAGATGGTATATGTTTCCGTTCTTATTTTAGACGAGTCAAGTAAAATTGTACAAGTGTGTTTGAGTTATCCTAAGTGTTTGTATTTTTATGTTAAAAGAGAACTTATTAGGGTTAGAATTGGTTAGTAGAGTTAAGAATTATTCTTGTGCTTGCCTTGTGCCCTCATTGAAATGATATTGGAATAATCGGAAGTAACGGAGATTAGGAGGACATAAGAATGATGTTTGCGAGTTTAAGCAAGTTTTCCAACGCTAAATCCATTCCTAGTGTTCCTTATCCGTCCGTTCCATACTCTTATTTCCAACCCTAGACCAAACACACACAACAAGTCTCCAATTAGGTCACAATTATATGTCACGTTGTAGTACGCCTAAAGGAATTCTCAACTTAGATCGCGACTATATGTCACGATAGTGTGTCTAAGGAAGAGGGTTATGTTTGTTTGGTCTAGATTCATTTTTAAGTTGTTTGGAAAAGAGAAACATAAGGGATTTTTCCATCCCCCATACTACCCTTCCTTAACCCTAACAAGTAAGTAACTACTCACATATGAAAAGAAAATAAACAAGAAGAAGAGAAGAAAGAATGGAAGAATAAGATGAGAACAAAAAATAACAAGCTAACTACTTGGACTCTCACCTAAGCAAGGGACTCTATTGAGTATCATGGCTTAAAAATAGAGATTAAAAGAGAAGGAAAGAAGAACAATAAAACCAACAACTATTTTAACAAATAAATAATAAAAGTTATACTAAGAATTAAAAGACAATGCAAGTAAGTAAAGATACAAGGTAGATAAAACTCTCATTTTCGTTATTCAACCACTAAAAAGCTCTCACTACATTTTAATGGAGAAGAGATGATGAAGAAGAAGAAAACTACACTAAACTAAAACTAATCCTAAGGAAAATAAAGCATGCTACTTTGCCTCTGAACTGGAGCATTATAGGCAGTGAAATGAAACTTTAGGGCAATATTCTGAGCCCTTACATAATGACCAAAACGCCCATAAAAATTCATCAAATTTGACTACGAAACGACCGCTGATCCGCCGCCAAATAGGACAAGATTTCGCTGATCCGCGGTCCTTTTTTAGAATTGGCACGCCGTTTTTCTTGTGGGTTCTCGTGCTGCTATCTTCATCTGTTTGGTAAGTTCATATTTGCAAAATCTTTCCAAAATATTATCAGATTTTCAAAAGTCCAAAATGGCAACACAATTGAATTTTGTGACTTGATCTCCCTCAAGCTCCGCATTGCTACCTTGATCCTTGTGCTGCCTCTCTCGTGCTTTGTGCTTATCCTAGACACGAATGACTATCGCTTGATCTTATCCCTTGTACTGGTAAGCGGCACGTGACAGATGTGTGTTGGGGTTTGATAGTGCCCTGGCCATCTACCGTGGCCGGTGCGGAACAAAAAAACGGCGTTTAAAAAACTTGGCACTAAGAAACCCATCTAGAATCGAACCATAAACTTACACTGGCTATAAAAGATATTCTAGCTATAAGGTTAGAAGTTGTTTTACCGAATGAACCGTGTCCTTCGATCTTCTACAATCTTCCTTAGCTCTTAGAAGTTTCCTCAATCGAACTTGGCCGCCGGTCTTTCTCCATCGAAGATGATCCACCTGAGGGATGTAGCTCATGGCTCTAACTTCACACTAAAAATCTAGTGAATCAACTAGGGACTCTATGTTGCTAATCTATAGTGCCTAGGGATGTAGTGTGTTGCTCAAAGTGTTTATCTATCTCTTCTTCTACCCATGATTCTCAACACATGAGATGGTAGGGTAGAAGATGAAGAAGATGGAGGAGGAACTCAAGAAAAGTAGTGAAGAGAGCAAGCAAATGGTGAGAGTGTGAAAAAATCTCATGTCAAATATAATGAACCATTCTCTAGTGAAAGATAATATGAAGCAAGGTTTTGTAAAAACCAATTTCCAAATATAATAATGCAACCATACTTGAATAGTGAGCACAAATGAATTAATAATTCATTTGTCAACACTATTCAAGCATGGGTCTCACCATACTCTCTTCTTTACCTTTACACCTCATTTCCATTTAATTTAATAAATGGATAAACCAAATTAAGGTTTTCACCTTTTAGAATGTTTTCCGTATAAATACGAATTACACTCAACTGTATATACATATCTGTATTCGTACCAAAATATGAATACCAAAAAAGATAGAATAACACAAAGTACATAATACTAGAATATACATATTGAAATATATATACGTAAATTATTAAACCAATACCCGATTTAATAATCCAGCTCAAAACCGAGCCGGCTAGTATTATCAACCATCCGATCGAAAGTCCGGGTAACTAGTACATCCATTCGATCGGAACCCTGCATGTATCCAATACGGCTACTACATCATTTCGCTAGAACCAGTCAAACCCTATGTGTGGGACTCTAAAGACTCGTCAATACGCTGGCAGTGGGTTTAACCACAATCACGTCAGTGGCACTAGCTGTACGTAACGGCTACCCAGGTATTGAGCGAAAGGAAGGCCGACGAGCAAACTCATCCGAACCCCTACTAAGCCTGTCTGTGACAATCTCCATACAGTCCGATCTGTTCGTCTAAGAGTATCGCATATCGAGTCTACGGGGTAGATAAAGTCAGACCCCTAATAACGCGATATTTTGTGTCGGTATGAAGCCCATCACCCACTGAGAACTACTGATCTAAATCAGTAATTCTCGTCTACCTTGGCCAAGGATTTCTGGTGATAGCCATCCGTGCACCGCGCGGTATTAACCCCTAATACCGGGAGAGACGAATCCCCGACGATCCACTCACTGCCTCCACATGGCTCGGGACTGTACCCAACTAAAACCTGTTTGCACGAATCATTTAAGCCGTGGTAGGATAGTAATCAAAGCATAGTGGGAACTCACATAAGACAAATGACGATCTCAGGTCGATAGACTAACCTGTACTCATGTCACCTGAGAACTGCTATCTGACAATAGGTATAATACCATCTAGCATGTTCCCGGCGAGTCCGTCCAGTGTACTCATAACCCAATGAGCACATGTATACTATCTTAGGTGACTAACTGACACAAATGGCTTGTGAGACTGGCCACTGCCCCTCGTCGGGGTCTCGAAAAGTATACACTAGTCTACTCCGGAGTATCGATGCTCAATCTCGATACTCCCTCGACTGGGGACATTTAAGGATGTGCTTATAGACCACCCAGCTCCCACGTGTGATCACCATCATAATGCTGGTAGTCAAGCAAGAATCCTAAGGGCTCTATCAACATGTAATAGTGATCTGTAATACCACATAATATATGTACATGATGATAGAGACAAACCAGATATCATACTATCATTTTGAGTAAGATTGTTCTACCCGTATAGGTCCTCCCTCAATCATCACTATCGCGTGCCTGCGATTACAATAATTGACTTGAGGGCACTATAGCCAACAATGTGGATGGCCTGTAACACCCTAGTATGGTTATACGACATTAATTGGTATTTTAACATTTGTTATATATTTCTTCTATTTTATTCTTTTGGGTTGCGAGTGATTCGAATAGTAGTAGTAGTTATTTGACCCGACCCGAATGTGTGAAACCCAGTATGGTGCTAGATTATATCTGATATTTATCAGTAAACTGAATTTATGTGAATCTAGTATAATATATATATATATATATATATATATATATTTTTAATAGCCACAAGTTAAGGATAAGTTATATTTTGTTAACTGCCATCATATGGTTGACATCCCATATCTTATTTTGTGTTTATCTTTTACGTTTAAATCTCAAGATGTCTAATATCAAATATTTACTAAATCTAGATATATTTTTAGAATTCTTTTAAATCTTAAATTAGGGGTATGAGTTATTTAAAATATATTTTTGCATTATGGTTGAGAAATTTACGTATGTGAATTATTTTTCAAAATATATTTTTGATGAGATTTTGGTGGAGATTGTTGTAGTTTGATATTATCTATATACATTAAAACTAATATATATATTTATAACTTAATTTAAACTATAACATATATTTTTATATTAAACGCAAAACCTCTCTTTCTCTGTCTCTCTCTCCACATAACGTATATCTCTTTCTCCTCTAGCTAAATCTCTTCCTCATCAATTTATATATTCTCTTTTTTCGTTCTTTAAGCCTACACCCATTCTCGCCGATGCAATTCCAGCCGCATCCTAGAAGTTTAACCGAGTCATCAATGTTAGTTATATGTATGCCCTAGAGGCCATTACTGTACATACGATATATATTGTAGTGGATGCTTGGACATATATAGGGAGGACTTTCTTGCTCGACATGATAATATGCTATCAGGTTGCTTTTTATCTTAACATGTACATTGATTCTCTCTATATTACATGTTGATAAAGCCCTTAGGATGAGTACTTGACTACTAGGACTATGATACAGATCATACTAGTGAGGACAGAGTAGTCGCTAAGTACATCCTTCAAATGTTCCTAGTCGTAGGTGTATCGAGACAGGGCATCGATATACCAGAGTAGACTAGCGTATAACTTCTCGACCCATGTAGATGGGCGATGGATGATCCCATATCTATTGGTGTTTGACATCAGAGACAGTATACGGGTACTCAGTGGAGACTGGGTATACTGAACGGACTCGCCGAGAACTCCCAGATGGATTATACCTAACGTCAGATGGCAGTTCTCTAGTGACACTGGTACAGGTTAGTCTGTAGACCCGAGATCGTCATAGAGTCTTGTGTGATTCCCACTGTGTTTTTATTTCCACCTTACCACGTTCAAGAGAACGTGCAAAACGGTGGCTTTTGGGTACAGTCCCGAATCACATGGAGGCAATGAGCGATAGGAGGGGTTTCGTCTCTCCCGGTATTGGGAGTTGATGTTGCGCTGTGCTCGATTGGCTATAACAGGAAGTCCTTGGCCAAGGCTGCTTCAGAGATATACTGGTAAGTGTTATCATTAGTTTCTTGACCCATTATGAGCCTCATATCGACACGACTTATCGAGTTACTGGGGTCTGACGTTTACCACTCCTAGACGAGATATGCGACATATCAGACGAAGAGACCGGACTGTACGGTAGTGTTACTGATTGGATTCGCAGGAGTGTGAGCAGGCTTGCTTGTTGATCTTCTGATCGGTCAATACCCGGGTGGCCGTTACGTTTAGCAGACCGCTTGTGGCTTGTGGGTGTTTGATATGATCATCACCTACTGCCGGCGTATTGACGAGTCTTTAGAGTCCTACACAGGGTTTCCTGGTTCAAGCGACCGAGATTGATACGATATGAGATACCGTATTCTATTCTCGCGATATGAGATATCGGTTGGTTATATATGATATAGCCGGGTTATCGGATCAAGTGTTGATTCATATGATATTAGTCGGTTATAGGTGATATAGCCGGATTATTAAATCAAGAGTTGATTTGATAATCTAATGTATAGTTATATATTTGATATATTACATTACATTAACCAGTATTAGCTCACTTATGATTTCTTTTCTCACTTTGGATGCATTGATATATATGTGGTATATGTTAAATATATCTTGCTAGGTTACAAATTTAACTAGGGTTTATGAGACTTGAACCATGCTAGGATTAGATTAGGGTTTATGTTTATTATTAAGGAAATTCAAAAATTGTGGAATTAGTCATGGTTGATATTTTGCAAGAAGCTTGTAGGCTTCTTTGACTTTCTCCACCCTTTTTGTCTACCTTAAAATATTTGTTAACCTAGCTTTAACCCTAACTCATGGTTAACTCTCTACAAGGGTTAAGCATGACATGCTTAACCCTTGGTTGCATTTTTAACCTCAACAATAATTCATTCTCTCTTGATAATTCTTCATCTTCTTCATGAGCTCAAAGAGAAAAGAGTTTTCTAGGGTTTGAGTTTGTGATGAAAACTAGTGAGAATATGAAAAATAATGTGAGAAAAATTCCTACTTTATCATTCTCTACTACTTACCATTTAGTATAGGGTGTTTGCTTCACTAATTCCATGATTAGTGAAGAGATAGCTTGGGTTAGTGTCTCTTCGACGTAGATCATCTTCGGCCTCGAAGACTTCGAAGCAAGCATGTTCGTTTCTTCATCGGAGCCTTTCTAGAGTCCGGGACTTCTTGATTGCAGCGAAGGGACTACTACACGGAGCTAATGAAGTGAAGGACCGGTCTACAAATGTTGTATTCGTCGCTCTCTTTCACTTGCAAAGTGTTTGCATTTATATTCCGTCAATTTCTAATATACGATTCTAGGGTTAAAGTTAGCTAGAACGGCAAATTTTTGAATTTGGCATGAACGATGCCTCCCGAAACCTTGTTGCCATGCTAGGTAACCCTGCAGTGGTATCAGAGCCATGCTAGAAATTTATACGGATTTTGTTAGAATTACGAAACCGAAATACTCCGAAACTTGAAACGGAAAATTCAAGTTTCCGTCGATTTTAAATGTTGTTCAAAAAAATTTTAAACAAGTACAGAGTGATGTATGAGATATATCATGAACACTGTGAAATTTTCAGGGGTTTCAAGAAAATTGGGCCGGCCACCACCATGATGATCTCGGCCAAAACCGAGCACCCCCCCCCCCCAAATTTTTTGTGTGTTCAAGTTACTTGGTTTTGATGTTTCAGATGTTGTTTGTTTTTGCTATTTTTGCATGTGATGTAATTTTACTCTATAAGCAATTCAGAGTGTTTAGTATCCGTAGTTTTAACATTGTTTCTAATTATTCACATATTGTCTAGGCGAAGTTAAAAAGTTCGATCGTATGTCAAAAAACCCATTTTTCTAAGTTTAACGTATTCGAAAAAACATGCAAGTAATCCTATGAACCCTCTAGAAGAATGAAACCCTAACTCGACTTTTTGGATCGCGGAACCGCGGTCAAACCCTAGGGTTTATCGTAGTTCCGTGGCGACATGAGCGAGGCTTGGGTTTGCCCTTCTACGGCTAGTGCATAGGTACTGTGGCATATTCTGGGTATTACTAAAACTGTGCTCAAGTGTTGAGCTGTCGAGAAATTGTGGGACTTTGATGACTCGATCGAAAAGTTTAACGTCATCCGGATATTATGTGATGGGATACAATATTTGGAATCCACAAGTAGTTATGAGATAACTAGTTTGAATGTTATAAATTTAGCAATTTAGTCTCATTTGATCGATTGCCACAGGATTTTGATGTGATCAAAAGTCTGTCGCAATCACGCAGCGTACGCGGATACTCGTCGGGTAAACTTAATAGATAGCCACGTCCCGTAGCCCCGACCAAGTGACTGTAGGAGAACCCCGTCGCCAAAATCATCCGTTTGGGTGCTCGCGGCAGTGATGTTCCGCCTTAGTGCACTTCGTCGACGGTATCGGGGGTGCGGCCGTCTACTAAAGTTTCCGACGAGCATTCGATCAGGATGTCAGGAATCTTGTTGAATTGCCCGACTAGATATTAAAAGGTGTTTTGAATATCGAGACTAAAATGCGGGGTTTATAATTGTTAGGCATGTGATGTCTAAGGAATTCATTTGGTTAGGCATGTGATGTCTAAGGAGGTTGCGGATTCCAACTGTTGTAGTTTTCACCTTCTTTTCTGCGACCATAAGTGTAATATGTGGTGTATTGCCGGTTTCGGTGCTATGTGTCAACGACAATTGGGATATGCATATTTACTTACGTTGATGACTTGTGATGTTATGTGTTGCTGGGATATGTTATATTGGATCTTCGTGGTTGAATAGCCGGGGGTTTTATGTGAGATGAGAGTTTTTCATTTTCATTCATGTAAAATTCATTGTATATAATATTCTTTTATTAGGGCACTTCCGGGTTGAGGATGATGTCACCATTGTATATTAGTTACTTTTCCGCATTAGGATAGACCCAAGCCGGGGAGCATAAGTAACCGAGTTCTAGGGTCCAGTGGGAGACCATTTCAAGGAGTCGAGACCGGGTCTCCTAACTCTAGAATTGGTAGGATTACTTGCTGCTCTCGTAGGGGTCTAGGGGTGTGGGATTGGCTATTCATCACGACCGTGGAATCCGTATTTTATACAGGCTTAAAATAAAACCCGGAAATCCTAGTATATCCAATATTTCATATGTTTTTTGTAACACCCGAGCCCAATAATACTATTTCTATTGCTAGTTGAGTGTTATATATTGCTCATTCCCATTATCCTGATTGTTTGGTGCTTTTTGCTAAATTTTAACCGGTTAAATCATTTTGGCACATGACAAATTTTAACACCGAAAATGAAATTAAAAATATCCATGTTGGCCTACTCGTCGTCACTAGTCGTGTGGTAGCGTCCGCGTGTCGAGATTTCGTCCCGTTCGGTAAAACGGGCAAGTTTGGACGGCTACGCGCGCGTGCAAGTGTCCGACTTGGGGGCATGCATTTTAATCACAAAACACCTCTTTTCAAAATTTGGAACTCGCTTAAAATCCTATGATTTGAATTTGAAACATTTGGGCGCAACCCGGGCGCGATTTGGAAATGTTTCATTTAGCGCCAAAATCCTAAATTAATAAAATATTCAAACCTATGTTATTTCGTTTCTATAACAAAATCTTACTGTTGCTTAATCTTTATAATAATTTTCTAACAACTAAAGAAATCTGCTGCAGCCAATCGCGAGGCGTTTAAGTCCTCGTGGGCCCCGCATCCCATCTCTCTCTCTCTCCGTCTCTCTCTATCTCTCTCTATTTTCTCAAATCTCTCTCTCCTCATCAAATCTCTCTCTCTCCCTCTATATATTATTACCCACTGTTCCTCCTTCCTCTTCTCGATCACGAGAAATAAAACCCACGAGAACCTCAAACCCTAACCCCAGCCGTGTCGTGACCTCGCCGCCGACCTCCACGTGACCTCCCCGTCACCATCCTCACCTCCACGGCATCGACCGCAGCCTTCCTCCTTTCTTCCCGAGCCTGCAACCCAACCCCACGACGCCACCATCACCTGCACCGCCCATCGCCGGCGACCCCACTTCCTCGTCGGCCCCCGCTCGTCCTCCTCATCACCTGCGCATCAGCCCCGACCTCCCTCCTCCTTGCCTCGCCGGCGCTACATCAGAACCCGAACCCAAACCCATCGCTTAACCCTCTAGTTCTCCGGAGAAGCCCCGTCGACCCTCGTCGTCGTTGCCTGCGCCACCGCCGACCACTTCCTCCCCCCCTGCAACCCAAACCAGGCCTCTACCTTCCCCCTACTCCCAGCACGACCCGACCCAGCCGCCTCCAGCACTGCAGCCGCGTTTCCTGTTCACCGCCGGCGCGCCCATCGCCGTCGGGCCCGTCGTAGTTGCCCCTGTTTCTTCCCTGTAAGCATCCCTTATCTTTCCTTTTGGGCTAATCCCCCTCGCTGGTCGTTTGTTTGCGTCTATCGCGTTCGCTAACTTCGTTGCTTTTGACTTTGCCGGAATCCGGCCGTGCCGTCGTTTGGACCCGACGCTCCAGCCAAGTACCCTGGTCCGTGTGGTCCCGTTGTTCGCTGTTGGGACTCGATCCGTGGCCCGTGCACCCGTCCCGTGTTTTCTGCCGACTTTGCATCCGTGCTTTCCGGTTTGCGAAACCGTCGAGGCAAGATTTCTTGCTACATGCTACGTTAAACTAATTAAATGTTTGACTCACAAACTTGCTATATTAACTAGTATTGCTACTTATCTCATTGGACGAAATATGATGTACATTATAATACTGCCACCTAAATCGTATTTTGCCACCTAACCTTAATAACAACTACCTGCTAATCATTTTACTATTTAGAGGTTAATAGTCGCACACTTATATCTTTATTGCCTGCTGCTATTAATATTGCGCTACACTGTGATTATTGCACCCCAAGGGTGCTTGAACCTGTTAATAAGAGTATACAAAGCATCACTGTGTTTACATGGAATAATATTGTTATTTGCCGTTCCTGCTGCTGTTCCTTATTAGTTACTATACCTGTTATCAGCATACATGTGATTGCATTACATATTGACCGATCTTGATACACCTGACACATGTACTGATACACCGGACATGACACCCTATACATATCGACTCAACCTGTTAAAACGTGACCTGACCTGTTACCTGATTTCATGCCTAATGCCGACAAACCTGACCATTCCTGCTGTCTATCCAGACAGACCTATTTTCACCTGATTTTGTGTTGGCATTAGTCCTTGACTATTGAATACCTGACCTGACATACATAACTTGGGGGTATGGGGAAATCAAAGGTGAAACCGACTTGTAACTCAACAGTTCGATACTTGTTCTGATCAGTCTTACGGGCTTGGCCAGTCCGGGAGTGATGATGCTGACATCACTCATCCATCCTACTACCTATTACTGCTTAGCGGCACGTCTCGGATTCAGCCCCGAGGACCTTGACCGTGGTCCCGGGCACGCACGGGATACTATTGAGTTACATCGACGATTCATCAATTGATTTCAAAGACTATAGAGTAGAAACCTGATAGGACAGTTTAGCCACCATTGCACATTACTCTGCATTGTTAATCCATAGTACTGCTTTATTCATGTTCATACCTGCATTGTTTATTACCATGTTTATACTATACTTGTTGTCATGACGCGCTGACGTCTGGGTTTTGCATGGCCCAGATTCCTTACCACTGTCGACGACCGAGCAGGAGTCCTTCAGCCAGCAGGCTGAACTGTGAGTCCTTAGTGGTTAGTTTATTTATGTCATTTCATTTCCAGATGTGAGCCCGCATTATGGGACATACTGTTTATTTATTGTATTGGATCATTTGCTTCCGCACTATTGTTTATTGACTCTTGTTATTATGGATTTGGACATGTATTAGATTAGTTTATTATTTTGTTCTTGATATCTCTACAACCGTAATGTGGCTGTGGATGGATTTTTCCTACCCACAGGTAGCATGGTTGGCTATGTCACGTGCCCAATCTTGCGTACTCTGGGAAGCGGGGCGTGACATGGTTTTTTGGTATCAGAGCCATAGGTTAGTTGGGTTGATTCTTTGTAGTTGGGTATTGTACCCGATACACGAATCAGAATACCCGTGTTTAGGAAACATGTCCTGCCACCTTGACCGTTTTACCATTCTTGAATCACATTCTTCCGGATTATATCTTTTACGACGTGCAAACTTACTTTGCATGTCGACTCGGAAACCCGATTTCTTGTTATCCCTAGGACTTGGGCGACTTGGGTGGAGTTAAGTAATTGCGGCTATGATACCGCGGCATAGCTACAATGCGGTACTCTATTTAAGTATCTTGGAGTTCTAGCCTTGATCCACATTCAGAATCTATCATCATGCTAATGTTGGGTGTTTTGAGTTCAGGATTATGACAGGTAAGAAGTTGAAGACGTACCAGAGGCGTGTGAACGAACCCGCCTTGCTTGGAGTGATAAGAGGAATGCCGGAAATCAAAGAAACAAACTGAGCTGATCCAGCAACAGCAGATTCGTTTCAGGAAGATTTGCAGATCGTTCAGCAGTCTGTGAACGAGATTGGAACTAGACCAGTTGACCGAGTAGGGCCCGTGGTAGAGTTCAGACGTGTGGGTCCTACTACTTTCACTGGTTTGGAGCAACCGTGGACGTGCATGCAGCAGAATGGAGGAGACTCAGTAGTCTCGCTGGACCTTTCGCGGCCAACGATGCAGACAGCAGTTGCGGTAAGGAAGCAGTTCTGTCGGGCCAGTCGAGCTTAGGGCTAGGCCGACAAACATTGTTCTTGCAGCTACGGAAGTTGATAGGAATGAAGAGCCGGTAGTTGTTCGCGACTTTATGGATGTGTTTGAAGATATATCGGGCTTACCGCCGAAGCGAGAGGTGGAGTTTTCGTACAACAATAGCTTCCAAGCGACAATTCAGATGGCTCCGTTTGAAGCGTTATATGGTCGTAAGTGCCGTTCACCCGTTTGTTGGGATGATGTTGGTGAACGAAGGTTACTAGGACCAGATTTGGTGGTACAGACAGTCGAGAAGGTGAATACAATCAGGAAGCATATGAAGGCAGCTCAAGACAGACAGAAGAGTTGGGCCGACACGTCAAGAAGACCTCTAGAGTTCGCCGTGGGTGATTTGGTATTCCTGAAGATATCACCGACTAGAGGGCTGATTCGCTTTGGAAGTCGGGGAAAGCTTAGTCCTCGATTCGTTGGACCCTTCGAGATATTGGAGCGTGTTGGAGAGGTAGCGTACCGGTTGGCGTTACCACAGTCATTAGCAGGAGTGCACGATGTGTTTCATGTGTCTCAACTACGGAGGTATGTTCGTGATGAGACTCATGTCTTGGATCATTCGGAGTTGACCGTACGGGAGGACCTAACTTTTGAAGAGCGACCAGTTGAAATCAAGGATCGAAGAGAAAAGGTTCTTAAGAACAAGGTTATCCCTCTTGTGCTAGTTTCTTGGGGTAATCGATCGCATGGAGAAACCACTTGGGAGCGAGAAGACGAGATCCGGCAGAAATTTCCTCACCTTTTCCTATAGTTAGCTATCTTGTATTCTTGGAATTTCGAGGACGAAATTCTTTTTGTAGTTGGGTATGATGTAACACCCGAGCCCAATAATACTATTTCTATTGCTAGTTGAGTGTTATATATTGCTCATTCCCATTATCCTGATTGTTTGGTGCTTTTTGCTAAATTTTAACCGGTTAAATCATTTTGGCACATAACAAATTTTAACACCGAAAATGAAATTAAAAATATCCATGTTGGCCTACTCGTCGCCACTAGTCGCGTTGTAGCGTCCGCGTGTCGAGATTTCGTCCCGTTCGGTAAAACGGGCAAGTTTGGACGGTTACGCGCGCGTGCAAGTGTCCGACTTGGGGGCATGCATTTTAATCACAAAACACCTCTTTTCAAAATTTGGAACTCGCTTAAAATCCTATGATTTGAATTTAAAACATTTGGGCGCAACCCGGGCGCGATTTGGAAATGTTTCATTTAGCGCCAAAATCCTAAATTAATAAAATATTCAAACCTATGTTATTTCGTTTCTATAACAAAATCTTACTGTTGCTTAATCTTTATAATAATTTTCTAACAACTAAAGAAATCTGCTCCAGCCAATCGCGAGGCGTTTAAGTCCTCGTGGGCCCCGCATCCCATCTCTCTCTCTCTCCGTCTCTCTCTATCTCTCTCTATTTTCTCAAATCTCTCTCTCCTCATCAAATCTCTCTCTCTCCCTCTATATATTATTACCCACTGTTCCTCCTTCCTCTTCTCGATCACGAGAAATAAAACCCACGAGAACCTCAAACCCTAACCCCAGCCGCGTCGTGACCTCGCCGCCGACCTCCACGTGACCTCCCCGTCACCATCCTCACCTCCACGGCATCGACCGCAGCCTTCCTCCTTTCTTCCCGAGCCTGCAACCCAACCCCACGACGCCACCGTCACCTGCACCGCCCACCGCCGGCGACCCCACTTCCTCGTCGGCCCCCGCTCATCCTCCTCATCACCTGTGCATCAGCCCCGACCTCCCTCCTCCTTCCCTCGCCGGCGCTACATCAGAACCCGAACCCAAACCCATCGCTTAACCCTCTAGTTCGCCGGAGAAGCCCCGTCGACCCTCGTCGTCGTTGCCTGCGCCACCGCCGACCACTTCCTCTCCCCCTGCAACCCAAACCAGGCCTCTACCTTCCCCCTACTCCCAGCATGACCCGACCCAGCCGCCTCCAGCACTGCAGCCGCGTTTCCTGTTCACCGCCGGCGCGCCCATCGCCGTCGGGCCCGTCGTAGTTGCCCCTGTTTCTTCCCTGTAAGCATCCCTTATCTTTCCTTTTGGGCTAATCCCCCTCGCTGGTCGTTTGTTTGCGTCTATCGCGTTCGCTAACTTCGTTGCTTTTGACTTTGCCGGAATCCGGCCGTGCCGTCGTTTGGACCCGACGCTCCAGCCAAGTACCCTGGTCCGTGTGGTCCCGTTGTTCGCTGTTGGGACTCGATCCGTGGCCCGTGCACCCGTCCCGTGTTTTCTGCCGACTTTGCATCCGTGCTTTCCGGTTTGCGAAACCGTCGAGGCAAGATTTCTTGCTACATGCTACGTTAAACTAATTAAATGTTTGACTCACAAACTTGCTATATTAACTAGTATTGCTACTTATCTCATTGGACGAAATATGATGTACATTATAATACTGCCACCTAAATCGTATTTTGCCACCTAACCTTAATAACAACTACCTGCTAATCATTTTACTATTTAGAGGTTAATAGTCGCACACTTATATCTTTATTGCCTGCTGCTATTAATATTGCGCTACACTGTGATTATTGTACCCCAAGGGTGCTTGAACCTGTTAATAAGAGAATACAAAGCATCACTGTGTTTACATGGAATAATATTATTATTTGCCGTTCCTGCTGCTGTTCCTTATTAGTTACTATACCTGTTATCAGCATACATGTGATTGCATTACATATTGACCGATCTTGATACACCTGACACATGTACTGATACACCGGACATGACACCCTATACATATCGACTCAACCTGTTAAAACGTGACCTGACCTGTTACCTGATTTCATGCCTAATGCCGACAAACCTGACCATTCCTGCTGTCTATCCAGACAGACCTATTTTCACCTGATTTTGTGTTGGCATTAGTCCTTGACTATTGAATACCTGACCTGACATACATAACTTGGGGGTATGGGGAAATCAAAGGTGAAACCGACTTGTAACTCAACAGTTCGATACTTGTTCTGATCAGTCTTACGGGCTTGGCCAGTCCGGGAGTGATGATGCTGACATCACTCATCCATCCTACTACCTATTACTGCTTAGCGGCACGTCTCGGATTCAACCCCGAGGACCTTGACCGTGGTCCCGGGCACGCACGGGATACTATTGAGTTACATCGACGATTCATCAATTGATTTCAAAGACTATAGAGTAGAAACCTGATAGGACAGTTTAGCCACCATTGCACATTACTCTGCATTGTTAATCCATAGTACTGCTTTATTCATGTTCATACCTGCATTGTTTATTACCATGTTTATACTATACTTGTTGTCATGACGCGCTGACGTCTGGGTTTTGCATGGTCCAGATTCCTTACCACTGTCGACGACCGAGCAGGAGTCCTTCAGCCAGCAGGCTGAACTGTGAGTCCTTAGTGATTAGTTTATTTATGTCATTTCATTTCCAGATGTGAGCCCGCATTATGGGACATACTGTTTATTTATTGTATTGGATCATTTGCTTCCGCACTATTGTTTATTGACTCTTGTTATTATGGATTTGGACATGTATTAGATTAGTTTATTATTTTGTTCTTGATATCTCTACAACCGTAATGTGGCTGTGGATGGATTTTTCCTACCCACAGGTAGCATGGTTGGCTATGTCACGTGCCCAATCTTGCGTACTCTGGGAAGCGGGGCGTGACATTTTTATTCTGCTGCGATATTATGTGATGTGATCATTGATTATATTCTGAGACGAATGCCTATATTATATATATGAGATATAATTAATATTGCTGCTTTCGTTTCATATGTGATGCTTGGAAAGCATAATAAATGGGATTTCATTAATGAGATTAATGAAATAAAAGAAACCTAAAGATGTTGTAGAAACTTGTCTCGAAAACTGGTAGCTCTAGTTCTTTCTTTGCATAACGGTATTCCTTATAAAATATCCAGCACCTTATTCGATAAGGAAAGAGCCGAGATCCCTTCACCCGGAGTGACCTCTTTAGCAATAACTAGCAGATGCTACAAACTCGGTTTTTCTTTTGATTGCTTTTATAGTTTTTGCTTTGCATAGTGGTATTTGTGAAATATCCTGCACCTTATTCGATAAGGAAAGAGCCGAGATCTCTTCACCGGGAGTGACCTCTTTAGCAAAACTAGTAAAAGCCTAAAAACACTCTTTTTCAAAATCACTCGATTCTACAACGATATCAAGTTCATTAAGCAAAAGGTTTTCTTAAAAACCTACCGTAGCCTTCCGTTATTTCAGACAAGTACTTCATAGTATTTGTGCTACGTTTGTTGGCCTGCGTCAAGGCATAGTGTGCGGTAGCTATTTATGCTTATCTGCTAAAGCATATGATGCGATTGAGTTAGGGTAGTTGTACGACTTTGTTGGCCTGCGTCAAGGGTTGTGCGGATGGGTTTAATTCAATCAGGAAATGTACGGGTTGAACTTGACTAGCGGACTATGGTTTGTTGGCTTGCGTCAAGGTCATAGGACGCTAGGGGCAAAACATTATCGGGAATTTCAAGTGTTGAAATTTGCAATGAGATTGCATACCTTCTATCAGATAGTTGGATCCTGATACCCACTGCGAGTAATAGTTACTCCTGTGAGAGTTTTACACATCACAATTAGCCGATCAAGTAGGTGTCTAGAAAAATATTAACGGGGTTATGCCTCTGGGAAAACGAGGTTTATTTTAATTAGGTCTGTGCGAAAGCACGGGAAACCTCCCTCAAAGTACCGACACTGGTCTGGCCGAAAGATTGGCGAACTTGTAGGGTGTAATTAATCCCCGCTAGTCTTTCCTTTTAGGGTTTGAAGGAAGATTTGACTAAAACAGTGGGAGCCATCCTGATTAGATAAATTAATAACCAATCTAATCTTGCAAGAGCATACGCTGAGTGTTTTCTTCTCTCTCTTTCCAGGTAGCGATCATGTCATGCCTTAATCAAGATAATAATATGGATGTATTGACCGAACCCGCTTGTTATACTGAGCTAAGGAACGTTGGTTCCGCCCCAACTTATAATTGTTATAAGACAGAGTAGGAAATAGGGGATTACCAGGATTCCCGTGCCGCCCAAACGAAGAAAGTGCATGATGATACATCTTCTTCGAGTATGTTCATTACCGAGAACTATTTTTCAGTATCCTCTACGTCCTTGGTATGAGATACCGGATCAAGATCCCATATATGTAATCTGTTATATGGGCTACAGAATAGTAGAGAACTGGGAACGGGTGATAAGTTTCAAGAGTTGGAAATGGTGCAAATGTTGCAGCCAAGTACGTTGGCAGTTATCACCCTTTATTACCAAATACATTGATTCTGAATGAATGTTATTAGATACCGAACCTGATATACAACATCATATCAGTCTCTTTATTTAGTAAAGAAGGATATAATTTTGTATTGTTGGATAATGTTTTGAACATTTCCTATATCAAAAGTTGATCGGTTCAGGCACGTTATCTAAAAGCATATACGTTCTAAATCAAACCACAGTTCTTAACGTACAGAACACACACAAGAGGAATAGTTCAGAAATGAACGAATCTTTCTTGAGGCATTGTAGACTAGGTCCTATCAATGCGACCCGACTAGCTAAGTTACATAGAGATGCATATTTAAATCAGTTTGAACTTACATCTTGTGAAACTTGCCAGTCATGTCATAAAGATAAGATGACCATAGCTCCGTTTATTGGAAACAGAGAAAGAGTTGGTGAACTCTTGGGATTGATACATGATGATTTATGTAAGTCCCCTGTCTACACATGCCAGAACTGGTTCTTTGTACTTTATTACATTCACTGATGATCTCTCAAGATTTGGACATGTGTTTCTGTTGAAACACAAGTCTGAAGCTTTTGAGATATTCAAAGAATATAAGTCAGAAGTAGAGAACCAAAAACGGGTATAAGTATTATGTCATCTGATGAGATCAGGGAGGAGAATACTTGAGCACGGAGATCCTGGACTATTCTAAAGGAGAATGAGATTCTCTTTCAGTATTACTCCTCCGTATACACCACAGTACGTTGGTATATCGGGACGGAGCAATCGCACCCTATGTGATATGGTGTGCTCTATGATGAGTACTACTGAGTTGCCTATTTCCTTTTGGGGGTTATGCACTTGTGAAGCTGCATACCTATTGAATTGGGTTTCAATCAAATCAGGTGCCTACCATTCCATATGTGATATGGTATGGGAAGAGCCCATCTTTTAAGGATGTTAAGATTTATGGTTGTCCGGCCTATGTCTAAAAGCAAAATCCGAACAAGCTCGAGGCAAGATCAGTTCTGTGGAAGTTTGTTGGATATCCCAAGCATTTATAAGGGAATATCTTCTACCACACCGAGGAACAAAAAGTGTTTTGTTTCTCAGCATGCCACCTTTTGGAAAGAGAATTTCTTGTGAAGAAATTAGTGGTCATGAGGTAGAACAGGAAGGAGTTCCAGCTATACAAGTTGCAGCTGATGATTTGGTAGAACCGAAGGATTCAATAGTCTCCAATGAACCTCAGTCTCTCCACCGATCTAGTAGGGTTCCTCACCTGCCTGAGAGATACTTTGGTTTTCTCAATGACAGTGGGAGCGAGGATTGCATCATGAGATGATGACCTAACTAGTTTCGAGCAGGCCATCAAGAGTGATGACTCTGTGAGAATGGTTGGATGCTAAGCGATCTGAGATGGAATCCATATACACCAACAAAGTATGGACTTTGGTTGCTTTATCTGAAGGGTTAAATCTTCATCAGGAGCAAGTATATCTTGAGAAGATTACTTGGTGTACATGGAAAAGTTGAGACTTTCAAAGCTAAGACTTGTTGCAAAAGGTTTTCGTCATCGACCAGATGTGGATAATGATGAAACCTTTTCTAGTCCCTATGCTTAAGTCCATCCAGATCCTACTTGCCATTGCTACATACCATGACTACGATATCTGGCAGTTGGGTGTCATGACTGCTTTTCTAAATGGTGATTTAGAAGAGAGCGTCTATAAGTACACAGCTAGAGGGCTTCGTAGACAGTGGGAGCAGCGAAAACGTATGCAAGTTGCTTTATGGGATAAAACATGCATCACGGAGTTGGAACATCTGTTTTGATATGGTAGTCAAAGAGTTTGACTTCATCAAAATGGTTGATGAACCTTGTATATACAAAAAGGTAGTAGGGAGTATAGTGGTGATTCTCGTATTGTACGTGAATGACATACTCTTAATAGGAAAGGAGTTTCCTATGCTACACTCGGTCAATATCCTCTTATCACAAGGATTCTCCATATAGGATCAAGGTAATATCTCTTAAATCCTGAGATTTGGATCTATGAGATAAATCTAATTGGATGTTAGGATTCTCACTAGGTGTAGTGAGATGGTATCAATCGATCCCGGGGAGAATCACTGGATAGCTTTCAGGGTGGTAAGGACGACTAAATGTCAGTCACAGGCATTGTCTTTACCCTAAGAGGAGGGACGGTATGTTGGAAGAGTTCCAAGCTAGATACCGTGGCAAACTAGATGATAAAAGATGGATACATTGCTACCAATGATACTACCAAAGAGGTAGTCTGGATGTATAAAAGTTCATAAGATGAACTTCGTTCCTACCATTGTGTGATAATGGAGTTGTGGCTTATGCCTAGGAACCCTCGTCCCATCTGTGATCCAGACATATTCTTAGGCAGTATCACCTGATCATGGAGATGGTTGATCTCCAGGAAGATCGAGGTTAGGAGAGTAGACACAGAGGAGAACAGGGCGGATCCACTCACAAAAGGCCTATTCCCAGGAGAGACTTTTATGGGATGGTTGAGTATGAGATATTTCAACCACTGCTGATTGTTGGGTATGAGATACTACAACAGATGGCCCTAGTGCAAGTGAGAGATTGTTAGTTATATGTATGCCCTAGAGGCTATTACTGTGCATACGATGTATATTGTAGTGGATGCTTGGATATATATAGGGAGGACTTTCTTGCTCGATATGATAGTATGCTATCAGGTTGCTCTTTATCTTAATATGTACACTGATTGTCTCTATGTTACATGTTGATAAAACCCTTAGGATGAGTACTTGACTACCAGGACTATGATGCAGATCATACTAGTGAGGACAGAGTAGTCGCTAAGTACATCCTTCAAATGTTCCTAGTCGTAGGTGTATCGAGACAGGGCATCGATATACCAGAGTAGACTAGCGTATAACTTCTCGACCCATGTAGATGGGCGATGGATGATCCCATATCCATTGGTGTTTGACATCAGAGACAGTATATGGGTGCTCAGTGGAGACTGGGTACACTGAACGGACTCGCTGAGAATTCCCAGATGGTATTATACCTAACGTCAGATGGCAGTTCTCTGGTGACACTGGTACATGTTAGTCTGTAGACCCGAGATCGTCATAGAGTCTTGTGATTCCCACTGTGCTTTGATTTCCACCTTACCACGTTCAAGAGAACGTGCAAAACGGTGGCTTTTGGGTACAGTCCCGAATCACATGAAGGCAATGAGCGATAGGAGGGGTTTTGTCTCTCCCGGTATTGGGAGTTGATGTTGCGCTGTGCTCGATTGGCTATAACAGGAAGTCCTTGGCCAAGGCTGCTTCATAGATATACTGGTAAGTGTTATCAGTAGTTTCTTGACCCGTTATGAGCCTCATATTGACACGACTTATCGAGTTACTGGGGTCTGACGTTTACCACCCCTAGACGAGATATGCGACATATCAGACGAAGAGATCGGACTGTACGGTAGTGTTACTGATTGGATTCGCAAAAGTGTGAGTAGGCTTGCTTGTTGATATTCTGATCGGTCAATACCCAGGTGGCCGTTACGTTTAGCAGACCGCTTGCGGCTTGTGGGTATTTGATATGATCATCACCTACTGCCGGCGTATTGACGAGTCTTTAAAGTCCTACACAGGGTTTCCTGGCTCAAGCAAAACGGAGTAGGAGTATATATGTGATATGTGCGGGACCGAGATTGATACGATATGAGATACCGTATTCTATTCTCGCGATATGAGATATCGGTCGGTTATATATGATATAGCCGGGTTATCGGATCAAGTGTTAATTCGATAAGTTGATTCATATGATATTAGTCAGTTATAGGTGATATAGCCGGATTATTAAATTAAGAGTTGATTTGATAATCTAATGTATAATTATATATTTGATATATTATATTACATTAACTAGTATTAGCTCACTTATGATTTCTTTTCTCACTTTGGATACTTGATATATATGTGATATATGTTAAATGTATCATGCTAGGTTACAAATGCAACTAGGGTTTATGAGACTTGAACCATGCTAGGGTTAGATTAGGGTTTATGTTTATTATTAAGGAAATTCAAAAAGTGTGGAATTAGTCATGGTTGATATTTTGCAAGAAGCTTGTAGGCTTCTTTGACTTTCTCCACCCTTTTTGTCTACCTTAAGATATTTGTTAACCTAGCTTTAACCCTAACTCAAGGTTAACTCTCTACAGGGGTTAAGCATGACATGCTTAACCCTTGGTTGCATTTTTAATCTCAATAATAATTCATTCTCTCTTGATAATTCTTCATCTTCTTCATGAGCTCAAAGAGAAAAGAGTTTTCTAGGGTTTGAGTTTGTGATGAAAACTTATGAGAATATGAAATCTAACGTGAGCAAAATTCCTACTTCATCATCCTCTACTACTTGCCATTTAGTATAGGGTGTTTGATTCACTAATTCCATGATTAGTGAAGAGATAGCTTGGGTTAGTGTCTCCTCGACGTAGATCATCTTCGGCCTCGAAGACTTCGAAGCAAGCATGTTCGTTTCTTCATCGGAGCCTCTTTAGAGTCTGGGTCTTCTTGATCGCAGCGAAGGGACTACTACACGGAGCTAATGAAGTGAATGACCGGTCTACAAAGGTTGTATTCCTTGCTCTCTTTCACTTGAAAAGTGTTTGCATTTATATTCCGTCGATTTCTAGTATACGATTCTAGGGTTAGGGTTAGCTAGAACGGCAAATTTTTGAATTTGGCATGGACGATGCCTCCCCAAACCTTGCTGCCGTTCTAGGTAACCACATTCAGCTTCCCTGGGTGATATTGCAGGTTGATGTCAAAGTCCGCCATGAGTTCTAACTATCTTCTCTGCCGCATATTCAACTCCTTCTGAGTAAACACATATTTTAGGCTCTTGTGATCTGTGTATATGTTCACTCATTAACCGAGTAAATAATGGTGCCAAATCTTGAGAGCAAAGATGACGGCTGCCAACTCCAGATCATGCGTCGGATAATTGCGCTCATGAGTCTTCAGCTGTCTTAAAGCATAAGCCACAACCTTACCGTGCTGATGTAGAACACATCTTAATCCCTTACCGGATGCATCGCAATGCACTTCGAATCCTTCAGATTGATCCAGTATGACGAGAATAGGCACTGATGTCAACCTTGACTTGAGTTCTACGAAAGCTTGTTCGCATACTTCTGACCACACAAATTCTTCATCTTTACGTGTGGGCTTGGTCAGGGGTGTTGCTATCTTTGAAAAGCCTTCAATGAACCTTCTGTAATATCCAGCTAGACCCAAAAAACTTCGAATGTCCTTCACTGACTTTGGTGTCGGCCATTCGCTAACTACTGAAACTTTCGTTGGATCTACAGAGATTCCTTCACCTGATACGATATGTCCAAGAAAACCAACTTGATTTATCCAAAACTCGCACTTGCTGTACTTGGCATATAATTGATGTTGACGAAGAGTTTCTAGGACAATTCGTAGGTGCTCGGCATGCTCTTTCCGACTCTTAGAATACACCAGGATGTCGTCGATGAAGATGACAACAAACTTGTCTAAGTACTCCCGGAAAACTTGATTCATTAGGTTCATGAATATTGCTGGTGCATTGGTCACTCCAAATGGCATCACTAGAAATTTGTAATGACCATAGCGAGTTCTGAAAGCTGTTTTATGAATATCAGTTTCCTTGACCTTCACCTGATGATAACCTGAACGAAGATCCAATTTAGAGAAAACAAAAGATCCACTTAGCTGATTGAATAAATCGTCGATGCGTGGGAGTGGGTACTTGTTCTTTATAGTGACTTCGTTCAAGGCTCGGTAATTGATGCACATTCTGTATGAACCTTCTTTCTTCTTCACAAGTAGTACAAGTGATCCCCAACTTGAAGTGCTGGGACGAATCCATCCTTTCGCCAGTAATTCGTCCAACTGTGTTCGGACTTCCTTCAAACCTTCCGGACTTAATCGATAAGGTGCTTTGATCACCGGTTGTGCTCCTAGTATTAAATCAATGCTGAATTCAAGAGCTCGATCGGGAGGCAAACCTGATATATCGTCAGGAAACACGTCGTCGAACTCTCGAACCACATCTGGCCTTGATTCTTCCTCCGCTTGAGCTGCTGCAACTACTGCTTCCCTTGGCTTCGCTTTGTATGTACTTGGCTCCAGGGTATGGTCTCCGCTTTTGAAATAGAAGACCGGATGGTTTGGAATCTCGAATACCACCCTCCTTTGACGACAGTCGATGGTAGCATAAAAAGTTCCAAGCCAATCCATACCTAGAACCACATCGAAGTTCGGTATGTCCAGCACTTTGAAGTCAGCATAGAACTCTCTGCTGCAGACGACTACTGGACATAAGCTGTATCCCATTGTTGCCTTTAGAGCGCCATTTCCTGAACTGACATTCCAGCTGGATACAAGCGATGTGACTGGAATCGCATGGGTTCGGACGAACCGTTGCGACATAAAGCAGTGAGATGCTCCAGTATCGAACAGTGCTAGTGCAGGTATTGAGGATACTAAGATTGTACCTAAGGTATGTGGGATATGTTTTAGGTATGGAGAAATGTATATAGATAAGTAGCAAGACTGAAATAAAGGTTGAGAAGAAATGGTTACCAGTGATAACTTGGCCACTGGCCTTAGCTTCTTCCACGGTCATCGTGAAAGCCTGGCGTCTTGGTACATTCCTCCTGGCCTGAGGAGCATTCTTCGTAACGTTCCTTTGAGCTTGATGGAACTGACGAGGAGGTGGTGCAGCTTGTGGTCCTATAGACGGTGGAGCAAATAGTGCAAGTCTTGGAGCAGGTGCCTGGATGGCTGAGCGCTGTGGGTAAGTGTTTGCTGGCCTGGGTGCAGCAATTGGATTTTGTCTATAAGGACAAGATCCAATATCATAAGCAGCCGAGCCGCAGACTAAGTAAAGTCGGTTAGCTCGCCAGCAGTCTTGCATCACATGTCCAGATCTCTTGCAGTAGGTACAAAAGGCTGGGCTGGGACGATGGTTTGTACTCCCGATCGCCTTGGCACAAAAGGTGGCCTGGACGAGGCTCCTCCTGTCATCTGGTTGACAGGGCGTTTAACTCCTGCAGAATGAGGTCTGCCCCTCGCCTTTATCATTGCCTCATAACTGCGGGCAGCTGTCAGAGCCTCCTCATGAGTCGGAAATTTCCCTATGGCTAGTGCAGCCTGGATTTCCGTGTCCAAACCTTGTTGAAATCGACGGGCTCTGATCTCGTCCGTCGGTATCAAATGTGCCGCGAATCTATTTAAAGGATTGTGTTAGCTGTATAGTAAGTGATATTTCAAATTATTTGAGACATATCTTACCGACTGAGCATGGTGAACTCAGCGTCATACTCATCTACCGACTTGATCCATATCGAATCTTGTTGCAGATGAATAAACTGCTGTTCCATGTCGAACCTGGCAGTCTCAGGGAAGTACTTCGCGTCGAACCTATCGCGAAAAGTCTTCCATTCAATGGGCTGATCAAGACGGCTTTCTTCCGCCTTCCACCAGTTCTGTGCATTGTCCGTGAGCTGTAATTTTGCCACAAGAACCCAAGCTATATCTGGCACTTGTGCCGTTGCCAGATCATCTTCTATACTTTGTGCCCATTCTTCAGTTTCTAGTGGGCTTCCCTTTCTGGAGAACTGTTTGGGATGCAAAGCTATGAATTGCTTCACCCCAGGTGCTTCAGTCTCGGGACGGTTCAAGAGCTGCTACTGTCCCTCTAAGAGGCTGCGAATTGCCTCAAGCAGAACCGTTTGCTCGGTGGGTGGAGCAGGAACAGTAGGTATGATTGGTAGTGGTGGTGGAGTGTTGTTGAAGTTGGTGCTTATATTGTTTGGGGAATCCATAACCTTTGAAAGAAAGATTTAGGTTAGGACAGATTCAAAGTATATGAAATGATGAGATTCAAGAAGTATGAATTGTAAAGAATGTTTTAGTTGCTGATTCTTGTGTTTTTATATTGCTTAGGTTATTCACGCAGAATAGAACTGCATGATAGAGTTTCATACAGCTCTAACCTGCATGGGCCACCAACAAAACCTGTCATGCCCCGCTTCCCGGTATACGGCGAAGGGGGCGCGACGAGGCCGCTACGTATTTACTGTGAAGTAAATACGCTAAGTGTATCTAAGCAATATAAAAGTAAATGCACAAGAGATAAGATATAATAAAACAGCAACTTTATTTATTCACATTCTTTTTGTACAATGCATGGAAATGTAAATACAACTGAAATAAAGCAATGCCTAAACAATGGCATAACAGAAAAGGAAAGGTACATAAATAAAAGTGTACAATGAACTAAAGCTCTAGGTCTTCAAAGAAATGGTCCAAGTCTTCAGCGCTGGGCTCGATCTCTGACGTGTCCAGATCACCCGACGACATTCAAAGAAGAAAGAAGAGAATGTCGTCAGCGAACAGATCGCTCGGTAAGTCCCAAAGATAACGGAGAAATAGAATAGACAGAATAAGAAGGTAGCTTTTAAAATTGTATTATATTGTTATAATATGGTGTTAACGCTGTTGTTTGTAGCTTGGTACAGAAGGATGTCAGTGTACGAGAGGAGTCTCTATATGCTAGAGACTAGGGCAAACGGAATGTACAAGGAACCGTTGGGCCACGGTACAACAGCAACGGAATATAGGTTAGGTGGCTTAATCTTACTGTCTCATGCCACTTCTAACACCTTCCGTACCAATCTACCCCTTAAACCCCGAGATGTCTTGTTTATATAGTTGTATTGTATTGTCTTGTATTGTAAACTGTATAGATTGTATAATTGGATGGCTTACCGTAACCATGATATCAGTAAATGGATGTACCTGTAGAATCATGGATGTAACTGGAGAATCATGTAAATGGAAGTATATCCATGGTTCGGTTCGGTCAATATAGATTTGAATGGATTCATGTTGAATTGTAATATTGTAGATTGCAGATTGTAGATTGTAGATTGTACTTGAATCATAATCAAGTCATTTTATTAATGAGACTCAATCTGAGTCAGTCAATTAGAAAAGTAAATTGAAGTCCTGATAGTTTTGATGTTATCGGTAACCGCTGCACATGGGCGGCAGGATTTGTGTCTTTTTCAAAGACGATTACCGTATTGATAACACCGTTATTAAGTTGTCTACTTTAGATAGGAAAGCGCCCACTTCTCTGGCTCCCTGAGGCTCAAGAGATTGGTCCCTCTTAAACCTATGTTTACTAGGGTCCTTAGGGTAATTTATAGAACTTGAGGGGGTTTTATGTAAAAATACTTTTATATATTTTTCAAAATACTCCCCAAGTATTTAGTTATCGTCTTTAGAGTTATCATGAATGTAGATTTTATAATTGTGATATTTCTAGTGAAAATATCCTAAATTCATAATAAAGGGTATTTATTTGTAATATTAGCTTGTATGGAATTCATGGTATATTAATGTAAAGTGATTCTTGTGATTTTTGAAAAGAGTTGGAATATTTATATTATTTCAAAATAGATATTTTTAATGTTACATATATACATAATTATATAAAAATAATTTTAATATATATTATATATTTCTAAAAATCTCATTTTCTTAAGATGTCGTATTTTAAATCTCTCGAGACCGAATGCTCCTTGTGGAGGTCTGCATCTCGCACTACTAAGCTCAGGGATTTACGATAATCCGCACCATCCCAGTCGGGTTCCCCAAAATGGGTTGTAGCGGCGCTTTGCAAAGATTTGTGTAAAAACTAATCTTTTAGAAAACAGTTTTAATAGTAATGGTATTTATTTGAAATGTTTCGTTTTCCCGTATTCTATGTTCCCGAAAGGTATTGTGCTATGTTGCATATGAGTTTTGTGAGGAGGTAGGTTATTATCTCGTGATCTACTTAAAGGTATAGCAAGTTTGTGATGTTTAAATGTCGAAAATGACACTATATGGTATTTTAATGAAAAAGTACGGTAAAATGGAAATAGCAATTTCTTTTGATATGGAACTTGTTCAATATGATTAGTTAGTATTTAATAGTCAACATGTAATGGTTTAACAAGATTGTATTAAAGGAAAAGTGAGATTTTTGGAAGAACCGAATCGGAAATCGGATTGCTCCGATTCCGTCGGGTTTTAGAATTTCGTATTTTCAGAAAGAGTAGAGAAGGGGGAAGGTGGGACTTACGGGTTTAGCTTAAAGAGGAGAGGGAGAGGGAGTGGACGTAGTTTCCGGTGCGCCGTTTCGTCGTCGGAAACTCCCAGGGTTGTCGCCGGAAAATTTGCCGGAGCTTCGCCTCTTTGCTCACTTCAAATGTACACTAGGGTTCTAGGAAATTTCTTGAGAGTTTGCTCAGAATTTTGGGGTGAGGGGGTAGTGTTTAAGGGTTGTATTTATAGGATTAGGCTAGGGTTAGGGTAGATGAAAGGTTTAATTAAAAAAAATGTAATAAAATATATTAAAATGTATTAAAAGTGGAGTAATTAGGGTTTTATGAATGCTGTGTTACTGGTCTAAGTAATTAGAGTGTGCAGGTGTACAGGGGAGGTCAAGAGGCACAATTTCTATGTTGGAGACTCGGCCGAATCGGTCCGGCCGAGTCAGGCGGCCGAAATCTGTGCCGTCGGTTGGTGATCCCTCTTGCATGGTTACTTTTTCTAGTGTAGTGGGTTTTTTGTGAGATATGCACGTGTAAACTGTTGGTATTCTAAAATTCTAAAATAAAACAATATTAAAAATAATATGGGGTATGAGATTTGAACTCTGGTGGCTTGGTTCAGCAGTGCAAGGTATTACCAAAGAGCTACAAGCTCCTTCTTGTAATTAAAGAGCTAATTAATTACTTAAAGTAGTCACAGCAAATGTAAATACCCCAAGTATACATAAATTTTTAAGCAAATTTTTGTACACTAAAAATGGAGCTGTTACATCTTTAGTTTAAATCTCAAGATATCTAATATCAAATATTTACTAAATCTAGATATATTTTTAGAATCCTTTTAAATCTTAAATTAGGGGTATAAGTTACGTATGTGAATTATTTTCCAAAATATATTTTTGATAAGATTTTGGTGGAGATTGGTTGTATTTTGCTATTATCTATATACATTAAAACTAATATATATATTTATAACTTAATTTAAACTATACTATATATTTTTATATTAAACGAAAAATCTCTCTTTCTCTGTCTCTGTCTCCAAGTAACATATATCTCTCCCTAACTAAATCTCTTTCTCATCAATTTATATATTCTCCTTTTTTGTTCTTCAAGACCACACCTATTCTCTCTGACGCAACTCCAGCCGCATCCTAGAAGATTGATCGAGCCATCAAAACTTGGTGTTGATTTGTATAGCGTCGTGTTGCTTCCGTTCATCGCGTTTGTTTCGAGGTAAGTTTACAACTTGCTACATGCTATGCTTTACGTAATTTACTTATATATTGTCATATTACTATGATTATTATCATCCAACTATATCTATATAATTTATACACGATAGTTATTTAACGTTAATCAGTTTTATAATATACAGTGTATGCAAGTTTACAAGTTGCGACATACTATAATTATATCTATAAATATATATATCGTCGTAATATTTCTTATTATTATCATTATACAGTTTATATCTATATAATACATCCATCATTAATTAGTTTATAATCTGTATTTTATAACATTATGCAAAATATAGTTTAAAAATATTATAGTTTACACATGAAACGTCGTCGCCAAGCGGATACAACAAATCTAAAATTTACTGTACACCTTACCTTATAAAATTCATTATAAATCATAGAAAAATCACTAGCACATGTTCTTTAGTTCGTTACAAATCTATCTCAGAATGCTATTACCCTGTGAAATATTCACTTGCAAAATAAACCGTTTAAATAACGTAAACTGTAAATGAAAGTATCTATGAACTGATGTCTACGAAAATTCCAGCAGCAAACTTTTAACTTCGAACATTCATAATTTTTTGTAGGAATAACCTGAGATACTTTAACTTTTAAAAATAAAAATCTTATTGAATTAGCTTTGTTTTTGTATATGACACGTCCCTTTTGGAGGACCTTTGCTATTTTTAAGCTATTTTACAAATCATGGTGATGCTGAATTTCTGAACGGAACTTTCTTGTGCATGGTTAATCAATACCACTTTTATAATTATTAATCTGATTGAATATGTTATCTCTGTTAATGCTGTTATCTCTGTTAATGCTATTATCTTGGTCTTATACATGATATGATTATGTTATTCTTGACATGTTTGTAACCTGCCAGACTGTACTATTTTTGTTATGATGTTAATACCTGTTGCCTGTAATACGTACTGATGCCAACAATTTTGACTTGTTATCCTGATTGACCCGACTTGTTGTCTTGTTAGACAAGACCAGTACACGATTGTTCCTGTATTGGCATTAGGTGGACATTCTATTAATACCTTAATTGAACACAAAACCTCGGGAAGGGGAAAATCAAGAATGTAACCGAAACGTAACTCAAGAGGATATTATTATTGTTTGCTGTGATTCTAGGCATGAACGGAATAACCATTGTTTATTGTGCCGCTGTCCCGTGGAGGTATGAACGGGATATATTGTTCCACGGTCCCGTGGGGGCATGAAAGGGATATATACTGTTGAGTTACGATGAGAATTATATTAATTAATTTCAAAGACTTATTGAATAGATAACCTAGAAGCACACATTTTAGGTTACACGTGACATACCTATAGCTCACTGTTTTACACCTATGATAATTATTTATACTCATGTTTCATCATAGCTTTCTATTCTGGTTATTAATATCGTTATTGATATTTATGACGCACTAACGTCTGGGTTTTGCATGCCCAGTTCCTTTGACCTTGTCGTAGGAAGATCAAGAGTATTTTGATATAGCATGTGAGTATTCGACAGGATCGTCGATCAGTGAGGACCACCTCATTGATATAGCTCTTATGAGGGTTAGTTATTCCTTGGGTATTTATTTCTTCCGCTATCTTTTCCAGTTATTGTTCGTGTGGCTATTAGACATGTGATAGATAGATTTAGTAGTTTACTGTTCTTGATATCTGATTGACAGCCGTAATGTGACTATAGAAGAATCTTTTCTCGCCATAGGTAGCATGGTTGGTTTTGTTACATACCGTATTTACGTATTTTGGGAAGCGGGGCGTGACATGATCGGAACCCGGATTTTATCTGTTTTCGGCAGTTGTCCTGAATTTGTCATAACTGTAGAGAATGTGCATGATTTGCGTGGTTCTGAACTGAAAACCTGTAATATATAATCATATAGCAAATACGGATCAAAAACACCTACCTATATACAAATGTGCATAAGATTGAGCGGTATTTAATGCAATATTCTGATGTGAACATAGAGGCGAAATTGCAAAGAAAAAGTAAGGATTTAATTTCCGTATTTTAACTTGAGGGTATTTTAATGCAAGCCAAAACTTAGAAAATATTGCTACGAATATGTGAGGGTGTTATGATTCAAAAGTGTGCGTGTGTGAGGTAGGTCGTTACCCAGTACGCTATCACTAAAATTATATTTAAAAATTTCTAAATATTCAATTTCAAACATGCAAGGTAGAAGATACATGAAATGACAAATTGTGTGTGTGTGTATGACTAAAGCCTTTTCAATGAAATAATTCTAATAAGGTGTATGGTACATGTTAGAGTAAATTTGATATGCGAAGATTAAGGTTAGAGGTTGGTTATGTTTCTTAGCAAAATTTCCCTTTTAATTTGCAAGTATAATTTTAATGAGTGATGGCATAAAGAGACTACCGATAAAAGATATTTCTTTAAACATGGATTTTATTTTCATAGTTGATTCGGTACATGGCAATGGATGGAATCAAAAGGAGAAGGAAGGGAAGGGGAGACTTACGGGTTACGCTGGTTCTAGGGGATGTAAAAGAGGAAGAAAGAGCTCCAAGACCGATTGTCGCACGAGCGTGCTTGAGGATGTCTTGAGAGAACTTGGCTTTTAAGATTTGACAGAAATTTTTGAAAGGAATTTCAGTATAATGTAGAGGAAAAATAATCTTGAGCAGCCATCGTTTATATAGAAGAAGAAACTAAAGTATGGTGAATTAAAAAAGGTGTTAAAGAGGTATTAAACATAATTTTAATGGTTAAACAGAGGTGGGGCAACTCACTGGAGGAGACGGAAGGCCAATGGACGCCCACCGACGGGCTGATCTCGTATGGTGGACCCTGGGCCGACCAAACCCTTAATTTGGCCATCTAAGTCGGGTGATGGGGTAGGGTCTTGGGTCATGTGCTCGGGTTAGTCTAATTTGGTCAAAAGCGTATGTCTTTTCGTTCACAAATTCTTAGAACTCTATGTAATGCTCGTGGAAACTCTTGGGCTCCAAAACGACAAAAGAAAAAAATAAAATACAATAATTAGGATGCAAGGATTCAAACACGTGGGTTATAGGATAGCAGTATAGAGACTTAACCTATGGGCTACAAGATGTTTTTTGCATTTATTTATCACGAATAACTTATAACTCATTAACAGAACAGAAATACACTTTTTTATTAATGTTGGAATTGTTAGTGTTATGTATGCCCTAGAGGCCATTATTGTATATTATAGTGGATGCTTTGACATATATATAGAGGACATTCTTACTCAATATGATATTATGCTATCTGATTTCTCTTTATCTTAACGTATATATTTGTTCTAGTTTACTATTTTATTGTTACATGTTAATAAAGCCCTTAGGATGCTTACTTGACTACAAGGAATATGATGTAGATCATACTAGTGGGGTCTGAGTAGTCCACAGGCACATCCTAAAGTGTTCCTAGTCGAGAGAGTATCGAGATAGGGCATCGATATTCCAGAGTAGACTAGTGTGTACATTTCTTGACCCTGTATGGGGCGATGATTGATCCCATAACCATTGGTGTTTGACACCAAAGATTGTACACAGGTGCTCATTGGAGAATGAGTATATTGAACGGATTTGCCGAGAACTCCTATATGGTACCATACCTATCGTCAGATAGCAGTTCTCTGGTGACACTTGTACAGATTAGTCTGTAGACCCAAGATCGTCATAATGTCTTGTGTGGTTCCCACTGTGCTTTGATTACCTCCCTACCACGGCTTTACTGAGTCGTGCAAACAGGTGGTAGTTGTATACAGTATCGAGTCACATGAAGGCAGTGAGCGATAGGAGGGATTTTGCCTCTCCCGATATTGGGAGTTGATATTGTGCTATGCGCAATTGGCTATAACCGCAAGTTCCTGGCCATGGCTGATGAGATTTACTGATAAGTGTTATCAGTAGTTTCTCGATTGGTTATAGTCCACACATCGGCATGACTTATCAGGTTATTGGGGTCTGACGATACCGACCCCAGATTCGATATGCAACATATCAGATGAAGAGACCGGACTGTACGGTAAGTGTTGCTTATAGGCTCTACAGGGAATTTGGACAAGTTTACTTGCTGATCTTCTATTCGTTAAATATCTGGGTAGCCATTACGTGCAGTTAGTACCGCTGACGTGCTTGTAGGCGTTTGATGTGATCATTACCTACTGCCAAGGTATTGACGAGTCTTTAGAGTCCCACATAGAGCTTCCTAGCTCAAGCGAAACGAAGTAGGGCATGTATAGAGATATGTACGGAAGCTTGATTAAATACAGATATATGATACCGTATTCTAATATAGCGTTATTTGATATTAGCCGAATTATATTTAATATAACCGGATTATTAAATCAATTCTTAATTTATATATATATATATATATATATATATATATATATATATATATATATATATATGAACTAATATTATGCTCACTTTCTTTTTTCATCTCTTTATATATTATTTGTATGTGATATAAATAATATATATAAATTTGTCATCGTTGCTTATACTCAAGAGTTGTGTGTATGAGAATAACATGGGATTAAAGGATAAGAGAATAATGACATCTTATTTGAATTTAAAAAAAAGAAAGAATGGGTCATTAGTTCAGAACATGATAGCAACCATGACTCATTTCTCATTTCTATATAATTCATATAAGTTTTATCATTTGATCTTATCCAAATAACTCCAAGCCATTCTCATCTCCATCTTCATCTTCTTCATCTCTTCTCTTGAATTACTATTCATTCAAGAGAAAATAAAAAGGAAAGAAATTTAAGTGAGCTAAAACCTTACTTTTTCAATCTAAACCAAACTAGCAAATTAGTATAGGTTGTTCTCTTTACTAATAGTTTGATTAGTGAAGTGAGAGCTTGAGTTGAGTTGACTCAAAGTGGATCATCTTCGACATAGAAGACCTCGAGAAAGCTAGTTCATTTCTTCAAGTGGAGTTCAAGAAAGAGTTCAAGGGACTACTACTTAGAGCTATAGAAGTGAAGGACTTAGTTACAAAGGTTGTAGCTTCTTCATCACTTAGTTAAACTCTAATTTGCTGTCTTTTCTAACCCTAAACCTTTAGTTTGATCCTAGCTTATAGACTTAGCCCTCTAGATTTTTTAAAATTGTACACTTGCTCATGTTAAAACCCTAGTAGAGGTGCTAGGACATACTTTCGTGGTATCAGAGCCAAACTAGAGCCTTAGGCTATGTTTAGATAAGTTAAAGTGTTCGATTGACCGATTTTTTCTGACTTTTACACCTTTCTGTCCATTTTTCCAAACTGCGATATTTTTCAAAATAAAAATGCTTAAAAAATCATGCATATAGTTTTATAGGCTCTCAAGAAAACGGAGCCCATAACTTGATCAAAGTGCTGCGGATCCGCGACCAAGGCAATAGCACGACCGCTGATACACCGCGTTTTGATGTTGTTTGGGCCCCAATTTTCTTCTGGGCTTGTAAAATGGGAAATTGGATTTTCTGGGTGTTTTAGATGGGGCACAAGTGGTTTTGATCTCTGATTATTGAAGATTAAAATGAAAGTCGATCGAAATGTTAACATCGTTTAAATGTTATGGTTGTTTGATACAATTTTTAGAATCCACATTAATTAGTTTTGCGAAAACTAGCTATATATAAATCTAACCTTTTAGCCTCACTTGATGAATTACCACAGGGTTTAGATTTGGATCAAAACTACGTCATAATTTTGTAACGTATGTGAAGGCTCGCTGGGAGATATTAGATGAGTAGCACACCTTATGCCCCGACAAAGTGACCATGAGAAAACCCTATGGCCAAGAGCATCCACTTGGGTGCTCGTGGCCATGGTGTCCTGCCCAAGACCACTTCGTCGACGGCCTCGGGGGGTGCGGCCATCCCCTAATATTCCCGACGAACCCTCGACTCATTCACCGAGAATCTTGTTGAATTCTCTGGCTTTATCATTGAAAATGGTTTTCAATTCGAGGCTTAAATGTAAGATTTTTGTTGTTAGGCTTGAAATTCGGATTATGAGATAATCTGGGTTTATGATGTCTATAGTTGCGGATTCTTATTGTTATAGTTTTCATTTCTTTTTTGTGACCGTAAGTGTAATATGTGGAGTATTCCCAATCTCGTTGCTATACGTCAACGAATTAGGGGTACACATATTTATTTACGTTAATGACATGTGATGTTATTGTGTTACTGTATCGATATGATATATTGGATTGTCGTAATTGAATAGTCGGGGGTTTATGTGAGATGAGAGTTTTTCATTTTCATTCATGTAAATTCTTGTATGTAATATTCTTTTATTGGGTCACATCCGGAAGTGAGGATGTAATCACTTTAATATATATTATTTACTTTTCCGCATTAGGATAGACCCAAGGCGGAAGGCTCAAGTAACCGGGTTCTAGAGTCCAGTGGATGGCATCTCGAGGAGTCAAGACCGGTCGCCTAACTCTAGAATTGGTAGGGTTACTTGCCGCTCTCGTAGGGGTCTAGGGGTGTGGGCTTGGCTATTCATCACGAGCGTAGAATCTGTGTTTTCGTTAATGTCTTAATCTAAAACACAGAACTGCTAGTATATCCTATATTTCATATTTTTGCTTCTGCTGTGCTGTGATATGGTGTGATCATATAAATGCGTGAGACGAATGCTACTTATATATATGGTATATTAGTAGACACTATATATATTTTGCATCCACGCTAGTCCTGACCCTGCCCTACCGTAAGTTAAGTAACTTTACAGTGAAGACCCGGGTCCCAGTGGTGAATGTGGATGGTATATATATGTGTTTTATTTTCGTTTCTTCTGTGATGTTAGGAACTCAAATGATGGGACTTCATTAATAAGATTAATAAAAAGAAAAGAAACCTAAAATATGTTGTAAAACCTAATTTTTTCAAAAGGCAGCTCTAGTTTTTGCTTTGCATAGAGGTATCAATTATGAATATCCAGCACCTCATTTGATGAGGAAAGAGCCCAGATCCCTTCACCGGGAATAACCTCTTTGGCAAAAACTAGCATATGCTACAACCCACTCGGTTTGTTTTGAAAACTAGTTGATTTTTAAAGCGAGGCTTAAACCACTCTTTTTCAAATCACTAGGTTCTACAACGATATCAAGTTCATTACATTAAAGGTTTTCGTCAAAACCAGTAGTAGCCCTCTGTCATTTCAGATAATTATCACTTAGTATTCGTGCTATGTTTGTTGATTTCGTTAAGGCGTAGTGTACGGTAGCTAATGGATGCTTTTCTGCCGCATATGATGTGATTAATTAGGACAATCGCATAGCTTTGTTGACTTCGTTAAGGGTTTATGCGGATGGGTCTAAATTAATCAAGAAATGATGGATTGAACTTGACCAGCGACTTATGATTTGTTGACTTCGTTAAGGTCATAAGCCGTTATTAAAACCATTATCGGGAATTTCAAGTGTTGAAATTTGTAATGAGATTGCATATCTTCTAAATGATAGTTGGATCCCGATACCCACTGTGAGTAAAAGTTACTCCCGGGAGAGTTTTCCACTTTACAATTAGCTGATCCAATGGTATCTAGAAAGATATTAACGGGGTTATGCCTCTGCGGAAATGAGGTTATTTAATTAGTTCCGTACAAAAGCACGGGGAGACTCTCTCGGAGTACCAACACCGGCCTGGCTGGCCGATTAGCGAACTTGTAAGGTGTAATTAATTCCGGCTAATTTTTACTTTTAGGGTTTGCAAGAAGATTTGATAAAAACAGTGGGAGTCATCCTGATTAGATAAGATAATAACCATTCTAATCTTGCAAGAACGCACGCTAAAGTGTTTCTTCTCCCTCTCCAGGTAGCGACCATGTCATGCTTTAATTAAGATAATAATATGTATATATTGACCAAACCCACTTATTTTACCGGGCTGGGGAACGTTGGTTTCGCTCTAATTTATGACAACTATCATAAGTATGGGCAAGGGAAAGGGGAAAGTAACGATTTCCACACGACCCTAATGAAGAAGAAGCATTCTGATGCATCTTTTTCGGGTGTGTTAGTTATTGAGAATTGTTTCTCAGTCTGCTCTACGTCATGGGTATTGGATACAGAATCAGGATACCACATTTGTAATATGTTACAACGGTTCAAGAGAAGTAGAGCACTGGAAAAAGGTGATATGTCTCTCAGAGTAGGGAACAGAGCAATTGTTGCTACCGAAGTTGTCGGTGAATATCACCTTGTATTGCCAACTGGTAATACATTGATTTTGAACGACTGTTATTTCGTATTGTTTATGATGTGCAATACAATATCCGTTTCTTTATTAGATAAAGATGGATATAACTTTATATTAGAGAAAAATGTTATGAGCATTTTCCTAAATCAAGTGTTGATTGGGTTTGGTACGCTTTGTAATGGTTTATACGCTTTAAATCAAAATACAGTTTACACATACAAAACACCCACAAGAGCAAAAGTTCAGAAATGAATAAAGCATTCTTGTGGCATTGTAGATTTGGTCATATCAATGCGACCATACTAGCTAAGTTGCATAAGAATGGATATTTGAATCCGTTCGAATTTACATCTTATGAAACTTATCAGTCTTGTCTCAAAAGAAAAATTACCAAAACTCCGTTTATGGGATACGGAGCAAGGGCTACAGAACTCTTGGAACTGATACATAGTGATGTATGTGGTCCTATGTCGACACATGCAAGGGGTGGGTACTCTTACTTCATTAAATTCCCTGATGATCTCTCCAGGTTCGGATATGTATTCTTGTTGAAACAAAAATCCGAAGCTTTTGAGAAATTCAAGAAATATAAGAACGAAGTAGAGAACCAAACAGGCAAAAGTATTAAAATCCTACGATCTGATCGAGGAGGAGAATACTTAAGCATGGAATTACAGAACTATCTAAAAGAGAATGGGATTCTCTTTCAGCTTACTCCTCCGTATACACTACAGCACAACGGTGTATCGGAGCGGAGGAATCGCACCTTATTAGATAATGTGCGCTCTATGATGAGTACCGCTGAGTTACCTCTTTCATTCTGGGGTTATGCACTTGAGCAGCTGCGTACTTATTGAATTATGCTTCATCAAAATTTGTACCTAAAACCTTATATGAGATGTGGAGTGGAAAGAGACCATATCTTAAACGGTTTAAGATATGGGGTTGTCCGACTTATGTTAAAAAGTAAAATCCGGACAAACTCGAGGCATGTTCAGTTCAATGTAAGTTTGTGGAATATCCAAAGAAGTCTCTAGGATATCTATTCTACCACATTGAGGAACTAAAGGTGTTTGTTTCTCAATATGCCACCTTTTTAGAAAAGGAATTTCTTACAAAAGAAATTAGTGGTAGTGCGGTAGAATTGGATGAAATTCCAGAAATACAAACTACAACTGAAGATTTGGTAGAACCGGAAAATTAATAGTACTCGATGAACCTCAGCCACTCCGTAGATCTAGTAGGATTTCTCATCCACCTGAGAGATACTACGGTTTTCTCATAGACGGTGGTAGTGAGGATTGCATCATGGAAGATGATGACCCGACTAGTTTCGAGCAGGCCATCACAAGCGGGGAGTCTGTGAAATGGTTAGATGCTATGCGATCTGAGATGGAATCCATATACACCAACAAAGTTGGACTTTGGAGGATACGCCTGAAGGGGTAAAACCTATTGGGAGCAAATAGATCTTTAAGAAGAAGATCGGTTTAGATAGAAAGGTTGAGACTTTCAAAGCTAGACTTGCAGCAAAAGGTTTTCGTCAACGACCAGGTGTCGACTATGAAGAGACCTTTTCACTAGTGGCTATACTTAAGTCCATCCGAATCCTGCTTGCCATTGCTGCCTACCATGACTAGGAAATCTGGCAGATGGATGTCAGGACTGCTTTTCTAAATGTTGATTTAGAAGAGAGCGTATATATGACACAACCGGAGGGCTTCGTAGACAGTGGGAGCAGCGGAAAAGTGTGCAAGCTGCTTAAATCAATTTACGGATTAAAACAGGTATTGCAGAGTTGGAACATCTGTTTTGATGTAGCAGTCAAAGAGTTTGACTTCATCAAAAACGTAGATGAACCCTGTACATATAAAAAGGTAGGTAGAGAGTAAGGTCGTTTTTCTCGTATTGTACGTTGATGACATACCTTTGATAGAAAATGATATTCCTATGCTGCACTCGGTCAAACTCTTCCTATCACAAATGTTCTCCATGAAAAACCTGGGTGATGCCTCCTATATTCTGGGGATAAAGATCTATAGGGATATATCTAAAAGGATGTTGGGATTGTCCCAATCCAGATATATAGACACCATACTAAAGAGATTTAGTATGGAAGATTCCAAGCATGTTAACTTACCCGCTTGCTCAGAAATCGCCCTCTCCAATGAGATGTCTCCCAAGACTGATGAGGACAGGGCTCGCATGAACATGAAACCCTATGCCTCTGCAGTCGGGTCTATCATGTATGCGATGTTATATACCAGACTGGATATAGCTTACGCATATCAATCAGACCCAAGGGAGAAACACTGGATAGCTGTGAAGAACATTCTTAAGTACTTGCGAAGAACTAAAGAAATATTCTTGGTGTATGGTAACGGTGAACTTCAAATGGAGTTCTTTACCGATTCGAGCTTCCAAAGTGACAAGGATGACAGAAAGTCTGTCTTAGGTTTTTTCTTCACCCTCAATAGAGGGGCAGTATGTTGAAAGAGTTCCAAACAGGATATCGTTGCAGACTTAACAATGGAGGCTGAATACATCGCTGCTAACGATGCTGCTAAAGAAGTTGTCTGGATGAAGAAGTTCATCACTGAATTTGGTGTGGTTCCATCCATTATTGATCCAATACTCTTGTATTGTGATAACAATGGAGCTGTGGGTTTGGCCAAGAAACCTTGGAACCATCAGTGATCCAGACATATTCTGAGGCAGTATCATATGATCCGGAAGATAGTTGATCACCGCGAGATCGAGGTCAGGAGAGTTGATATGAAGAACAACACGGCGGATCCACTCATGAAGGCCCTTTCCCAGACACAGTCCGAAAGACTTTTTGGGATGTTGGGTATGCGATACTATAACAACTGACCTTAGTGCAAGTGGGAGATTGTTAGTGATATGTATGTCCTAAAGGCTATTATTGTATATTATAGTGGATGCTTGTACATATATATAGAAGACATTCTTGCTCAATATGATAGTATGCTATCTGGTTGTAATACCCAGTTCTTTTATACGCCAATAGCCGTATTTTTATAAAAGGGGTCACTTACAAATTTACTTAGTTATACTTATAATTATTTTAAGTATTTAAAAATCATAATTCCTTTATTCTATTTCCCTTCTTAAATCCTTTTACCTAAAACTAATCCTATTACTCAAATCCTTTTATTTTTCCTTTTATTATTTTCCCTTTTCTAAACCTTGTCCCCTATAAATATTTAGCGTATCTTAATAAATAAGTTTCCAGATATTTTCCTAAATTTTCTACAAATTTTCCGTATTTTTCCAGAATTTAATCCAGATCTATTCCGATTTAAATATATATATATATATTTTGTATAATTTTTTTTTTAAAATTAGTTTATTAAACTCCTAACCTAAAACTAAATTACTTATTCCTTTTCCCTATTTCCTATTCCTAACCCAGCCCAGACCCTAACTCCCTTTTCTTTCTTTGATTTTACCCGACCCCGGCCCATCTCCCTATTCCCTTTCCCTTTAATTTTTCCTTTTCTCTTAATTATTCCGGCCCAACTTTCCCCAGCCCAACTTTCACCCCCAACTCCCCCGACCCGACCCGTTATCACCCTTCTCCCCAACTTAACTCCTTTTCCCGCTCCTTTCTCCTTCCTCATTCCCACGTTGTCGCCACGAACCCCATGTCCCCGCCTTGTCGCCCACGTCGCCTCGCCGCTCCCCAACGCGACCGCGACCACGAACTTGCGCGCGCACCTCTCTCTAACTCATCCCCCTCACTCTCGTTCTCTCTTCCTCCTTCCCCACTACCTTCCCACTCACTCTCTCGCCCACGACCGCGATCTCCCATCGCCTTAGCTCCTACGCCGGTGTCACCTCGTCATTCCTCCCTCGCTTCTCTCTCCAAAACCCGAGCCCCACTTCACCTCCCCCACCTCGCGTGCACAACTGAGCCCGGAACCTAATTTTCACCGAGCCTCCCCTGCACACCTCCTTGCCGCCGACGAACACCTTGCTGGGCTCCCACGACGACGACGACCAATTCCCACCACCTTCTTCCCGAGCACCGCGCTGTAACCCTTCGCCCGCGCTCGTTGCCATGCTCTCCTGCAACCTCCCGCGCCAGAGCTTCCTCCACCGCCGGCCGAGTCCATTGCCGACGACCCCCTCCGGCGTCCCCTACTCCATCCTCTCTGCCACCAAACCATCGCCGGCAACTCCAATTGTGCCTCCACTAGCAACCCTACCTCAGCACCCGAGCACCGTCGTCTGCATACTCCCGCACCGGAGTTTTCCCCCACTCCCGATGAATGCCACACCACTACGACGAGACCCTCGTGCATCGCCGAGACTCTACCTTCAACTAACCACACCACTACCGCCTGCCGCCTTCGACCACCGTGCGACCTCCCCGACACCATCTTCATCACTACCGGGCTCACCCCTGAGCTCACTGCCGTCGCCGCTGCTGGTGCCGTGCCGGACCCGTACGTGACCTCTCACCATTGCTGCTGCCGGGCTTCTCATCGTCGCGGCCTTGACCATCACCTCCGGTTACCGTCGCCTCCAAGCTCCATCTTCTTCACCGAGGCTAAACTCGAATCCCAGCCGTGTGTAGCCGTGTGCATGTCGCTGTGCTAACCGTGCCGTTGTTGCAGGCTGCCGCCATCATCGCCTTCGTGACCATCGAACGTCTTCAGGCAAGTTTAATACTTGCTTCATGCTAATTTTTATATTACAATTCAAGTTACCAAAAATTCCCGCATATACTTTTCGTGTAAATTGTTATAATTCAAGTGTTCGATGCAAAACCCAAATGGAAGACCCCGTTAAATTGACGGCAACAAATAACATGTGATGGCCCGAGTTATAATGAATGTGCCTTAAGACTTTGGTTACAATACGACGCCGTTTGCTCACGTAAAGCGATATCCCGATTTCTATCGTAAAACCTGAAAACTTTCGTACATGCTAAACCGTAAAATTTATAATAAATTGTGCATAAATCGAATTTTAGCGTTCGATGGCTCGTATCGAAGCTAACTTAACCTACCATATTCTATAGTTGATCACTGAACTTTAACAAAGTATGATAGAGATAATTGCGGTGGATTACGATTCTGGACTGCAGCCCAGAACGGAAATCCCAGTTAACCCTTGTTTCTAAACCCCTGTATATTCCTGTTCAAATATGAGAATGTGCGGAACCCTTTATCGTTACGTAGAAAATTGAATTAGCTTTCTTATTCCACTGGTCTCACTGGATTCCTCAACCATTTGATATTTTTAACTCATTTTATAATGTTGATACGTTTTGCTGAATTCTGCAGAGGCAGATTTTACATATCGAACATAACCTGTCCGTTACTCCCTGTCGATATAAGATATTACTGATCCGTTAATTGCGGAAGAAACCTAACTGATAACCTTAAATTTTGTTCAACTATGGCGTCGCCTAATTGCGATCCCAACTGGGATTAAAATGTGTTACGAAATAGACTTCCGATTCTAAAACCGGATTTCCAGCCGTGAACACTTAAATTGAAATGGTCATAACTAGCAAACCTGAAACCCGATTGGTACGAAACCAATTTTGATGGATAGATAATTCAATATAATTTTTACTCCTTTTACATTGTTTCTCTTATTTCTGCACGCATGACTTATAGTAAATTATGCAAATGGTAGGACACTGACAGATGGTATTCCATTCATATGATAATTATTGGATTCTCATCATATCGGGTAGAAGTCATTGCATCGGTAACCTAGTGATCATGTGCATTACCCAGTGTTAGGTATTAGTGTTTGATTGTGGTAAGTACGTTAGTGTTTAAGCATGAATGGATAAGTGAAAGTGACACGTACTTGTACACAATCAGTGGACCTTATTGATTTATTGCATTGTCGACGTCTATAGGACGTGTATAAGTGTGACTATAATTGGTATAGGACGATTATGGAAGCACTTATATGGGTGTTATAGATAAGGCACCAAACACTGTCCATTTGTCTTGGGTATCAGTCGAGACATACTTGATGGAGACCCTGTCTCCAGTTCTCGCGTAGACTCGTCATGGACCGACTGGTATTTGAGTTTATGGTTGGCGTTTGATGTAGACCATGGGGTGTGGGGTAGTTTGAGTGTGAGTTCAACAAAATCTCGGGAGTCCCATTGCCGGCACATACAGCGACTCTGGAGATATATGGGGATATTACTGATTATTAGCGAGCGACTCGGGCCCGTGTTCCCTTGCCCTTGGGTCCTACCCTTGGGTGGGGGATACTCACGAGTGGTTGACTCTCACACTTGGACTGACGATAGGCTTAGTGACCTGTACAGTGAGACTTAGAGATTGATAGGGTTAGTAACATTGACACGCATTGCTTACTAATTCAACATACCTGTCATACTGTTTACTGCTTTACTGTTTACCCGCTCTATTAGCTACCTGCATTGGCTACTTCATGTTCACGTTATTATTCCGTGATTACTGTTTCATACTCATCATTATTGCAAGTGTTCACATTGTATCTATATATATGTATTGCTATCGTGTCACTCTAACGACCTGAGTATGCATGCTCAGAGTGAGAAATGGATCTAGCTTGGACCAGGACGTGACGTACCCTGAGGACATCGCGGACTTCTTGATCAGCGACCCAGAGCTATACTTCCTTGATCTCCATCTGGTTAGTTCTTTGATTTAGATACTGCATTTCTCATTACCTGTGCATTGTTTACTGATTACCACGTAGTGCTAGAAGCCGAAGTATGACTACGGAGGGATATTTCCTCGACCGTAGAAGCATGGCTGGCCTTGTCAACTCCTCGTATTCCGTATTTTGGGAAGCGGGGCGTGATTTGATGTGAGATTTTATGCGCGCTTGTGCGCTTTTGAAAGATGAATCAAAGAATTGTTAACCGCAATCAAGAACGGCGTTGCTTGGTAGCTAGCCGGTGAGTACGGGTCGGTCCACAGGAATTTTGTGTATTCTCAATTTGTTCTAACGAGTTAATTCCAAACGGTGTTGGATTGATTATCACTAAAAAACTAAGTTGATTTACACTAGGATTAAAATCTTGCTAGGGTTAGGTTTAGGTTAAGTTTGGAAAGTCAATATTCCTCACCGCTTTCAATGCCCTAATTAAGATCTATTAGGTGTTATGGTAATAATTAATAAAGTGGATAAGCACCATCGGGAAGAAACGATGTTTCTTCCTCTAGATTCTTGTCCTTCCTTCCTTAATTCTTACCCTAACCTCCATGGAAAACATACGCAACCGGTCGTTTAGACTACGGTATCACCGCTACCTCATGGGATAGGGTGCCGTAGGGAACGGTGTGTGTATGTATGTATGGAGTCCTATTAATTATATGTGATGGGCAAGAAAAGGGTGAGAGATTTTCATCTCTCAAACCTTCCCTATTCCTAACCCTAACAAGTGGGGAATTACTCACTCATTAGGGAATTGATAAACATGTTCTAACTATCTAATTAGGGCAGATAATAAAAATTATACTAAGGCAGAATGAAAATTAACTAGGGCAATGAAATAAAAAACCTTACTTTATTTGATGGCTCTCTCCAAACATTTACACCGAATTAGAATTCTGAATAGATGAAATAAAAAGAGGCATAAGAAGAGGCATATCTCCAAAAGAGATTTAGGATTTCTATTTGTAGAGCATAGAAACCCTAGGGTTACAATCGACTCACATCTGCATTTATAAATATACCCTAAGAAAAACCTAAGTAATGCACCGACGCACCGACACGCGCGACACGTGGCAACATGCGCGACGCACGGCCGCAGATCCGCGGCCATAAGCATGGTTTGGCCACGGTTCCGCGGCCATTCAGAGAGCTTGTTGCATCATTTCCTCAGGTATTCTTCTGTTACTTTGTTTCTTCTATTTCCTTCACTTGGTTTCTCAGATGGTCTTCTAGTTTCTTCCAGAATTCCACAGTGAATAATGTCGTGGACTTTACCGCTTGCTTCGTGTCGAAGTCTTGAACCTTGCGCTGCCTTTGTGCTTTGTGAACTTGTTTGTTGATCTTCGTTTAGTCTTCAAACTGTAGGCATGATCAAGATCTTTCCGTTTGTTGGTCGTAGTCTCACTTTTGTATCGTTTTTTCATCTTTCTCACTGTTTTGTTCTGAGAACCTGTAACGTGCAACTATGTAGTATACATGGATCAAAAGCACCTGTTTATTTGTAAAATGAATAAGAATGGGGAATATAATAATGCAAAATTATGACATGAACAAATACCCCCAAACTTATCTTTTACTCGTCCTCGAGCAAACCTAGTTTTATTCTTGAAAAAGACCTAGCCTCACTTTCGCAAGGAAATGCGATTGCACTGAGCTCGTGCAACAAGCCGTTAAACCTCTAGGTGTCCCTAGTAGGTGGTGTGTTGTCTCCTGAGGGTTTTCAGCGGATACTACCTACAAAATCCTATCAATTCGGCCTATTGACTTTTATTCTCCAATTAGGTTTTCTAACAAGAAACTCTATTATCTTCGACTCAGAAATTATCCACCCGTATTTTTCACGCTTCCTTATTATTTAATTTAAGATTATATATATTCTTGTGAATTTACTTAGCTTTTGGCATCTTTTAAGTTTTCCTTCTAGGGTTCCACCTCAACTTAAGAATTTTTATCATCTCTACTAAAGATATAAGTCCTATTTTTCATTCCTATCTCTTATCTAAACTCAAATCACATAGCCCTACGTGTGTGTATATATCACTCCTACACTTAGAAATTCAAATCAAGCTATTATACTCTTGTCCATCGTCCAAAGTACTTCTCAATTGGTGAATTTTTAGATGAAATTGCTCACACATCCTTCATGCGACCGTTAATACATCTTGAGCTACCAACGACTGATTACAAAATGTGTTTGCATATTAAAGCGTAATTCCTAGTCTTGTAACACCTAAGGCTTTAGCAGTGACTCCCAAACCAGTTGGTCTAAGGCACTAGGTGATAAACCACCCTCGCTAAATATATATTTTTTTCTATTAATGCAGCCTTAAGTAATTACAAAAACCAGTGTTCATTTTTTTATCTCTTTATTCACACTTGTATTTTTTTAATTTTATTTTTCTTCATACTAAGGATTTTAGACAAGAGCATTTCAAGGTCTCTTCTACTATTCCAAGTTTAAAGGTTCGTGTTTGTGCAATTTGTAGGGTATATATTTTTAGAATTTAGACTTAAGCTTCGGAATGATTTTTCAGACTTATACTTCAATAAAAATTTCAATACTCTTTCTTTATTTTGACTTAGCCCAAGAAGTGAACTCAAAATTTGCTTATTTCTAAGTAAACTACAAAGACATATATTTTCTACCGTTAAACTTTTAGAAAGGTTATTTTTAGGGTTTTTAATTTACTAAGTCTAGGATTTAGTTGTTCCTAGCTAGTTAACCTTCTTGTCAAACTCAAGTCAATTATGGCCAAAATTGAATATTTCAATTTTTATAATTTTTGAAATTTTTAATTTTTATGGGTTTTAAAATAAGTATGCAAAATGCAAAAATATACATATGAATGCGAAGGAAGAAGGCTTACCGAGCACACCCCCAAACTTAAACTTGACAGTGTTCTCACTGTCAGGCTACACCAAGAGGGTCAAAATTGTCGGCACTCCCCTATTTATTAATTTTTTTAATATTTTTTTTATTGTTAAAAGAAAAACAAAAAATATATATACAAAAAGGCCCCCCCCCCAAACTTGAGTTAAACAATGTTACAAGTCAATGCCAAGCTTTGCAAAGACCTAAAGTCAACACCAACCAGTTGAAAAATTTATCTGTGTAACGTATAGGTCGGTGGAAGAACATGTTATAAAGAACCAAGAAGAAGAAGTGAAGAGATACGTGGTGGTAAGGAAAGGGTTTGCGTGTACGTGGAAGTGAAGAGATAGGAGATGATGATGAATAAAAACGAGAATGGGAATGATCAGAAATCAGTGGAATATTGGCATTCTCGTAGTTTATAATAAGAAAAGGGGTGGTTCAACTTCTATAGGTGGAGATTGATTAGCCATAAAATCCCCGAGATGTTTCTGTGGATCCTTTACTGGCTTGGTAACATCCATCATATGCATATGATAGTTAATTATGAGGGAACTAATCTCCTCGATGTCCTCTATAGTCCAGCCGAAAGCTTGCCGGTTATTTTGTAAGACCATTAAAAGGGCTTTCTCTTGCTTGAGAGCTAGAGAGGCCGATATGATAACGGGAAAGGTCTCATTCTCACTTAGGTAAGCATATTTAAGGTGAGACGGCAAAGGCTTGAGTTCGAGTTTCGGAGGCAAAACAATTGAAGGCAAAATTGGTGAAACTATCTCGAACACGAAGGATTCCAACAATGGTTCGAAATCACTGCAAACAACCGAGTCGGATGGTTCAACTAACTCATCCGAAAATTCAAAGGACTCATACTCGGACGGTGAGTCGTCTAAATCATCCGAAAAAGTGAAATACTCGTAATCGTTATCGGTTGTGCAAACTGTGTCAGATTCAAGGAGGGATGCACTAGTGGCGTCAAAACTGTTGTCATCAAACAGAAATTTTTCAAGCTCGCAGTCCTCCTGCGTGATTTCGTGGATTGAGCAAACTTCTCGTATACTAGCTTTAGGCACGGAAGGCAGACTTCCTATCTTGTAAATATTGAACTCACTAGACATCTTCCCGAAGGATAGAGTCATAGAGCCATTACGACAATTTTTTACGGCATTGGAAGTGGCCAAAAATGGTCGACCGAGGATCACAGGAATTTGGTTCCATGGGTTAGCAACAGGTTGTATGTCCATAACAATAAAATCAATGGGGAATATGAAGTCCCCTACTTTGATCAACACATCTTCTGACTCACCCCTAGGATGGGTGATTGATCGATCAGCCATTTGGAGAGTACAATGGATGGGTTTCAACTCTCCAACACCTAATTGCTCATACACGGAGTAGGGAAGCATGTTAACACTAGAACCAAGATCTAAAAGTGCTCGATTGATGTCCTTATCCCCAATTGTTATTGAAATTGTAGGACAGCCAGTGTCCTTTCATTTTTGGGGTAAGGGTTGAGGTTGGTTAATAGTATTGCTCACGGCACTAGCTACTAACACTTTCTTGGGTATCTGAGATTTTCTCTTCGAGGTGCATAAGCCCTTTAAGATTTTCGCGTAAGAAGGGACCTGTTGGATTGAATCCAAGAGAGGTATATTTATGCTAACCTTTTTGAATAACTTCACAATCTTCTCCATTTGGGGAGTTGGTTTATTGGATCTCAACCTGTTTGGAAAAGGAATATTTTGAAAATTTGTTGAGTCCAATATGTGTGGAGTAGATTGCGGAGTTGGAATGGGTCCCAGTGTTGGTGTGTTCGTGAAGTGAGAAGTGGGTCCGTTCGAAGTAGAAAAAGTAGAGCCTTGTGAAGAATGAAGAATAGGCTCTAACGAGGAAGATGAAGAAGAACCACCGGCAGGGGTGTCATTACTAATACCCACGTTATTGTGCAACACTCTTCCAGGTCTCAACGTGGTTACTGCATTTACATTATGATTTTGTTGTTCATAAGCAACATGTGCATTGTGTGTGTGACCGGGATTTGGCAATGGTTGAGATGGAAGCTTTCCCTTTTCTCGCTCGTTCAACGCAATATTTAGTTGTGCAATTTGGGTCTCGATTGATTTGATACTTTGATCATGTGAAGCACTGTTGTGCACCAAAGACTGAATGGAAGTCTCCAACCTTGTTGCGGATTGTGTAGATTGTTTTAGAAACGCATCTAGACTTCTTTCTAGCGAGGTAACCTTATCGTCATTTGGTTGAACAAAATTGTTTTGAGGATAAGAGTTATTGGGCACAAAATTGTTCATTTGGTTTGGGTAAGGTTGTGGTTGGAAAGGTTGCTGGTATTGAGTTTGTTGGGGTGCTTGTTGTTGTGGAGGAGGAGGCCTTTGAAAGTTGTTGTTTCCTTGGAATTGTTGATTTTGATTCCAAGCAAAATTTGGGTGGCTTCTCCAACCCGAATTATAAGTCGAAGAGTATGGATCATTTCTTTGTCTTTGCTGAAAGGCAGCATTGACTTGATCTTGTCCTTGAACAGGTGGATTGTAAGGACACTCTTCAGTAAGATGTGATGGATCCGAACAACAAGCACAAACAGTTCGTGGGGGTAAAGCAGGGGCATGAGAAGGCGATGAGATTTTCGTCTCAATTGCTTCTAGCTTTTTCGTAAATGCGTCCATTTCGGCCTTCATTGCTATCGACATATCTAATTGATATATGCTTTCCCTAGACTGACCAACAGAAGACGAGGTGGTCTTGGTGCTTTCCCACTGAAATGTTTGTTCAGCAAGATCCTCGAGAAACTGCCAAGCTTCCTTACTAGATTTGGTTAGAAAGTGACCTTGACAAATGGTTTCCAACAACTGCTTCATTGCTGGGTTCAATCCTTCATATAAAGTTTGGCAAAGTTGCCAATTCTCGATACCGTGGTGAAGGCATTGAACAAGTAGGTCTTTAAATCTTTCAAAACACTTCTAAAAGGGTTCGGAGGGAAGCTGGGAAAATTGAATAATCTCATTGCGAATTCTCGCGGTCTTATGATGTGGATAAAACTTTTTAAGAAAAGCTTTAACAAACTCTTTCCAATTTTTAATTGAGTGTGATGCTGTGCCGTATAACCATTTCTCGGCTAAGTCACATAAGGTGAAAGGAATGACCCTTAGCCTTATAGCATCATCTGAAAGTTGGGCTGTTTTCATCATTGCACAAACGTTTTGGAATTTGTTTATGAAGATATAGGCATCTTCGGATTCCAGTCTGTGAAATTTTGGCAACATGTTGATGAAGTGGGGTTTGATCTCAAAGTTGTCCCCATTTGCCGGTGGGAGTGAAAGACAAGTAGGTAAGGCGGTGCAAATAGGGTAGAAAAGATCCTGGAGCGCGATTCGTTGGGGCGCTTCAACAAGCGGGTGTTACGGGTTTTTCGCACCTAACGGAGGTGGAATCAGTCCCGTGGGTAAGGTGTTGTTAGGATTAAATCCCGACATCTCCTTAGAAGACGAAGAATGTGGAGGTGAAGGTAAGGAAGTGGAAGGAATTTCGACTTCGGAGTCGAAAGCGTCGTCGGTCGATACCAACGAGACACGGACTAATCGGGCACCAGTGTCCCTAGTCCAACCGGACATACACTAAAGAGGTAGTGTAGTAAAAAAGATGAAAAACAGAATGTGGGGGTAAGAAAACGTAAATGGAAGGAAAGTGGGTGTAAGTGGGGTGCACGGATTTCTTAGCGACAAGTTGCAAGTTTCTGTAAAAAATTTTCATTTCTCTTTTTGTGTTTTTTTTATGTGGAGCTTTTTGCAAAAAAGATTTTCGATAAAAGGCTTAGACACACGTTCAATCAACCACAAATGCACAATCAGGCCTAGATCTAGGGTCACCTAGGTCAGCTAGACAGCTCCTAACTGTTCCAAAGGGCAAGAAGTCGGACCTCAAACCGCCTCTTCACCGCCAATTGTGTCCAGGTAAGCACAAGTAGAGAAAGGAAGAATCCGCTCACGAATCACCGTGAGACGGGCCTTTTAAAGTTACCTTTCACTACCTGTCTAGCCTAGGCACCACAAAGTCAGGTTAGGATCAACGGTCGATGCCTACAGCTATTCCTTTGTCCTATTGAGCGCGAAGTCCTTAGGGCTGAGTCTAATCTTTTTTAATTAATTAATGGTCAATGCAATATGCCTTATGTGATTTTTGGGGTCCTGGGAAGGGTGATGAAATCCCCACCCAATCTGAATTGGTGTTCAAGCCCCTTAAAGTCAATTAAATTATGCAAAGCAGTAACACAATCACTTGCAAATTTTTTTTAAGCGCGGCGCAAAGAATCCTGCACAAGATCAATTATTGGAAAGGGGAGAAATTTTTTGGCACAAAGAATCCTGCAGGAAATTTTACAGAGGAGATATCAGGGGGTTCAGAGAAGGAGAAAGGGAGCTTACAGAGAGTTTTCCACCTGCCGACGTCAGCACCAAGCCGCGTTTCCGCGGTCAGAAGCACCCTATCGCGGCGGTTCCGCGGTGGGATGTATGGTTCAAGCCCTGAGAAATTTTTTGCTCCTCTGGTTTGACTTTTCTCTGTTGTTCAGATCTAGGGTTTTCTGTTTTGATCTCTGAATTTTTCCAGATCCGAACTCGTTCGTCGATCCTGCAAAATTCACACGTAACACTCTTCAAACAATAAAAAGATGATAAAATTTTTATATTTTTAAATTTTTCAGTTTTTTATGAGTTTTATGATTTTATATTAACCCGAAATTGCAAAAAGGAAATACTACGCCATCCCCGGCAACGGCGCCTTTTGATTTGATGTTAGATTTTATGCGCGCTTGTGCGCTTTCGAAAGATGAATCAAAGAATTGTTAACCGCAATCAAGAACGGCGTCGCTTGGTAGCTAGCCGGTGAGTACGGATCGGTCCATAGGGATTTTGTGTATTCCAATTTGTTCTAACGAGTTAATTCCAAACGGTGTTGGATTGATTATCACTAAAAAACTAAGTTGATTTACACTAGGATTAAAATCTTGCTAGGATTAGGTTTAGGTTAAGTTTGGAAAGTCAATATTGTAGGGTTCCTAGGCACACTAGTGAGGTCTCCCAAGCCATCAACCATGGCAATTTCAAAAATTATGGTGCCGAGAAACCCTAAACTACGGATCGATAACTAGATATCTAGGCGAAAAAGAACTAGTTAACAGTTAACTAATGAGAATACGGAAATACAACCTTTGTAGATCCGGTCCTTCACCCCCACGGCTCCGCAACGAGGTCGTCTCCACTGTCCAAATCAAATCCGGGCTCTAGAGTCGGCTTCGTCGGAGAATGGGCAAGCTAGGTCGTCGATGTCCATGCCGAAGATGATCTACGTCGAAGCATCGCAAGATCAAGCTCTCACTTCACCAAGTCATGAAACTTGTGAAGAGAACACACTCTACTACTTGGCAAGAGGTAGAGGATGAAGAAATAGGAAGTGGGTTAACTTTAGAATTGGATTTCTCACTCATTTCCAACAATCACCATTGATGGACCTTGCTTTTCTTCACTTGAAGAATGAAGATGAAGAAGGGAAAATGTTATGATAAGTTAAATGAAAATGAAAAGAAAATGAATTCTTATCATAATTTTAACCATGGTCAAGTGTAGAGAATGAATCATGGTTAGTGGAAATGGTTAGGGTTAATGATGAGATAAGTATGGTTGACTTTATCAAAGCTTCATGAAGCTTCAACTAAACTCCAAATCTAGCAACCATTCTTTTCTCTTTTCTTTTATTCATTTATCAAAAATAAAAAGGATAATTAAATAAGATAAATGAATAACAAATAAGAAACCCTAACCATTTCATTAACCAAGGTTTAATACTTTACACTTAACCAAAAAGGATGTATCATCAAACATGATACAAGCAAGTGCACAAAATCATATCGCATATGTAATGCGCACACCCGAGTGAGAAAATTCATTTAAAGTGAACCAATACTAGTTAATGCAAAGTAATATATCAAATATATAATTATACATTAAATCATTAAATCAACACTTGATTCAATGATCCGGTCATGTCGCACACAACCGACTAGTATTCAATGTATCGGCTTATCGAATCAACGCTTGAATCGATAACTAGGTTATATCGCATACAACCATTCGATACATTCATCGCGAGAATGGAATACGGTATCACATACACGTATTATTCTCGGTCCCGCACATATCTCATATGCGCTCCTATTTCGTTTCGCTTGAGCCAGGAAACCTCTGTGTAGGACTCTAAAGACTCGTCAATACGCCGGCAGCAGATGATGATCATATCAAACACCCACAAGCCGCAAGCGGTCTGCTAAACGTAACGGCCACCCGGGTATTGAGCGATCTGAAGATCGACGAGCAAGCCCGCTCACACTCCAGTGAATCCGACCAGTAACACTACCGTACAGTCCGGTCTGATCGTCTGATATGTCGCATATCTCGCCTAGGGGTGGTAAACGTCAGACCCCAATAGCTCAATAAGTCGTGTCGATATGAGGTCTATAACTGTTCGAGAAACTACTGGTAACACTTACCAGTAAATCTCAGCAACCCTGGCCAGGGATTTCCTGTTATAGCCAATCGAACACAGCGCAACATCAACTCCCTATACCGGGAGAGACGAATCCCCTCCTATCGCTCATTGCCTCCATGTGACTCGGGACTGTACCCAAAAACCACCGTTTTGCACGCCCTTTTGGACGTGGTAAGATGGAAATCAAAGCACAGTAGGAACCACACAAGACTCTATGACGATCTCGGGTCAACAGACTACTCTGTACCAGTGTCACCAGAGAACTGCCATCTGACGTGAGGTATAATACCATCTGGGAGTTCTCGGCGAGTCCGTCCAGTGTACCCAGTCTTTACTGAGCACCCGTATATCATCTCTGATGTCAAACACCAATGGATATGGGATCATCCATCGCCCATCTGTATGGGTCGAGAAGGTATACGCTAGTCTACTCTGGTATATCGATGCCCCGTCTCGATACACCCACGACTAGGGACTTTGAAGGATGTACTTATGGACTACCATGTCCCCACTAGTATGATCCGCATCATAGTCCAGGTAGTCAAGTACAGATCCTAAGGGCTTTACCAACATGTAACAGAGAGACAATCAGTATACACGTTAAGGTAAAGTGCAACCAGATAGCATACTATCATGTCGAGCAAGAAAGTCCTCCTTATATATGTCCCAGCATCCACTACAATATACATCCTATGTACAGTAATGGCCTCTAGGGCATACATATAACTAACAATCTCCCACTTGCACTAGGGCCATCTGTAGCAGTGGTTGCAGTATCTCATACTCAACCATCCCATGAAAGTCTCTCTCTGGGAACAGGCCTTTGTGAGTGGATCCGCTGTGTCGTCCTCTGAGTCTACTCTCCAAACCTCGATCACCCTGGAGATCAACCATCTCCATGATCAAGTGATACTGCCTTAGAATATGTCTGGATCACTGATGGGACCGGCGTTCCTTGGCATAAGCCACAACTCCATTGTCACACAATGGGAGGAACATAGTTCATCTCATGAACCAATATACACCCAAACAGCCTCTTTGGTAGCATCTTAAGTAGCGATGTATCCAGCCTTTATCGTCTAGTATGTCACGGTATCTAGCTTGGAACTCTTCCAACATACCGTCCCTTTACTGAGGGTAAAGACAATGCCTGTGACTGACACTCAGTCGTCTTTATCACCCTGGAACACTTCCAGTGATTCTCCTCAGGATCGATTGACACCATCTCACTACATCTAGTGAGTATCCTAACATCCATTTAGATCTATCTCATAGATCCAAAACCCAGGATTTAGTAGGTATCATTTTGATCCTATATGGAGAATCATAGTGATAAGCGGAGATTGATCGAGCGTAGCATAGGAAACTCCTTCCCTATCAAGAGTATGTCATCCACGTACTCTACGAGGATCGTCACCATACTCCCTACTACCTTCTTGTTTATACAAGGTTCATCTACCATTTTGATGATGTCAACTTCTTTGACTAACACATCAAAACAGACGTTCCATCTCCGCGATGCCTGCTTTATCCTATAAAGCATCTTGCACACGTTTCCGCTGCTCCCACTGTCTACGAAGCCCTCTGGCTGTGTACTTATAGACACTCTCTTCTAAATCATCATTTAGAAAAGCAGTCAAGACACCCAACCACCAGATATCGCAGTCATGGTATGTAGCCGTGGCAAGTAGGATCTGGATGGACTTAAGCATAGCTACTTGAAAAGGTTTCATCATTATCCACGCCTGGTCGATGACGAAAAGCTTTAACAAGTCTAGCTTTGAAAGTCTCAACTTTTCCATCTACACCAAGTAATCTTCTCAAGATATACTTGCTCCTGATGGGGATTTAACCCTTCAGATATAGCAACCAAAGTCCATACTTTGTTGGTGTATAAGGATTCCATCTCAGATCGATAAACATCCAGCCATTCTTACAGAGTCTTACTCTCGATGGCCAGCTCGAAGCTAGTTGGGTCATCATCTCATGATGCAATCCTCGCTCCCACTGTCATAGAGAAACCAATGTATCTCTCAGGTGGGTGAGAAAACCCTACTAGATCGGCGGAGAGGCTGAGGTTCGTTGGTATCTACTGAATCCCTTGGTTCTATCAAATCATGTGCTGTAGTTTGTATAGCTGGAACATTTCCAGTTCTACATAACAGACCTTGCCTCGAGCTTGTCCGGATTTTGCTTTTAGACATAGGACGGACAATCCCCAAATCTTAACTAACTTAAGACATGGGTTCTTCCCATTCCATATCACATATGAAGCGGTAGGCAACTGATTTGATTGGAACCCTATTCAATAGGTGTGCAACTTCTCAAGTGCATAACACCCAAAAAGGAAATAGGAAACTCAGTAGTACTCATCATAGAGCACACCTTATCATATAGGGTGAGATTGCTCCGCCCCGATATACCATCGTGCTATGGTGTATACGGAGGAGTAATGCTGAGAGAGAATCTCATTCTCCTTTAGAAAAGTCCAGGAATTCCGTGCTCAAGTATTCTCCTCCTTGATCTCATCAAAGGACATAATACTTATACCCGTGTTTTGGTTCTCTACTTCTAACTTATATTCTGTGAATATCTCAAAAGGTTCGGACTCATGTTTCAACGGGAACATATGACTGAATCTTGAGAGATTATCAGAGAATATAAAGAAGTATAAAGAACCAGTCCTGGCATTTGTAGACTGGGGACCTACATACATCAACATGTATCATCCCAAGAGTTTACTAACTCTTTCTCTGTTTCCATTAAATAGAGCTGTGGTCATCTTATCTTTGTGACATGACTGGCGAGTTTCACAAGATGTAAATTCAAACTAATTTAAATATGCATCTTTATGTAACTCTAGCTAGTCGGGTCACATTGATCTGACCTAGTCTACAATGCCTCAAGAAGAATTCGTTCATTTCTGAACTCTTCCTCTTGTGTGTGTTCCATATACTAAGAACTGTAGTTTGATTTAGAACATCAATGCTTTTAGATAACGTGCCTGAACCGATCAACTTTTGATATAGGAAATGTTCAAAACATTATCCAACAATACAAAATTTTATTATTTCTTTACTAATAAAGAGATAGATATGATTTTGTATATCAGGTTCGGTATCTAAAAACATTCGTTCAGAATCAATGTATCGGTAATACAGGGTGACAGTGACCAACAGACTTGGCTGCAACACTTGCCCCGTTTTCTGCCTCATGAAACTTATCACCCGTTCTCAGTTCTTCTACCTTTCTGTAGCCCTATGTAACATATTACATATCTGGGATCCTGATCTGGTATCACATACCCAGGACGTAGAGGATACTGAGAAACAGTTCTTTGTAACGAACACACCCGAAGATGATGCATCAGCATGCACTCTCTTCGTTTGGGCGGCACGGGAAATCTGGTATTCCCCAATTTCCTGCTCTGTCTTATAACAATTATAAGTTGGAGCGGGACCAACGTTCCCCAGCTCAGTATAACAAGCGGGTTCGGTCAAAAATCCGTATTATTATCTTGATTAAGGCGTGATATGGTCGCTACCTGGAGAGAGAGAGAAGAAAACACTCAGCGTGCGCTCTGTCAAGAATAGATTGGTTATTATTTTATCTAATCAGGATGGCTCCCACTGCTTTTTATCAAATCTTCCTTCAAACCCTAAAAGGAAAGACTAGCCGGGATTAATTACACACTACAAGTTCGCCAATCTTTCAGCCAGGCCAGTGTCGGTACTTTGAGGGAGGTCCCCCGTGCTTTCGCACGAACCTAATTAATGTAAACCTCGTTTTCCCAGAGGCGTAACCTCGTTAACACCTTTCTAGACACCTACTTGATCGGCTAATTGTAATGTATAAAACTCTCCCAGGAGTAACTCTTACTCGCAGCGGGTATCGGGATCCAACTATCTCATAGAAGGTATGCAATCTCATTGCAAATTTCAACACTTGAAATTCCCGATAATATTTTGCCCCTAGCAGCTTATGACCTTGGCTAAGGTCAACAAATCATAAGTGCTAGCCAAGTTCAACCCGTCATTTCCCGATTGAATTAAACCCACCCGCACGACCCTTGGCTAAGGTCAACAAAGTCGCACGACTACCCTAACTCAATCGCATCATATGCTTACACAGATAAGCACTAATCAGCTACCGCACACTACGCCTTGGCTAAGGTCAACAAACGTAGCACGAATACTAACCAGTACTTATCTGAAATGACGGAGGGCTACGACAGGTTTTTCTGAAAACCTATTGCGTAATGAACTTGATATCGTTGTAGAATCAAATGATTTTAAAATGGAGTGCTTTTGAGGCTTTTCTAGTTTTGCTAAAGGAGTCACTCCCGGTGAAGGGATCGTCGGTCCTTTCCTCGTCGAATGAGGTGCGGGATATATCGCATATATCACTGTGCAAAGCAAAAACTCTTTAAAAGCAATCAAAAGACAAACCGAGTGTGTAGCATCTGCCAGTTATTGCTAAAGGAGTCACTCCCGGTGAAGGGATCTCGGTCCTTTCCTCATCGAATAAGGTGCAGGATATATCACATATACCGCTATGCAAAGCAAGAACTGTAGCTACCTGTTTTATTTTGAAATTCGATTCTACAACATCTTAGGTTTCTTTTATTTCATTAATCACATTAATGAAGTCCCATCATTTAAGTACCTAAACATCACAGATAAATACGACGTACACTTATGCCATCCGCATTCGCCTCGATGTCCCCTCGTGCACCGTTAGGTTAGGTAACTAACGGCAGAGCAGGGCAGGGCTAGCGCGGGTGTAAAACATAAGTAACGTCTATATAATATATCATATATACTATATACTGTATCTATCACAGAACATCACATGATCACATCACAGATATCGCAGCAGAAGAAACATATGAAATATTGGATATACTAGGACGTCCGTGTTTTCAATACGAGCCAGTATAAAACACGGATTCCACGGTCGTGATGAATAGCCAAACCCACACCCCTAGACCCCTACGAGAGCGGCAAGCAACCCTACCAATTCTAGAGTTAGGAGACCCGGACTCGACTCCTCGAGTTGATCTCCCACCGGACTCCAGAACCCGGTTACTTGTGCCTTCCTCCTTGGGTCTATCCTAGTGCGGAAAAGTAAATAATATACAAACGGTGACTACTTCCGCAACCTGGAAGTGCCCCAATAAAAGAATATTACATACAAGTTTTTACATGAATGAAAATGAAAAAACACTCATCTCACATAAAAAACCCCGGCTATTCAATCACGACGATCCAATATAACATATCCAGCAACACATAACATCACATGTCATCAACGTAAGTAAATATGCGCATCCCAATTGTCGTTGACATATAGCAACGAAACCGGCGATATCACATATTACACTTACGGTCACAGAAAAGAAAGTGTAAAACTACAACAGTTGGAATCCGCAACCACCTCAGACATCGCATGCCTGACCAAATGAATTACTTAGACATCGCATGCCTAACAATTATAAACCCCGCATTTTAGTCTCAAAATCGAAAACACTTTTCAATATCAAGTCGGGCAATTCAACAGGATTCCCGACATCCTGATCGAATGCTCGTCGCAAACTTCAGTAGACGGCTGCACCCCCGATACCGTCGACGAAGTGTACCAAGGCGGAACACCGCTACCGCGAGCACCCGAACGGATGCTTTCGGCGACGGGGTTCTCCTACAGTCACTTGGTCGGGGCTATGGAGTGAGGCTGTCTATTAAGTTTACCCAGCGAGTATCCGCGTACGCTACGTGATTGCGACGGACTTTTGATCACATCAAAATTCCGTGGCAACCGATCAAGTGAGACTAAACCGCTAGATTTATAACATTCATTCAGTTATCTCATAACTTCTTGTGAATTCCAATTATTGTATCACATTCCGCATAAATAGAAAATGCTAAACTTTTCGATCGAACAATCGAACACCCAAGTTTTCCCGATACAGATCAACACATGAAACAAGTCTAAAAACATTCAGTTCGTGCCTCAGTACCAACGGTCCAGCCGTAGAAGGGTCAAGCCAACGCCTCACATGTGGCACGCCGTACTGCCCCAAACCCGAAGGTTCAAAGGGTAGTTCAAGACGGTCACATAATCGAGTTAAGGTTTGTTGTCTTCTAGAGGGACCATCGTGTTACTTGCACTACTTAGAACGTGATTAAACTACAGAAATATCCAACACTTGGAAATTTCCCGACAGGGGAAAAATTGGGTATTTATATCCGGTCGAACTTTTTAACATATTCAAAAAATTATCCGGAACGACACATAGACAAAGTTTGACAATCCGATCGAATGTATGAACTCCCAATACAACCCAAAATACTCAACTCTTGATTTCAGATTAAAAATTCCCAGGAAAACCAGCACTGAAAAATAGGAGTTACTGTGCAAAATTCAATGGCAGATAAGACAAAAGTGCGGCGGAAGGGCCGCATTAGCACGCTAATGCCGCGGTTCCGCCGCACTTTAGAAAGATCATTAGGTAATTTTTGCATCGTAATTCTTAGATTTACCTTATTGTTTTTCTGGCTATTTTTAATTTGCAAAAATCCACATTTTTCAAAAATGTCCAGAGAGCATTTTAAAGTCGGGGTTTCGGGTCGATCGGACTTCTAACTCCGTCTACGCATCGCCTAAGGCTCTAGCAGGCTCTGATACCACTGTAGGGTTCCTAGGAACACTAGTGAGGTCTCCCAAGCCATCAACCATGGCAATTTCAAAAATTATGGTGCCGAGAAACCCTAAACTACGGATCGATAACTAGATGTCTAGGCGAAAAAGAACTAGTTAACAGTTAACTAATGAGAATACGGAAATACAACCTTTGTAGATCCGGTCCTTCACCTCCACGGCTCCGCAACGAGGTCGTCTCCACTGTCCAAATCAAATCCGGGCTCTAGAGTCGGCTTCGTCGGAGAATGGGCAAGCTAGGTCGTCGATGTCCATGCCGAAGATGATCTACGTCGAAGCATCGCAAGATCAAGCTCTCACTTCACCAAGTCATGAAACTTGTGAAGAGAACACACTCTACTACTTGGCAAGAGGTAGAGGATGAAGAAATAGGAAGTGCGTTAACTTTAGAATTGGATTTCTCACTCATTTCCAACAATCACCATTGATGGACCTTGCTTTTCTTCACTTGAAGAATGAAGATGAAGAAGGGAAAATGTTATGATAAGTTAAATGAAAATGAAAAGAAAATGAATTCTTATCATAATTTTAACCATGGTCAAGTGTAGAGAATGAATCATGGTTAGTGGAAATGGTTAGGGTTAATGATGAGATAAGTATGGTTGACTTTATCAAAGCTTCATGAAGCTTCAACTAAACTCCAAATCTAGCAACCATTCTTTTCTCTTTTCTTTTATTCATTTATCAAAAATAAAAAGGATAATTAAATAAGATAAATGAATAACAAATAAGAAACCCTAACCATTTCATTAACCAAGGTTTAATACTTTACACTTAACCAAAAAGGATGTATCATCAAACATGATACAAGCAAGTGCACAAAATCATATCGCATATGTAATGCGCACACCCGAGTGAGAAAATTCATTTAAAGTGAACCAATACTAGTTAATGCAAAGTAATATATCAAATATATAATTATACATTAAATCATTAAATCAACACTTGATTCAATGATCCGGTCATGTCGCACACAACCGACTAGTATTCAATGTATCGGCTTATCGAATCAACGCTTGAATCGATAACTAGGTTATATCGCATACAACCATTCGATACATTCATCGCGAGAATGGAATACGGTATCACATACACGTATTATTCTCGGTCCCGCACATATCTCATATGCGCTCCTATTTCGTTTCGCTTGAGCCAGGAAACCTCTGTGTAGGACTCTAAAGACTCGTCAATACGCCGGCAGCAGATGATGATCATATCAAACACCCACAAGCCGCAAGCGGTCTGCTAAACGTAACGGCCACCCGGGTATTGAGCGATCTGAAGATCGACGAGCAAGCCCGCTCACACTCCAGTGAATCCGACCAGTAACACTACCGTACAGTCCGGTCTGATCGTCTGATATGTCGCATATCTCGCCTAGGGGTGGTAAACGTCAGACCCCAATAGCTCAATAAGTCGTGTCGATATGAGGTCTATAACTGTTCGAGAAACTACTGGTAACACTTACCAGTAAATCTCAGCAACCCTGGCCAGGGATTTCCTGTTATAGCCAATCGAACACAGCGCAACATCAACTCCCTATACCGGGAGAGACGAATCCCCTCCTATCGCTCATTGCCTCCATGTGACTCGGGACTGTACCCAAAAACCACCGTTTTGCACGCCCTTTTGGACGTGGTAAGATGGAAATCAAAGCACAGTGGGAACCACACAAGACTCTATGACGATCTCGGGTCAACAGACTACTCTGTACCAGTGTCACCAGAGAACTGCCATCTGACGTGAGGTATAATACCATCTGGGAGTTCTCGGCGAGTCCGTCCAGTGTACCCAGTCTCTACTGAGCACCCGTATATCATCTCTGATGTCAAACACCAATGGATATGGGATCATCCATCGCCCATCTGTATGGGTCGAGAAGGTATACGCTAGTCTACTCTGGTATATCGATGCCCCGTCTCGATACACCCACGACTAGGGACTTTGAAGGATGTACTTATGGACTACCATGTCCCCACTAGTATGATCCGCATCATAGTCCAGGTAGTCAAGTACAGATCCTAAGGGCTTTACCAACATGTAACAGAGAGACAATCAGTATACACGTTAAGGTAAAGTGCAACCAGATAGCATACTATCATGTCGAGCAAGAAAGTCCTCCCTATATATGTCCCAGCATCCACTACAATATACATCCTATGTACAGTAATGGCCTCTAGGGCATACATATAACTAACAAATATTTCTCACCGCTTTCAATGCCCTAATTAAGATTTATTAGGTGTTATGGTAATAATTAATAAAGTGGATTAGCACCATCGGGAAGAAACGATGTTTCTTCCTCTAGGTTCTTGTCCTTCCTTTCTTAATTCTTACCTTAACCTCCATGGAAAACATACGCAACCGGTCGTTTAGACTACAGTATCACCGCTACCTCGTGGGATAGGGTGCCGTAGGGAACGGTGTGTGTATGTATGCATGGAGTCCTATTAATTATATGTGATGGGCAAGAAAGGGGTGAGAGATTTTCATCTCTCAAACCTTCCCTATTCCTAACCCTAACAAGTGAGGAATTACTCACTCATTAGGGAATTGATAAACATGTTCTAACTATCTAACTAGGGCAGATAATAAAAATTATACTAAGGCAGAATGAAAATTAACTAGGGCAATGAAATAAAAACCTTACTTTATTTGATGGCTCTCTCCAAACATTTACACCGAATTAGAATTCTGAATAGATGAAATAAAAAGAGGCATAAGAAGAGGCATACCTCCAAAAGAGGTTTAGGATTTCTATTTATAGAGCATAGAAACCCTAGGGTTACAATCGACTCACATCTGCATTTACAAATATACCCTAAGAAAAACCTAAGTAATGCACCGACACACCGACACGTGGCAACACGCACGACGCACGGCCGCGGATCCGCGGCCATAAGCATGGTTTGGCCGTAGTTCCGCGGCCATTCAGAGAGCTTGTTGCATCATTTCCTCAGGTATTCTTCTGTTGCTTTGTTTCTTCTATTTCCTTCACTTGGTTTCTCAGATGGTCTTCTAGTTTCTTCCAGAATTCCACATTGAATAATGTCGTGGACTTTACCGCTTGCTTTGTGTCGAAATCTTGAACCTTGCGCTGCCTTTGTGCTTTGTGAACTTGTTTGTTGATCTTCGTTTAGTCTTCAAACTGTAGGCATGATCAAGATCTTTTCGTTTGTTGGTCGTAGTCTCACTTTTGTATCGTTTTTTCATCTTTCTCACTGTTTTTGTTCCGAGAACCTGTAACCTGCAACTATGTAGCAGACATGCATCAAAAGCACCTGTTTATTTGTAAAATGAATAAGAATGGGGAATATAATAATTCAAAATTATGACATGAACAGGGCGTGACACTGGTTTCTCTTTATCTTAACATATACATTTTTTCTAGTTTACTATTTCATTGATACGTGTTGATAAAGCTCTTAGGATGTTTGCTTGACTACAAGGAATATGATGTAGATCATACTAGTGGGGCCTGAGTAGTCTACAAACACATTCTTAAGTGTTCCTAGTCGATAGAGTATCGAGATTGGGCATCGATATTCCAGAGTAGACTAGTGTGTACGTTTCTAGACCCTGTATGGGGTGATGGTTGATCCCACAACCATTGGTGTTTGACACCAAAGATTGTACACAGGTGATCATTGGAGAATGAGTACACCGAACGGACTCGCCGAGAACACCTATATGGTGCTATAGCTATCGTCAGATAGCAGTTCTCTAGTGACACTTGTACATGTTAGTCTGTAGACCCGAGATCGTGATAGTGTCTTGTGTGGTTCCCACTGTGTTGATTACCTCCCTACCACGGTTCTACTGAGTCGTGCAAATAGGTGGTAGTTGGGTATAGTCCCGAGTCACTTGAAGATGGTGAGCGATAGGAGGGGTTTCGTCTATCCCGGTATTGGGAGTTGATGTTGTGCTATGCACGATTGGCTATAACCGTAAGTCCCTGGCCAGGGCTGATGAGATTTACTGATAAGTGTTATTAGTAGTTTCTCGATTGGTTATAGGCCACACATCGGCATGACTTATCAGGTTATTGGGGTCTGACGTTACCAACCCCAGACCCGATATGCAACATATCAGAAGAAGAGACCGGACTGTACGGTAAGTGTTGCTTATAGGCTCTACAGGGAGTTTGGATAAGTTTACTTGTTAATCTTCTATTCGTTCAATACCTGAGTACCCATTACGTGCATCTAGTACCGTTGACGTGCGTGTAGGTGTTTAATGTGATCATTACCTACTGCCAGCGTATTGACGAGTATTGGAGTCCCATATAGAGGTTTCTTAACTCAAGCGAAACGAAGCAGGGCATGTATCGAGATATGTGCGGGACTGATTGAGTATAAAAACCGCAATATGTTATGCATTCTACTTGTTCTACTTACCGTAATCAAGATGGGTTCGCTTGTAGCTAGCCGGTTGAGTACGAGTAGTCCACTGGGAGATGGTTCGTATTTTCGTTCTTATTTTAGACGAGTCAATTAAAGAATGTATAAGTTTGTTCAATTCTATACTAAATGTTTGTATTTTATGTTCAAAAAGAACTTGTTAGGGTTAGGGTTGGTTAGTAGAGTTAGGAATTAGTCTTATACTTGTCTTGTGCCATCCTCGAAATGAAGTCGGGATAATCGGAAGTAGAGAGGATTCGGAGGACATAGGAATGAGATTTGTGAGTTTAAGCAAACTTTCCAACGCTAAATTCATTCCTAGTGCCCTTTGTCCATCCGTTCCGTGCTCTTATTTCCAACCTTAGGCCAAACACACACAACCAAGTCTCCAATTAGGTCACAACTACATGTCACGTTGTAGTGCGCCTAAAGGAATTCTCGACTTAGGTCGCGGCTATATGTCACTTATAACGCGTCTAAAGGAGGGGGTTGTGTTTGTTTGGTCTAGATTTACTTCAAGTTGTTTGGCGAAGAGAAGCACATGGGATTTTTCCCAACCTTTTTTAGCCCTAACAAGTGAGTAAATTATTCACACATTAAAAGAAAAATAAAATAAGAAAAAAGAGAAGAAAGAATGGAAAGATACGGTTTTAACAAAATATAATAAGCTAACTACTTGGGCCCTCACTTAACTAAGGGACTCCATTAAGTATCATGGCTTGAAAATACAGATTAGAAGAAAAGAAAAGAGAACAATAAAAAAACAACTACTTTACAACAAATAATAAATGTTAAACTAGGAATTAAAATACAATGCAATAAATTAAAGATACAAGGTAACAAAAACTCTTATCTTCATTAATTTTCCACTCAAAAGATCTCACTTCATTTTCATGGAGAATAGATGAAGAAGAAGAAACTATACTAAACTACACTAATCTTAAGAAAAGAAAAAAAGCATTGTTTACATCGGTTTAAATTTTGTTTACAAATATGTGTGAAAGCAGGCTGATTCATATACATGTGTGGAGGGTTAGTGCATGACACGAGCACATCAGTGGCGTTTGCTCTTAGCAAAAGTCCCTAAGGGTAAAGTGCATGTGCGCATATGTATGTTGCACGTATATTTCAACAATACAATCAGAGGAAGAAAAGGTGTTAGAAATAAAGCACTCGGTGGTCAACGACAAAGGGAAAGCATTTAAATAAACATTTTTTGCTACAGAAAATAGATCACTAAACACGGGTTCAAAAGTACAAGGGTTTACAAAACTATAAATAAAGTTTTCTAAAACTCTCTTAGACTTCTCCACCATGTCAAAGCGGATATCTTCACGAGGAGTTACTCCCCATCGGTTAGCGCCATGGCCATCAGCGAAGGCAGACATGATGGCCCGCTGAGCCCATATCTGGCTCAGCAGCTGAACAGAACGATTCCTCAGAGGCTTGGTAATCAAAAGTGCCTCATGAAAGCACTCGATCTTGTCCTCTGCTGCGTCGAGCATCGCTGGAGTCATCTCCGTTGGATGAGGGGGGATGTCAGCAAGCACGGACAGGAAGATCATCTGGAGCCAAATGGAGCCAACGGGGAGAGGAGATCCTCTACGAGTCAAGAGCTCGTGCAGCGTCGTATCACATTGGTCTTCCGTGAGATCGGAATTCACCAAGCATGCAATAAAGAGAGGAACAATTTCCTCAATAGGCACCTTCTATGACAGCCGATTAGCTTGCGGACGATTGCAAGCCATGAGTCTTCTCTGTTGAAATGATTCTCTGAAAGTGAGAGAGAAGAGGAGCATTGCTTAGAATATAAAAGGAGACATTTAAGTCTTGGCATAGAAAATGTTGTGCATGGTGAAACTGATTCCAAACTCTGACAAAAGAAGGCATTGGAAAAGAAAGTTTGACTCAGGATAAGCAGAGAAAAAATGTGAAAAGAAACCTTCATTAATGAGGCAACGCCTCACATGCTCTCTACAAGGACGCTAGTGCCAGAGCCAATCTAATAGGATTAATTCCTATGGTGGCGCCTCACGTGCTCCTCTCGCGGGCACCAATGTGCAAAGTACAGAAGAGTTCATAAGAGTTAAATTCTTAGATGGCGCTGCACGTGCTTCTCACACGGGCGCCAAAGTGTAAAGCACAGAAGGGTTCATTATATAAGAGTTAAACTCTTAGATGGAGCCGCACGTGCTCCTCACGTGGGCACCAATGTGCAAAGCATATAATAACCCATTATAAGAATTAAATTCATAAGTAGCGCCTACGTGCATAACACGTGAGCGCCGGCGTCTAGGTAGAATTAAAATTCTACTATACTCTCTGTTAAACAGAGCCGTTGGATCAAAGATCCAACGAAGACGATAAATCATCAAAATACAGAATTAAATTATGTTGGGAGAAAATATTTCCTAAATCTTTCTAAAATAAGAAAGGTATTCTCGGTTGGATCAAAGATCCAATTGTAGAATAAAATTCTATTGTGAAATATATTCCCTCAATCTTTCTAAATAAGAAAGACCGCTCTCTGTAAAATAGAAAACCGTTGGATTAAAAATCCAATAGTGATTAAAAATCACCGTTTTACAGAATAAATTCTGTATAAGGAAAATATTTCCCCAATCTCGTTAAAAACCCAAAATCATATTCTATAAAAACAGAAGTTCTTGGATTAAAGATCCAAAGGTGGGTAAAATTCCCCGAATCAATTTTGAGACCAATTAAATCAATTGGAATCTCTCAATGAGAGATTTTCTCAAAACTAATCAACAATTTGCCTCCACTATATAAAGGCCTCGAGACTGCAAGTCTCACACAGAGGAAGACGAGGACAAAGTGAGTCAGAATAACACAGATAGACGGAGAGAGGAAAACAGAAAGAAAAGAGAATTCAATTCTCAAAGAAGAGCTCCATTTTCGTAACCCTAGGTAAAGAAAATATCGAGATTAAAACATCTCCTTTACCTAACATATCTAAGGATTGAGCCCTTCTAAAAGAATTTAGTTCTGTCTCTGGATTTGAGATCCACAAGAAAAGTCTCCCATAAGTTGAGAATTTAATTCTCATCAGGAAGATCTTGTTCTTGAGAATCAAAGGTTCAGGGAAGAACAAATTTAAAAGAGAAAGAATATGGAGTCCATAATACTCCAGGAACTCAGTTCCTTCGAATCAAGAACTTAGTTCTTAAAAGAACATGATCCCAGATTCTCGAAATAGTTCTTGGTGATCGTTAATGGTCAAAATACCATTAACAGAGATTTAAGTTCTCTAAAAAATATCAACAGAGATTAAATCTCCATATAAAAGAAATTAGCGCCTGACGTACTTCCCACATGGGCGCCCCTCTTTAACAGCGCCCAGCGCCTCACATGCTCCTCACGCGGGCGCCACATAAAAAGTGCTTAGCACTTCATATACAGCCAAAACGGCTAAGTGCCTAGCACATGAGGCGTTGGGGCCGAAATGTCCCTAAACTAACAGTCGCTTCAAAAAATGGCGATAATGGACCGAAATGTGCTTAAACTAACATTTGTCACCAAAACGGGAATGTTGGACCGAAATGTCCTTAAACTAATATCTGCCCCAAACACGGCGGTAATGGACCGCAATGTCCTTAAACTAAAATAACTTTGCCCCAAATGCTCATATTTTTAGGTCGATCTTAATCTCAAACCAGATTAACGGTCCTTAAATAAACCAAACCCAAATATAAAATATACGGATTTGGACTGATCTGCGCCCTACGGGCGACGACATAAACTAGTCTCCGTATACAATCCACAGGCAACCAAAACAAACTAAAACACACATGACACGAAGTGAACTTCCGGAGCAGGAGAAAGTGGTTATTGCAATGCGGTAACATAATTAATTGTAAGGGCTTGCGCCTGTAGGGAAGAGCGTCCCCACAATAAAAAACCCCTCATAAAATGAGGGGAAATCTGATAAAATCTGCTACAACGGCCGTATCCATCCAAACCTCCGATATACGGTGCCATAAATTAACTTAGTATCTTCGGAGTGGTGAACGGATAAATCCAAATAGTATCTGCCCTTAAATTCTGGAAAGACGATCCATCCCGGTTTGTCTCCGTTTTCGGCGGTAAACAGATTCTGGCATGCCCGGTGGGACCTTTTCCTCTTTCGACTCCATACTTTGTGTGTCGTGTTTCGCGAAAAAATCATGGTTCGCTATGGTTGACCTTGGATTCGAGATACTAAGATTTGGTGTCTTGTTCCTGTGCAGAAGAAGAAAAATTGATGACTTTCAACTGCACAACTTGCAACAGCAACTCCCGTTCCGCCCCAACTAGAAGAGTGACTTACGGGCCCAATGCGGCTTCTATCTTTTCAATGCCGGCGGGGAAAGTTACGCAAGCCTCTACGGGATTGTTCTTCGGGACCATGTTCCCACCAGTGGATGTCGGTGCCTCAGCGCCGCATGAAGAAGCTCCCAAAAGGTCGGTCTTCGATCAACTGGCAACCACAACGGCCCCTTTCAACAGGTCGTCTAAATCCGATGTCTCAGTCTTCGACAGGATGAGCTGAAGCTCAGATATCTCAGCCTTCAACAAACTGAGCAAGAACCAAAACGGGCCCGCAAAGAGGCTCATGACACCTGAAGGGGCTACCCGAAAATGGATAGCCCTCCCAACTCCTGCTACGGGCGAAGTCGTCAAATGTGCTTCCCCTAATAGAAAGTCGGTCTTTGAAAGATTGGTCGACCATCCTCAAACCCTGCCAAGGACATCAGTCTTTAACAGGCTGACACCAACAACAGCCCCTCAGCAAAATCGGGGGCACGAAGAAGACACTTCCAAAACTGAGGCGGTCTCTTTTGCAAGACACGCTCGACGTCGTCACTGGCACCGAGTGAGGAAAGCTGGGGGCAACTCCCCCTCTGGACTTACCCTACCAGCTCCAATGGTGGAAATTGACACTGCTGTTCCAACCGGGAACAAATTTGACCTGCTCAGGAGGGTACACAATAACTCTCCAACGGCGGTGCTAAAGAAATCGCCCCCGCCTGCAGAAGCCACAGTGCCGGCAAAGACGAAGCAGCCCCATCAACGGCTCTCCTCCCAAATTCACAGGGTCTAGCGGAAAGTCCAGGACTCTGTGATCAACAAAGATTACTCTCCTCGGCCGAAGAAATCAAAGCCTCGGCAAGAGAAAGACTGTCCTTCCGTCATACAGCGAGGGATTTCTTTTGCACAGGTGCCTGTTACAATGGCTCCTTCAACTTCGACCTCCCACAAAAGGATGAGGCCGGAAAAAATCCCTCCGCCTGCGGCAAATTCCAAAGGTGATGGACCTAAACGTCCTAAGTCTGGGGGCATGATAGTGCATACGGTCTACATGGCTTCCGGGAGAGAAGAAATCCGTGCTTACATAGGTCATCGACCACAAACTAGGTCGCTGACAAAAGCTCAGGAGCAACAACAAAAGCTCCAGGAAATGCTGACCAAAATGGCAGCACTTGCCGGGCAGAAAGAAATCCCGGACACAATAGCAGAACAATGCCAGGAGTAGGTGACTGATACAGAGTTCCTGTGAAGGGTGCTTGAAAGAAAGGACAAGGAAGCTGCTAAGCAGGCTGCTAACATAAAGTAGATGTCTCTCTTGTTCAAGGATATGGTTGGAATGATGATCTAGCCAGAACCCCCAGCCGAGGATTTGCCGATAATCATCGAGGATGACAGAGGGGAAATATCAAACCCTCTTCTGGCTCTATCAGCAGCCAAGGAGGAAATGATTTCCAAGGGTACTTTTGTTGATTATATAGCTCAACAAATACGAGCTCATCAAGCTAGTGAAGCTCCTGGCCAAATCATCAGAACCGGACGACCGTATCCAGGCTGGTATGACCAAATCAAGTACCCTCCTGGATATACGATCCCCAAGTTCCATGTGTACAAGGGGACAAGCAACCCACACCAGCACGTCGCGCAGTTCAGAACTCTGTGCGGTAACACTGGAGGCGACGACAAACTGTTTCTTTGCCAGTTTATTGGCAGCCTGTCAGAGACGGCCTTTGAATGGTACTCGGAGCTGCCAAATGACCCCGTGAGGACATTCAAAGTGATGGAGCTGCTGTTCACACAGCATTTTGCCAGCGCAAGCGAGCGCACCCCGATCACGGCATTAATCAATGCCAGGGTAAGGCCAGGAGAAACCTGGGTCCAATACGTGATCCGGTAGAGGAACCTATGGTCTAAATGCGAACAACGCATCGAAGAATCCCCCGCCGTAGGCATGTTCATCGGGACTCTTGATCCTCAAACGACTGTGTCCCAGTTCATGACGTTCTTCAAACCAACTACCTTCCAAGCTCTGATCGATAGCTGGCCTAAATGGACCAGATGGGCCACTGGCCTTCCTCCTCAAATAAGGACCTTCAAAACGCCAAGGGTAAAGGGAAAGCGGCCTTCGTCGCCAATGCTCAACAATAACCGAGTGGCCCAAAACCGGCTGTTCGCCAAAGCAATGCACGTCCACGCCTATCCCTAGAAGAAAGGCTAGGACACACTTACTCGTTTCCCCATGATAAGACGAGGAGACTCTTTGTTAGGTCCACGTTACCTCTCCCGGTACTTTCGGGGATGCGGAAACGGTAAAACAAAATTTTTTCTAAACTTTGTAACATGGACCGTAAAAGCCGGATCTTTGCTAAACCATACACTAGCATCCTAACTTGAGATGTATCTACTCGGTTAGGGGTTATACCTAACTTGAACTCCTTCTTCTTGAAACCTAGTAGAGGTTGATGGTTCTTTCCTCGTAGCCTTCTTCCGTCAAAGATGGATCCACCTGAGGGTTCAACCTTCGGGCTCTTTCTCGAACTTAGAGTGAACTAGGATCTCCGGCTTGCTAAACCTTGAACCCTAGAAAGAGTAGAGAGTATCTATGGGGTGTTTTCTTTTCAAGGAGAGGGATTCTCAACACATGAGAAGGATTCTCCTTGAGCTTGAGGAAGAAGAAGATGAAATGAGGAGAGAGAATCTATATGATAGAATGAGCTATCTTTTCCTTTTGCAACGATAACAAAAGAAAAAGAATTATCTAATTAATAATAATAATTCAAATAAAATAGTTGATGGTTGTATTTGGAATGACCATTATCATCATTTCATTAAATGAATGTAAGCTAGAATCAAGGAGTATCCTTGCAAAGCAATGATGATGGTCAAACATTCAACCATGGTCAACAAGTCAACCATGGTCAACAAGTCAACAATATCAACCATGACACAATTTCATTTAATTACTATTATTAATTGATATTTCATAAATCCATTAGGGTTTGGAAAAAGACGACTGTCAACTGTGCATACGCACCCGTTCCGAAACCCTAATGAAAGTCCTCTTCCTCCGCCTCAAACAACTGTGCATACACACCTGCATTCTCGTTCCGAGGAACATGAATACTGAGAGATAAAAGCAACCCCAAAACATATACCAGTATCTGACTTAAACCAGAGTCTGCTAGTATAATCCGTCCGGACTCCAAACGTAAACAAGTGCGCGGATGAGAACGAACCCTGCCGCAAAACCATGCGACCTCTACTCATTTTTGCCCAGAGGCGAATAGCCCTCTGTGTGGGACTCTAAAGACTCGACACTAAGCTGGCAGTGGGTTTAACCACAGACCGCAAGCGGCACTAGTTGTGCGTAACGGTCCCCAGGTAGATGCCGATAAGAAGACTGACGAGGTAAAACCCATCTGAACTCCTACTGAGTCTGAATGTGACATTCTCCGTACAGTCCGGTCTGTTCGTCTGATACATCGCATGTCGGGCCTAGGGGGCGGCAAGCGTCAGACCCCTAATAGCGGTACAAGTCGTGTCGGAGTGAAGCCCAGAACACCCTGAGATAGCACTGGAACCTACCAGTATATCTCGCTTGCCCTGGCCAGGGACTACTTGTGTAATGGCTCTCCTAGACACAGCACGATGTCAACCCCCAATACCGGGAGAGACGAATCCTGTCTAACCGTCACTGCCTCCAAGTGCTTCGGGACTGCTCCCAACTACTACCTGTTTGCACGACTCAGAAGAGCCGTGGTAGGGTAGTAATCAAAGAACAGTGGGAACACACTCGAGGCGGAGTGACAGTGTCAAGTCAGCGGACTAAGCTGTACTCATGTCACCTGGGAACTGATAACTGACGATAGGTATAATACCAATCATCAGTTCCCGACGAGTCCTGTCCAGTGTACTCGTAACCTAACGAGCACCCGCATACTATCTCAAGTACGACGTACCGACGGCTGTGGGACAGACCGTCTCCCGTGCTGGGATGAGAAGCGCATACGCTAGTCTACTCCGGAGTATCGATGCCCTATCTCGATACTCCCACGACTAGGGACGTGTATAAGGATGTGCTTGTAGATTACCCAGCCCCCACGAGTGTGACCGCCATCACAACGCCGGTAATCAAGCAAAGATCCAAAGGGCTCTACTAATGCGTATAGGTGATATAATAAATAAACACACAAGTACGCATTAAAGCAGAGACAAACCAAGTAGCATACTACTATATTGAGCAAGATTGTCTGTACAACTGTGAATATCCCAAGCTTCCATCAATTAATATACATACTAGTATGATACAGTAATGGCCTCTAGGGCATATACACTAACAATCTCCCACTTGCACTAAGGCCATGTACTGGCGTATCGAAGACCTATCATCTCGATCAGCCGCTCGAACTGAGTCTGGGGTAAAGCCTTCGTGAATGGGTCCGCAGTGTTGTCCTTTGTGTCCACTCTCCGCACCTCGATCTCCTGGCGATCAATGATCTCCCTGATCAGGTGATACCGCCTTAAGATGTGCCTGGATTTCTGATGGGACCTTGGTTCCTTCGCTAAAGCTATAGCCCCATTGTTATCGCAATACAAAGTATTGGGTCAACAATGGACGGAACCACCTGAAGTTCACTAATGAACTTCTTCATCCAGACCGCCTCTTTTGCGGCATCGCTTGCAGCAATGTATTCAGCCTCCATCGTCGAGTCTGCGACGGTATCCTGCTTGGAACTCCTCCAACATACCGCCCCTCCGTTGAGGGTAAACACAAAACCCGAGACAGACTTGCTGTCATCTTTGTCACTCTGGAAGCTTGAATCGGTAAAGGACTCGACCCTGAGGTCTCCATTACTGTAAACCAGGAACATCTCCTTAGTCCTTCTCAGGTACTTGAGAATGTTCTTCACTGCTGTCCAGTGGTCCTCCCCTGGGTCTGACTGATACCGGCTTACCGCGCTCAACGCGTAAGCTACATCTGGTCTTGTACATAGCATCGCATACATTATAGATCCTACCGCCGAAGCGTAGGGTATAGTGCTCATGCGAACCCTCTCCTCGTCAGTCTTAGGAGACATCTTCTTGGAGAGGGTAATTCCGTGCAATGCGGGTATGCTACCGCGCTTGGAACCCTCCATACTAAATCTCTTTAGTACGGTCTCTATGTACCTAGACTGCGAAAGTCCCAATAGTCTCTTGGATCTATCTCTATAGATCTTGATCCCCAGAATGTACGAGGCATCACCCAGGTCCTTCATGGAGAACCTTTGTGACAAAAATAGCTTGACCGATTGTAGCATAGGAATATCATTTCCTATCAAAAGAATGTCGTCCACGTACAAAACTAGGAATACGACAGTTCGTCCTACAATCTTCTTATATACACAGGGCTCATCTTCGTTCTTGATGAAATCAAATTCCTTGATTGCCTCATCAAAACAGATGTTCCAGCTCCGCGATGCCTGCTTTAATCCATAAATGGATTTAAGCAACTTGCACACCTTTCCGCTGCTCCCACTGTCTATGAAACCTTCTGGTTGATCCATGTAAACACACTCTTCCAAACAACCGTTTAGGAAAGCTGTTTTAACATCCATCTGCCAGATTTCATAGTCATGGAAGGCAGCAATGGCAAGTAGGATCCGAATAGATTTGAGCATAGCCACTGGAGAAAAAGTTTCATCATAGTCCAAACCAGGTCTTTGACGAAAACCTTTTGCAACGAGTCTAGCTTTATAGGTTTCCACCTGCCCATCTACACCAAGTTTCTTTTTGTAGATCCATTTGCATCCAACGGGTTTTACCCCAGGTGGAGCAATATCCAAGGTCCACACTTTATTGGCGTACATGGACTCCATTTCGGATTGCATTGATTCCTTCCACTTATCAGAGTCCCTACTGATAATGGCCTGCCTGAAACTGGTAGGGTCATCTTCTTCCAAGATGCAATCCTCTCGATCCCCGTCTATGAGAAAACCGTAGTATCTCTCGGGCGGATGAGAAATCCTACCAGATCTGCGGAGTGGCTGAGGTTCGTTTGGGGTTATTGAATCTAGCGGTTCCTCCAAATTTTCTGTTAAAGCTTGTGTTTCTGGAATTTCATCCAGTTCTACCGTGCTGCCACTAATGTTTTTAACAAGAAATTCTTTTTCTAAAAATGTGGCATTTCTTGAAACAATTATCTTCTGTTCCTCTACATGGTAGAATAGATACCCACTTGAATCTTTTGGGTATCCCACAAACTTACACAAAACTGCCCGTGCCTCAAGTTTGTCTGGGTTCTGCTTTTTGACATAAGCTGGGCAACCCCAAATCTTAATACGTTTAAGATACAAACTTTTACCACTCCATATTTCATACGGAGTCTTAGGCACGGATTTGGATGGAACTTGATTCAATAGATGTGCTGCAGTTTGAAGTGCATATCCCCAGAATGAAAGAGGTAACTCAGCACTACTCATCATGGAGCGAACCATATCCAATAGGGTATGATTCCTCCGCTCCGAAACACCGTTGTGCTGTGGTGTATAAGGAGGAGTAAGCTGAGAGAGAATACCATTCTCTTTTAAGTAATCTAGGAATTCCGTGCTTAAGTACTCCCCTCCCCTGTCAGACCGGAGGATCTTGATACTTTTGCCAGTCTGGTTCTCTACTTCGTTTCTGAATTCCTTGAATTTCTCAAAAGCTTCAGATTTGTGTTTCATCAGATACACATATCCGAACCTAGAGAGATCGTCAGTGAATGTGATGAAGTACGAGAACCCACCCCTTGCATGTATAGACATCGGACCACATACATCACTATGTACGAGTCCCAAGAGCTCTGCTGCTCTTTTTCCATGTCCGGTGAACGGAGATTTGGTCATCTTTCCTTTGAGACAAGACTGACAAGTTTCATAAGATGAAAACTCGAATGTATCCAAGAGTCCATCTTTATGCAACTTACTCAGTCTTTTCTCTCCGATATGACCAAGTCTACAATGCCACAAGTAGGATTCATTCGTATCTGAATTCTTCCTCTTGCGTGTGTTTTGTATGTTGAGAACTGTATTCTGATTTAGAACGTAGATACCATTACACAGTGTACCCTCTGCAACCAGTACCTTATCAAGGTAAATGTTCATGATATTCTTTTCAAGAACAAAGTTATATCCATCTTTATCGAGTAAAGAAACTGATATGATGTTGCAAACCATGGAGGGTACATAGTAGCAATCGTTCAAAATCATAGTCTTGCCATTTGGCAATACTAGGTGATATTCACCGATGGCTGCCGCATTAACTTGTGCTCCGTTTGCTACTCTGAGCGACATATCACCCGGTGCAACTTTCCTACTTTTTCTCAGTCCCTGTAATAAATTACAGATATGAGATCCTGATCCGGTATCAAGTACCCAGGAGGTAGGGCTGACCGTAAAACAGTTCTCAATTACAAGAACACCTGAAGTAGATGCAAAACCATGCTTCTTCTTCGACTGGGTATCCTGGAAATCCATACAATCCCCTTTCCCATTCTCATACTCATGACTGTTGTCACAAGTTAGAGCTGAACCAACTTTCCCCAGTCCCGAATAAGAATTCGGATCGGTCAAGCGATACATTTTATTATCTTGATTAGGGCGTGAAAAGGTTGCTGCCTGGAGAGAGAGAAAAGAAACACTCAGCGTATGCTCTTGCCAGATTAGATTGGTTTATTAATTTATCTAACCAGGATGTCTCCCACTGTTTACTCAAATTCTTCTTAAAACCTTTTTAAAAGAAGAACTAGCCGGGTTTTAATTCACGTCACAATACTTGCTTAACCTTTCAGCCAGGCTAGTGTCGGTACTTCGAGGGAGGTTTTCCAACGCTTTCGCGAAGTTCCTTAATTCAAGAACCTCTTTTCCCTGGGGGCGTAGCCCCTCTAACACCTTTCTAGGCACCTACTAGGTTTATAGCATTGATCGTTAAGTGAAAGTAATCTCCCGAGAGTAATCCAACTCATCAGTGGGATCGGGATCCAACTGTCATTGTGTGATAGCCTAGATGGAATCCACTCTAGCTACCACACTCCAGAAGGTATGCGAAATCTGCAAGTTTCAGTTCTTTTGAAACTCCCGATGCGGTTTTTGCCCCTAGGACCCAAGTGATCTTGACACAGTCAACAAATCAAAAAGTCCTAGTCAAGTTCATCCCGTCATTATCTTGATTGCATTAAACCCACCTGCATAACCCTTGACACAGTCAACAAGGTTCTACAAATGTCCTAACCAATCACATTGTATCCAGCAAATAAGCTACACTTAGCTACCGTTCACTGCGCCTTGACACAGTCAACAAACGCAGCACGAATACTAAGTATAACTTATAAGAAACGACGGAGGGCTACGGCTGGGTTTTTGGCGAAAAACCCGTTAACGTAATGAACTTGATATCGTTGAAGGAATGTGATACATCCTTTTGAAAACATAGTGGCGAAAACTTTTGCTAAAGAGGTCACTCCCTGTGAAGGGATCTCGGCTCTTTCCTCGTCGAGTGAGGTGCTGGGCATTCGTAAGATGAATACCTCGATGCAAAGCAAGAATAATCGACTATGGTGAAGTTATTACCCTGACGCAAACCTTTTGTCCAAGGGGTCACTCCCGATGAGGGGATCTCGGCCTTTGCCTCGTCGATTGAGGTGCTGGGCATTCATAACCGAATACCTCGATGCAAAACAAAAAGATGAACGTCCTTGTAATAACAGCTTTTTGAAAAACTTGTTCCAACAACGTCTTTTAGGTTTATTTTCTTGCATTAGTTCTTTTAATGCGTCCCATCATTTAAATCCTACCATTGCAGAAAACAACCAAAATATGACGTACGCTTATGCCATTCGCATTCGCCACGGGGTCCCGTCATCACCCGTTAGGTTACTTAACTAACGACAGAGCGGGGGCTGGGCTAGCGCGGCTGTAAAACATAAGCAATGCCTAAATAGAAAGCAATGATAGACATTACAGATCACAGATGAATACATTGGATATACTAGGAATCCGCAATCCGTTTGAGCCTGCAACGAAAAACGGATTACACGGTCGCGGTGAATAGCCAAAACCCCACCCAAGACCCCTACGGGTGCGGCAAACTACCCGCCAAGTACCCGGTAGTTTGTGCACCCCTCCATGGGTCTATCCTAGGAGCAAAAACAGTAAAAAGAATTATACAATGACGGCTACAACCCCGACCCGGTTGTGCGGCCATACAAATAATATTATTACATCAATTTACATATTACAAATGAATGAAAGAAAAAACAAAAGCCCATCTCACATCCACCCCGGCTATTCACCCGCGACAGTCCAACACATTCATATACACATTCTAATATCAAACACAGATCACAGAGATGTATAACCCCGACTAATCGACTTAAAGCGATTAGCCGACGTTCAATACATACAAACATCACAGATATAACCAACATAGTCAAAGTGTAGTGAAGTTCGGAAAAAATACGGAATTATAGGCCCCCAAAAACAAATTTCTATTCTGGAAAATCTGGGCACATATAATATATTTTAAAAATCCCAAAACCCTACCAGAAGAACACTGCACAAAACACGATCACATGAAGAGCCCAAACAGCGGCGGATCCGCGGCGAGAAGAATACCTAAGGCCACGGATCCGCGGCGGTTTGAAGGATTCATGGGATCGTTTTTGGTGGGTGTTCTCACAAAACCCTGAGCCGATTTTAGGAGTAAAACTTTCTACTTTTAGAGCACAAAAAATTTCAACAGAAACTTAGGGTTTTTGATTTTCCGGTTTTGCGATTTTTTTGTTTCGAACTTCCATACACTTCGCTACCAAGCTAGTTTAAGTTTAACCTGGCTCTGATACCACTGTTAGGTCCACGTTACCTCTCCCGGTACTTTCGGGGATGCGGAAACGGTAAAACAAAATTTTTTCTAAACTTTGTAACATGGACCGTAAAAGCCGGATCTTTGCTAAACCATACACTAGCATCCTAACTTGAGATGTATCTACTCGGTTAGGGGTTATACCTAACTTGAACTCCTTCTTCTTGAAACCTAGTAGAGATTGATGGTTCTTTCCTTGTAGCCTTCTTCCGTCAAAGATGGATCCACCTGAGGGTTCAACCTTCGGGCTCTTTCTCGAACTTAGAGTGAACTAGGATCTCCGGCTTGCTAAACCTTGAACCCTAGAAAGAGTAGAGAGTATCTATGGGGTGTTTTCTTTTCAAGGAGAGGGATTCTCAACACATGAGAAGGATTCTCCTTGAGCTTGAGGAAGAAGAAGATGAAATGAGGAGAGAGAATCTATATGATAGAATGAGCTATCTTTTCCTTTTGCAACCATAACAAAAGAAAAAGAATTATCTAATTAATAATAATAATTCAAATGAAATAGTTGATGGTTGTATTTGGAATGACCATTATCATCACTTCATTAAATGAATGTAAGCTAGAATCAAGGAGTATCCTTGCAAAGCAATGATGATGGTCAAACATTCAACCATGGTCAACAAGTCAACCATGGTCAACAAGTCAACAATATCAACCATGACACAATTTCATTTAATTACTATTATTAATTGATATTTCATAAATCCATTAGGGTTTGGAAAAAGACGACTGTCAACTGTGCATACGCACCCGTTCCGAAACCCTAATGAAAGTCCTCTTCCTCCGCCTCAAACAACTGTGCATACACACCTGCATTCTCGTTCCGAGGAACATGAATACTGAGAGATAAAAGCAACCCCAAAACATATACCAGTATCTGACTCAAACCAGAGTCTTCTAGTATAATCCGTCCGGACTCCAAACGTGCACAAGTGCGCGGATGAGAACGAACCCTGCCGCAAAACCATGCGACCTCTACTCATTTTTTGCCCAGAGGCGAATAGCCCTCTGTGTGGGACTCTAAAGACTCGACACTACGCTGGCAGTGGGTTTAACCACAGACCGCAAGCGGCACTAGCTGTGCGTAACGGTCCCCAGGTAGATGCCGATAAGAAGACTGACGAGGTAAAACCCATCTGAACTCCTACTGAGTCTGAATGTGACATTCTCCGTACAGTCCGGTCTGTTCGTCTGATACATCGCATGTCGGGCCTAGGGGGCGGCAAGCGTCAGACCCCTAATAGCGGTACAAGTCGTGTCGGAGTGAAGCTCAGAACACCCTGAGATAGCACTGGAACCTACCAGTATATCTCGCTTGCCCTGGCCAGGGACTACTTGTGTAATGGCTCTCCTAGACACAGCGCGATGTCAACCCCCAATATCGGGAGAGATGAATCCTGTCTAACCGTCACTGCCTCCAAGTGCTTCGGGACTGCTCCCAACTACTACCTGTTTGCATGACTCAGAAGAGCCATGGTAGGGTAGTAATCAAAGAACAGTGGGAACACACTCGAGGCGGAGTGACAGTGTCAAGTCAGCGGACTAAGCTGTACTCATGTCACCTGGGAACTGATAACTGACGATAGGTATAATACCAACCATCAGTTCCCGACGAGTCCTGTCCAGTGTACTCATAACCTAACGAGCACCCGCATACTATCTCAAGTACGACGTACCGACGGCTGTGGGACAGACCGTCTCCCGTGCTGGGATGAGAAGCGCATACGCTAGTCTACTCCGGAGTATCGATGCCCTATCTCGATACTCCCACGACTAGGGACGTGTATAAGGATGTGCTTGTAGATTACCCAGCCCCCACGAGTGTGATCGCCATCACAACGCCGGTAATCAAGCAAAGATCCAAAGGGCTCTACTAATGCGTATAGGTGATATAATAAATAAACACACAAGTACACATTAAAGCAGAGACAAACCAAGTAGCATACTACTATATTGAGCAAGATTGTCTGTACAACTGTGAATATCCCAAGCTTCCATCAAGTAATATACATACTAGTATGATACAGTAATGGCCTCTAGGGCATATACACTAACACTCTTTGAGTTAGCAATGTGTAACAAACTCATCATATTGCTAAACCCATGGCGTCCATCGCAACCCGGCGACGTCAACAACCCCAACTACTGCTCCTATCACAGAATGGTGAGCCGCCCAATTGAGGATTGCTACGTCTTCAAGAACTGGGTCGAGGACCAGTATCAACGGGGGAAATTCGCGCTGTCTGAGAACTGGAGGGTAAACTCACCGCAGAAGCACACTCCCAAAAAGGTGGATTTGCCGGGGGCATCATGCTCGCTCGTGGAAGAAACTCCATGGGAAGTCGTTCTTTCAGCAAAAACTAAAAGAATGCTGAAGGATCTACAGGCATGTCCAGCAGTTAGGTGGAAAAGCCTACTTGAATTCGAAATCATCGAAGGGATGCTAAAATCGTGTCCCGTACCGAAAGTTGTTGACAAAGGGCAAAATCCCTAAGTTGAGCCTTCAAAGTCTTCGAAGAAAAAGAAGAAGACCAAGAAGCCTGTTTAGCCTGCCGAGTATGAAGACAAGCGTACAGACCTACAAAAGTACATCGACACGCTGGAGGAGTACAACCAGAAGGCGCGGACACCGGTCACCCTCGAAGAATTCCTCAAGCATATTCTTGAGAACAAAGATAGCGACAACGATGAGAAAAATGACTCATCAGAAGAAACCGAAGACTATTTAGCAAGCTGCCACATGGTCTCCCATTCGACGTAAAATGACGAAGAAACTCCCTCGGCGTCAGAAAACAACGTGGAGGAACTGGGGGCAGAATCGGCGCTAAAATCCCCGGAACTGCCAGAAGACCCGATTGATAGGCTGTTAAACGAAGCCATTCGAAAGAGAAAAGCTGACCAAGAACACGAAACAGCCATATACGAAAAGGCTAAGTGTCAGCGTCAGGATGAAGAAGCTGCGGCGAGAATGAGTCATAAAGTACTCCAACCAAACCGAAGCACACCTGCTACAAATAAGAGCAGGATCAAGGCAGAGAAGCGGTTCACCAAAGCCCTTTCCATGGGAATGAAGCTACCACCTCTCATAAGAAACACTCCCAGGGTCATATGCCTCGACGGAGAGGATTCACATCCAAACTATTGCTTATATCATCGGAAGGTCACCCACCCACCGAAGAATGCAGTACCTTTAAGAAGTGGTGGCAAGGATATGTTTCCCACCAAAAACACTTCAAGAGGATAAAGCGCGAAGCACGTCGATAGCAAGAGAGTGCGACAGATGCGCGTGAAAAAACGACTGGCAACTGTCATATGGTTGATACCAGTCCGGAAGAGGAAAATTCCCAAGTTCTTATTTTCGGGAGCGATTTTGAAGACGAAATACCCCTGAGCCCTCTCTTCAAAGAACTTCGCCTCAAACATGGCGACAAAGGATCGAGATGTCCTTAAACTAGAAATCCGCCTCAAACATGGCGACAAAGGACCGAGATGTCCTTAATCTAAAAATTCGCCTCAAATATGACGACAAAGGACCGAGATGTCCTTAAACTAGAAATTCGCCTCAAACATGGCGACAAAGGACCAAGATTTCTTAAAACTAGAAATTCGCCTCAAACACGGGGACAAAGGATCGAGATGTCCTTAAATTAGAAATTCGCCTCAAACACGGCGACAAAGGATTGAGATGTCCTTAAACAATAAATTCGCCTCAAATATGGCGACATTGGACCGAGAAGTCCCTAAACTAACAACGGACCGAAATGTCCTTAAACTAGAAATCCGCCTCAAATACGGAGATAAAGGACCGAGAAGTCCCTAAACTAATTATCCGCCTCAAATATAACAACAACGGACCGAGAAGTCCCTAAATTAACAACGGACGAAGAAGTCCCTAAACTAACAATGGACCGAGAAGTCCCTAAACTAACAACGGACCGAGATGTCCCTAAACTAGAACTTCGCTTCAAATATAGCGACATTGAACCGAAAAGTCCCTAAACTAAAATTTCGCCTCAAACATGGCGATAATGGACCGAAAAGTCCCTAAACTAAAATTTCGCCTCAAACATGGACCGGAACGTCCCTAAACCAGTGCATCACCCTAAATACAATGATACATTCCCTTGGGATCTATATTGTAATCAAAGTCTTAGCAAGAAAAATTGCAACTCGAGTCCCGCTGGCTACATAACTAATCTAGCGATGAAGCCACCCTCAAACCAACCGGCAAACAGGTGGGTCACCTACGACGAAGCTACTTTCGAGAGTTTCGCCATTAAAAAAATGGTATGTTCACAAGCAAAATGGGCACGGATGAAAACCCGAAAGGGCGCCGTGAGTAAAAACTGCAGGACTGCCGGCGAGTTTGTGAAAACCCTGAAAGGGCGTAAACTCATAAAATAAAAAATTTCATGTGCACTCGCAAGGTCTTGAGGATAAAATACCTACGTGAGATCCTTAAGACTCACAGAAGAGTAACACACTTAGGAATCCTCATGATTCCTAATGAGAAATTACACTTGCGAGATCCTCACGACTCGTAAGGAGAATTCCCATTATGAGATTCTCATGGCTCATAAGATTCAAAAGCCTTAAGCTACAGGGATCTGAACCTGTTCTTAAGTCATCACATCGCCCAAGTTTCCCTACAGGCAGTCCAATATTGACCCTTGTATACAGTCCATGGGTAAGAATAAACATTTTCCCACCAAGTTCCACCAATAGCTAGAAATGTCCCCATATGGTGAACGACACTTGTAAGTCCTCTCGATTTATAAGGAGAAACACTCTTGCAAGATCCTTACGACTTACAAGAGAAAATATCACTTGGGAATCCCCATGATTCCTAAGAATAAAATACACCTACGAGATCCTCACAACTCATAGGAAGAAATACCTTTATGAGACCCTTACGGCTCATAAAGTTAAAAAGCCTTAGTCGACAGGATCCTAACCCTGTTTGGTAAGCCACCTTTGTTCAAATTAACAAAGGCAAATGATAATTCGCTCTTGGCAATATCATAGTTGCAGCGATACTGATGCCTAAAAAGATATCAAACTTAAAGCCTCTCAAGGCAAATGATGATTCGCTCCTGACAATATCCCAGTTGTAGCGATACTGATGCCTAAATAGGTGTCAAACTCCAAGTCTTTTCATGGCAAATGGTGATTCACTCCTGGAAATATCCCAGTCGTAGCGATACTGATGCCAACATTGGTATCAGATTCCAAACTCGCAATAAAAACAGCAGCGGGTATAAAAAAATGCATATGAAATAGTCAAAATGATGGGGCAACTCGCATAAAAAATCAGCGAGCAAAAAATATGCATATAAAAACAGCCGAAATGATGGGGCAACTCGCAATAAAAATCAACGAGCAAAAAATATGCATATAAAAACAGCCGAAATGTTTGAGCAAATCGCAATAAAAAGCAGCGAGTAAAAATATAAAAAAATACTCGAAATGATTGGGCACTGCGGATGAAAAGCTGAAATGATTGGGCAATCGCGACTTTTGCGATATGAAAAGCTGAAAAGATAGAGCATCGCGGCTATAAAAAATAAAATAAAATAAAATTTCCTCTTCCCTGCAAATATGTCCACATTGACTCTTGTATACGATCCATGGGCACAAATAAAAGAAAAGGGAACCATATTTTCCTACCAGGCTCCGTCAAAGGGAGAGCCAGATCTTGATGGCAACATTAACAGCCTAAAGATCGGCTCAACGCTCTCCTCATTCCAACAGGGTGCAGACGTGATGTCAACAAAGGCTCCAAGGAGCCAAATCAAAAAGGAGTGACGGCAAAATCCTAACTCCAGCCTGACATGCTTCTCATGCCAGCAGGATGTAGACGCAACGTCATCAAAGACCCAAGGGTCAAACAAAAAAGGAGTAATGGCAAATCCCAGCTCCAGCTCGACGTTCCTTCTCGATGCAGATGCGACGTCAACAAAGGCTCCAATTAGCCAAATCAAAAAGGAGTGTCGACAAAATCCTAACTCCAACTCTACGTGCTTCTTATGCCAGCAGGATGCAGATGTGAAAGTGTGTCTTATCACCTCTACTAGGTTTCTACATGTATCAAGTATGCAATTTAAAAAAATCTAGAGGTTTAAGCTACACTAACCTAGAATCGAACTAGAGAATTAGGGTTTCTTTGCATGTAAACAAACTTTACACTAAGTGAATAGAGAATACAATCTTTGTAGACCGGTCCTTCACTTTTAAAACTCCAAGTAGTAGTCCCTTAGCTCCAAGTAGCGGCCCATAGAACTCTTCTTAGGCTCTACTTGGTGAAAGGAACGAGCTTGCTTCGTTGTCTTTGAGGCCGAAAATGATCCACCTTGAAGTTACTCTAACTCAAGCTACCTCTTCACTAATCAAGGAATTAGTGAAGCAAACAAGCTAATCTTATGGTCTAGATGAGAGTAGGTTGATGAAGTAGAAATTTTGCTCACTTTAGAAATCACTTTCTCGTTTTCTTTTCTCACTTCATGAAAAGCTAGAGAGCAAAAATGAGATGAAGAACATGAACTAAGGTGAGGGAAAAATCTCAAGAGATAAGTAGAGAGTTAACCATGGGCTAAAAATAATGGTTGAGTTATAAAATATCTAGAATAAAAACAAAATTAGTGGAATGAGTCATGGCTTCTACATGCTTCCACAAGCATCCAAGCCATGCTTATTTTCCACTAATTTTGAATCAACTCTTAATAAATAATCACCCAAATATCTTTAGTCCTAGTATGATTCTCATATACCCATGTCCAATGTATTATCCACCATGACACAATATTTAAACACATATAATATATATCACATATATATTAAATGTATTTAAAGAGAAAAAAATCTTTAAGTGAGCACAATATTAGTTAATATATATTAATATGTCAAATATAAAAATATATATCAAATTATTAAATCAACACTTGATTCAATAATCCAGTTATATCATATATAACCAACTAATATCATTTATATGTATATCACATTATCGAATCAACACTTGATTCAATAACCTGGTCATATCACATATAACCGACAATTTATCAATACTATATCAAATCAACACTTAATTCAATAATCCGGTCATATCAAATACACACACACGCACACAACATATCATTGAATCAACACTTGATTCAACAATCCGGTTATATCACATATAATCTAACCGATATCACATATCGCGAGATTAGAATAGGATATCATATACACGTATTTAATCAAGGCCCCACACATATCACATATGTGCCCTACTTCATTTCGCTTGAGCTAGGAAACCTCTGTATGGGACTCTAAAGACTCGTCAATACGCCAACAGTAGGTAATGATCACAACAGTCATCCACAAGCCGTCAGCGGTACTAGCTGGACGTAACGGCTACCCAAGTATTGAGCGAATAGAAGATAACTAAACAAGCTTGTCCAAACTCCCTGTAAAGCCTATAAGTAACACTTACCGTACAGTCCGGTCTTTTCGTCTGATATGTCGCATATCAAGTCTATGGGTGGAATCGTCAGACCCCAGTAACTTGATAAGTCATGCCGATGTGTGGCCTATAACCGTTCGAGAAACTACTGATAACACTTACCAGTAAATCTCATCAGCTCTGGCCAGGGACTTGCTGTTATATCCAATCGAGCATAGCATAACATCAACTCCCTATACCGGGAGAGACAAAACCCCTTCTATCGCTCATTGCCTCCATGTGACTCGAGACTGTACCAAAAATCCACCTGTTTGCACGACTCCTTTGAGCCATGGTAAGGAGGAAATCAAAGCACAGTGGGAACCACACAAGACTCTATGATGATCTCGGGTCTACAGACTAACCTGTACAAGTGTCACCAGAGAACTGCTATCTGACAATAGATATAATACCAACTAGGAGTTCTCGGCGAGTCCTATTCGGTGTATCCATTCTCTAATGAGCACCTGTGTACAATCTTTTATGTCAAGCACCAATGGATGTGGGATCAACCATCGCCCTATACAGGGTCAAGAAACGTACACACTAGTCTACTCTGGAATATCGATGCCCTGTCTCGATACTCCCTCGATTAGGAACGGTTAAAGGATGTGTTTGCGGACAACACAAGCCCCACTATTATGATCTGCATCATAGTCCTGGTAGTCAAGCCAACATCCTAAGGGCTTTATCAACATGTATCAGAGAGACATAATAATATAAGTGTACATGTTAAGATAAAGAGCAACCAGATAGCATACTATCATGTCGAGCAAGAAAGTCCTATATATATATATGTCCAAGCATCCACTATAATGTATAATAATGTACAATAATGGCCTCTAGGGCATACATATGACTAACAATCTCCCACTTGCACTGAGGCCAGTTGTTGTAGTATCGCATACCAAACATCCCAAAAAGTCTCTCAAATTGCATCTGGGGGGGGGGGGCTTTCGTGAGTGGATCCGCTGTGTTGTCCTTTGTGTCAACCCTTCTGACCTCGATCTCCCAGCGATCTACTATCTCCCGGATCAGGTGATACCGCCTAAGAACATGTCTGGATCGCTGATAGGACCGGGGTTCCTTGGCCAAACCCACAGCTCCATTGTTATCACAATACAAGGATATTGTATGCTCAATGGATGGAACCGTACCAAGTTCAGCAATGAACTTCTTCATCCATACAGCTTCTTTGGCAGCATCGTTGGTAGAGATGTATTCAGCCTCCATCGTTGAGTCTGCTACGGTATCTTACTTGGAACTCTTCCAACATAGCACCCCTCCATTGAGGGTGAAGACAAAACCCGAGACCGACTTACTGTCGTCCTTATCATTCTGGAAGCTCGAATCTATAAAGGACTCCATCTGGAGTTCTCTGTTACCATACACCAAGAACATTTCTTTAGTCCTTCTCAAGTACTTAAGAATATTCTTCACAGCTGTCCAGTGCTTCTCCCCGGGATCTGATTGATACCTACTTACCACACTAAGTGCGTAAGCTACATCCGGTCTGGTACATAATATCGCATACATGATTGACCCAACTGCAGAAGCATAGGGTATCCCTTATATGCGAGCCATCTCCAAATCAGTCTTGGGAGACATCTCTTTGGAGAGAGTGATTTCCGCGCAAGTGGGTAAATTACCACGCTTAGAATCTTCCATACTAAATCTCTTTAGTATTGTGTTTATGTACCTAGATTGGGACAATCCCAACATCCGCTTAGATCTATCTCTATAGATCTTAATCCCTAGGATGTAGGAGGCATCTCCTAGATCTTTCATGGAGAACCTTTGTGATAAGAAGAGTTTGACCGAGTGTAGCATAGGAACATCATTTCCTATCAAGAGTATGTTATCCATTTACAATACGAGGAAGACAACCTTACTCTCTACAACCTTCTTGTATATACAAGGTTTATCTACGTTTTTGATGAAGTCAAACTCTTTGACTGCTACATCAAAACAGATGATCCAGCTCCGTGATGCCTGCTTTAATCCGTAGATTGATTTAAGCAGCTTTCACACCTTTCCACTGCTCCTACTGTCTACGAAGCCCTCTAGCTGTGTCATGTACACACTCTTTTCTAAATCGCCATTTAGAAAAGCAGTCTTGACGTCCATCTGCCAGATTTCGTAGTCATGGTATGCAGCAATGGAAAGTAGGATCCTAATGGACTTAAGCATAGCCACGGGAGAAAAGATTTCATCATAGTCTACATCAGGTCGTTGACGAAAACCTTTTGCTACAAGTCTAGCTTTGAAGGTCTCAACCTTTCCATCTACACCAAATTTCTTCTTAAAGATCCACTTGCTCCCGATGGGTTGTAAGACTACGGTAGCGCCCCGGCCGTCTTTCCGAGGCCAAAATGCGGAAACGAAATTTTTTCTAAACTAGAAACCGGCGCTATCGTATGCTTAAAACCCGGATCGAACCATTAACCTACAACTAGCTATCTAGAGAAGGGATAGAAAGGCTATACCGATCGATCCGTGTCCTTCAGTCTTTGGCCACCATCCCAAGCTCCTCGCGGCATCTCCTGTCTCGATCTCATCGTCGGAAAGGGCACCACATCATCGATTCTTTTTACGGGCTCCCGCTTCGTCCGAAGCAACTCGGGCACGAAGTGTGCTAGCCGACGTGTCCAAGGTGTTGTAGAGAATGCTTGTGATCACTTTGTCTCTTGCATCCATTGATTTGGATGGAGGTTAGAGGTGTTGCCATTGATGGAGATAATGAGCTAGAGGAAGAAGAAGAAGAAGAGGTTCTTTTCTTTTTGTGTTTCCATATGATAAAAAGAGAGCAAGAAGAGAATAATACAAGAGCCAACCTTGCCCTTGGCTGCCCCTCTCTCTCCTCTCATCAAATCAACTCAAAAATCCATCATATAATGTGACACATGCACAAGAAAAGAGACCATGAGTCATCACTTGTGTATGTGTCACAATTAATGATCTTAATCATGATTTTGTGCTCATAATTTCCATTAACAAATATTAATCCAAATGTTTGCAACAATAAAAAGATACGGCAACATCTAAAGTAAACTCGTGACGGATCACAAGGATACCCCTCACCTGTATATACATATCTGCATCCGCATTCCGACTGAATGCGAATGCGATGAGACTAAAGTAATCCAACAAATCTAATACTAGGATCCGGCTTAAACCAAAGCTCACTAGTATGATCCGCCCGATCATGATCCGTGCACTACTGAACGTATATGATCGGACCCTGCCAAATATCATACGGCCTCTACAACGTTTCGCCCGAAACTTGAAAACTGTCTGTGGGAGACTCTAAAGACTCGTCAATACTTTGGCTGTGGATTTAACCACTAGCACGTCAGAGGTACTAGCTGTACATAACGGGCTACCAGGTATTGACCAAAAGGGAGGTCGATGAGCGAACTTATCCTAATACCCTACTGAGCCTGTCAGTGACAATATCTGTACAGTCCGGTCCGTTCGTCTATGAGCATCGCATGGCGGGCCTAGAGGGTTGGTAAAAGTCAGACCCCCAAAAGCGGTACAAGTCATGTCGGAGTGTAGCCCAGAACACCCTGAGATACTACTGGAATACCTACCAGTAAATTTCCTGCCTTGGCCAAGAACTTCGTGTAATGGCTCTCCTAGACACAGCGCGATCTCACCCCCAATACCGGAAGAGACGAAACCCCTGCGCATCCGTTCACTGCCTCCATATGGCTCGGGACTGTACCCAACTAAAACCTGTTTGCATGACTCCTTTGAGCCGTGGTAGGGTAGTAATCAAAGCACAGTGGGAACTCACACGAGATAAATGACGATCTCAGGTCGATGAACTAATCTGTACACATGTCACTAGGGAACTGCTATCTAACGTCAGGTATAATACCAACTAGCATGTTCCCGGCGAGTCCTGTCCGGTATAGTCATAACCCAATGAGCACCTGTATACATCTTAGGTGATCCAACTGACACCAATGGCTTGTGAGACCAGCAACCTCCCCTCTTCGGGGTCTCGACTGTATACACTAGTCTACTAATGGAGTATCGATGCCCAGTCTCGAAACTCCCATGACTAGGGACCACTTTAAGGATATGCTTATAGACTACCCAACTCTCACGTATATGATCGCCATCATACTGCTGGTAGTCAAGCAAGAATTCTAAGGGCTCTATCAATGTGTAATAGTGACTTGTAATGTCACCTGAAGCTGTACACGATGATAAAGATAAACCAGATAGCATACTATCATCTTGAGTAAGACTGTTCTACCGGTATAGGTCCTCCCTCAATCATTGCAATCACGTGCCTGTGATCCAATAATTGACTCTGAGAGCACTATATCCAACAATCTCCCACTTGCACTCAAGGCTAATTATTGCGATGTCGCATACTCACAGCTCGTGTGATACCGAACACCCAACTCCTCTACTAATCAGTCTCACAAAGCCCGTTTGCGAAACTATTGCGTTCGAGGAATAGCCTCAGTGAGTGGATCCGCCCTAATGTTTCTTTCTATGTCTCTCTTTATCTCAAGTTCGCAGAGAAAGCCATCTCCCGAAATGAGTAATACCTGTCTTAGAATATGTCTGGATATCTGATGGGACCTAGTTCATAAATGAACTCCAAATCCAAACTTCTTAGACCGTATCGTCAACTGAACTTAATCAGTATCCTGCGCCATGCCTCCCTCAGTATCCGCTTGGACCTCCTGTCCAAACAACTGCCCCTCGTCAGAGGAAAAACTATAACTCTGACAGTCACTCTGTCATCCAGGTCACCTTGGAAGCCCGGAATGATAACCGTCTCCTAAAAAAGGCTGTTGTTATCATATACCTAGAACATCCACTTATGTTCTAAAACTGCTTCCGAATGTTTCTCCAGGATTGGATTAATATCAACTTATTGCATCTCGTACAAAAACAACATCTGGTGTGGTACTTGACATCTCATGATCAACTCAATTGCCTAAGCATGTGATCTGCCGATCATGCACATCCCTATCCCCTTTAGTCTGTAAGACACCTTTAAAGAGGGTGCCTCCATCACCTGCAGGTACACTACCGTGCCAGGAGTCGTCCATTCTAAAATACCTTTAGAATGCTGTCTAAGTACCCAAATTGGGAAACTACCCAAATCTAGGTCTAAAACCATAGATCTAGTAACCAAAATGTCTGATATAATATCCAAGCTTTATGAGGAGAAACCACTGTGTGACAACCAAACTATAACCGATCGTAGTATAGGAATTTCACTTCCTACTCTGTGTATGTCATCCAAATACCAGGACATCACACCCTACTAGCTTCTTAACAGATCCATCCCCTATTCTGATGAAGTAAAATCTATAACTGTCACATCAGAAATAGATGATCTATCTCCGCTATATCTGCTTTAGTCCATAAATAGACATAAGCTACTTGTCCACTATGCTTCCGCTGGTCCCACTGACTACGACAACCCTCTGGCAGAGGCATATACACGTGCACTTCTAGAGCTAGTTTAGAATGATGCTATACTCATCCTCCTGCCGGGTCTCATAGCTTGGAACAACAGTAATGGCAAGTCTGGGTAAACAAGAACCTCCCTGTCACCGTCCTTGAGGCTACCGGAGTACCTCTCGGGTGCCTGAGGTTACCCACCATATCTACGGAGTGGCTAATGGAATGTCAAACCAGATTGAATGTTTAGGTCCTACTAAATTTTCAGTAATCGTTTGCGGTTCTGGAATCACTTCCAGTTCTACCATACTCCCACTACTGTTTTCTGAAAAAAATCCATTTTTATCAAAACTGTGGCGAGTCAAGAACAATATCACTATTGATCTTCCAGATGGTAGAAAGTTAACCCTCGTCATAGCCCGGGCCAACCCACAAACAGCCATTACAGAAACGTGCCTTGAGTTATCCAGAGTCTGGTTTTAAGCATAAGCCGGACAACTCCCCGTACCTTAACAATGTTAAGATATGAACTATTCTATATCCAATATAGAAGCAGAGGCACTAATTTAATTGGAAATATATTCAAATCATGCAGCTGTTTCCAGTGCATGTCAACTAAATGGAAGGAGGCCGATCAACGTTACTCAACTTAGGAATGCATCCAGATATGAGTAACCTGAAAGAGAAACAAGTTTCTCAAAATCATTACTATCAACTGAATACCATACACAAATATCTACATCTTCGATCACCTTGAAGAATCCTGATACTTGCAACACCTGGTTCTCTACTTATTCTTATACCAATAACTTCTCAAAACTTAGACTTTGCATTTCTACAAAACACATGTCTAAGAACTAGAGAAGTCACAAGTAAACAGAATATAGTACGAGTACCAACCCCTTTGTCCTAATGGACACTGGACAACATACAATACTCTGTAAAAGTCCACTGAGTCTAATAACTCATTCCCTGTGTGTCATAGGTTGAAAACTGTACTTATGGTTAAGAAGAATTACACCGCTGTTTAATGCTCCTAACCTAATCATCCACTGATATAGGTAAATGTCATGGACATAATTTCAAAAAGTTATATCTCACTTTATAAAAATAAACGTACAGATATATCAATTTGGAATTGGTGCATAACAACAGATATTCAAAACCAAATATTTGCCGTCCGGCAAACAACCCAGGCGATTTTCTCAAATATCACCAATTACAACGAATCCCGATATAATGAGGATGATCACCCAATTCCTAATAACTTACTCCCACTCATCATCTGTAAAACCATACAGATGTGAGAATCAAAGCTGGTAAATACATACCCTGGAGCAAGGACTAATTGGGAAATCAGTTTCTTTTAACAATACACAGTGAAACTGAAACATGTAAATGTTTCGAAGGGGTATTCGGGTACTCCTAGTAATGCCTCTTCCATTATCAGATTCACAACTGTAACCGTATATTTCTTTGCCATCTCTCCAAATCCCTTTATATGTCTTTAGTCATTACCTTCTGTAAACCCCTTTAGGCCAAATGGTTTTCTTCCTTCCCTACCGTTCGGCACCAGCCTATGGTTTAGAAGAAGACTATCCAATAAGCGTAATAGGTGTACTGTCCTAATCCTAGGAGCACTCGCAACCCGATAGAAGGTAAAGATAAAAGACAACTGAATAAAACCTTATTCCTATTTCTCTTGAACCAGAATCCATCCCCGAACTGGAACAAGTCCCTTCGAGTTCGTATATAACCATACGATGGAGTATCCAATAAACTGTGGATCTTCGTAGTGATATGCGGTGTTCAAGAGAAATACAAAGGTGAAATAGGAGTGGCGATGAAATACTTGGTTTGGTCGTGAATAGCAGTCACAATTTACTTTTCCCTCTTACTAATCCCTTTATTTGTCTTTAATTAATACCTTCTGTACACCTTTTAGGTCAAATGGTTTTCTTCATGCCCTACCTTTCGGCACCTACCTATGGTTTGGATGAAGACTATCCAATTAGCGTAATAAGTGTACCGTCCTAATCAAAGGAGCACTCGCAACCTGAGAGAAGGTAAAAGGAAAAAGACAACCGAATAGTCCTATTCATTTTCTCCAGAACCGGAAACCATTCTCGAATCTGAAACAAGTTCCTTCGAGTTCGTATATAACCATACGATGGTTTAATCTAATGGAAGTAGATGTTCGTAGTAATACGGGGTGTTCTGGAGAAAAGGGTAAAAGTAGGAGTGGCAATGAGGTATGTAACTCAGACAATCCAAAAGCCAGTGTTTCAAGAAGATTCAGTTAACTTGGTCACTGAGTCATAGTCTAGGGTCGGGCCATGGTCGCTGCCAAAGAAAGAGAGAGAAAAAACACTCAGCGTGCACTCTAACCTAGATCAGAATGGTTATCAATTTATCTAATCAGAAAACCTCCCACTGTAACCTCAAATTCTCCTCCAAACCTGAAAGAAGAATTAGTCGGGATCACCCGAGGAGTAAACCAACTCATCAGTAGGAATCGGGATCCAACTATCATCGCATGATAACGTGATGGAATCCACTCACGTTATCACACTCCAGAAGGTATGCGCATATCTGGCAAGTTTCAGTTTCTTTAGAAACCCCCGATGTGATTTTTACCCCATGCTCTTATGACCTTGACGTAGGCCAACATATCATAAGTCACATGTCAAGTTCTACCCGTCATTATCCAGGTTAATTTGAACCCACCCGTACATACCCTTGACGAAGGCCGAAATAGTAGTACGACTGTCCTAAACTAACGCATCTATCTATGCAACAGAAAAGTAACAAATAGCTACCATACACTATGCCTTGACGAAGGCCAACATACATAGCATGAATACTAAGTGCTACCTTTCTGAAATGACGGAGGGCTACAGATGGTTTTTGGCGAAAAACCTTTAACGTATTGAACTTGATATCGTTGAAGGAACCGGATAGCTTTTTATAAAAATATAGTGGCGAAAACCTTTACTAAAGAGGTCACTCCCGGTGAAGGGATCTCGGCTCTTTCCCCGTAGAATGAGGTGCAGGATATTCCAACTGAATACCACGATGCAAAGAAAAAAGCATTCGACTATAGTGAAGTTATTACTTTGACGCAAACTTCTGCCCAAGAGGTCACTCCCGGTGAAGGGATCTCGGCCTTTGCCTCGTCGACTGAGGTGCTGGATATTCATAACCGAATACCAACTGTGCAAAATAAAAGAGAACGTCCTTGCAATAACAACTTTTTGAAAAATTGTTCCAACAACATCGAACAGGTTTGTTTAGCTTGCATTGATCCGAATCAACGCAGTCCCATCAATTGATCACACCAATAAAGAACGAAAATATAATGTACATATATGCCATCCGCATTCGCCACTGGGTCCCGTCATCACCCGTTAGGTTACTTAACTAACGACAGAGCGGGGACTGGACTAGCGCGGGTGTAAGACATATACAACATCTACTAGTATATATATCAATATATAATATTCGCTCATGGCGTGATAAAATGCAACATCACAGAAATATAATAAGCATCACAGAACAATACAGATAATCTGGGATCCCCGGGTTTCATAGAGCCGCTACTGAAACCCGACGTTCCCCTGGTCGTGTGGATAGCCTGTGCAATGAAATCCTAGACCCCTACGGGCGCGACAAGTTACCCGCCAAAACATGAAGTGAGGCAACCCCTTCACCAACGTGAATGGACCACCCAGCACTTCATGGAATCCGGTAACTTGAGCACCCCTCCTTGGGTCAACCTGTACCCCCTACGAGTGCGGCGAATAGCCCGCCAATTCTAGAGTGCAGCCCCCTCCGTCTCAAAGCCATGAGATGCGGGCCCGTTGCCCTCTAGAACCCAGCTATCCGTGCACCCCACCGTGGGGTAATCCTATTACAGAAAGTAAAATATACAACGGGTACATCGACCTCAGCCCGGTCGTGCCCCAAAAGAATAATATACAAACAGGCAGTGACGGCAGTCCACATGTCGGACGCTCGCCCCGCAATATCAAATGTACATATACAACCAAACTGTACTACCATTGCATCCAGGCTATCTACCACGACAAATCCGCAACATCACAGCACAACACAGAACATCAACGTGAATACCACGTTCGCAAATCCGTCTAAAAGGGCTATAGCAATTAGACAGGATTTACCGATCAAATGACATTCACGGTCGCAGATATAATGTAAATACTGTGAACTAACATGTTTAAAATTTTCGATCGACAAAATTTCCCGAAGTGGGCCCCAAGTACAATACCCAGTACTCAGATAAATCTGGGCCCAAACAAAAAATACCAGAAACCCCATTTCCATGTCAGAGAGCACTGTAGAAATTTTGGTGCCCTAAAGCTACAGTGTGGTGGCGGAACCACGGCCAATACAAGGGTCATGCCGCGGTTCCGCGGCGCTACAGTGGGTTCAGGCAACCAATTTTCTACACTGCTCCTAAAAAACCCTGCCTGATTTTCTGCAGCACACCAAATAATTTTTTGACCACAGGAAAAAATCGACAGAAACTGTGACTTAGAAATGCAGTTTTTAGAAAATTCGTTCGATCGATATTTTAAATACGTTGGAGCAAGCTAGTAAAGGTTAATGGCGTGGCTCTGATACTATGTAAGACTACGGTAGCGCCCCGGCTGTCTTTCCGAGGCCAAAATGCGGAAACGAAAATTTTTCTAAACTAGAAACCGGCGCTATCGTATGCTTAAAACCCATATCGAACCATTAACCTACAACTAGCTATCTAGAGAAGGGATAGAAAGGCTATACCGATCGATCCGTGTCCTTCGGTCTTTGGCCACCATCCCAAGCTCCTCGCGGCATCTTCGGTCTCGATCTCCTCGTCGGAAAGGGCACCACATCATCGATTCTTTTTACGGGCTCCCACTTCGTCCGAAGAAACTCGGGCACAAAGTGTGCTAGCCGACGTGTCCAAGGTGTTGTAGAGAATGTTTGTGATCACTTTGTCTCTTGCATCCATTGATTTGGATGGAGGTTAGAAGTGTTGCCATTGATGGAGATAATGAGCTAGAGGAAGAAGAAGAAGAAGAGGTTCTTTTCTCTTTGTGTTTTTATATGATAAAAAGAGAGCAAGAAGAGAATAATACAAGAGCCAACCTTGCCCTTGGCTGCCCCTCTCTCTCCTCTCATCAAATTAACTCACAAATCCATCATATAATGTGACACATGCACAAGAAAAGAGACCATGAGTCATCACTTGTGCAGGTGTCACAATTAATGATCTTAATCATGATTTTGTGCTCATAATTTCCATTAACAAACATTAATCCAAATGTTTGCAACAATAAAAAGATACGGCAACATCTAAAGTAAACTCGTGACGGATCACAAGGATACCCCTCACCTGTATATACATACCTGCATCCGCATTCCGACTGAATGCGAATGCGACGAGACTAAAGTAATCCAACAAATCTAATACTAGGATCCGGCTTAAACCAAAGCCCACTAGTATGATCCGCCCGATCATGATCCGTGCACTACTGCACGTATATGATCGGACCCTGCCATATATCATACGGCCTATACAACGTTTCTCCCGAAACTATAAAACTGTCTGTGGGGGACTCTAAAGACTCGTCAATACTTTGGCTGTAGATTTAACCACTAGCACGTCAGAGGTACTAGCTGTACACAACGGGCTACCAGGTATTGATCAAAAGGGAGGTCGATGAGCGAACTCATCCTGATACCCTACTGAGCCTGTCAGTGACAATATCCGTACAGTCCGGTCCATTCGTCTATGAGCATCGCATGGCGGGCCTAGGGGGTTGGTAAAAGTCAGACCCCCAAAAGCGGTACAAGTCGTGTCGGAGTGTAGCCCAGAACACCCTGAGATACTACTGGAATACCTACCAATAAATCTCCTGCCTTGGCCAAGGACTTCGTGTAATGGCTCTCCTAGACACAGCGCGATCTCACCCCCAATACCGGGAGAGACGAAACCCCTGCCGATCCGCTCACTGCCTCAATGTAGCTCGGGACTGTACCCAACTAAAACCTGTTTGCACGACTCTTTTGAGCCGTGGTAGGGTAGTAATCAAAGCACAGTGGGAACTCACACGAGACAAATGACGATCTCAGGTCGATGAACTAAGCTGTACACATGTCACCAGGGAACTGCTATCTGACGTCAGGTATAATACCAACTACCATGTTCCCGGCGAGTCCTGTCCGGTGTACTCATATCCCAATGAGCACCTGTATATATCTTAGGTGATCCAACTGACACCAATGGCTTGTGAGACCAGCCACCGCCTCTCGTCGGGGTCTCGACTGTATACACTAGTCTACTAATGGAGTATCAATACCCAGTCTCGAAACTCCCACGACTAGGGACCACTTTAAGGATGTACTTATAGACTACCTAACTCTCACGTATATGATCGCCATCATACTGCTGGTAGTCAAGCAAGAATCCTAAGGGCTCTATCAATGTGTAATAGTGACCTGTAATGTCATCTAAAGCTGTACACGATGATAAAGATAAACCAGATAGCATACTATCATCTTGAGTAAGACTGTCCTACTGGTATAAGTCCCCCCTCAATCATTGCAATCACGTGCCTATGATCCAATAATTGACTCTGAGGGCACAATATCCAACATGGGTTTTACCCCTTCAGGAGCAACATCCAAAGTCCATACTTTGTTGGTGTACATGGATTCCATCTCAGATCGCATAGTATCCATCCATTTCACAGAGTCTCCACTTGTAATGGCCTGCTCGAAACTAGTTGGGTCATTATCTTCCATGATTCAATCCTCACTCCCATCGTCTATGAGAAAACCGTAGTATCTCTCAGGTGGATGAGGAACCCTACTAGATCTACGGAGTGGCTGAGGTTCGTTGGGGACTATTGAATCCTCCGGTTCTACCAAATCATCAGTTATAGTTTGTGCAGCTGGAACTTCTTCCAGTTCTACCTCATTACCACTAATTTCTTTCACAAGAAATTCCTTTTCTAAAAAGGTGGCATATTGAGAAACAAACACTTTTTGTTTCTCAGTGTGGTAGAAGATATATCCATATGAATTCTTTGGATATCCCACAAACTTGCACAAAACAAACCTTGCCTCGAGCTTTTCCGGATTTTGCTTTTTAACATAGGCTGGATAACCCCATATCTTAACTTTTTTAAGAAATGGTCTCTTCCCATTCCATATCTCATATGGAGTGGTAAGCATGGATTTTGTCGGAACCCTATTCAATACGTATGCAGCTGTCTCAAGTGTAAAACCCCAAAAGGAAATAGGTAACCCAGCAATACTCATCATGGAGTGCACCATATCTAATAGGGTGCGATTACTCCGCTTTGAAATTCTATTGTTCTGTAGTGTATACGGAGGAGTAAGTTGAGAGAGAATCCCATTCTCTTTTAAATAGTCTCGGAATTTCATGCTTAAGTATTCTCCTTCCCGATCAGATCGTAAGACTTTAATACTTTTACCCGTCTGGTTCTCGACTTCGTACTTATATTCCTTGAATTTCTCAAAAGCTTCAGATTTTTGTTTCAACAAGAACACATGTCCGAATCTTTAGAGATCGTCAGTGAATGTAATAAAGTACGAGGAGCCATTCCTGGCATGTGTTGACATAGGACCGCATACATCACTATGTATCAATCCCAAGAGTTCAGTAGCTTTTTCTCCGTGTCCAGTAAATGGAGTTTTGTTCATCATGCCTTTGAGACAAGACAGGCAAGTTTCATGAGATGTAAATTCAAACTGATTCAAATATCCATTTTTGTGCAACTTCGCTAGTCTTGTCGCATTGATATGACCAAGTTTACAATGCCACAAGAAGGACTCGTTCATTTTTGAACTTTTCCTCTTGTGTGTGTTCTGTATGCTTAGAACTGTGGTTTGATTTAGAGCGTATATACCGTTACACAACGTACCAAACCCAATCAACACTTGATTTAAGAAAATGTTCAAAACATTTTTCTCAAGTACAATGTTATATCCTTCTTTATCTAATAAAGAAATTGATATTATATTGCACATCATTTTTGGTACGAAATTGTAAGTCTACGTCGCTCACCCCGCAAGCTAGCGAGGAGGCGGAACAAGTAAAAATCAAAACTTTCTTACAAAAAGCAACATAAACCAAGCCAAGGATCTTAGCTAAACCATATCTAACGAAAATACGGGAGGTTTAATCTACTGTGATAGATGATTATACCTTACGAAACTAGTCCTTCGATTCTTTTCTCCTCTGTCCTCTTCGTCCATATGAGCTCCGAGAATCGATCTGGATCTTGGTCACCTCCGCGGCCTCCTAGAGTCGAAGACGATCCACCCGAGAGTCTATAGTCCGAGCTCCACCTCAAGCCGAGGTAACTAGGGCAAAAAGTTTGCTATTCTTGATGTCCTAGGTGATGTAGAGGAAAAAGATGAATTTGTTTGTCTATTTAGATCCTTAACACATGAGATCTAAAGGATTTTGTAATGAGAAAGAAGAAGAAGAACCATGGGAGCTCTCTTTTGATGAGAGAGAATGAGCAAGAGATAATGATCCATAAGAAAATATAATTACTAATCTTTTATCATGATAATGTGTGATGGCTACACTTGATTTGACCATTATCATCTCAAGATAAATCCAAAACAAAAGAAGAATCTAGTGCTCACAAAAATATCTAAGTCAACAATAGTCAACTAGGTCAAATGGTCAAACCAATTAGCCATAACACAATTATCATTAAAAAGGATTAGTAAATATCTTCCTTCACCTCAAAATGGTTTTGACCAAGTCAATGGTCAAAACCCTAATGAGGCATCTCCCTCTTCGCTCCTCATAACCGTGCATACACACCCGCATCCGCATTCCGTAAAACACGAATACTATAAGACAAAACTAATCCATCCGTACAATACTAGGATCCGGCTTAAACCAAAGCCCACCAGTATTGTCTTCCCGAACATCATACGTGCACAAGTGCACGTAAGTGATCGTAGCCATGCCGTAAAACCATACGGCCTCTACACCTTTTGCCCAGTGCAGGAAAACTCTCTGTGTGGGACTTTAAAGACTCGACACTACGCTGACAGTGGGTTTAACCACAGACCGCAAGCGGTACTAGCTGTACGTAACGGTCCCCAGGTAGATGTCGATAAGAAGGCCGATGAGGTAAACCCATCCGAACTCCTATTGAGCCTGAATGTGACAATCTCCGTACAGTCCGGTCTGTTCGTCTAAGAGTATCGCATGTCGGGCCTAGGGGCGGTAAACGTCAGACCCCTAATAGCGGTACAAGTCATGCCGGAGTGTAGCCCAGAATACCCTGAGAAACTACTGGAAATACTACCAGTAATTCTCGCTTGCCCTGGCCAGGGACTTTGTGTAATGGCTCTCCTAGATACAGCGCGATATCAACCCCCAATACCGGGAGAGACGAATCCTATATAACCTCTATTGCCTCCAAGTGCTTCGGGACTGCACCTAACTACTACCTATTTGCATGACTCCTTTGAGCCGTAGTAGGGTAGTAATCAAAGTACAGTGGGAACACACTCGAGGCGAAATAGCAGTGTCAAGTCGACGGACTAAGCTGTACTCCTGTCACCTGGAAACTGTTATCTGACGATAGGTATAGTACCAACCAACAGTTCCCGACGAGTCCTATCCGGTGTACTCGTAACCTAATGAGCACCTGCATACTATCTCCAGTATGAAGTACTAATGGCTGTAGGACAGACCATCTCCCATGATGGGATGAGAAACGTATACACTAGTCTACTCCGGAATATCGATGCCCCGTCTCGATAATCCTACGACTAGGGACCTGTATAAAGATGTGCTTGTAGATTAACCAGCCCCAACTAGTGTGACTGCCATCACAACGCTGGTAATCAAGCAAAGATCCTAAGGGCTCCACTAATATGTATAAGCAATATGCTAAAAGAAACACATGCATATATTGAAGTAGAAACAAACCAAATAGCATACTACCATTTTGAGCAAGACTGTCAATACAACTGTGAATATCCCAAGCATCCATTAAGTAATATACAAGCTAGTATGATACAGTTGTAAGTCCACGTTGCCCACCCCGGTGCTTACAGGGAGGCGGAATAGGTAAAAAACGATTTTTTCTTAAGGCAACATGGACTAGAAACTAGAGGATCTTTGCTAAACAAAAAAGCTGGCAAACTAACTACATGTTTAGCTACTCAGTTAGAAGGTTATACCTAGGTCTTGAACTCCTTCTCTTCTTGTTCCTTGGAGTGGTTTGAATGGCTTCTCCTCGTCGTCTTCTCTTTGCCGAAGAAGGATCCACCCGAAGGCCTCTACCTTGAGCTACTACCTCAACCTAGAGGTGACTAAAGTGCTTGGCTTGTTAAACCTAGAAATCTAGAATAAGTAGAGTGAAGTCTTGAAGGTTTTATCTTAAGAGCTCATGGTTCTCATCACATGAAAGATGAGAGCTTTGAGAGAGGAAGAGGATGAGCTAATGGATGAGAGAGAATGAGCAAGTGAGAATGAGCTAGCTTTTTTACAACCATGCTCTCAAAATAAGAATAATGATAATAATAATAATAATTAAGAAATTATGATGGTTAGTTTATGAATGACCATTATCATTTCATCATTTAATGCATTTGCAAGAAACAAGAAGTATCTTGCAAGTGAAATGATGATGGTCAATTGGTCAACAATAGTCAACCGGTCAACCGAAGTCAAAAAGTCAAAAAAAGTCAAATGGTCAACCCAACCATGGCACAATTATCCTTAATTAATATTATTAATCATATTTCTCATTCTCATTAGGGTTTAGAAAAAGTCAACGGTCAACAACCCTAATGAGAACCCTCTGCCTCTGCCTCTGTCAACTGTGCATACACACCCGCATCCGTGTTCCGAGGAACACGAATATAATGAGACAAAACCAATCCCAAAACAAATACTAGGATCTGGCTTAAACCAAAGCCCGCTAGTAATAACTGCCTGGACACCAAACGTGCACAAGTGAACGGATGTGAACGAACCCCGTCGCAAAACTATGCGACCTCTACTCTGTTTTGCCCAAAGGCGAACAGCCCTCTGTGTGGGACTCTAAAGACTCGATACTACGCTGGCAGTGGGTTTAACCACAGGCCGTAAGCGGTACTAGCTGTACGTAACGGTCCCCAGGTAGATGCTGATAAGAAGACTGATGAGGTGAACCCATCCGAACTCTTACTGAGCCTGAATGTGACAATCTCCATACAGTCCGGTCTGTTCGTCTGAGAAGATCGCATGGCGGGCCTAGGGGCGGTAAACGTCAGTCCCCTAATAGCGGTACAAGTCGTGTCGGAGTGTAGCCCAGAACACCCTGAGATAACACTGGAAAACCTACCAGTATATCTCGCTTGCCCTGGCCAAGGACTTTGTGTAATGGCTCTCCTAGACACAGCGCGATATCAACCCCCAATACCGGGAGAGACGAATCCTGTCTAACCGTCACTGCCTCCAAGTGCTTCGGGACTGCACCCAACTGCTACATGTTTGCACGACTCATTTGAGCTGTGGTAGGGTAGCAATCTAAGAACAGTAGGAACACACTCAAGGCGAAGTGACGGTGTCAAGTCAGCGGACTAAGCTGTACTCATGTCACCTGGGAACTGATAACTGACGATAGGTATAGTACCAACCAACAGTTCCCGATGAGTCCTGTCCAGTGTACTCGTAACCTAACGAGCACCCGCATACTATCTCAAGTACGACGTACTAATGGCTGTGGGACAGACCATCTCCCCTGCTGGGATGAGAAGCGCATACGCTAGTCTACTTCGGAGTATCGATGCCCCATCTCGATAATCCAACGACTAAGGACCTGTATAAGGATGTGGTTGTAGATTACCCAGTCTCCACTAGTGTGACTGCCATCACAACGCTGGTAATCAAGCAAAGATCCTAAGGGCTCCACTAATGTATATAGGCGATATGCTAAAAGAAACACATGCACACATTAAAGTAGAAATAAACCAAGTAGCATACTACCATTTCGAGCAAGATTGTCTATACAACTGTGAATATCCCAAGCTTCCATCAAGTAATATACAAATTAGTATGATACAGTAATGGCCTCTAGGGCATATACACTAACAATCTCCCACTTGCACTAAGGCCATTTACTGGCATATCGAAGATCTATCATCTCGATCAGCCGCTTGAACCGAGTCTGGGGTATGGCCTTCGTGAATGGATCTGCAGTGTTATCTTCTGTAGCAACCCTCCGAACCTCGATCTCCCGGCGATCCACGATCTCCTTGATCAAGTGATACCGCCTCAAGATGTGTCTGGACTTCTAATGGGACCTGGGTTCCTTCGCTAAAGCTATAGCCCCGTTGTTGTCACAATAAAGAGGTATTGGATCAACAATGGACGGAACCACCAAAAGTTCTGTCAAGAACTTCCTCATCCAGACGGCTTCTTTTGCGGCATCAGATGCAGCGATATATTCCGCTTCCATCGTCGAGTCAGCAACGGTTTCCTGTTTGGAACTCTTCCAACACACCGCCCCTCCATTGAGGGTAAAGACATAACCCGACATGGATTTGGAGTCATCCTTGTCACTCTGGAAGCTGGAGTCAGCAAAGGCCTCCATCTGGAGGTCTTTTCTGCCGTAAACCAAAAACATGTCCTTAGTCCTTCTCAGGTACTTCAGAATGTTCTTTACCGCTATCCAGTGCTTCTCCCCAGGGTTTGACTGATACCGGCTTACCACACTCAGTGCATAAGCTACATCTGGTCTGGTACACAACATCGCATACATTATAGAGCCTACCGCAGAAGCGTAGGGTATAATAGACATGCGATCCCTTTCCAAATCAGTCTTGGGAGACATCTCTTTGGAGATGGTGATCCCGTGACAAGCCGGTAAATTACCGTGCTTGGAATCTTCCATACTGAATCTTTTCAGTATGGTGTCGATGTACCTGGACTGCGAAAGTCCTAATATCCTCTTGGACCTATCACGATGGATTCGAATCCCCAGAATGTAAGAGGCATCACCCAGGTCTTTCATGGAGAACCTGTGTGACAAGAACCCTTTGACAGATTGTAGCATAGGAATGTCATTTCCTATCAAGAGAATGTCATCCACGTATAACACGAGGAATACAACAGTTCGTGCTACAATTTTACTATAGATGCATGGTTCATCTGGATTTTTGATAAAGCCAAATTCTTTGACCGTTTCATCAAAACAGATGTTCCAACTCCGCGATGCCTGCTTCAGTCCATAAATGGACTTAAGCAAGTTGCACACCTTCCCGCTGCTCCCCCTCTGAATGAAACCCTCTGGCTGGTCCATATAGACACACTCCTCCAAATTTCCATTTAGAAAAGCGGTATTTACGTCCATCTGCCAAATCTCATAATTGTGGAAGGCAGCAATGGCAAGAAAGATCCAAATGGATTTGAGCATAGCCACTGGAGAAAAGGTTTCGTCATAGTCCAAACCAGGTCTTTGATGAAAACCCTTTGCAACAAGTCTAGCCTTATAGATCTCAACCTGTCCATCTACACCAATCTTCCTTTTGAAGATCCATTTGCAGCCTACGGGTTTTACCCCTTCTGGAGCAAGGTCCAAAATCCATACTTTGTTGGTGTACATGGACTCCATTTCGGTCTGCATTGCATCCAGCCATTTTACCGAGTCAGCGCTCTGAATGGCCTGCTGGAAGCTAGTCGGCTCATCATTATCAATGATGCAATCCTCTCTATCCCCATCTATGAGAAAACCGTAGTATCTCTCGGGCGGATGAGACTGCCTACTACTCCTGCGGAGCGGCACATGAATGTCCTGTTCTTTCGAACCTTCTGGTTCTACTAAGCTTTCAGTAATAGCTTGTGGTTCTGGAATTTCTTTCAGTTCTATTGCGCTCCCACTTATCTGATTTTCCAAAAATTCAGTTTCCAAGAAGCAGGCATGACGAGAAACAAAAACCTTTTGTTCCTTTGCGCAATAGAAAAAATATCCCTTGAAGTTCTTTGGATATCCCACAAACTTGCACTGTACTGAGCGTGTCTCAAGCTTGTCCGCATGCTGCTTTTTGACAAAAGCTGGACATCCCCATGTCTTAATGTGCTTAAGATAGGGTTTCTTCCCACTCCACATCTGATATGGTGTGGTAGGCACTGTCTTAGTTGGAACTCGGTTCAAAAGATATGCAGCTGATTCTAGTGCATATCCCCAGAATGATCGCGGCAACTCTGCGTTACTCATCATGGAACGTACCATATCCAATTGGGTTCGGTTCCTTCTTTCCGATACACCATTATGTTGTGGGGTGTATGGAAGAGTAAGTTGAGAGAGAATTCCATTCTCTTTTAAGTAACCCAGGAACTCGGCACTCAAGTATTCACCACCTCGATCAGATCTCAGTGTCTTGATACTTTTGCCTGTTTATTTTTCTACTTCATTCTTGTATTCCTGAAATTTTTCAAAGGCTTCAGATTTATGTTTCATTAAGAAGACATATCCGTACCTTGAAAAATCATCCGTAAAAGTAATGAAGTAAGAATAACCGCTTCGTGCATGTGTAGACATTGGACCGCATACATCACTGTGTACGAGTCCCAAGAGCTTGCTCACTCTTACTCCGTGTCCAGTGAACGGAGTCTTTGTCATCTTTCCTTTGAGACATGATTGACAAGTTGCATATGATTGATATTCGAAAGGATCCAAATATCCTTATTTATGCAACTTAGTTAACCTTGTCTCATTGATGTGACCCAGTCTACAATGCCATAAGAAAGCATGATTTATTTCTGGAGACTTTCTTTTGTGTGTATTCTAGACATTGAAAATCTGTGGTTGGTTCAAAACGTATATACCGTTGCTTAATGTACCCGACCCAATCAGAATAAGATTAAGGTGAATGTTTACAACATCGCTTACAAATGCAAAATCATAACCTTCTTTAGATATTAAAGATACAGATATGATATTACAAGTCGCACTGGGTACAAAATAACAGTCACGCAAAACTAAAACATGTCCATTTGAAATTCCCAAGTGATAGTCCCCCACGGACTCAGCATCTATGCCAGCTCTGTTTGCAACTGTGAGGGTCATATCACCTGCCTTCAAAACCCTACGCTTTCTCAGTGCCTGCAAAGAATTACAGATATGAGATCCTGATCCGGTATCCAATACCCAGGAAGTAGAGTTTACTGATAGACAGTTTTCAATAACATACACACCTGAAGCCGAAGCCACAACTTGCTTCGGGTCCTGGTTCGTGGCATTCCAAGCTCTGCAATCTTTCTTCCAGTGTCCTTTCTTATGACAGTAAAAGCACTCTTCCTTCCCCCACAAGCTGTCCCGCTACCTTTGCTACCTTTGCCTTTCCCTTGGCTTCCACTTTACTAACACCGCCCTTTGGTTTGGTGGGGGCCTTCTTCTTCTTTCCTTTGGCTTTCGCCTTGGACCTAGAAGTAGAAAGTACTCCAACAGACAAAGTGGATGTTTCCCTTACTTTCTGTAAGGTGCCCTCTGCACTCCTCAACATGTTGAGGAGTTCCTGAAGTTCAACTTCTTTTCCTTGCAAGTTGAAGTTCAGGATAAACTGGGCGTAAGTGGAAGGAAGGGACTGGAGAATCAAGTCAGTATAGAGATCGTTCTCTAACGTGGTCCCGAGGTCCGCGAGCTCTTCAATATAGCCAATCATCTTAAGCACGTGTTCCGCTACAGATGATCCGACGGCCAATCTCGCCGAAAACAACTTTTTCGAGACTTCGTATCTGGCGATACGGGATTGCTCTCCATATAGTTCCTTAGTATAGAGAAATATGGATTTAAAGTCCATATTCTCATGCCTTCTCTGATGTTCATTGTCCATAGAGGCAAGCACGAGGCACTTGGCCTTCGCGCAATCAATCTCCCAGGTCTTACGGATTTCCTTATCCGCGACGCTGGATTTGGGACCTGGGACAGGAGGAGCTTTGGTGGTAAGGAGATACCCCAACTTGTCATAAGTGATTGCCATTTTGACATTCCTGAGCCAATCTTTGTAGTTTGGCCCTGTCAGTATATTTTTATCTAGTAGTAACTTAAGTCCGGTCATAATGTTTGGTCGCTGCAATTAGGAAAGAGAGAAGAAACACTTTAGCATGATGCTCTTGCAAGTTTAGAGTGGTTTTTAGTTTGTCTAAACAGGATGGCTCCAACTGTTTCTCGAATCCTTCCTCAAACTAAAAAAGAAGAATTAGTCGGGATCAATCTCACCATACAATACTTGCTTAACCGTTCAGCCAGGCCAGTGTTGGTACTTCGAGGGAGGTTTTACGACCCTTTCGCGAAGTTCCTTAATTAAATAACCTCTTTTCCCTGTGGGCGTAGCCCCACTAACACCTTTCTAGACACCTACTTGGTTTATAGCATTGATCGTTAAGTGATAAAGTTTCCCGAGGAGTAGCATATACTCACAGTAGGATCGGGATCCAAATATCATCGTGTGATAAAACTGAAGGAATCCTACCAGAATCATCACACTCCAAATGGTATGCAGCAGTAGCAAGTTTCAGTTTCTTTAGAAACTCCCGATGTGGATTTTTGCCCCATGCTCTTATGACCTTGACTTTGGCCAACAAATCATAAGTCACATGTCAAGTTCTACCCGTCATTTTTCAGGTTAATTTGAACCCACCCATACCTACCCTTGACTTTGGCCAACAAGGCAGTACGAGTGTCTTAAACCAACGCATCTATCTATGTTAATATGAATATCCAATAGCTACCAATCACTATGCCTTGACTTTGGCCAACAAACACAGCTTGAATACTATTGACTATCCATATGAAATGACGGAGGGCTACGAATAGTTTTGGCGAAACCGTGAACGTAGTGAACTTGATATAATCGAAGGAATGTGATAGCTTTTAAAAGGAGTGGTTCAAGCTCCGCATTTTAAAAGTTTTCTGTTTTGAAAAGAAACCGAGTGGTTTTGAAATTGTTCCAACGACTTAACTTTGGTTTATTTTCTTACATTAATTTAATGCGTCCCATCAATTAATCCTACCATTATAGAAAACAACGAAAATATGACGTACGCTTATCCCATCCGCATTCGCCACGGGGCCCCGTCATCACCCGTTAGGTTACTTAACTAACGACAGAGCGGGGGCTGGACTAGCGCGGATGCAAAACATAAGCAACGCCTACTAGATATCATATATAGATATATATACATTCGTCAGATGCAATGATAGCCATTTCAGATCACAGATGAACACATTGGATATGCCAGGAATCCGCATTTCGTTCGAGCCTGCAACGAAAGACGGATTACACGGTCGCGATGAATAGCCAAACCTCACCCTAGACCCCTACGGGTGCGGCAAACTACCCGCCAAGTACCCGAAGTGAAGCAACCTCCCTCAACAACGTGAGTAGGCCACTCGGCACTTCAAAGTACCCGGTAGTTTGTGCGCCCCACCTTAGGTCTATCCTAGGAGCAAAAACAGTAAAAGAAATAATATACAATGGCGGCTACAACCTCATCTCGGATGTGCGACCATAAAATAATATTACATCAATTTACATATTACATCAAATGAAAGATAAAGAAAACTCTCATCTCACAACCCCCGGCTATTCATCCGCGACAATCTAACGAGTTCATATACACAATCCAACAACATTACAGATCACAGATATTCACAACCCCCACTAATCGACGTATAGCGATTAGTCGACGTTCAGTGCATATATCACATTACAGATATAACCATTTAGCAAAAGTTTGTAGAACTTCGATCAAAATACCAATTTGCAACTACCCCAAACACAACATTGTTCTCTGGAAATTCTAGGCAGAAACAAAATATTTTAAAAATCCCAAAACAGTATATTGAAGAAACTGCAGAAAACCCGAGTCGTGGCCGAGTTAACTCGGCCGTGGATCCGCGGCGAAACGCGTGGTTTCGCCACGCTTCCACGGCGCGTTGACTGAGTCGTGGGCTCGTTTTTCCTGCATGTTCCTAAAAAACCCTGCACCGATTTTTAAGGTATGTGGAATTATTTTTAGAGCGGTTTTAAAAATCGGCAGAAAGTTTAGTTTTTGGACATGTTTCACGATTTTTTTTTGGATCGTTGTTCTAATCACTTTGCTAACATGCTAGTTGTTGTTTAGCTAGGCTCTGATACCACTGTAAGTCCACGTTGCCCACCCCGGTGCTTACGAGGAGGCGGAATAGGTAAAAAACTATTTTTTCTTAAGGCAAGATGGACTAGAAACTAGAGGATCTTTGCTAAACAAAAACCTAGCAAACTAACTACAAGTTTAGCTACTCGGTTAGAAGGTTATACCTAGGTCTTGAACTCCTTCTCTTCTTGTTCCTTGGAGTGGTTTGAACGGCTCCTCCTCGTCGTCTTCTCTTTGCCGAAGAAGGATCCACCCGAAGGCCTCTATCTTGAGCTCCTACCTCAACATAGAGGTAACTAAAGTGCTTGGCTTGCTAAACCTAGAACTCTAGAATGAGTAGAGTGAAGTCTTAAAGGTTTTATCTCAAGAGCACATGGTTCTCAACACATGAGAGATGAGAGTTTTGAGAGAGGAAAAGGATGAGCTAATGGATGAGAGAGAATGAGCAAGTGAGAATGAGCTAGCTTTTTTACAACCATGCTCTCAAAATAAGAATAATGATAATAATAATAATAATTAAGAAATTGTGATGGTTAGTTTATGAATGACCATTATCATTTCATCATTTAATGCATTTGCAAGAAACAAGAAGTTTCTTGCAAGTGAAATGATGATGGTCAATTGGTCAACAATAGTCAACCGGTCAACCGAAATCAAAAAGTCAACAAAAGTCAAATGGTCAACCCAACCATGGAATAATTATCCTTAATTAATATTATTAATCATATTTCCCATTCTCATTAGGGTTTAGAAAAAGTCAACGGTCAACAACCCTAATGAGAATTCTCTGCCTCTGCTCTGTCAACTGTGCATACACACCCGCATCCGTGTTCCGAGGAACACGAATACAATGAGACAAAACCAATACCAAAACAAATACTAGGATCTGGCTTAAACCAAAGCCTGCTAGTAATAACTACCCGGACACCAAACGTGCACAAGTGCGTGGATGTGAATGAACCCCGTCGCAAAACCATGCGACCTCTACTCTGTTTTGCCCAAAGGCGAATAGCCCTCTGTATGGGACTCTAAAGACTCGACACTACGCTGGCAGTGGGTTTAACCACAGGCCGTAAGCGGTACTAGCTGTACGTAATGGTCCCCAGGTAGATGCTGATAAGAAAACTGATGAGGTGAACCCATCCGAACTCCTACTGAGCCTGAATGTGACAATCTCCGTACAGTCCGGTCTGTTCGTCTGAGAATATCGCATGGCGGGCCTAGGGGGCGGTAAATGTCAGTCCCCTAATAGCGGTACAAGTCGTGTCGGAGTGTAGCCCAGAATACCCTGAGATAATACTGGAAAACCTACCAGTATATCTCGCTTGCCCTGGCCAGGGACTTTGTGTAATGGCTCTCCTAGACACAGCGCGATATCAACCCCCAATACCGGGAGAGACGAATCCTGTCTAACCGTCACTGCCTCCAAGTGCTTCGGGACTGCACCCAACTGCTACCTGTTTGCACAACTCATTTGAGTCGTGGTAGGATAGCAATCTAAGAACAGTGGGAACACACTCGAGGCGAAGTGACGGTGTCAAGTCAGCGGACTAAGCTGTACTCATGTCACCTGGGAACTGATAACTGACGATAGGTATAGTACCAACAAACAGTTCCCGATGAGTCCTCTCCAGTGTACTCGTAACCTAACGAGCACCCGCATACCATCTTAAGTACGACGTACTAATGGCTGTAGGACAGACCATCTCCTCTGCTGGGATGAGAAGCGCATACGCTAGTCTACTCCGGAGTATCGATGCCCCGTCTCGATAATCCAACGACTAGGGACCTGTATAAGGATGTGCTTGTAGATTACCCAGCCCCCACTAGTGTGACTGCCATCACAACGCTGGTAATCAACCAAAGATCCTAAGGGCTCCACTAATGTGTATAGGTGATATGCTAAAAGAAACACATGCACACATTAAAGTAGAAACAAACCAAGTAGCATACTACCATTTCGAGCAAGCTTGTCTATCCAACTGTGAATATACCAAGCTTCCATCAAGTAATATACAAACTAGTATGATACAGTAATGGCCTCTAGGGCATATACACTAACAACAGTAATGGCCTCTAGGGCATATACACTAACAAAAATAATAGTCGTTCAGAATCAATGTATTACCATTTGGTAATACAAGGTGATATTCACCAACTGCTTTAGCTGCAACAATTGCACCATTCCTTACTACTAGAGATTTATCACCATTTCCCAGTTCTCTTCTTCTTCTTAACCCATGTAATATATTACATATGTGGGATCCTTATCCGGTATCCAATACCCAGGACGTAGAGCATACCGAGAAACAGTTCTCGGTTACGAACACACCCGAAGAAGATGCATCATCATTCTTTTTCTTCATTCGGGTTGCATGGGAATCCTGATATTCCCCTATTCCTCGCTCTGACTTACGACAATCATAAGGTATAGCGGAACCAACGTTTCCCAGCTCAGTATAATAAGCGGGTTTGGTCAATACATCCATATTATTATCTTGATTAAGGCATGTCATGGTCGCTACCTGGAGAGGGAGAGAAGAAAACATTTTAGCGTGCGCTCTTACAAAATTAGATTGGTTATTATCTTATCTAATCAGGATGGCTCCCATTGTTTTTATCAAATCTTCTTTCAAAACCTAAAAGGTAAGACTAGCCGGGATTAATTACACCCTATAAGTTCGCCAATCGGTCAGCCAGGCAGGTATTGGTACTCCGAGGGAGTCTCCCCATGCTTTCGCATAGAACTAATTAAATATCCTCGTTTCCGCAGGGGCATGACCCCGTTAACATATTTCTTAGACACCTACTGGATCAGCTAATTGTAAAGTGCAAAACTCTCCCAGGAGTAACTCTTACTTGCAGTGGGTACCGGGATCCAACTATCTTATAGAAGGTATGCAATCTCATTGTAAATTTCAACACTTGAAATTCCCAATATCTGTTTTTACCCCTAGCAACTTATGACCTTGGTTATAGTCAACAAATCATAAGCACTAGCCAAGTTCAACCCGTCATTTCGTGATTGAAATAAACCCACCCGCACGACCCTTAACTATGGTCAACAAGGCCGTATGACTATCCTAATCCAATCGCATCATATGTGGCAGATAAGCACTAATCAGCTACCGCACACTACGCCTTGACAAGGTCAACAAACGTTGCACGAATACTGAATATTACTTATCCCAAATGATGGAGGGCTACGACTGGTTTTTAAGAAAACCTTTAGCATAATGAATATGATATCGTTGTAGAATCGAGTGATTTGAAAATGAGTGGTTTAAGCTCCTCTTTTAAAATCTAGTTTTCAAAACAAACCGAGCGGGTTGTAGTATTTGCTAGATTTTGCTAAAGAGGTCATTCCCAGTGAAGGGATCTCGGCTCTTTCCTCATCGAATGAGGTGTAGGATATCCATTAAAGAATACCGCTATGCAAAGCAATAAATAAAGCTGCCTTTTTGAAAAATTTTATTCTACAATATTTTTAGGTTTCTTTTCTTTCATTAATCTCATTAATGAAGTCCCATCATTTATGTTTCCTAAACATCATAGAAGAAATGAAAATAGAACGTACGCTTATGCCATCCGCATTCGCCACGGGACCCCATCATGCACCGTTAGGTTACTTAACTAACGGCAGAGCGGGGGCTGGACCAGCGCGGGTGAAAAACATAAGCAATGTTTATTATATATATCATGTATATATATATATATATATCTAGCATTTGTCTCAGGCAGTAGAAGTCAACATATGAAATATTAGATATATTAGGAGGTCCGTGTTTTAAATTCAGCCAGTAATGAAAAATACAGATTCCACGATCGTGATGAATAGCCAAACCCATATCCCTAGACCCCTACGAGAGCGGCAAGCAACCCTGGTAATTCTAGAGTTAGGAGACCCGGTCTCGACTCCTCGAGATGGTCTCCCACTGGACTCTAGAACCCGGTTACTTATGCTCCCCGCCTTGAGTCTATCATAATGCGGAAAAGTAAATAATATACATTAATGGTGATAGCATCCTTGATCACCGCTGAAAGATGAACCGGGATGTCGGGACGTCCGGCCTAAATCCTGAGGGCAGATGCTATTTGGATTTATCCGTCCACCTCTCCGAATATGCCAAGTTGATTTATGGCACCGTACATCGGAGGTTTGGACAGACGCGACCTTTATAGCAGACTTCATCAGATTGCCCCTCGTTTGTGAGGGGTTTTTAATTATGGGGACGCTCTTCCCTGCAGGCGCAAGCCCCTGCAGTTAATTATGTTACCGCATCGCGATAACCAATTTTTTCTGCTCCGGAAGTTCACTTCGTGTCGTGTGTGTTTTTGTTTGTTTAGTTTGCCCGTGGATAGCATACGAAGACTAATTTATGTTGTCGCCCATAGGGAGTGGATTAGTCCAAATCTGTATATTTTAGATTTGGAGTTTTTATTTAAGGACCGTTAATCTATTTTGAGATTAAGATCGACTTAAATGTATGTGAGCATTTGGGGCTCGATTTGTTTTTGTTAAGGATACATTAGTCCAATTTGAGACTAAGGTCCACTTAACGAGATTTCAGGATCATTTTTATTTAGGATCCAACAAAAGAGCATTTGGGCTCTATTATTTTAGTTTAAGGACGTTTCGATCCATTATCGCCATTTTAGAGGCAGATATTATTTTAAGGACATTTCGGTCCGTTATCGCCATTTTGGAGGCGAATATTAGTTTAGGGATATTTCGGTTCGTTGTTAGTTTAGGGACATCTCGGTCCATTATCGCCATTTTGGAGGCGAATATTAGTTTGGGGACTTCTCGGTCCTTTATCTATCTTGCGTACACGTGTATTTGTTATGTGACGAAGCGAATAATGGTGATATGGAATGCACCCAATTTGGAGTGCGATCCGATTTGAGGTGTGCACTTCAATTTGGAAGTGCATCAACGTGGGATGTATCATTCCTAGTCTTGATGAAGTTTTATATCAAGTTGGGACAAGAAAAGAGTTATTGGTTTTCGGGACCCGCCACCTCTCCGAAGACGTTGAAGAATTACAACAACATATATCAGAGGTGTGGAGAGATGTACCCTTAAACTAAATCCCGTGTTTGAGGGAAAAGGGGGTTATTGTGGCCTTAAGAATTTTTGTTAAAGATACGTTAGTCCAATTTAAGACTAAGATCCACTTAACAACATTTTAGGATCTTCTTTATTTAAGACCCAACAATAGAGCATTTGGACTCATTTGCAAGACTTTAGCAATTTAGCCAATTTGGGCTTTAGTTTGCTTAGTCTCTCCTCTTTTCTGAAAAAGTGCTAAGCACTTGTTTGGGCTTTGTTTAATCAGTCTTCTTTTTTTTTTATGTAAAAAGCGTTGAGCACTTATATGAGTTCTAACGCCCACATATGATCATGTGGAACTTTCAGTCATGGGGATTGCCCAATAAGTGTTGAACACTTTATTCCTTTTGCCTTTATATGAAGTGCTAGGCACTCTTTATGGCGTCCATATGGGGAGCACATGAGGCGCTGGGCGCTACCCAATGAGTGTTGAACACTCAGCTGTTTTGGGCTACTTGTGGAGTGCTAAGCACTCTTTTTATTTCTTTTGCGGTGCATACGTGGGGAGCACGTAAGGCGCTGGGTGCTACTTAATGAGTGCTGAGCACCCTTCCCTTCTGTGGCGCCCACGTGAGGAACACGTGCGGCGCTGGGCGCTGCCCAGTGAGTGCTAAGCACTCTTCTCTTCTGTGGCGTCCACGTGAGGAACACGTGCGGCGCTGGGCACTGGACGTTGCCCAGTGAGTGTTAAGCACTCTTCTCTTCTGTGGCGCCCACGTAAGGAACACGTGCGGCGCTGGGCGCTTTTCTCCTTTGCTGATAGCATTTTTGCCTATTAATGATCAATAGGATTTTTGTTTTGTAGATCTAAGATCAAGCTTCATTTTTAAGAACCAAGTTCTTTTATGAGAAATAGGTTTCTCTTATATGCTTTGTTTTGAGGAATTCGATTCTTAGTTCTTTTCTGAATCTTTGATTATCAAAAGCAAGTTCCACCTGATGAGAATTAAATTCTCAACTTGTGGGATACTTGTCTTATGGATCTCAGATCCAGAGAAAAAACTAAGTTCTTTGAGAAGGGTTAAACCCTTTAGATATGTAAATGAGATGTTTTTATCTCTATATATTTTCTTCGTTTACCTAGAGTTTTTAAGGAGGGAGATCTTCTTCCTTGAGAATTTAGTTCTCTGTTCCTTTTTGAAGCTTTTTGTTTTTGTTTTTGGAAGCTTATGGGGAGGTTCTTCTCTATCAGACTTGAAGTCTTCGGTCCTTTATATAGTGGATGCAAGTTTGTTAATTAGTTTTGAAGAAATCTCTCATTAAGAGATCCTTATTGATTTGGAGAATTTTACCCACCATCCAAATCTTTGATCCAAATCTTTGATCCAAGGGTTTCTGTTTTTACAGAACATATTTTCTTGTTTTTAACAAGATTGGGGAAATATTTTTCATATGCGGAGTTTTACTCTGTGAAATGGTGATTTTTAATCACCATTGGATTTTCAATCCGAGGGTTCTCTGTTTTACAGAGGGCATAGAATTTTATTGTATGATCCAACCGAAGGTATTTTTCTTATTTTAGAAAGATTTGGGGAATGTTTTCTCCCCAACAGAATTTAATTCTGTATCTTGATGATTTATCATTTCCGTTGGATCTTTAATCCAATGGCTCTGTTTAAGACAGAGTAAAATTTAATTCTACCTGGATGCCGGCGCTCACATGTTCCTCACATGGGTGCCACTTAAAATTTGGTCCTTAGGGTAGGCATTCTGTGCTTTGCACACTGGCGCCCGCGTGAAGAGCACGTGCGGAATTATATGAGAGTTTTAACTCTTATTTAATCTAATAGATTCTTTTGTTCTTTGCATACTGGCGCCCGCATGAGGAGCACGTGAGGCGCCACCATAGGATTTAATCCTATCGGCGCTGGCGCTCTTGTGGAAGGCACGTGAGGCGCTGCCTCATTAATTTTGAACAGAGCTTTGCTATTTTATTGGGGAAACAAATGCCTCCCATCGTTGCGCTCACGTGGCTAGCATGTGAATGCAGCGGTAGAATCTTTTCCATCGTTCAATCTCCTGGGAAGTTGAACCGTCTCTTTTTGTTTATAAGTAGGGCCTTTGGCCCTTGAGATGTCTGTTGTTCATCTTCTTTAGTCTTTTTCCTTTCTTGAGAATTTAATTCTCTTTTTAGAGCTCAGCTCTCTGTTCAAAGAAACTCCTTCAAAGTTAAAACTCTGTCAAAATTGGTAAGAATCATGACCATGTCTGAACTCCTGAAGAAACCTTTGAAGGAATCTCCATGTTCTAGAGTTTTTAACCCATTAATAGAGCCTTGCTCTTCTTTTGTAATGATCTCTTAGAGATCTAAACTTTTACTTGAGTAGCCCATAGATCTCAAAGATCTTTAGGGTTTTACCCTATTATTAACTTTGATTTTTGAAGGTTATTTGGAATTTAATTCCATTTCTCAAGCGGATTTCTGGAATGTTATCCCGTTGTTCTACAGAGCTTGGCTCTGAAAAATTTCTTTTAAAGAAATTCTTTTGGGAATTTTATTCCCTTTCTTATTTTCCTTTCAGATTTGAAATCTGTTTGCAGAACACATTTCTCGAAAGAGTTTAACTCCAGAGTTCAATGATATTTTCTCATTAAATGAGAATCCTTTTGGATTCTTTCAATGAGTGACCGCCTCATCATTGATAGGGCGTTACCTTGATTTTGTGGGGCCTTTGTCCCTTTCTCTTTGAACTGTGCCGCAGTACTATTTTAGATGTAAAAGAATATTGTGTCGATAATTAACCCCTCCCTTTTTTGTGTGCAGGTACTATGGCTTTCGATTCCTCCTTTCACTTCGTTCGCTCGGAGAGTGCTTTCGTCGACGCACCTATAGATTGGGAAGTCTTCTCACTTATTCGGGACCATGATCTAGAGCAAAAGTCTCTTCATTTTTGGGGGTTATAGTACAGTCAAATTATCTGGGGTCGGCACAGTTTTACTTACGCAGCACCTTCTGAACCGATCCCGGCGATCCATTATACCAATCTGCCGTCAGTAACTTACGCAGTAGAAGAGGTCAACTGGACCTCAGAATGTCGTCTTCAGCCTTCCATGGCATTAATACCAGTGCATCCACCGATGGCCTTGGACATTTTAGGGCGACACATATGCTAAGGAGAGTCACGTCCTTGGGGGCAGGTTTACATGATAGAAATGACTCCCCGTCATTCGACTGGCTATCCGCAGTGGGCTCAATATATCCTGTCGGCCAAGAAATCGCTGTTACTGAAGACCGGGCTGTATCCCACGATCTATGCATCTCTTTTTCACTACCATACTCCTCATGTGTGGTGGGTCAAATCTCTCCTAGAACAATGGAACATCTCGACCCATACCTTTCTCTTATCAGATCGAGAGGTTTCAATCTCATTAGAGGAGTTTGCGGAGATATATGGATTACCAGACAGAGGGGAACATTTTGAAGAGATACTTCCCCCTACGAGTATATCTTTGCCACCAAATCAGTGGTGATGGGTCTTACCCCAGAGAATGCCATTCAACACAAGTTTCCAAGCTTGATTAAGGTGTTGAAGATATACGAGAGCTTATTCCTAGAGTCGGGCGGGCATGGAGTTGGCTTTACAGATTTCATCGCCCGCTTCCTTCGTCCGGAGGCTTTGCCGAAGGAAGCTGCCAAGTTCGCCAAGCTTGATGATCCGTTCGGATTTGGCTTGGACAAACTACGGACCGCAGAAGCAGATTTAAAGCAGTTTTTTATTCCGGATACTCTGATCATTTCCTTCGCAGAGGTCCCTGATCCTGACATTGATGAGGAGACATACTTCCTGGGGATCATTAGCCTGTGGTTGAGCTGGTTCGCACTCCCGATGCATCCTCGTTATATGAGGTCGCCTGTCTTTTATTCGGCTCACCGTATTGTGATGAGGACACGCTTGGCTATTGGGGTTGCAGGTCTGGCTCACTTATACTACGGCTTGAGTCTAGCGGCTGACACTACTCAGCTGGGTCTGAAGCCCGTCAATCTCCCACTGCATTACTTCACCTCATGGATTGAGATGCAAGTACTGGGTGCCTTTAGGGTGCATATACGACCCAAATTTTACGAGGGATACAATTTTCCTCGGGCCATGCACTTATTCGAGCTTCTTCACCCGACCCGACACAACGGGAGGCTCGGCGACTGCTTCTTCACACGCGCATGGTCGGAGATAGCATGACCTTCGTTGACAAATTACTGACCATCGGTAAAGAATCTTTAACAGCGATCCAGCTGCTGCATGAAGTTTTAAAGGACAGAGCTTCTGTGTTGAGGGCTCGTGGGATCGTCCATCTGTATTCTATCAAGCCAGGTTTCCTGGTATTCAAACAAAACGCCTCGGTTTTATTTATAAGATATAACCCACACCGCTTTGCCCAGCAATTGGGTTACAACCAAGGGGTTCCTCTTGAGGCGTTCATCGTGGACCCAGTTACTACTGAGGAAGGTGTTCGTAATGCGACGCATCTCTTCATGCGTCTAAATACGAGGTCGCACTTCCTTGTCAGTGAGCCGGGTTATACTCCAAGGGCATCGAATGCTTACGTTGCTTAGTACCAACATGCAACGGGTGCTATCATTAGGGAGGAGAGGCGGCTTTTGGCGAATTCATCCACTTGCGCGCCCAGATTGAGGCGAATGCCGCGTAGCTGCAAGTCATTTTCGAAAACCTCCAACAATGTATTTTTGATAGGCTAGCGCTGAGGCGGAAACTTGACTTTACCGAGCGAGGCATGCAAGATTGTGAAGTTGCCAAGAAGGAAATCGCTGAGAAGCTTTCATCATGCTTGCAACAACGGGCTCAAATTGAAGCGGGGCTGGCCGCAGTAGTAGCATGCGAGGAGGAGCTGCGGGGAGCGCGTGAGCGGGTTGCCAATTTGTTGAAAGCCCCGCCTTCTTAACAATTGTAATTGTATTCGTCATTTTGTATTAATTGTATCTCTTAAACAATTTGATTCATGAATAAGAATCTACATTTTTTTGCATGCGCTTATCTGTGTTTTGATGTCTTAATGTGGCGCTAATTAGTTTACTTACTCGTTTCGGAGTCCGTAGTTTATTCACTCGTTTCAAAGTCTCTAGTTTATGTACTCATTTCGGAGTTTGTAGTTTATTCACTCGTTTTGGAGTTTCTAGTATATGGACTCATTTTGGAGTTTGTTTAGTTTATGGACTCATTTCGGAGTTTGTTTAGTTTACCTCCCTTGGGTTTACAGGCAAACTTATCCTAGCGTTATATATAGATAACCCCTGCTCTTTGCAACAGAGGTCCGTTAAGTTTTGTGGTACTAAGGTTTTGGTCCGTGGTACCGTCGCGTGGGCTTATATATTCCTCGATATGCGGTCTTTAAGCCGCTGTTCGAGTAGCCCCGCGACTGTCGTGTCTCTGATCCCTTCGGGGGCTGGACAAGACGTCTTCAAGTAATATCCTTAGGCTATATGACCGTCGGAAGAACAAGCGCTACGAATTTGCTATGTCGCTTTTTATTTGAGGTTAGGCTCAATTTGGAGTCCTGATGAGTCATAGCCATTCCGCGCTAGTGTGGGATGATCCCCGATAGTTTTTTAGGTTTTATATAAGTTGCCGTCGAGATCCTGAAGCTAGGAATTTTCCATTGCTTCATTTTCTTTTGACGATGCCATGCCGTTTCTTTGCTGAAGTATGGTAGACATCTGTAGGACCTCTATGCTGTATGTATTGCAGTTGAAGTCCGAAGCTAGGAATATGCGTTTGCTCCAATTTGATTTGGCTTGTTGGAGCTTTTTTCGACGTCGCGTCTGCACCCTGATGGAATGAGAGGGAACGCCAAGGTAGTATTTAGGTTATATATGAACCGTCAAGACCTTGAGCTAGGAGTTTGTCGTTGCTCCATTTTGATTTGGCAATTTGGAGCCTTTGTTGACATTGCGTCTGTTGTAACAAGAAGAATGTCGAGCTGGAGCTGGGATTTTGTCGTCACTCCTTTTTAATTTGGCTATTTGGAGCCTTTGTTGACATTGCGTCTGCTGTAACGAGAAGAATGTCGAGCTGGAGCTGGGATTTGTCGTCACTCCTTTTTGATTTGGCTCATTGGAGCCTTTGTTGACGTCGTATATGCACCCTAATAGAATGAGAAGGTACGTCGGAGGAGTCTTTAGGTTGTATGTGAACCGTTAAGACTTGGAGCTAGGAATTTGCCATGGCTCCATTTTGTTTTGACCCTTGGGCATTTTGTTGATGTCATGTCTGCATCCTGTCGGAATAAGAAGGTATGTCGGGTAGTCTTTAGATTGTGTATGGACCGTCAAGACTTGGAGCTAGGGTTTTTCCGTGACTCTACTTTTGATTTAACCCTTGAGTCTTTGTTGACGTCATGACTGCATCCTGAGAAGGAACATCAGGCTGATCTCTAAGCTGTAGATGCTGCCATCAAGATCTAGCTCTCCCTTTGATGGAGCCTGGTGAGAAAACATGGTTCCCTTTTTTCATTTATGCCCATGGATTGTATACAGGGGTCGGTGTAGACTCACCTGCAGGGCAAAGAAAATTTCCTTTTATTTTATTTTTGATTTCTGCGATGCTCTATTTTTTCAGCTTTTCATATCGCAAAAGTCGTGATTGCCTAATCATTTCGGCTTTTTATCCGCGGTGCCCAATCATTTAAGCTATATCGTTTTTTTGTTTTTTTTACTCGCTATTTTTTATTGTGAGTTGCCCAGACATTTCGGCTGTTTCATATGCATATTTTTTTGCTCGCTGATTTTTATTGCGAGTTGTCCTATCATTTCGGCTATTTCATATGCATTTTTTTGCTCGCTAATATTTTTTATTGCGAGTTTGGAATCTGATCCCAATCTTGGCATCAGCATCGCTACAACTGGAATATTGCCAGGTGCGAATCATCATGTGCCGTGAAAGGACTTAGAATTTGACACCTGTTTAGGCATCAGCATCGTTACCACTGGAATATTTCCAGGAGCGAATCATCATGTGCCTTTGTCGATTTGAAAAAAGATGGCTTAGTAAACAGGGTTAGGATCCTGTCGACTAGGACTTTTCGAATTTATAAGTTATAAGGGTCTCGTAAAGTTATTTCTCCCTACGAGTCATGAGGATCTCGTAGGTGTATTTTCTCCTTAGAAATCGTGGGGATTACTAAGTCTATGTTCTCCCTTGCAAGTCGTAAGGATCTTGCAAGAGTGTTTTCTCCTTATAAGTTGAGAGAACTTACATGTGTCATTCACCATATGGGGACATTTCGCGCCATTAGTGGAACTCGGTGAGGGCTATATTTATTTGTGCCTGTGGATTGTATACAAGAGCCAATATTGGACCACCTGTAGGGCAACTTAGGGAATGTGATGTCTTAAGAACATGTTTGGATCCCAATAGCTAAAGGGTTTTGAATCCTATGAGCCGTGAGGGTCTCATAGGGAGAGTTCTCCTTACGAGTCGAGAGGATCTCGTAAGTGAAAATTTTACGAGATTACGCCCTTCCGGGTTTTCACAAATTCGCCGGTAGCCCTGCTATTTTTACTCACGGCGCCCTTTTGGGTTTTCATCCGTGCCCATTTTACTTGTGGACATACCGTTTTTTTTAACGATCGCGCCCTTTTGGGTTTTCACAAACTCGCCGGTAGCCCTGCTGTTTTTACTCACGGCGCTTTTTCGGGTTTTCATCCGTGCCCATTTTGCTTGTGGACAGACCCCTTTTTTTTAGACCCATCTGTTTGCCAATGGGACTTAGGGGTGACTTCACCACTGGAGTAGTTGTGTAGCCAGTGGGACTTGAGTTGCAGTCTTCGCCGTTGGGGCTTCGATTGCAATGTAGATCTCAAGGGTGGAGATTGCCGTTTTGGAGACGACGTGCTAGTTTATGGACATTCTGGTCCATTATCGCTAATTTTGGGACAAAGTTCTAGTTTAAGGACCTCTCGGTCCGATGTCGCCATATTTGAGGCGAGGTTCTAGTTTAATGACATCTCGGTTCGGTATCGCCGTTTTTTTAGACGAAGTTTTAGTTTAAGGACATCTCGGTCCGATGTCGCCATATTTGAGGCGAGGTTCTGGTTTAGGGACATCCCGGTCCGTTATCGCCATGTTTGAGGCGAATTTCTAGTTTAAGAATATTTCGGTCCGGTGTTGCCATGTTTGAGGCAAATTTTTAGTTTAAGGAAATTTCGGTCCGTTGTTGCCATGTTTGAAACAACAGAGCTTCTTTGTATACTACTCTCAGAGTTTTTGACTCAGGAAGATAGCGAGCGGAGACGAGCATCATCATCTATCATTGACCTAGGTCATGACTCGTTAGGCGTAGTATTTTTTGAGAAATCGGCCGTTTATTGGCTGAAAGGGTCTTTCGCCATGCATATCCATGAGCAGGTAGGCTCCACCTTGGTAGACCTTGTCTATGATGTATGGGCTTTCATAGTTTGGCTCGAATTTCCCCCATTTTGCATGATTGAGGATCATTGGTCTTTTGACGACTAGCACGAGCTTGCCTTGGCGGAATGTTCTCGACCTTGTTAGTCTTTCGTATGACCGTGTCATCCTTGCCTTATAAGTCTTCGGGTTTTGCTGTGCTATAAGGTGAGTTTCGTCGAGGGCAATTTCCTCAGGGATTTTTTTCTTTCCCTTTGTCTTTTTTGCTCGAACCCTTGTTTGTAGGTTCGATGTTCTTTTCAGGCAGCATGCGGCTATGCAGCTGAATGTTCTCACAGTTCTTCTTCTCCTCTTCTTTTTCGGAGGTGGAATCCATGAAGAGAGGGCTGAGGGTTGTTTCTGTTGGAGATAGTGCCCTCAGAGTCAATTATTGGATCACAGGCACGTGATTGCAATGATTGAGGGAGGACCTATCCCGGTAGGACAGTCTTACTCGAGATGATAGTATGCTATCTGGTTTATCTTTATCATCGTGTACTGCTTTAGGTGACCTGACATGTCGCTATTACACGTTGATAGAGCCCTTAGGATTCTTGCTTGACGACCAGCAGTATGATGGCGATCATGTACGTGGGAGCTGGGGTCTATAAGCACATCCTTAAAAGGTCCCTAGTCGTGGGAGTTTCGAGACTGGGTATCGATACTCCATTAGTAGACTAGTGTATACAGTCGAGACCCCGACGAGGGGCGGTGGCCGGTCTCACAAGCCACTGGTGTCAGTTGGTTCACCTAAGATGTATACAGGTGCTCATTGGGTTATGAGTACACCGGACAGGACTCGCCGGGAACCTGCTAGTTGGGCTTATACCTGACGTCAGATAGCAGTTCCCAGGTGACATGTGTACAGGTTAGTTCATCGACCTGAGGATCGTCATTTGTCTCGTGTGAGTTCCCACTGTGCTTTGATTACTACCCTACCACGGCTCAAAGGAGTCGTGCAAACAGGTTTTAGTTGGGTACAGTCCCGAGCCACATGGAGGCAGTGAGCGGATCTTCAGGGGTTCGTCTCTCCCGGTATTGGGGGTGAGGTCGCGCTGTGTCTAGGAGAGCCATTACGCAAAGCCCTCGGCCGAGGCAGGAGATTTACTGGTAGGTATTCCAGTAGTATCTCAGGGCGTTCTGGGCTACACTCCGACACGACTTGTACCGCTTTTGGGGGTCTGACTTTTACCAACCCCCTAGGCCCGCCATGCGATACTCATAGACGAACGGACCGGACTGTACGGATATTGTCACTGACAGGCTCAGTAGGGTGTCAGGATGAGTTCGCTCATCGACGTCCCTTTTAGTCAATAGCTGGTGGCCCGTTACGTATTGGCTTATACCTCTGACGTGCTAGTGGTTAAATCCACAGCCATTGTATTGACGAGTCTTTAGAGTCCACCACACTTTCAGTTACTCAGCTTTCGGGCGAAACGCTGTAGAGGCCGTATGGAGATGGCAGGGTCCGATCAGATACGTGCGGTATTGCACGGATCAGGATCGGACAGCTTTGTACTAGTGGCCGTATAGTTATATGGCAGGGTTCGATCAGATACGTGCGGTATTGCACGGATCAGGATCGAACAGTTTTACTAGCCGGCTTTGGTTTAAACCGGTCCTAGTTTAGTACAGTGTAGATTTTGTCTCATTGCATTTGTATCCGGTCGGAATACAGATGCGGGTGTGTATGCACAGTGTCGGGGGTTTTTCCTGTAATTTATTACGGGACCAGTTTTCTGGAGTTGCCAGTTTGCATTCCGTTCCGGCCGGTTTTCCTTTGTTCTTTCCCGGCCGGACTTTTCCGATGGAGGGGGTAATTTGCAGTTTTGCAAATTACACTTTGTGGAGGGTTTTCTTGCATAAAGATTTATTATGATAGCTTTCATATCTTTTCTTCCATTACTTGCATTTAATGAGAAAAGAAAGGGTATGGTTTGATGTAAGTTTTGTTATCATGATGTCTTTGATGTGGTCACCTCCTCTCTTGCTCCTACACTCACCTCCCTTTTTGCATTATGTTTTCTTCCTCCACCATTCACATTCTCACTTGAAGATGATAAGTTTTTCATGGTTGTGAGAAGAAGAAGAGAAAGTCTTTCATGGTTATGAGAAAAGAGAGTAGAAGAAAAAGAAAGAGAGAAAGAAAAAGAATGAGAGAGTTCATTTCATCTTCTTCTTCCTAGAAAATTGAAAGTACCAATTTTCTTTACCTCTTCCTCCATCCATCAATGGCAACTACATAAACTCCAAGAGACAAAGTTTCTACACTACTTCCTACAGCAAATCTTGAGCATGTCGAGTTGCCGGCTTCATGCTCGAGTTGCCTCGGTATTGAGGCGGGAGCCCGTAAAAGACGAAGGCGATGTGGTGCCCTTTCCGGCGAGGAGGCGACGATGTGGAGCCAACCTTTTCCGCAGGAGATCGGGATGATGAAGAGAAGACCGGAGGACTCGGATCACTCGGTATACTTCTCACCCTATCTCTTGATTGCTAGCGTAGGTTAATGGTTAACGATCCGGGTTTTCTTTGTCCGCGGTAGCGCCGGTTTCCGAGTAAGGAAAATTTTTGATTCCGCATTTTGGCCTCGAGTACGAGGCCGGGGCGCTGCCGTGGCGCAACATGGTATCAGAGCCACGCCATTAACCTTACCTAGCTTCGTTTGATGTGTTTGCGTTTCCGATCGACCGAAATTTCCAAAAACCGTATTTTATTGCACATCAGTTTCTGTCGAAATTTTTTGGAGTCTAAAAATTTTTCAGGTGGTCTCAGAATGATGTGCAGGGAGTTCTAAGAACTCTGAAAAAAACGACAAAGTGAACCCTTACTTGGAGCGCGGAAGCGCGGCAATACCCCCATTTCTGCCGCACTTCCGCCGCACTATGGTGGGCCCACTTGATCATTTTTCTTCAGTTGTCTTATGGGATGAAAATAGGGCTTTTGGGATATTAAAATTGGGCCAGTTATTTCTGTGAGTGCTACAGTTTTCTTTTGGGGCCCGCTTGTTAATTATTTGATCGATCGGATATTTTAAACACATTATTTCACAGTATTTACATTATATCTGCGACCGTGAATATCACTCGATCGGTAAATCCGGTCTAACTGCTATAGCCCGGTTAGACGGATTTGCGAACGTGACTTTCACGTTGATGTTCTATGTTTATGCTGTGTTGTTGCGGATCGGTCGGTGGGGATAGCCTGGATGCAATGCTAGTACAGTGCTGTTGTATTATGTACATTTGATATTGCGGGGCGAGCGTCCGACATGTGGACTGCCGTCACTGCCTGTTTGTATTATTCTTTTGGGGCACGACCTGGTTGCGGTCGATGTACCCGGTGTATGTATTTTTTACTTTCTGTACTAGGTTTGCCCCGCGGTGGGGTGCACGGATGGCCGGGTTCTGGAGGGCAACAAGCCCGCATCTCATGGCATTGGGACGGAGGGGGCTTCACTCCAGGATTGGCGGGCTATTCGCCGCACTCGTAGGGGGTACAGGTTGACCCAGGAGGGGTGCCCAAGTTACCGGATTCCGTGAAGTGCTGGGTGGTCCATTCACGGTGCTGAAGGGGGCTGCCTCGCTTCAGGTTTTGGCGGGTGACTTGCCGCACCTGTAGGGGTCTAGGTTTTCATTGCACAGGCTATCCACACGACCAGGGGAACGTCGGGTTTCCGCAGCGGCTCTGTGAAACCCGGGGCTTCCAGATATCTGTATTGTTCTGTGATGCTGTACATTTCTGTGATGTTGCATTTTATTCACGCCTTGAGCGAAATACTATATATTGGTATATATATTAGTAGATGTTGTATATGTTTTACATCCGCGCTAGTCCAGTCCCCGCTCTGCCGTTAGTTAGCTAACCTAACGGGTGATGACGGGACCCAGTGGCGAATGCGGATGGCATATACGTACGTCAGTATATTTTCGTTCTTTGTGGTGTGATTAATTGATGGGACTGCGTTGATTCGGATCAATGCAAGATAAACAAACCTAATCTGATGTTGTTGGAACATTTTTCAAAAAGCTGTTATTGCAAGGACGTTCACTTTTGTTTTGCATCGTGGTATTCATTTGGAATATCCTGCTCCTCAGTCGACGAGGCAAGGGCCGAGATCCCTTCACCGGGAGTGACCCCTTGGACAGAAGTTTGCGTCAGGGCATTAACTTCACTATAGCCGATTACTTTTGCTTTGCATCGTGGTATTCAGTTGGAATATCCTGCACCTCATTCTACGGGGAAAGAGCCGAGATCCCTTCACCGGGAGTGACCTCTTTAGTAAAGGTTTTCGTCACTATATTTTATAAAAGGCTATGCAGTTCCTTCAACGATATCAAGTTCTTTACGTTAAAGGTTTTTCGCCAAAAACCAGCCGTAGCCCTCCGTCATTTCCTACAGGTATTATTTGGTATTCGTGCTGCGTTTGTTGACCTAGTCAAGACGTAGTGTTCGGTAGCTAAGTGGTACTTGTTTGTTGCATAAGTGGGATTGGTTAAGACAGTCGTGCGGCCTTGTTGACCTAGTCAAGGGCACGTACGGGTGGGTTTAATGCAATCCAGAATAATGACGGGTTGAACTTGACTGGCGGTTTATGGTTTGTTGACCTAGTCAAGGTCATAAACCGCTTGGGGTAAAAATCACATCGGGAGTTTCAAAAGAACTGAAACTTGCCAGGCATGCGCATACCTTCTGGAGTGTGGTGACGTGAGTGGATTCCGTCACGTTATCATGCGATGATAGTTGGATCCCGATTCCCACTGATGAGTTGGTTTACTCCTCGGGTGATCCTGACTAATTCTTCTTTCAGGTTTGGAGGAGAATTTGAGGTACAGTGGGAGGTTTCCAGATTAGACAAAGTGATAACCATTCTGATCTAGGTTAGAGTGCACGCTGAGTGTTTCTTTTCTCTCTCTCTTTGGCAGCGACCATTGACCCGACCCTAAGACTATGACTCAGTGACCAAGTTGACCGAACCTTCTTAACACAGGCTTTTGGATTGTCAGAGTTGCAGACCTCTTTGCCACTCCTACTTTTACCCTTTTCTCCAGGACACCCCGTATTACTACGAACGCCCACTTCCATTGGACAAAACCATCGTATGGTTATATACGAACTCGAAGGACTTCGAGGATGGTTTCCGGTTTTGGAGAAAACGAATAGGATTATTCAGTTGTCTTTTCTTTTCACCTTCTCTCAGGTTGCGAGTACTCCTTGGCTTAGGAGTAGTACACCTATTACGCAGATTGGATAGTCTTCTTCCAAACCTTAGGCTGGTGCCGAACGGTGGGGAATGAAGAAAACCAATTAGCCTAAACGGTGTGCAGAAGGTATTAAGATTAAGACAAAGCAAGGGATTAGTAGGAGGGCAAAGTAAATTGCGACCGATATTCACGACCAAACCAAGTATTTCTTCGCAAATCCTAAATCACCTTTGTATTTCTCCAGGACACTCCGTATTACTACGAAGATCCCAGTTTATTGGATAATCCATCGTATGGTTATATACGAACTCGAAAGGAACTTGTTCCAGTTCGGGGATGGATCCTAGTTCAGGAGAAATAGGAATAAAGTACATTCAGGTGTCTTTTATCTTCACCTTCTCTCGCGTTGCGAGTGCTCCTAGGATTAGGACAGTACACCCTTTATGCCTTTTGGATAGTCTTCTTCCAAACCATAGGCTGGTGCCGAACGGTAGGGAAGGAAGAAAACCATTTAACCTAAAGGGGTGTACAGAAGGTAATGACTAAAGACACATAAAGGGATTTAGAAAGATGGCAAAGAATTATACGGTTATAGTTGTGAATCTTGATAATGGAAGAGGCATTACTAGGAATACCAGGATACCCCGACGAAACATTCCAATGTTTCAGTTTCACTGTGTACTGTTAATAGAAAACTGATTTCCCGATTAAACACTTACTCCAGGGTATGTATTTACCAGGTATGGTTCTCACATCTGTATGGTTTTACAGATGTTGAGTGGGAGTAAGTTATTGGGAATTGGGTGATCATCCTCACTATATCGGGATTCATTGTAATCGGTGATATTTGAGGAAGTCACCTGGGTTGTTTGCCGGACGGCAATTTTTTGGTTTTGAATATCCGCGGTTATGCACCAATTTCAAATTGATATATCTGTACGTCTATTTTCATAGAGTGAGATATACCTTTTGATATTATGTCGATGACATTTACCTATATCAGTGGATGGTTAGGTAAGGAGCATTAAACAGCGGTGTAATTCTTCTTAACCATAAGTACAGTTTTCAACCTACGACACACAGTGAATGAGTTATTAGACTCAAGGGACTTATACAGAGTATTGTATGTCGTCCAGGGTCCATCAGGACAGAGGGGTTGGTCCTCATACTATATTCTGTTTACTTTTAACTTCTCTAGTTCTTAGACATGTGTTTCGTAGAAACACAGGGTCTAAGTTTTGAGGAGTTATAGGTATTTGAATACAGTAGAGAACCAAGTATTGCAAGTATCGGGATTCTTCAAAGTGATCGAAGATGTAGATACTTGTGTATGGTATTCAGTTGATAGTAATGATAAAGAGAACTTGCTTCTCTTTCAGGTCACTCATAATTGGAAGCATTCCTAAGTTGAGTAACGCTGATCGGCCTCTCTCCATTTAGTTGACATGCACTGGAGACAGCTGCATGATTTGAATCTGGTTCAATTAAATCAGTGCCTCTGGTTCTATATTGGATATAGAACAGTTCATATCTTAACGATGTTAAGGTACGGGGAGATGTCCGGCTTATGCTTAAAACCAGACTCCGGATAACTCAAGGCACGTTTCTGTAATGGCTGTTTGTGGGTTGACCCAGGCTATGACGAGGGTTGACTTTCTACCATCTGGCAGATCAATAGAAATATTGTTCTAGACTCGCCACAGTTTTATTAAAAATGGATTTTTTTTCAAAAACAGTAGTGGGAGTATGGTAGAACTGGAAGTGATTCCAGAACCGCAAACGATTACTGAAGATTTGATAAGGAACCTAAAGATTCAATCTGATTTGACATTCCATTGCCACTCCGCAGATAAGGTGGGTAACTTCAGGCACCCGAGAGGTACTCCGGTAGCCTCAAGGACGGTGACAGGGAAGTTCTTGTTTACCCACACTTGCCATTGTTGTTGTTCCAGGCTGCGAGACCTGGTAGGAGGATGAGTATAGCGTCGTTCTAAACTAGCTTTGGAATTGCACGTCTATATGACTCTGGCAGAGGGTTGTCGTAGTCAGTGGGAGCAGCGGAAGCATTGGTGGACTTCATGCTTATATCTATTTGTAGACTAAAGCAGAAATAGCGGAGATAGATCATCCATTTCTGATGTGACAGTCATAGGTTTGACGTCATCAGAATAGGGGATGGATCTGTTGAGAAGGTAGTAGGAAGTGATATTCCTATACTACGATCGGTTATACTTAGGTCGTCACACAGTGGTTTCTCCACAAGGGACTTGGATATTATATCAGACATACTGGTTACTAGATCTATGGTTTTAGATCTAGATTTGGGTGGTTTCCCAATCTGGGTACCTTGACAGCATTCTATGAGTATTTAGAATGGACGACTCCTGACACGGTAGTGCACCTGCAGTTGATGGAGTCACCCTCTCTAAAGGTGTCTTATAGACTAAAGGGGAGAGGGATACTCATGATTGGCAGATCACTTGCTTAGGCAATTGAGTCAATCATGAGATGTCAAGTACCGCACCAGATGTTGTTCTTGCACTAGATGCAATAAGTTGATATTGATCCAATCCTGGAAAAACAGTCGGAAGCAGTTTTAGAACATAAGTGAATGTTCTAGGGATATGATAACGGCAGCCTCCTTTAGGAGACAGTTATCATTCCAGGCTTCCAAGGTGACATGGACGACAAGGAGGTTGTCAGAGTTATAGTTTTCCTTCTGAGGAGGGGCAGTATTTTGGACAGGTGGTCCAAGGCAATACTGAGGGAGGCATGGCGCAGGATACTGATTAAGTTCAGTTGTTGATACAGTCTAAGAAGTTTGGATTTGGAGTTCATTTATGAGCTAGGTCCCATCAGACATCCAGACATTCTAAGACAGGTATTGCTCATTTCTGGAGATGGCTTTCTCCGGGAACTTGAGATATAGAGAGACATAGAAAGAAACATCACAGCGGATCCACTCACTGAGGCTATTCCTCGAACGCAATAGTTTCGCAAACGAGCTTTGTGAGACTGATTAGTAGAGGAGTTGGGTGTTCGGTATCACACAGGCTGTGAGTATGCGACATCGCAATAATTAGCCTTGAGTGCAAGTGGGAGATTGTTGGAGATAGTGCCCTCAGAGTCAATTATTGGATCACAGGCACGTGATTGCAATGATTGAGGGAGGACCTATCCCGGTAGGACAGTCTTACTCGAGATGATAGTATGCTATCTGGTTTATCTTTATCATCGTGTACTGCTTTAGGTGACCTGACATGTCGCTATTACACGTTGATAGAGCCCTTAGGATTCTTGCTTGACGACCAGCAGTATGATGGCGATCATGTACGTGGGAGCTGGGGTCTATAAGCACATCCTTAAAAGGTCCCTAGTCGTGGGAGTTTCGAGACTGGGCATCGATACTCCATTAGTAGACTAGTGTATACAGTCGAGACCCCGACGAGGGGCGGTGGCCGGTCTCACAAGCCACTGGTGTCAGTTGGTTCACCTAAGATGTATACAGGTGCTCATTGGGTTATGAGTACACCGGACAGGACTCGCCGGGAACCTGCTAGTTGGGCTTATACCTGACGTCAGATAGCAGTTCCCAGGTGACATGTGTACAGGTTAGTTCATCGACCTGAGGATCGTCATTTGTCTCGTGTGAGTTCCCACTGTGCTTTGATTACTACCCTACCACGGCTCAAAGGAGTCGTGCAAACAGGTTTTAGTTGGGTACAGTCCTGAGCCACATGGAGGCAGTGAGCGGATCTTCAGGGGTTCGTCTCTCCCGGTATTGGGGGTGAGGTCGCGCTGTGTCTAGGAGAGCCATTACGCAAAGCCCTCGGCCGAGGCAGGAGATTTACTGGTAGGTATTCCAGTAGTATCTCAGGGCGTTCTGGGCTATACTCCGACACGACTTGTACCGCTTTTGGGGGTCTGACTTTTACCAACCCCCTAGGCCCGCTATGCGATACTCATAGACGAACGGACCGGACTGTACGGATATTGTCACTGACAGGCTCAGTAGGGTGTCAGGATGAGTTCGCTCATCGACGTCCCTTTTAGTCAATAGCTGGTGGCCCGTTACGTATTGGCTTATACCTCTGACGTGCTAGTGGTTAAATCCACAGCCATTGTATTGACGAGTCTTTAGAGTCCACCACACTTTCAGTTACTCAGCTTTCGGGCGAAACGCTGTAGAGGCCGTATGGAGATATGGCAGGGTCCGATCAGATACGTGCGGTATTGCACGGATCAGGATCGGACAGCTTTGTACTAGTGGCCGTATAGTTATATGGCAGGGTTCGATCAGATACGTGCGGTATTGCACGGATCAGGATCGAACAGTTTTACTAGCCGGCTTTGGTTTAAACCGGTCCTAGTTTAGTACAGTGTAGATTTTGTCTCATTGCATTTGTATCCGGTCGGAATACAGATGCGGGTGTGTATGCACAGTGTCGGGGTTTTTCCTGTAATTTATTACGGGACCAGTTTTCTGGAGTTGCCAGTTTGCATTCCGTTCCGGCCGGTTTTCCTTTGTTCTTTCCCGGCCGGACTTTTCCGATGGAGGGGGTAATTTGCAGTTTTGCAAATTACACTTTGTGGAGGGTTTTCTTGCATAAAGATTTATTATGATAGCTTTCATATCTTTTCTTCCATTACTTGCATTTAATGAGAAAAGAAAGGGTATGGTTTGATGTAAGTTTTGTTATCATGATGTCTTTGATGTGGTCACCTCCTCTCTTGCTCCTACACTCACCTCCCTTTTTGCATTATGTTTTCTTCCTCCACCATTCACATTCTCACTTGAAGATGATAAGTTTTTCATGGTTGTGAGAAGAAGAAGAGAAAGTCTTTCATGGTTATGAGAAAAGAGAGTAGAAGAAAAAGAAAGAGAGAAAGAAAAAGAATGAGAGAGTTCATTTCATCTTCTTCTTGCTAGAAAATTGAAAGCACCAATTTTCTTTACCTCTTCCTCCATCCATCAATGGCAACTACATAAACTCCAAGAGACAAAGTTTCTACACTACTTCCTACAGCAAATCTTGAGCATGTCGAGTTGCCGGCTTCATGCTCGAGTTGCCTCGGTATTGAGGCGGGAGCCCGTAAAAGACGAAGGCGATGTGGTGCCCTTTCCGGCGAGGAGGCGACGATGTGGAGCCAACCTTTTCCGCGGGAGATCGGGATGATGAAGAGAAGACCGGAGGACTCGGATCACTCGGTATACTTCTCACCCTATCTCTTGATTGCTAGCGTAGGTTAATGGTTAACGATCCGGGTTTTCTTTGTCCGCGGTAGCGCCGGTTTCCGAGTAAGGAAATTTTTTGATTCCGCATTTTGGCCTCGAGTACGAGGCCGGGGCGCTGCCGTGGCGCAACAGTTTCTTCCTCAGAATCGCTCCCGAAGGTAAGAACTTAGAGTTTTGTCTTTTCCGAACAGGTATCAACCATATGACAGTTGCCAGTCATTTTCTCGCTCGTACTTGTCGCAGCTTTTTGCTGTCGACGAGCTTCACGCTTCGTCCTCTTGAAGTGTTTTTGATGGGAACATATCCTTGCCACAACTTCTGGAAGGCACTGCATTCTTCGATGGGGTAGGTAATCCTCCAATGATATAGGCAGTAGTTTGGATATGAATCCTCTCCGTCGAGGCGTATGACCCCGGAAGTGTTTCCTACCAGAGATGACAGCTTCATTCCCACTGACAGGGCTTTGGAAAACCGCTTCTCTGCCTTGATCCTGCTCTTATTTACAGCAGTTGTGCTTCGGTTTGGTTGGAGTACTTAACGACTCATCCTCGCCGCAGCTTCTTTACCCTGACGTTGACGCTTAGCCTTTTCGTATATGGCCGTTTCGCGTTCTCAGTCGGCTTTGCTTTTTCGAGAGGCTTCGTTTAACAGTCTATCGATCGGGTCTTCTTCTGGCAGTTCCGGGGATTTTGGCGCCGATCCTGCCCCCAGTTCCTCTGCTTTGTTTTCTGAAGCTGAGGGCACTTCTTCGTCATTTAACGACGAATGGAAAACCATGTGGCAACTTGCTATATAGTCTTCGGTTTCTGATGAGTCATTTTCCTCATCGTTGTCACTCTCTTCGTTCTCAAGAATATGCTTGAGGAACTCTTCAAGGGTGACTGGTGTTCGCGCCTTCTGGTTGTACTCCTCCAATGCACCAATATACTTTTATAGGTCTGTGCATTTGTCGTCATACTCGGCAGGTTGCACAGGCTTCTTGGTCTTCTTCTTTTTCTTCGAAGATTTTGAAGGCTCGACTTAGGGATTTTGCCCTTTATCGACAGTTTTTGGTACGGGACGCGGTTTCAGCATCCCTTCAATAATTTCCAGCTCAAGTAGGATTCTCCACCTGACTGCCGGACATGGCTGAAGATCTTTTAGCATTCTTTTGGTTTTAGCTGGAAGAACGACTTCCTATGGAGCTTCTTCCACGAGTGAGCATGATGCCCCTGTCTTATCCACCTTTTTAGGAGTGTTCTTCTGAGGCGGGTTCACCCTCCAGTTCTCAGACAGCGCGAAATTCCCCTGTTGATACCGGTCCTCGACCCAGTTCTTGAAGACGTAGAAATCCTCGATTGGGTGGCTCACCATTCTGTGATAGGAGCAGTAGTTAGGGTTGTTGACGTCACCGGGTTGCGGTGGACGCCGTGGGACTGGCAATGTGATGAGTTTCTTGCGCACTGTCTGCTCGAATAGTCTCCTCGTCTTGTCATGGGGAAACGAGTAAGCAATTCCTAGCCTTTCTTCCAGTGATAGGCGCAGACGCATGTTGTTTTGGAGAGCAACCGGTTTTGGGTCACTCTGTTGCTGTTGAGTGTTAGCAACGAAGGCCGCTTTCCCTTTACCCTTGGCATTTTGAAGGTCCATTTCTGAGGAGGAAGGCCCGTAGCCCATTTGGTCCATTTGGGCCAGCTTGTCGATCAGGGCCTGGAAGGTAGTCGGCTTGAAGAACGTCATGAACTGGGACACATTCGTTTGTAGATCTAGGGTTCCAATAAACATACCTACAGTAGGGGATTCTTCGATGCGTTGTTCGCACTTTGACCATAAGTTCCACCACCGGATCGCGTATTGGACCTAGGTTTCTCCCAGTTTTACCCTGGCTTTGATTAATGCCATGATCGGGGTGCGCTCGCTTGCGCTGGAAAACCACTGTGTGAACAGCAGTTCCATTTCCGTAAATGTTCTCACGGAGTCATTTAGGAGCTCCGAGTACCATTCAAAAGCCGTTCCTGTCAAGCTGCCGACGAACTGGCGAAGCAACAGTTTGTCGTCGCCTCCAGCATTGCCGCACAAAGCTTTGAACTGAGTGACATGCTGGTGTGGATTTCCTGTCCCATTGTACACATGGAATTTGGGGATCGTATATCCCGGCGGGTACTTAATTTGATCATACCATCCTGGATACGGTCGCCCAGTTCTGACAATTTGGCCAGCCGCTTCATTCGCTTGATGAGCTCGTATTTGTTGAGATATATAATCATCAAGAGTAGCCTTGGAGATTGTTTCCTCCTTGGACACTGATAGCGCCGGAAGGGGGTTTGATATTTCCCCTCTGTCGTCCTCAATGATTATCGGTAGATCTTCGGCTGGAGGCTATGGCTAGATCATCATTCCAACCATGTCCTGGAACAGAAGCGCCATTTGTTTTATGTTAGCAGCTTGTTCCACGGCTTCCTTATCCTTCCTTGAAAGGACCTTTCGCAGGAACTCTGTATCGGTCTCCTGCTCTTGGCGTTGTTCGCTCGCTGATTCCGGACTTTTTTTGTCCGATGAGTGCTGCCATTTTTGTCAGCATCTCTTGTAGCTTTTGTTGTTGCTCCTGAGATTTCGTCAACAATCGAGTTAGCGGCCGATGACCTACGGAAGCACGACTTTCCTCTTTCTTGGAAGCCATGTAAACCGTGTGCATGATCATGCCCCCAGACCTGGGGCGTTTGGGTCAACCGCCTTTGGAATTTACCGCCGGCGGTGGGAGTTTCTCCAGCTTCACCCTTTAGTAGGAGGTCGAAGTTGAATGAGACTTTGTAACAGGAACCCATCTGGAAGAAGATGTCCCTTGCTGTATGACGGAGGGGTAGCCTTTCTCCTGCCGAACCTTCATTTTCTTCAGTCGACGAGAGTAGTCTTTATAGATTACAGAGTCTTAGACTTTCCGCCAGACCCTGTGAATTTGGGAGGATAGCCGTTGGTGGGACTGCTCCGGTTTTGTCTGCATTATGGCTTCTACATGGGGGAGATTTCTTAAGCACCGGGGTTGGAGAGTTCTTTCGCACTCTCCTAAGAAGATCAAAACTGTTCCCGGTTAGAACAGCAGCGTCAACTTCCACCATTGGAGCCAGCGGAGTGAATCCAGAGGAGGAGTTTCCCCCAGCTTTTCTCACTCGGCGCCAGTGGCGACGTCGAGCGTGTCTTGCAGACGGGACCGCCTCAGTTTTGGAAGCGGCTGTGGCTTGCCCCTGGTTTTGTTGAGGAGCTCCAGCAATTGTCAGCCTGTTAAAGACCGACGTCCTTGGCAAGATTTGATTGAAGACGGTCAGCCTCTTGAGGACCGATCGTCTGACTGGTGAAGCACTTTTAACGGCTTCATTTGCAGCAGGAGTTGGGACGGCTATCCTTTTTAGGGCAGCCCCTTCAGGTACGACGAGCCTCCTTGTGAGCCCGTTTTGGTTCTGACTCAGCCTGTTGAAGACTGAGATGTCTGAGCTTCAGCTCAGCCAGTTGAATACTGAGGCATCGGATTTGGATGGCCCGTTAAGAGGGGCTGTTGTGGTTGCAAGTCGATCGAAGACCAACTTCTTGGGAGCTTCAGGTTGCGGCATTGATGCACCGACGCTCATTGGTGGGAGCATGGTCCCAAAGAACAATCCGGTAATGGCTTCTGTTACCTGCCCCACCGGCATTGAAAAGATGGAGGCTGCATTGGGCCCGTAAGTCACTCCTCCAGTTGGGGTGGAGCGAGAATTGTTGTTGCAAGTTGTGCAGCTGGAAGCCATTGATGTTCACTTCTTCTGCACAGAAACAAGACACCAAATCTTAGTATCTCGAATCGAAAGGAAACCATAGTAAACCGCGATTTTGATCGCGAACACGATACACGAAGTGTAGAGTGGAAAAAGGAAAATGTCTCACCGGGCATGCCAGAATCTGTTCACTGCCGGAAAACGGACCGGGACGTCGGGACGTCCGGCCTGAATCCTGGGGGCATATACTATTTGGATTTATCCGTCCACCTCTCCAAATATGCCAAGTTGATTTATGGCACCGTACATCGGAGATTTGGACAGACGCGACCGTTGTAGCAGACTTCATCAGATTCTCCCTAATTTGTGAGGGTTTTTTGATTGTGGAGACGCTCTTCACTGCAGGTGCAAGCCTCTGCGGTTAATTACGTTACCGCATCGCGATAACCACTTTCTCCTGCTCTGGAAGTTCACTTCGTGTCGTGTGTGTTTTTGTTTGTTTAGGATCCCCGTGGATTGTATACGGAGACTGATTTATGTTGTCGCCCGTTGGACGTGGATTAATCCAAATCCGTATATTTTAGATTTGGGGTTTTTATTTAAGGACCGTTAATTTATTTTGAGATTAAGATCGAATTAAATGTATGTGAGCATTTGGGGTTCGATTTGTTTTTGTTAAGGATACATTAGTCCAATTTGAGACTAAGATCCACTTAACGCGGTTTCAGGATCATTTTTATTTAGGGTCCAACAAAAGAGCGTTTGGGCTCTATTATTTTAGTTTAAGCATGTTTCGGTCCATTATCGCCATTTTGGAGGCGGATATTAGTTTAAGGACATTTCGGTCCGTTATCGCCATTTTGGAGGCGAATATTAGTTTAGGGACATTTCGGTTCGTTGTTAGTTTAGGGACATCTCGGTCCATTATCGCCATTTTGGAGGCGAATATTAGTTTAGGGACTTCTCGGTCCTTTATCCATCTTGCGCACACGTGTATTTGTTACGTGAAGAAGCGAATAATGGTGGTATAGAATGCATCCAATTTGGGGTGCGATCCGATTTGAGGTGTGCACGTTAATTTGGAAGTGCATCAACGTGGGATGTATCATTCCCAGTCTTGATGAAGTTTTATATCAAGTTGGGACAAGAAAGGAGTTATTGGTTGTCGGGACCTGCCACCTCTCTGAAGACGTTGAAGAATTACAACGACATATATCAGAGGCGTGGAGAGATGTACCATTAAACCAAATCACGTGTTTGAAGGAAAATGGGGTTATTGTGGCCTTAAGAATTTTTTTTAAGGATACGTTAGTCCAATTTGAAACTAAGATCCACTTAACAACATTTTAGGATCTTCTTTATTTAAGACCTAGCAACAGAGCATTTGGACCCATTTGCAAGATTTTAGCAATTTAGCCAATTTGGACTTTAGTCTGCTTAGTCTCTCATCTTTTCTGAAAAATTGCTAAGCACTTGTTTGGGCTCTGTTTAATCAGTCCCCTTTTTATGCAAAAAGTATTGAGCACTTATATGAGTTCTAATACCCACATATGATCATGGGGAACTTTCATTCATGGGGATTGCCCAATAAGTATTGAACACTTTACTCTTTTTGTCTTTATATGGAATGCTAGGTACTCTTTATGGCGTCCACGTGGAGAGCACGTGAGGTGCTGGGCACTGCCCAATGAGTGTTGAACACTCAGCCGTTTTGGGCTGCTTGTGAAGTGCTAAGCACTCTTTTTTTCTTTTGTGTCGCACACGTGGGGAGCACGTGAGGCGCTAGGCGCTACCTAGTAAGTGCTAAGCACTCTTCCCTTCTGTGGCGCCCATGTGAGGAACACGTGCGGCGCTGGGCGCTGCCCAGTGAGTGCTAAGCACTCTTCTCTTTTGTGGCGCCCACGTGAGGAACACGTGCGGCGCTTGCTCATTGTCATGACCCGAAATATTAGCTCGTGACCGGCACTTAAATCACGCCACGTCTAAAGGCGTAACGTAATTCAAGTAAGCCGAAACCCAGAAATCTAAACCTTTTTAAGAAAATAAAAGAGGTGAAGTTTTGAAATAAAGGTATAATGAAATCAAATTTTCTTAACTGCATAGAAAAGGAACATGAAAAATGCAAGTGGAATTTATTAGTTTGAAAACATGTTTCGTCTTTTAAAAATTTGGGCAGCACCTCCTTTGTATATTTTGATCCAAAATCACAATACAAGATAATAATAAAGGCATCCCCAAGCGGGAGCTAGCTCTTCGCCAATCGACGGATCCACAACCACGCAAAGCATAAATAAGTATACGACGCCCAACGGCGAAGTTCACCACAAAAGATAAAGAAATAAGCAAGATATCAAAACCACAAGTAGCGGAAATACCCTCGCTCTGAGTCTCGCAACCACAAAACCCACTAAGTCTTATTACTTATACAATTACTAATTTGATTGATGGAGTTGACTAGAAACAATATGAATAAAAAATACAAGAGTGTGTACGATTCAAATGTCCCACCTATCAATGCAAAACACCCGAATGCAACTGTGTGCCAGCGAAGCCGCTACTGATCCACGCGGTCAACCTGCAAGAACTGTGGCACAACGGGGGGGAGTTGCCAACTTGTGAGTAGAAAACATCAACAAGTAGAAATCGAATAAACAACAACTCCTAGGTCAACTATATCATAAAGGTAATACAATGATATCTAGGGTGACCGTATTTATATATGTGCCAACACTAAAATCAATGTCTATCAATATATGGGTATCATCTACCATATAATCAATGCCTGTATGCATGTGGGTCTCGTCCAACCATATAATAAATGCCTGTATGCAAGTGGATCCTGTCCACGTGTCAACCAATGACACAACATCATCATGCATGTAAATATCATAAAAGCATATGCATGAAAATATAAGAATATAAATCAACATGTGTCCCGCGCGACACATCAAAATCATGGAACCTGAGTGTCCAGCATCGACACTCGAAAACATCATGAAACCCGTGTCCAGCATCGACATGTAAATCCTCATATATCTCAGGCACCGCATCCTCAGATCGGCCCTCAGGCGCCGCCTACTCTGGTCGGCCCTCATATCTATCTCACTACTCCGGTCGGTATCCTTCGGATAACCGCCGAGTATAAATACTATCACCGGTAGGTAGTGCCCCCCTGCCAGGCTTACTGTCTAACACTACGAGTCTTCTCGTCCTGGGGTACCTCACCGGGTCCACCATGTACCCGCAGACGGTGCCTACCGCACCTCGAATCGGGTTTCACATGCCACTCTCAGAACCGAGAAAACACATGGTGGACACACTGAAATATCATATCAAGAGAAACCGGGTTTTTAAAACAATACATACTTTCTTTTGAAATAACCACGGTTCTCAAATCCAGAAATCTCATGAAAACAGCATATCTCAATGCGTATAATCATAAAGCATGATGTATGCGACATGTGGTAGAAATGTAAGCATATCCGTATATCATGCAATATGGAACAGTAATATGCACATATCAAGGGAAAACCGCTCTTTTAAATGAATCCAGTTTTAAAATATATCCTACGGTCCCAAGTTCTCCAAAGTCCAATGCAACATCGTATAAAGGTGCATATGCAACAATAGCAAGTAAATTATGCAATGAGTCATATCATGATGCAGCAATCCTACTGTGTAGTGACATGGCAATTATTGATGATGAAGTGTGTGAACTGGCAAATCTGTGTAAGTGTAACATACGCATCATCGATAATGGTGTGGGTGTACTAGCACAGGTATATTCTATGCAATGAGAATAACATGAATGCAGCATAATGTAAATCATCAGCTAAAAGCTATAAGGTATACGTATCTACATGATCGAGTCGGTGAATCTATCAATCGGCATCCAGCCACAACACTACGTACGATATAATCTATCGTACGGCAACCTCTAGTCAAGGGTAAGGATCAATCGTCATAAAACTCATCACGTACGGAAAATCATCATACGGCGTCACAAAACCATTGGGGATCCTATCATCCTATATGACAATGAGGAGTACGGACCTAACGTCTCGTATGACATATCACACATGATTCACAACATATATACATATATATATATATATATATATACCTACGTCCCAGGTCACATCCATAACAAACTCATATCAGGGGACCGGCAAAGGTATGAATCATCTAAATCGACTCGTATCCGTATACCAACATATCATCAAGTCATCAAATTACATCGTATATTCTTTTCATCGCATTTATATCTCACATCAAGTCAATATATATATACATTCTACCCTATACATCAAATGTCATGTTACTCTAAAATTCATACTTATTCTAGTGCACTATATATCTACAAGTCGTGATTCACATTCTTTTTTAATATCTTAAAAGCTTTCATGTTATATCTTAACACATATATTCCATCATTCATCTCTAACTATCTTTTAACCATAACCTTAGTTTCCTAATCTAGGTTTCCTCACCCATATTCCATATATATATAAATCGGTTTCCATCAAGTTTGTGGGGGTGCTATACACCATCCACCCGACTTCCCTCGTAGATATAGATCTACTCACCTTGATCTTCGCTTGTTGGAGTCGATGACACCACGCTCATCCTCACCGTCTCAAAGTCCACGTGGGGTACCTACATATCACATATGTCATCGTAAACGAAATCACGCACGAAAACCAAAATGTTGCACGAATCACCCATAGGTTAAAACCTATAGTTTACGCATGCAAGAATAACCAAATAACTCTCGACGATCGACATATAAACGTGAATCGACCGAGATAAAACACAAATACCAATTTCTAGTTCATTAAAATCCGCAAAACGAATTCAGAAACTTGAAAACTTGCTCTAGATTTTACCCCAGGTCAAATTAGCCAAAGTTGCACATATAAAGGGTCTAGTTTACTGGAGAACAAGACATGGACCAAACACGAATGGATTCCACCACACCCTGGCTGCAAATTGCGGCCAGGAAGAATAAATCTGCAGCCAAGTCGAGGGGTTAGGGTCTCGGGTCTTCACGGTATACTCCAAATCACCTGCATATCTCTCTGTGTTTGCTAAATAATTTTCAGGTCACCCGGGTTATAGCAGATACCAATTTCCCATCACAATTTCACAAAATCCAATATCGACAGATTTTCAAGTTCGCATTTGGGGTTTGTATCTATGGTTTCATTTCAATATACCATCACTAAAGGGGTTGTATGGTCTCTACTAAGCTCAATTACACATTTGGATTCAATCAAACCCTAATCCTTTTCTAGAAATTTTCAAGGTCCACAATACTACACGATATCGATTCTAAACTTGTATGGATGCTAAAGGAAATGAAATACAATTCTAATGGTGCAGAAAATACCTCATTTGGCAACTCAAGAATTTTCTTGAGTTGCCCCAAGTCTTCAAAATCCGATTTTTCTTGGTCCAAAGTGTTGCTAGAGGGCTTGTGCACATTTTTAATGAAGTGGGGATGGAGTTTTAAGGTGTTTTTGGTGATGAAGTGGGGTGTTTGAGGAGGGAGGAGGTGGAGGGCAGCAGGCATGGAGGAAGATAGAAGAGGGAATGATGAAGATGGTGAGATGAGAGAATGACCAAGTCAAAATTAACCCCTCACCTCTCTCTCTCATGTCCATGCTTATTTGTTTATTCCTATTTCTTTTATTTTCTTTTCCTTTCATTTTAAAACTAAAACCATGCATGATGAAATAAAAGACCATGTAGGAAAATGTAGAAAAAGTAATATGACATGGGCATGTCATGTGCACAAATCCGGCTTAATACTCGATTAGCGATATTTAATCGCGATTAGCATTAAAATAGGGTATAATTAATTATAAAAAAAATCATAATTTGCTTAATTCATTTAAAACACCCTCATTTCAGTAATTTCTACAATTTTCCAAATTTTTCCCAATTTATCGGTATTTAATTATACCGCACTATTAAAAATTCATAATATTTATTAATTAATTATAAAAATTCCTAAAAATAATATTTTATTTTTCTGAAATGTTACACCCCTTGAGTGCTAAGCACTCTTCTCTTCTGTGGCGCCTATGTAAGGATCACGTGCGGCGCTGGACGCTGGGCGCTTTTCTCCTCTGCTGATAGCATTTTTGCCCATTAATGATCAATAAGATCTTTGTTTTGTAGATCTAAGATCACTCTTCATTTTTAAGAACCAAGTTCTTTTACGAGAATTAGGTTTCTCTTATATGCTTTGTTTTGAGGAATTTGATTCCTAACTCTTTTCTGAATCTTTGATTCTCAAGAATAAGTTCCTCCCGATGAGAATTAAATTCTCAACTTATGGAAGACTTGTCTTGTGGATCTCAGATCTAGAGAAAGAACTAAGTTCTTTGAGAATGGTTAAACTCTTTAGATATGTAAATGAGATGTTTTTATATTTATATATCTTTTTCGTTTACCTAGAGTTTTTAAGGAGGGAGATCTTCTTCCTTGAGAATTTAATTCTTTGTTCTTTTTTTAAGCTTAGGGTTCCTCTCTATCAGACTTGAATTCTTCGGTCCTTTATATAGTGGAGGCAAGTTTGTTAATTAGTTTTGAAGAATTCTCTCATTAAGAGATCCCAATTGATTTGGAGAGTTTTACCCACCATTGGATTTTTGATCCAAGGGTTTCTGTTTTTACGGAACATATTTTCTTGTTTTTAACAAGATTGGGGAAATACTTTTCATATGTGGAGTTTTACTCTGTGAATTGGTGATTTTTAATCACCATTGGATTTTCAATCCGAGGGTTCTCTGTTTTACAGAGGGTATAGAATTTTATTCTATGATCCAACCGAAGGTATCTTTTTTATTTTAGAAAGATTCGGGGAATGTTTTCTCCCCAACTGAATTTAATTCTGTATCTTGAAGATTTATCATCTCCGTTAGATTTTTGATCCAACGAACCTGTTTAACAGAGAGTAGAATTTAATTTTACCTAAGCACCGGCGCTCACGTGTTCCTCACGTGGGCGCCACTTAAGAATTTGGTCCTTAGGGTGGGCATTCTGTGCTTTGCACACTGGCGCCCGTGTGAAGAGCACGTGCTGTGCTACATGAGAGTTTTAACTCTTATTTAATCTAATAGATTCTTTTGTGTTTTGCATACTGGCGCCCGCGTGAGGAGCACGTGAGGCGCCACCATAGGATTTGATCCTATCGGCACTGGCTCCCTTATGGATGGCACGTGAGGCGTTGCCTCATTAATTTTGAACCGAGCTTTACTCTTTTATTGGGGAAACAATTCTCAACCCGGAAGTGTCCTAATAAAAGAATATTACATACAATTTTTACATTAATGAAAATAGAAAAACTCTCATCTCAAGCAAAACCCCCCGGCTATTCAATCACGACGCTCCAATGTAATATATCACAGCAACACATAACATCATCTGTTATCAACGTAAGTAAATATGCGTATCCCGAAAGTCGTTGACGTATAGCAACGAGATCGGCGATACCCTACATATTAAAATTACGGTCGCAGAAAATAAATGAAAACATACAATAATTAGAATCCATATATTCTTAGATATCATAAACCCGGAATATCTCATATCTCGGATTTCATGCCTAACACTTTAAATCTTGCATTTATGTTTCGTATTGAAAACATTTTTCAATAACAAGTCGGGTAATTCAACAAGATTCCCGATTAATGATCGAATGCTCGTCGGGAACTTTAGTAGATTGCCGCACCCCCGGTGCCGTCAACGAAGTGCACTTAGGCGGAACACCATGGTCGCGAGCACCCGACTGGATGCTTTTGGCCTCGGGGTTCTCCTACAGTCACTTGGTCGGGGATATGGGGCACGACTATCTAGTAGTGTTTCCCGGCGACTATCCGCGTACAATACGAGATTGCGACGAAGTTTCAATCCGAATTGAAACTCCATAGCAATCGATCAAAAGAGACTAAAATGAGAGATTTACAAAACACAAACTAGTTTTCACAAAACTAATTAATGTGGATTCCAAATATTGTATCACATATCATTACATCCAGACGATGTTAAACATTTCGATCGATATCTCAAACACCCACAAATCACAGAGATCTCAACACTTGAATCTCACTAAAAATACCCAGAATGTGCCTAATGACCAAATGGAGCAGCACAAGAAAATGGAACCCATAAATCCCTAATCATGCGGCAGAACCGCGGCCAAACATGGGTTCTAGCCGCGGTTCCACGGCGCATTAGTGGAGATGGGGCCTTGAATTTCTTGAGGCTCCATCAAATACCCTACATGATTTTCTGACTATTTTTAATCTGCAAAATATCAACTTATGAAAAAATGGACAGAAACATGTAAAAAATGGGTTTTTGAACTTCGATCGAACATTTTAACGTCGTCAAGACCTTATCTAATGTTCTAACTTGTCTCTGATACCATGAAAGTGTGTCTTAGCACCTCTACTAGGTTTCCACATGCATCAAGCATGCAATTTTAAAAAATCTAGAGGTCTAAGCAACACTAACCTAGAATTGAACTAGAGAATTATGGTTTTTTTGCATGTAAACAAACTTTACACTAAGTGAATAGAGAATACAACCTTTGTAGACCGGTCCTTCACTTCTAAAGCTCCAAGTAGTAGTCTCTTAGCTCCAAGTAGCGGTCCCTAGAACTCTTCTTAGGCTCCACTTGGAGAAAGAAACGAGTTTACTTCGTCGTCTTCGAGGCCGAAGATGATCCACCACCTTGAAGTTACTCTAACTTAAGCTACCTCTTCAATAATCAAGAAATTAGTGAAGAAAACAACCTAATCTTATAGGATAGATGGGAGTAGGTTGATGAAGTAGGAATTTTGCTCACTTTAGAAATCTCTTTCTCGTTTTCTTTTCTCACCTTATGAAAGCCTAGAGAGCAAAAATGAGATGAAGAAGATGAACTAGGGTGAGGGAAAAATCTCAAGAGATAAGTAGAGAGTTAACCATGGGCTCAATATAATGTTTGAGTTATAAAATATCTAGCATAAAAACAAAATTAGCGGAATGGGTCATGGCTTCTACATGCTTCCACAAGCATCTAAGCTATGCTCATTTTCTACCAATTTTGAATTAACTCTTAATAAATAATCACCCAAATATCTTTAGTCTTGGTATGAGTCTCATACACCCATGTCCAATGTATCATCCACCATGACACAATATTTAAACACATATAATATATATCATATATATATTAAATGTATTTAAAGAGAAGAAAATCTTTAAGTGACCACAATATTAGTTAATATATATTAATATATCAAATATAAAAATATATATCAAATTATTTAATCAACACTTGATTCAATAATCCGGTTATATCATATATAACTGACTAATATCATTTATATGTATATCACATTATCGAATCAACACTTGATTCAATAACCCGGTCATTACCACATATAACCGACAACTTATCAATACTATATCAAATCAACATTTGATTCAATAATCCGGTCATATCAAATATATATATATATATATATATATACATATACATATAACATATCATTGAATCAACACTTGATTCAACAATCCGGTTATATCATATATAACCTAACCGATATCGCATATCGTGAGATTAGAATACGGTATCACATACACGAATTTAATCAAGGTCCCGCACATATCACATATGTGCCCTACTTCATTTCTCTTAAGCCAGGAAACCTCTGTGTGGGACTCTAAAGACTCGTCAATACGCCAGTAGGTAATGATTACATCAGTCACTCACAAGCCGTCAGCGGTACTGACTGTATGTAACAACAACCCAGGTATTGATCGAATAGAAGATCAACAAGCAAGGTTGTCCAAACTCCCCGCAAAACCTATAAGCAACACTTACCATACAGTCCGGTCTCTTCATCTGATATGTCGCATATCAAGTCTAGGGGTGAAATCGTTAGACCCCAGTAACTTGATAAGTCATGCCGATGTGTGGCCTATAACCATTCAAGAAACTACTGATAAAACTTACCAGTAAATCTCATCAGCCCTGGCCAGGGACTTACAGTTATAGCCAGTCGAGCATAGAGCAACATCAACTCCCTATACCGGGAGAGACGAAACCTTTCCTATTGCTCGTTTCCTCCATGTGACTCAGGACTGTACCCAAAATCCACCTGTTTGCACGTCTCCTTTGAGCCGTGGTAGGGAGGAAATCAAAGCACAATGGGAACCACACAAGACTCTATGACGATCTCGGGTCTACAGACTAACCTGTACAAGTGTCACCAGAGAACTGCTATCTGACGATAGATATAATACTAACTAGGAGTTCTCGGCGAGTCCTATTCGGTGTACCCATTCTTTAATGAGCACCTGTGTACAATCTTTGATGTCAAACACCAATGGATGTGGGATCAACCATTGCCCCATACAGGGTTAAGAAACGTACACACTAGTCTACTCTGGAATATCAATGCCCTATCTCGATACTCCATCGACTAGGAACGGTTAAAGAATGTGCTTGCGAACTACACAAGCCCCTCTAGTATGATCTGCATCATAGTCCTGGTAGTCAAGCCAATATCCTAAGGGCTTTATCAACATGTATCAGAGAGACATAATAATATAAGTGTACATGTTAAGATAAAGAGCAACCAGATAGCACACTATCATGTCGAGCAAGAAAGTCCTCTCTCTCCCTCCCTCTCTCTCTCTCTCTCTATATATATATATATATATATATATATATATATATATATATATGTCCAAGCATCTATTATAATATACAATAATGTACAATAATGGCCTCTAGGGTACACATATGAGTAACAGATGCGACATCAACAAAGGCTCCAAGGAGACAAATAAAAAAGGAGTGACGGCAAAATCCTAACTCCAGCCCGACGTGCTTCTCATGCCAGCAGGAGGTAGACGCAACGTCATCAAAGACCCAAGGGTTAAACAAAACAGGAGTAATAGCAAAATTTCAGCTCCAGCTTGATGTTCCTTCTCGATACAGATGCGACGTCAACAAAGGTTCCAAGGAGCCAAATAAAAAAGGAGTGACGGCAAAATCATAACTCCAGCTCGACGTGTTCCTCATGCCAACAGGATGCAGATGCGACGTCGATAAAGGCTCCAAGGAGCCAAATTAAAAAGGAGTGATGGCAATATCCTAACTCCAGCTCGACGTGCTTCTAATGCCAGCAGGACGTAGACACAATGTCATCAAAGACCCAAAAGTCAAACAAAAAGGGGTAATGGCAAAATCCCAGCTCCAGCTCGACGTTCCTTCTCGATGCTGATGCGACGTCAACAAAGGCTCTAAGGAGCCAAATCAAAAAGGAGTGATGGCAAAATCGTAAACTCCAGCTCGACGTGCTTCTCATGCCAGCAGAATGCAGATGCAATGTCAACAAAAGACCCAAGGGTCAATGAAAAAATGGAGTCACGGAAAAATCCTAGCTCCAAGTCTTGTCGGTTCATATGCAACCCAGAGACTATCTCGACGTTCCCCTCATTTCAACAGGATGCGGACGCAACTGTCAAAATGAAATTGGAGCAATGGCATATTCCTAGCTTTGGACCTCGATGGCGATACATACATCATAAAGGTCATTTGGATGTCTACCCAACTTCAGCAAAGAATCAGTATGACATCACCAAAATAAAATGGTGCAACATCATATCCCTAGCTCCAGATCTTGATGGAAACATCTACAGCCTAGAGATCAGCCTGACGTTCCTTCTCAGTGCAGATGCGGCATCAACAAAGACCCAAGGGTCAAACAAAAAAGGAGCCATGGCAAAATCCTAGCTCTAAGTCTTGATGGTTCATATACAACTCAGAGACTATCTTGACGTTCCTTCTCATTCTAGCAGGATGCAAACGTAACGTCAACAAAAGACCCAAGGGTCGAAATAAAAAAGGAGTAATGGAAAAATCCCAGCTCCAACTTGACGTTCCCTCTCAGGGCAGACACAACGTCAACAGACAAAAGTGGAGTGATGGCAAAAATCCTAGCTCCAGCTCGACGTTTTCCTCATTCCAGCAAGATGCGGATGTAACAATCAAATAAATGTGAAGTGACGGCAAAATCCTATCTTCAGATCTTAATGGCAACATCTAAAACCTAGAGATCACCCCGACGTTCTCCTCATGCCAGCAGGGTGCAGACACGACGTCAACAAAGACCCAAGGGTCAAATAGAAATGTAGTCACAGCAAAATCCTAGCTCCAAATCTTGACGGTTCATATACAACCTAGAGACTATGCAGACGTTCCTTCTCACTCCAGCAGGATTCAGAGGCAACGTCAACAAAAGACCCAAGGGTCGAAACAAAAACCCGAAAGACCATTGGAGATCGTCCCACCCCAGAATGGTGCGGTTATGACTCATCGGGGTTCCAAATTGAGCCTAACCTCAAGTTAAAAGTGTCATGGTAAATTCCCAACGCTTGCTCTTCTAACGGTAATATAACCTAAGGAGATTACTTAAAGACGTCTTGTCCAACCTCCGAAGGGATCAGAGACACGACAGTCATGGGGCGAGGGCATATTCCTAATTTCGGAGTTCAATTGCAATACATACAGCATAGAGGTTGTTCCCCTCCGAAAGACGCGGCAGAGACGCGATGGACGTCTTGCCTGAAATTCGGGGCAGATGCTAATTGGTGCTATCCGTCCACCTCTCTGAAGATGCCAAGTTGATTTATGGCACCATGTATCGAAGGTTTAAACGGATGCGGTCGATGGAGCAGACTTCATCAGATTCCCCCTCGTCTGAGGGTTTTTTTTTATTGTGGCGATGCTCTTCCCTGCAGGCGTAAGCCCCTGCAGTTAATTACGCTACCGCATCGCTGTAACAACTTTCTCCTTCTCCAGATGGTCGCTTCGTGTCGTGGGTGTTTGTTTTGTGTTTGGTTGCCCGTGGATTGTATACGAAGACTAAGTTGTGTTGTCGCCCGTAGGGCGTGGACTAGTCCAAATCCGTATCTTTCTTAGATTTGGGTTTTAGGGTTTTGGGTTTAAGGATACGTTAGTCTCATTTGAGACTAAGATCAACTTAAACGTTCGTTAAGGATACATTAGTCTAATTTTAGACTAAGATCAACTTAACAGGATCGTTTAGATCCAACAAGAGAGCAATTGGGCTCTATTGTTTAGTTTAGTGACATCGCGGTCGATAATTAGTTTAAGGACATTACGGTCCATTGTTAGTTTAGGGACATCTCGGTCCATTGGTAGTTTAAGGATATCTCGGTCCAATGTTAGTTTTAAGACATCACGGTCGAGGTTAAGGACATCATAGTCCATGGGTTTAAGGACTCCACAATCCGATATTAGTTTTAAGACATCACGGTCGAGGTTAAGGACATCATAGTCCGTGGGTTTAGGGACCCCACAGTCCGATATTAGTTTTAAGACATCACGGTCGAGGTTAAGGACATCATAGTCCGTGGATTTAAGGACTCCACAGTCTGATATTAGTTTTAAGACATCACGGTCAAGGTTAAGGACATCATAGTCCATGATTTTAAATACTTCATAGTCAAGGTTAAGGACATCATAGTCTGTGGGTTTAAGGACTCCACAGTCCAATGTTAGTTTTAAGACATCACGGTCAAGGTTAAGGACATCATAGTCCATGGATTTAAGGACTCCACAGTCCAATGTTTGTTTTAAGACATCACGGTCAAGGTTAAGGACATCATAGTCCATGAGTTTAAGGACCCCACATTCCGTTGTTAGTTTTAAGACATCACGGTCGAGGTTAAGGACATCATAGTCCATGAGTTTAAGGACCCCACAGTCCGTTGTCAGTTTTAAGACATCACGGTCGAGGTTAAGGACATCATAGTCCATGGGCTTAAGGACCCCACAGTCCGTGAAATATATGGTTGTCGGGACCCGTCACCTCTTTGAAGACGTTGAGGAATTACAACGACAAATATCAAAGGAGTGAAGAGATGTACCCTTGAACCATGGTGGTTGGGAAATCTATAGTCCAATTTGGGACTAAAATCGGTTTGAAGGTTTATGAGCATATGGGCTCGGTTCATATGAGTTGAACATTTTATTGTTCTGGCTATTGAGCCTTTGTTTGGGCTCGGCCCTTTTAATAATGCATAGCATTTATCAGAACAAAGTATGTTCTGACAGTGCGCCACGTGGCGCGTCAGGCGCTTTGGGCCAAGGAAAGAGCGCATTGCGCTTCTGTTGGATAGTGCACACGAGAAGGACACGTGTCGCGTTTAGCACTGAGCGCTAGTTTATTGGCGTATTGCGCTTTTAATGTATGAGCGCGTTGCGCTAGTCTGTTGGCGCACCGGTGAGTGACACGTGGCGCACTTGGCGCTGAGCGCTAGCCCATGAGCGCAGTGCTCTGTTTCAGAAGCGCAAAACGCAGATTGTGTCTCTGGTTGATACGTGGTGTGTTTTGGCGCTGAGCGTCGGTCCAAGAAGTGCAAAGGCGCAATTCATAAGTGTAAGGCACTTTCTAATAGCGCAAAGCACATTTTGATCAATTTTAAGATCAAAGAACAAATTTATGTTCTTCAAAGGAGGCTTTGCCTCAAGATCCAAGAACAAAAGTTCTTGTTTTTATAAAGGCTCTGCCTTTATAGATCAAAGATCTGTCAATGAAGTAAAGTACTTTTTTGTTTATTATTTTTTATGATTAGATCTTTTGATCTTTTCTTTTTAATCAAAGACCTTGGTCTTTTTATAGATCTAAGATCTTTTCAGAAGATGTTTCTTCTTTTTACGAGATGATTTCATCTCTGTTGATCAAGAATTAATTCTTTACCTTTAAAGATGAAGAAATGATCTTCTTTTTTCTAAAAGCTTGCCTTTCTTTCTCTTTGAGTTTTTCTCAAAATTTGCAGAGGGTTTTCTCTATCTTTTTCTGTGTGTTCTCTATTCTGTATATCAGACTTGAAGTCTAGGGTCCTTTATATAGGGCCAAATGATTTTTTAAATCAGTTTAAGAGATCTTTCTCTGATTGATTTGGGAATATTTCACACCGTTGGATCTTTGATCCTAAGACTTCTGTTTTACAGAAGATAATCTTCCTGTTTTAATAAGATTGGAAAATCTTTCCATAATAGAATTTTAGTTATGATTAATTAATAATTTATTATTAATAGATCTTTTGATCTGACGGTGGGGAATTTTTAATTCCAGCACTGGCGCACCTTGCGCTAACGCACCTGCGCTCGACACGTGGCGCGCAGCGCAGAGCGCAACGCAACTGCGCCAGCGCACCCGTGTTTGATACGTGGCACGCAGCGCAGAGCACAGCGTAACTGCACGAGCGCACCGTGTTTGACACGTGGCACGCAGCGCAGAGCGCAGCGCAACTGCGCTAGCGCACCTGTGTTTGACACGTGGCACGCAGCGCAGAGCGCAGCGCAACTGCGCTAGCGCACCTTGTTCGACACGTGGCGCGCAGCGCAGAGCGCTGGATCTGAAACGTTGCTTCAATTTAAATTTCAACTTTTGGAGCAGAGCTTTGCTCTGATTGAGGGCGTGCTGCCTAGGGCACAGCGCTCCTGGCGCTGGCGTGTCTGCTTTTGACACGTGGCGCGCAGCGCGCAGAATCTGAAGCGTTGCTTCAATTTTTTACTTTAGATTTTTAATACAGAGCTTTGCTCTTTATTGGAAAAGGAAGCATCGCTTCATTTCAAATCTTGGAATTTGAACAGAGCTTTGCTATGATTGGGAAAACAGAGGTCTTACTGATGTCTACCCTACTTCAGCAAAAGAATTGGCGCGGCATCATTAAAAAAATGAAGCAACGGCATATTCCCAGCTTCGGGTCTTGAAGGCAACACATATAAAGCCTAAAAGACTATCGGAGATCATCCCACACCAAAGCGGAGTGGTTATGACTCATCGAGGCTCCAAATTGAGCCTAACCTCAAGTAAAAAGCATCATGGCAAATTCCTAACGCTTGCTCTTCCGACGGTAATATGACCTAAGCAGATTACTTGAAGACGTCTTGTCCAGCCTCAGAAAGGATCAGAGACACGACAGTCGCGGGGCTACTCGAACAGCAGCTTAAAGACTGCATATCGAAGAATACATCAGTCAATGCAACGGTACCACGGACTAAAACCCTAGTACCACAAACCTAACAGACCCCTGTTGTAAAGAATAGGGGTTATCTATATTTCACGTTAGAATACACCTTCAAGATCCTCTCAACTCATCTCGACTCGTAGGGAAAAACTTCTTTATGAAACCCTCACGGCCCATGAAGGTGAAAGCCTTAGGCGACGGGGATATCAACCTGTTTCCTAAGCACTGTGGCCCTACAATTAGGTCCAAAATGACTCTTGTATACTATCCACGAACCACATTCTCCGAATTCGCATACCGACAAGGAAGGGAAACTACTTACGAGTCCTCTCGACTCGTAAGGGGAAAATTCTCTTGTGAGATCTTTACGACTCTCAAGAGAAAACGCACTTAGGAGTCATCACGACTTCTAAGGAGAAAATACTCCTACGAGATCCTCTTGACTCATAGGGAGAAAAGTCTTTATGAGAGCTTCACGGCTCATAAAGTTAAAAAGTCTTAGGCAACAGATCTAGACCTGTTTCCTAAACCATCGCTGCCCTGCAAGTATGTTAATATTGACTCTTGTATACAATCCATGGGCACAAATGAAAGAAAGGAAACCATATTTTTCCACCAGGCTCCGTCAAAGGGACTGCCAGATCTGGACGACAATATCTATAACCTAGAGATCAACTCGACGTTCTTCTCATTCCAACAGGGTGCAGATGCGACGTTAACTAAAGCTCTAAGGAGCCAAATCAAAAAGGAGTGACGACAAAATCCTAACTTCAGCCTAACATGCTTCTCATGCCAACAGGATGCAGATGCAACGTCAACAAAAGACCTAAGGGTCGAAACAAAAATGGAGCCTTGGGAAAATCCAAGCTCCAAGTCTTGACAGTTCATATACAACTCAGAGACTATCCCGGCGTTCCTTCTCAGTGCAGACGCAACGTCAACAAATGACCCATGGGTCGAAATAAAAAATGAAGCAATGACATAATCCCAGCCTCGGGTCTTGAAGGCAACTTATAAAGCCTAAAAGACTATCGGAGATCATTCCACACCAGTGCGGAGTGGTTATAACTCATCGGGGCTCCAAACTGAGCCTAACCTCAAGTAAAAAGTGTCATGGCAAATTCCTAACATTTGCTCTTTTGACGGTAATATGACATAAGGAGATTACTTGAAGACGTCTTGTTCAGCCCCGAAGGGATTAGAGACACGACAGTCGCGGGGCTACTCGAGCAACAGCTGAAGGACTGCATATCGAGAAATACATCAGCTAACGCGACGGTACCACAAACTCAAACCCTAGTACCACAAACCTAACGGACCTCCGTCGTAAAGAATGGGGGTTATCTACATATAACGTTAGAACAAGTTTTCCTGTAAACCCAAAGGAGGTAAACTAAAAGCACTCCGAAATGAGTACATAAACTAGAGACTCCGAAACGAGTGAATAAACTACGAACTCCGAAACGAGTGAATAAACTAGAGACTCCAAAACGAGCGAATAAACTAGAGACTCCGAAACGAGTATATAAACAAGAAACTCCGAAACGAGTGAATAAACTACAAACTCCGAAATGAGTACATAATCTAGAAACTCCGAAACAAGTAAATAAACTAGAAACTCTGAAATGAGAACATAAACTACTTCGCGCCAGATTACAAAATAAAGAAACAGAAAGGTGCAGCTAATGGGTCTCAGGGTTTAGAACTATATCCTTTAAGAGTTGAGATTTGAGTTAATGATGGATGCTGACGCTTGTGTCCACTCGCTACTTCTCAGATCAAGATTCTAAAAGTTATGTACGATACACCAGCCCAAAACCGTTGTATACTATGTATTACTCTACACTACTTCACTCACGTGTATACCTCTGTGAGTAAAGTAGTGGGGGGCATTTGTTTACACCTGTTTAAATTTCATTTACAAATTTGTGTGAAAGCAGGCTCATTCTTATACACGTGTGGAGGGTTAGTGCATGACACGAGCACATCAGTGGCGTTTGCGCTTAGCAAAAATCCCTAAGGGTAAAGTGCATGTGCGCACATGTATGTTGCACGTATATTTCAACAATACGATCAGAGGAAGAAAAGGTGTTAGAAATGAAGCACTCGGTGGTCAACGACAAAGGGAAAGCAATTAAATAAACATTTTATGCAACAGGAAATAGATCACCAAACACAAGATCAAAAGTACAAGGGTTTACAAAACTATGAATAAAGTTTTCTAAAACCCTCTCAGACTTCTCCACCATGTCAAAGCGGCTATCTTCGAGAGGAGTTGCTCCCCATCGATTAGCGCTATGTCCATCGGCGAAGGCAGACATGATGGCCCGCTGAGCCCGTATCTGGCTCGGCAACTAAACAGAATGATCCCTCAGAGGCTTGGTAATCAAAAGTGCCTCATGAAAGCACTCGATATTGTCCTCCGCAGCGTCAAGTATCGCCGGAGTCATCTCCGCTAGATGAGGGAGGATGTCAGCAAGCACGGACAGGAAGATCATCCGGAGCCAAATGGAGCCGATGGGGAGAGGAGATTCTCTACGAGTCAAGAGCTCGTGCAGCGTCGTATCATATTGGTCATCCATGATAGCAGGATTCACCAAGCGTGCAACAAAGTGAGGAACAATTTCCTCAATAGGCACCTCCCATGGCTGCCGATTAGCATGCGGACGATTGCAAGCCATGACTCTTCTCTGTTAAAATGATTCTTTGAAAGTGAGAGAAAAGAGGAGCATTGCTTAGATTATAAAGAGAGGCATTTAAGTCTCGGCACAGGAAATGTTGTGCATGGTGAAACTAATTCCAAACTCTGACAAAAGAAGGCATTGGAAAAGAAAATTTGACTTGGGAAAAGCAGAGAAAGAAGGTGAAAAGAAACCTTCATTAATGAGGCAGCGCCTCATGTGCACTCCATGAGGGCGCCAGCGCCATAGCCAATCTTATAGGATTAAGACTTATGGTGGCGCCTCATGTGCTCCTCACGCGGGCGCCAATGTGCAAAGCACAGAAGAGTTCATAAGAGTTAAACTCTTAGATGGCGCCGCACGTGCTCCTCACGCGGGCGCCAATGTGCAAAGTACAGAAGGGGTCATCATATAAGAGTTAATTTCATTGATGGCGCCGCACGTGCTCCTCATGCGTGCATCAATTTGCAAAGCACATAAAGACCTATTATAAGAATTAAATTCTTAAATAGCGCCCACGGGCATAACACGTGAGCGCTGGCGCCCAGGTAGAATTAAAATTCTACAATACTCTCTGTTAAACAAAGCTGTTGGATCAAAGATCCAATGGAGACGATAAATCATCAAAATACAGAATTAAATTCTGTTGGGAGAAAACATTTCCCAAATCTTTCTGAAATAAGAAAGATACTCTCGGTTGGGTCAAAAATCCAATTGTAGAATAAAATTCTATTGTGGAATATATTCCCTCAATCTTTCTAAATAAGAAAGATTGCTTTCTGTAAAATAAAGAATCGTTGGATTAAAAATCCAATGGTGATTAAAAATTACCGTTTTACAGAATAAATTCTGTATAGGGAAAATATTTCCCCAATCTCGTTAAAAACCCAAAATCATATTCTGTAAAAACAGAAGTCTTTGGATCAAAGATCCAAAGGTGGGTAAAATTCCCCGAATCAATTTTGAGACCAATTAAATCAATTGGAATCTCTCAATAAGAGATTTTCTAAAAACTAATCAACAATTTGCCTCCACTATATAAAGGCCCCGAGACTGCAAGTCTCACACAGAGGAAGACGAGAACAGAGAGAGCCAGAACAACACAGAGAGACTGAGAGAGGAAAACAGAAAGAAAAGAGAATTCAATTCTCAAAGAAGAAGAGCTCCATTTTAGAAACCCTAGGGAAAGAAAATACCGAGATCAAAACATCTCCTTTACATAATATATCTAAGGGTTGTGCCCTTCTAAAAGAACTTAGTTCTTTCTCTGGATCTGAGATCTACAAGACAAGTCTCCCACAAGTTGAGAATTTAATTCTCATCGGGAAGATCTTGTTCTTGAGAATTAAAGGTTCAGGGAAGAACAAATTTAAAAGAGAAAGAATATGGAGTCCATAATACTCCAGGAACTCAGTTCCTTCAAATCAAGAACATAGTTCTTAAAAGAACATGATCCCAGATCCTCGAAATAGTGATCTTGATGATCATTAATGGTCAAAATACCATTAACAGAGATTTAAGTTCTCTAAAAAATATCAACAGAGATTAAATCTCCATATAAAAGAAACTAGTGCCTCACGTACTTCCCATGTGGGCGCCCCTCTTTAACAGTGTCCAGCGCCTCACGTGTTCCTCACGCAGGCGCCATATAAAAAGTGCTTAGCACTTCATATACAGCCAAAACGGCTAAGTGCATAGCACCGATTGGGCAGCGCCTCACGTGCTCCTCACGTGGGCGCCATCAAAAAAAAGAGAAAAAAGTACCCAGCACTTCATAAACAGCCAAACTGGTAGAGTGCTCAGCGCTCATTGGGCGGAGGCCATAATCAAATGCTTCACATGACACCCATGTGAGTGTCAGAGCATCAAATAAGTGCTTAGCACTTTTTCATAAAAACTAAAAGGCTGAACAGACAGAGCCCAAATCAGTGCTTAGCAATTTTTGAATAAGAGTGGGCAGACTAAGCCCAAATTAGCTAAGCCTCTAAAGTTTCTTGCAACTGAGCCCAAATGCTCTTTTGATGGATCTTAAGTAAAAATGATCCTTAAAAATATTATTGAGCCGATCTTAGTCTCAAACATTATTAATGATCTCTCATTGATGATATCCAAAATGATATTCATCTCATATCGCCTAAGGTAATCTTTGTCTCAAATATGACTAACGATTCTTAGGTCCACCACAACCCCTTTTCCCTCAAATATGGGATTTGGTACGAAGGTACATCTTTACACACCTCTGATATATGTCGTTGTAATTTCTCAACGTCTTCAGAGAGGTGGCAAGTCCCGACAACCAACAACTCCTCTCGTCATATATCGATACACTTCCAAATTGACGTGCATGCCTCAAATCAGATAGTGCCCCAAATTGGGCACATTCCATATCACCATTGTTCATTTCGTCACGTAAAAAATACATATGCGCGCAAGATGAATAAAGGACCGAAATTTCCCTAAACTAACAGTCGCCTAAAAAAGTGGCGATAATGGACCGAAATGTCCTTAAACTAACATTCGTCCCCAAAACGGGAATGTTGGACCGAAATGTCCTTAAACTAATGTCTGCCCCAAACACGGCGGTAATGGACTGCGGTATCCTTAAACTAAAATAACTGAGCCCCAAATGCTCATATGTTTAAATCGATCTTAATCTTAAACCAGATTAACGGTCCTTAAATAAACCAAACCCAAATCTAAAATATACGGATTTGGACTGATCCGCGCCCTACGGGCGATGACATAAACTAGTCTCCGTATACAATCCACGGGCAACCAAAACAAACAAAAACACACACGACACAAAGTGAACTTCCGGAGCAGGAGAAAGTGGTTATCGCAATGCGGTAACGTAATTAATTGCAGGGGCTTGCGCCTGCAGGGAAGAGCGTCCCCATAATTAAAAATCCCTCATAAAAAGAGGGGGAATCTGATAAAATCTGTTACAACGGTCGCATCCATCCAAACCTCCGATATACGGTGCCATAAATTAACTTGGTATCTTCGGAGAGGTGGAAGGATAAATCCAAATAGTGTATACCCCTAAATTCAGGCAAGACGATCCATCCCGATTCTTCTCTGTTTTCGGCGGTAAACAAGCATGCTCACTTGGCTCAATTCTGGAGTATATATAGGCAGAAGAGTGAAACCCTAGAGGTATAATCTGAGCCCTTATACAATTACAAAACTACCCCTGAAATTTGGTCGCGAGATGCTCTGGTACGACCACGGATCCACCGCTTAAACCCCTATAACTTCGCGCTTCCGCGGTCCTTTGGAAAAGTTAGCGCACCAATTTTTCTTTGCTTCTTCATGTTTCTTTATTCTTCTGTTTAGTACACTTATATTTACAGGATCATTCCAAATTACTCCCATATTTTCAACAGTCCTAAAGATTAAAATGAGTGGACTGTTGTCTTGATTTTCCCTAAGCTCCGCATTTCCTTCTTGATTCTTATGCTACCTCTCTCGTGCTTTGTGCTTTTCCAAGACACGAATGACCCTCGCTCGATCTTGTCTCCTGAATTGGTGGGCGGCACCTGACGGATGGTGAGCGGAACCCGGATTTTATTTGTTTTTGGCAGTTGTTCTGAACTTAGTCATAACTGTGGAGATTGCGCATGATTTGCGTTATTCTGGACTGAGAACCTGTAACCTGTAATCATGTAGCAAACACGGATCAAAAGCACCTTACCTATATATAAATGAGCATAAGAATGAGTGGTATTAAATGTAATATTTTGGTGTGAATAAACCCCCCAGACTTATCTTTTGCTCGTCCCGAGAAAAACCAATTTATTTCCAAAAAGTCCTAAGCTCGCTTTCGTAGGCATCACAGTTGCACTTAGCGTATGCAACAATCCGTTAAACCTCTAGGTGTCCCTAGTAGGAGGACTGCTGTCTCCTGAGGGTTTTCAGCGGATACTACCCACAAAATGCTGTCAAGCTAGTTTTATAAGTTAACCTCGACTCTAATCCTACGGTTTAGCATCTAAGTTAGAAACGCTATCATCCTAAGTTATAAATATCCATCCCTTATTCGTCATACCTCCTATTCATTTAAGCTAAGATCCTATACGTTTTGTTAGTTTATAAAGATCTCAATATCTCTTGAGTTTTCCTTCTAAAGCGCAGTCTCCAATCCAGAATTTTTATCATCCTTACCGAAAACATAAGACTTATTCTTTAACCCTATCTTTCCTCCATATATCAATCGTATATCCCTACGTGTCTGTAAATTTCACCCCTACACTCAAGGATTCAATTCAAGCTATAGTAACCCTTACCCTATACCTAATACTACTTCTTTTCATTAATGGTGGACGGATTTGCTCACACACCTTTCATACGACTACTACTGCTTCCTGAGGCACTAATCGGTCGATTACTGAATGTGTGAGCTTATTAAAGCGTAACTAGCAGTTTCTAGGTCTAGTAATATTTTTTCTTTTTTCTTTCTTTTCAAAACCGGATATATTTTTCAGTGATGCTCTTTTGGTGGTTAGCTTTAAATACCATTTTTTCGTACTAAGTTTTCAGGCAAGAGTATTTCTAGGTATCCTCTACTATCCCGAGTTTCAAGGTGCGTGTAAGTGCAGTTTGTAGGATATATACTTTCTGAATTTGGACTCAAGAATATGAACTATTTTTCAGACTTATTCTTCAATAAAACTTTCAATATTTTCCTTTCATCTCAATTTAACTTAAGAACCGAACTCAAGATTACTTACTTCTAAAAAAAACTGCAAGGACGTATTTACCAAGATTAAACTGAAGAAGGGTTATTTTTAAGGTTTTCAATTTCTAAGCTTAGAATTTAGTTATTTCTAACCTATCAAGCTAAATTTTCAGAATAAAAATCTAAGTTATCCTACTAGCTAACTTGACGACAAAGTTTTTATATTTTTTGAAATTTTTTCAGTTTTTATGGGTTTTTAAATAAGTATACAAATGCAAAAATATACATATGAATGCAAAGATAGAAAGCTTACCGAGCATACCCCTAAACTTAAACTTGACAGTATCCCTACTGGAGTAAAAATTATTGAGGGTTCAAAATTTATCAGTTCTCCCATCTTTTTATTTCTTTTTTTAAAAGAAAAAGGCAAACAAAATATACACACACAAAAAGGTCTCTCCAAACTTAAGTAAAACAGTGTTGCCACTGTTTAAGTGTTGAAGTTCAGAATTAGGAGGCAGGGAACATCATTAATCTATACAAGGTCTTACAAAGAGCGAAAGTTAACACTAACCATTCAAAAATTTTATCATGATAATGCAACGGTTAGAGAAAGAACGTGTAGGAAAAAAATGAAGAAGACACGAGACCGTGCGTGGACGGAAATAGGATACGGTCTTGGTAGAGAAGATAGGCGAAGGGGAGAAAGAAATGGAATACGAACTTGAAGGTGGAAATTGATTGAATAGATTAGTATAGTTTGTAATGATCGAAGTGTAAAAATGGATTGTACCAATCTATCAACATGTTGAGAAATGGGGTAAAAGCTCTCAAGATTCGCAAGAAAATGTGGACCAACCAAACTTGGTGAACCAGACGTAAGAGATGAAGATAATACGTCATCTTGCAAAGTGGAAACGATGGAAAGGATGGAGGGAAGTGATCAAGGAATGGTATCGGTTAAACGTTCAGAAGAGTGCGCATAGTCGATTAAAGGGACATGATGAATTGGAAAATCCGACCCGTCCAATAAAACTGGTTCATTCTCAATGATATCCTCAAAATTCTCCTCAAAATTCAGCTCATCTATGCATTCATCATCATCAACAACATCCAGAGGCACATGGGGTTCAGGAAAAATAGTTAATAGCTCGGGATGATGACCACATGGATTTGAAAAGACATGATGAATTTGTGAGAAAAACTCATCCAAAATTACAGGTTCATCATCCAAATTATCCCCAGCGTCGATATCCTCAATCAAGTGAAAGTTAAATTTCTCAGACACCTCATCAAAAGCATGGTTTTTAATCAGTTGGTTTTCTAAAGTGGAGATGTAGAGATCAAAGGAAGTGGTATCGGTGTCACTTGAAATGGACCCTTCACAATCGGGTAAATCAAACACTACATAGTTGCACAACTCATCAAACATTCTATCATCAATTGGTGAATTATCTGGATTACTTGATAGACTTTCAGAACTAGAGGTGTGGAGTTCAATTGGAAACTAGTACGATTTTGAAGGGTGTAAGGCTCACTTTCACCACTCAAGTCGTCAAATTATTCTATTTACACATAATACATGGGAAAATTTTGAGCTAGTTGGGAAATAGGTGTTGGTTCATAAGGTTATATGAGTATGGCCATGGACGTAGTCAATTCCTCTATCTGTCGGCACGATCTTACCCGAAATTCTTCTAATGATTGTTTAAGACTAGATATGGGTTATGAAGAGCTTTCGGTAAAACATTCAAATTCGTTTGGATACGTGAAACTCCCAAATAGATGTTCAGAAGAAATGTCTAGAGAAGGTGTAAAAATCAGGTAGGATTGATAAGAATTGAAAGGATGCATAGAAGGATCAACATTTTGATAAGAAGGTGATTGGAATTGTTGTCCTAACGAACTTGGAGTGGTGAAAGGAGTGAAAGATCGGCTATGGGATTGTTCAATTTTGTCAGCAATGGACATGGGTTTCAGAGTCGCCATGTAACTCTCAAAAGGGGTATTAATGTAAGAAGGTGTGAGAGGTTGAAATAGTTGATATGGAGTTGATTGCGGTGTCCAATTGTTCTGTCAGGAAGCGTCTATGTGATCTTTCAAAGAAATTTTGGGTATGGATGAATGGCTTGAAGTTCGACAAAAACAATAACCGTATGATGAACTGTATGGTTGAGGGTACCAAAGATTGGCAAGAGTTGGTCGATGAGGGGTATCCATGATATGAAAAGAGTGAGAGAGGGTGGAAAGGTGCGGATGTTTATAAATTTTTGGATTTTTGAAATTTTTTTGTTTGGTTTTTGAAAAATACGGAATTATGGGACTAGACATTAAATAATCACAATCACAATATACACAAACAACACTTAGAGCTAGACTCTTCAAAGTCCAACTAAACCGCTCATAGACTTCCAGGAGACAAGTTGCAGGATAACCCTTGAATCGCATCTTTACTGCCAATTGTGGCCAGTTAAGCACAAGTGAGATAAGGAGGGTTCCACTCACGAATCGCCGTGAGTTGGGCCTTTTAAAATTACCTCCTCACTTGTCTAGAGTAGGCACTACAAAATCAAGTTTAGATAAACGACCGATTCCCCGCAACCTTCATTTATCCTAAATGAGCACGACAAGTCTTTATACGTTTAGTCTAGATATTTTTTTATTAACTCAAGGGAATGCGTATGTTTTTTGTGATTTGTAGGGTCTTAGGAAGGATGATGAAATCCCAACCCAATTTAAATTGGTATCCAAGCCCCTTAATGTCTGTATTATTATATGCAAAGTGATAAACAAACAAAATTTAAAACAAAAAAAAAATTATTTGGCGGCGCTGTTTGTGCAAAGAAACCTACAAAAAATGCAATTCAGTGGAGTTCAGGGGAGAATTTTAGAGCAGAGAAGTGGTCTAAAAAAAATTTGAGGTATGAGGCTAAATTTGGCCGCGGAACCACCACCTTTCCTATTTCTTGGCCGCGGATCCATGGTGGATTTGATGAATTGGTGCATCAAATTTCTTCAGAGCACTCCACTGGTTTGTTTCTCTTGGTTTTCTGCCTCTGGTTTTTGTTTAGATTACTGCACTTGTTCCAGATTTCCCTGCAAACTTGAACAAAAAATATCAAAAATAACAAGATAGTTTTTATTATATTTATTTTATATATATATACAAAAATTAACCCGAATAATAAGAAATAAATACGTTACCGTCTCTCCAGCAACGGCGCCATTTGATTGTGCAGAAAAACTGCGATATGTTATGCATTCAACTTGTTCTACTTACCGCAATCAAGACGGGTTCGCTTGTAGCTAGCTGGTTGAGTACGAGTCGTCCACTGGGAGATAGTTCGTATTGTCGTTCTTGTTTTAAATGAGTCAATTAAAGAATGTATAAGTTTGTTCAATTCTATCCTAAATGTTTGTATTTTATGTTCAAAGGGAATCTGTTAGGGTTAGGCTTGGTTAGTAGAGTTAGAAATTAGTCTTATACCATCCTTGAAATGAAGTCGGGATAATTGGAAGTAGCGGGGATTAGGAGGATATATGAATGGGATTTGCGAGTTTAAGCAAGCTTTCCAACATTAAATCCATTCCTAGTGCCCCTTGTCTGTCCGTTCCATACTCTTATTTCCAACCCTAGGCCAAACACACACAACCAAGTCTCCAATTAGATTACAACTACATATTACGTTGTAGTACACCTAAAGGAAATCTCGACTTAGGTCGCAGCTATATGTCACTTATAGCGCGCTTGAAGAAGGGGGTTATGTTTGTTTGGTCTAGATTCATTTCAAGTTGTTTGGCGAAGAGAAGCACAAGGGATTTTTCCATCCTTCATACCAACCTTCCTTGGCCCTAACTGTAAGTCGATGCCGTGCACCCCACGAGTTCGTGGGGAGGCGGAATTAGCAAAAAATGATTTTTACGGGCTTCACAACACCGACTTGAAGCAAGGATCTAACATAAAACCCTAGCAAGCAATCTATATGAGGTTTAACTATTCGGATGAATATTATACCTCGTAGTATCATGTCCTTCTTGTCTTCTCGCTTTTCTCCTTCACTTCGTGAGCTCCTTGGAGTGGAAATGGATAGCGCCTCCTCGTCGGCTTCTCGAAGTCGAAGAAGATCCACCCGAGAGTTCCAACCTTGAGCTTAACCTCCAAATTAAGGCAACTAGGTCACTTGGTGTGCTAAACTAAGTAGCCTAGAATGAGTAGAGAGTGATTTTTGGTAGCTAAGTCTCACCAACCATTGATTCTCAACACATGAGACACTAGGGTTTTGAGAGGAAGAAGGAGAGAGTGAACTTGAGAAAAGATAAATGGTTTTTGATAATGATAATTGAAAATAGGATGGATTAACATGACATGACCACAAGTATGGCAAGAAAATATCTCATCCAAAAATATCTAGTGCCACAAAAATATCTAACAAGAAATATCTAAGTCAAAGAGTCAAACCAAGTCAAGTGGTCAATCCAAGTCAAGTGGTTAAACCAAGTCAAGTAGTCAAAACAAGTAGCCATGCTATAATTATCATTTACGAAAAAAATAACAAATACTTTCCTCCATCTCATAATTGTTTTAATCAAGTCAATGGTCAAAATCCTAATGAGGTGTCTCTTTCTATACCCCTCTCATCCGTATATACATACCCGCATCCGTGTTCCAAGAAACACGAATACAAAGCGACGAAACTAATCCAACAATCAAATACTAGGATCCGGCTTAAACCAAAGCCCACTAGTATTGTTCTCTCGAACATCACACGCACACAAGTACACGTATGTGATCGAACCCTGTCGTAAAACCATACGACCTCTACGTCGTTTCGCCCGAAGCAGGGAAACCCTCTGTGTGGGATTCTAAAGACTCGACAGTACGCTGGCAATGGGTTTAACCATAAGCACGTCAGCGGTACTAGCTGCACGTAATGGCTAGCTAGGTATCTATCGATAAGAAAGCCGACGAGCAAACTCATCCAAACTCCTACTGAGCCTGTCTGTGGCAATCTCCGTACAGTCCGGTCTGTTCGTCTAAAATTATCGCATATCGGGCCTAGGGGGCAGTAAACGTCAGACCCCTAATAGAGCAATAAGTCATGTCGGAGTACAGCCCAAAACACCCTGAGAAACTACTGAAGTACCCACCAGTAAATCTTGCTTGCCTTGGCCAGGGACTTTGTGTAATGGCTTTCCGAACACATCACGATATCAACCCCCAATACCGGGAGAGACGAATTCTATCTAACCTCCACTGCCTCCAAGTGCTTCGGGACCGTACCCAACTACTACCTGTCTGTATGACTTAATAGGGTCGTGGTAGGGTAGCAATCTTATAACGGTGGGAACACACCTGAGGCGAAGCAGCAGTGTCAAGTCAACGGACTAAGCTGTACTCATGTCACCTGGGAACTGCTACCTGACGATAGGTATAGCACCAACCAGCAGTACCCTACGAGTTCGTTCAGTGTAACTCATAACCCAATGAGCACCTGCATACTATCTCCAGTATGACGTACTGATGGCTGTGGGACAGACCATCTCCTCTACTGGGATGAGAAGCATATACACTAGTCTATTCTGGAGTATCGATGCCCTGTCTCGATAATCCTACGGCTAGGGACCTGTATAAGGATGTGCTTATAGACTACCCAGCCTCCACTAGTGTGACTGCCATCACAACGCTGGTAGTCAAGCAAAGATCCTAAGGGCTCTATCAATATGTATTAGCGATACGTTAAAAGAAACATATACACATATTAAGATAGATACAAACCGAGTAGCATACTACTATATTGAGCAAGACTGTTATAAATCCGTGTATATATTCCAAGCTTCCAAATGCAATATACAAACTAGTACTATACAATAATGGCATCTAGGGCATATAACACTAACAATCTCCCACTTGCACTAAGGCCATGTGCTGGCATATCGCAGACCTATCATCTCGAATAGCCTCTCGAACTGCGTTTGAGAGATGGCTTTTGTGAATGGATCTGCAATGTTGTTCTCCATCGCAACTCTCCTCACCTCGATCTCCCGGCGATCCACGATCACCCTGATCAGTAGATACCGCCTCAAGATACGTCCAGACTTCTGGTGGGACCTGGGTTCCTTTGCTAAAGCTATAGCTCCGTTGTTGACAGAGGTATTGGATCAACAATGGACGGAACCAACAGAAGTTCTGTTAAGAACTTTCTCATCCAGACTGCTTCTTTTGCGGCATCGGAAGCCGCGATATACTCCGCTTCCATCGTCGAGTCAGCAACGGTGTCTTGCTTGGAACTCTTCCAACAGAACGCCCCTCCATTGAGGGTAAAGACATAACCCGACATGGACTTGGGGTCATCCTTGTCACTCTGAAAGCTGGAGTCAGCAAAGGCCTCGATCTGGAGGTCTTTTTCGCCATATACCAAGAACATCTCCTTAGTCCTTCCCAGGTACTTGATAATGTTCTTTACTGCTATCCAGTGTTTTTCCCTAAGGTTTGACTGATATCGGCTTACCACGCTCAGTGCGTAAGCAATATCTGGTCTGGTACACAACATCGCATACATTATAGAGCCTACCGCAGAAGCGTAGGGTATAATAGACATATGACCCCTTTCCAAATCAGTCTTGGGTGACATCTCTTTGGAGAAGGTGATTCCGTGACAAGCCGGTAAATTATCACGCTTAGAATCTTCCATACTGAATCTCTTTGGTATGGTGTCGATGTACCTAAAATGTGAAAGTCTCAACATCCTTTTAGATCTATCACGATAGATCTGGATTCCCAGAATGTAAGAGGCATCACCCATGTCTTTCATGGAGAACCTGTGTGACAAGAATCCTTTGACAGATTGTAGTATAGGAATGTCATTTCCTATCAAGAGAATGCCATCTACGTACAAGACGAAGAATACTACAGTTCTTGCTACAATCTTACTATAAATGCACGGTTCATTTGGATTTTTGATAAAATCAAATTCTTTGACCATCTCATCAAAACAGATGTTCCAACTCCGCGATGCCTGCTTTAGTCCATAAATGGACTTAAGCAACTTGCACACTTTCCCGCTGCTCCTACTCTGAATGAAACCCTCTGGCTGGTCCATATAGACGAACTCTTCTAAATGTCCATTTAGAAAAGCGGTCTTTACGTCCATCTGCCAAATCTCATAGTCGTGGAAGGCAGCAATGGCAAGAAGGATCCGAATGGATTTGAGCATAGCCACTGGAGAAAAGGTTTCATCATAGTCCAAACCAGGTCTTTGACGAAATCCTTTTGCAACAGTCTGGACTTATAGGTTTCAACCTGTCCATCTACACCAATCCTCTTTCTGAAGATCCATTTGCAGCTTATGGGTTTTACCCCTTCTGGAACAATGTCCAAAGTCCATACTTTGTTAGTGTACATGGACTCTATTTCGGTCCGCATTGCATCCAGCCATTTTACCAAGTCTGTGCTCTGAATGGCTTGCTGGAAGTTAGTTGGCTCATCATTATCAATGATGCAATCCTCTCTATCCCCGTCTACGAGAAAACCGTAATATCTCTCGGGCGGATGAGACAGCCTACTACTCCTGTGGAGTGGCGCGGGAATGTCCTGTTCTCTTGAAACTTCTGGTTCCACCAAGCTTTCAGTAAGAGCTTATGGTTCTGGAATTTCTTCCAGTTCTATTGCGCTCCCACTAGTTTCTTTTTCTAAAAAATGATGTTCCAAAAAGTGGGCATGACGAGAAACAAAAACCTTTTGTTTCTCTGCGTAATAGAAAAGATACCCCCTGGAGTTCTTTGGGTATCCTACAAACTTACACAGTACCGAGTGTGCCTCGAGTTTGTTCGCATGCTGCTTTTTGAAAAAAGTTGGACATCCCCATATCTTCAGATACTGAGGATAAGGTTTCTTCCCACTCCACATCTGATATGGTGTGGTAGGCACAGTCTTGGTAGGAACCTTGTTCAAAAGATATGCAGCTGATTCTAGTGTATAACCCCAGAATGATCGCGGGCGTTACCCATCATGGAACGTACCATATCCAATAAGGTTTGGTTTCGTCTTTTCGATACACCATTGTGTTGTGGTGTGTATGGAGGAGTAAGCTGAGAGAGAATTCCATTCTCTTTTAGGTAATCCAGGATCTCGGCACTCAAGTATTCACCACCTTGATCAGATCTTAGTATCTTGATACTTTTGCCGGATTGTTTTTCCACTTCATTCTTATATTCTCGGAATTTCTCATAGGCCTCGGATTTATATTTCATCAAGAAGACATGTCCATACCTAGAGTAATCATCCGTAAAAGTAATGAAATAGGAATAACCACTTCTTGCATGTGTAGACATTGGACCATACACGTCGCTGTGTATGAGTCCCAAGAGCTCACTCGCTCGTACTCCGTGTCTAGTGAACAGAGTTTTTGTCATCTTTCCTTTGAGACATGATTGACAAGTTGCATAAGATTGATATTCGAATGGATCCAAATATCCTTCTTTATGTAACTTGGTCAACCTTGTTTCGTTGATGTGACCCAGTCTACAATGCCATAAGAAAGCTTGATTTAATTCTGGATTCTTTCTTTTATGTGTGTTCTGGACATTGAAAACTTGTAGTTGGTTTAATACGTATATACCGTTGTTTAATGTACCCAGCCCAATCAGACCATGATTAAGGTGGATGTATACAACATCGCTTACAAATGTAAGATCATAACCTTCTTTAGATAACAAAGATACAGAAATGATATTACAAGTCAAACTAGGTACATAAAAACAGTTGCGCAAAACCAAAATATGTCCACTCATCAATCCTAGGTGATATTCCTCTACGGACACAGCATCCACGCTTGCTCCGTTAGCAACCCTTAGGGTCATATCACCGGTCTTCAGAACTCTACGGCTTCTCGGTGCCTGCAAAGAATTATAGATATGAGATCCTGATTCGGTATCCAATATCCAGGAAGTAGAGTTGATTGACAGACAGTTTTCAATTACAAACACACCTGAAGCCGAAGCCACAACTTGCTTCGGGTCCTGGTTCTTGGCTCTCCAAGCCATGCAATCTTTCTTCCAATGGTCCTTTTTATGACAGTAGAAGCATTCTTCCTTCCCTACTGTCGGCCCCGCCAGTTTTGCCTTGCCCTTTGCTTCCACCTTAATAGCAACGCATCTTGGCTTGGTGGGGGCCTTCTTCTTCTTTCCTTTGGCTTTCGCCTTGGATCTAGAAGAGGAAGCTCCACCAACAAGCAGAGCGGGTGTTTCCCTGGATTTCTTCAGGGTGCCCTCAGCACTCCTCAACATGTTGAGGAGTTCCGGAAGTTCAACTTCTTTACCTTGAATATTAAAATTCAAGATAAACTGGGCGTAGGTGGAAGGAAGGGACTGGAGAATCAAGTCTGTATACAGCTCGTTCTGTAACGTGGTCCAAAGGTCCATGAGCTTCTTAATGTAGCTGATCATCTTAAGGACGTGTTCCCCTACAGATGACCCGATAGCCAACCTCGCCTGAAATAGCTTCTTCGAGGTCTCGTATCTTGCGATGCGAGACACTCTATATAATTCCTTGGAATGGAGGAATATGGATTCAAGATCCATATTCTCGTTCCATCTATAGTGTTCATTGTCTATGGAGGCCAGCGTGAGGCACTTGGCTTTCGCGCAATCAATTTCCCAGGTCTTACGGATTTCCCTATCCGCGACGCTGGAATCTGGACCTGGGACGGTAGGGGCTTTAGTAGTAAGAACATAGCCCAATTTGTCATAAGTGATTTCTATCTTCACATTCCTGAACCAATCTTTATAGTTTGGCCCTATCAATATATTTTTATCTAATAGTAACTTAAGGCCCGTCATGTTTGGTAGCTGCAATTAAGAGAGAGAGAAGAAATATTTTAGCATGATGCTTTTGCAAATTTAGATTGGTTTTTAATTTATCTAAACAGGATGGCTCCCACTGTTTCTCGAATCCTTCCTCAAACCATAAAAGAAGAATTGGTCAGGATTAATCTCACCGTACAATACTTGCTTAACCGTTCAGCCAGGAAAGTGTCGGTACTTCGAGGGAGGTTTTACGATACTTTCGCGAAGTTCCTTAATTAAATAACCTTTTTTCCCTGGGGGAGTAGCTCCACTAACACCTTTCTAGACACCTACTTGGTTTATAGCATTGATCGTTAAGTAAAAAAATCTCCCGAGGAGTAGCATATACTCACAGTAGGATCGGGATCCAAATATCATCGTGTGATGAAGTCGAAGGAATCCTACCAAAATTATCATACTCCAAATGGTATGCAACACTAGTAAGTTTTAGTTTCTTTAGAAACTCCCGATGTGGATTTTTGCCCCATGCTCTTATGACCTTGACGAAGGCCAATATATCATAAGTCACATGTTAAGTTCTACCCGTCATTGTCCAGGTTAATTTAAACCCCCCGTACATACCCTTGACGAAAGCCAAAATAGCAGTACGACTGTCCCAAAACAACACATCTATCTATACTACAGATGAATATTCAGTAGCTACCAATCACTATGCCTTGGTGAAGGTCAAAATACATAGCTTGAATACTACTGAATATCCAACTGACATGACGGATGGCGACGGATGGTTTTGGCGAAACCATGAACGTAGTGAACTTGATATAATCGAAAGAATCTGATAGCTTTTAAAAGGAGTGTTTAAGCTCCGTATTTTAAAAGTTTTGCTGTTTTGAAAAAACCGAGTGGTTTTAAAATTGTTCCAACGATTCAACTTTGGTTTGTTTGCTTTGCATTAATGTAATGCAGTCCCATCAATTAACCTACCATTGCAGAAAAAGAACGAAAATACAACGTACGCTTATGCCATCCGCATTCGCCACGGGGCCCGGTCATCACCCATTAGGTTACTTAACTAACGACAGAACGGGGGCTGAACTAGTGCGGATGCAAAATATAAGCAACGTCTACTAGATATCATATATAAATATATACATTCGTCTCACGCAATAATAGGCATTCCAGACACAGATGAACATATTGGATATACTAGGAATTCCGCGTTTCGTTTGAGCCTGTAACGAAAAATAGATTCCATGGTCTTGATGAATAGCCAAAACCCCACCGTAGACCCCTATGGGTGAGGCAAACTACCCGCCAAATACCCTAAGTGAAGCAACCTCTCTCAACAAAGTGAGTAGGCCACTCGGCACTTCAAAGTACCCGGTAGTTTGTGCACCCCACCTTGGGTCTATCCTAGGAGCAAAAACAGTAAAAGAAATAATACAATGGTGGCTACAACCTCAACCCGGATGTGTCCCGTAAAAATAATATTACATCACTTTACAAATTTATATCGAATGAAAGAATGAAAACTCTCATCTCACATTCCCGGCTATTCATCCATGACGATCCAACAAGTTCATATACACAAACCAACATAACATTATCACAGATATGTGCAACCCCGACTAATCGACGTATAGCAACTAGTCGACGTTTCAAAACACATATATACAACACAAAGCTTGTAAAGTAACTACGACATTAGAATTCCGCACACAATTTGCAAACTTAAACAATTTTCCAAGACAAGAAAATCCAGTGAGCTAAAGTTCCAAAACCGATCGGTTTGAGCCAATCCGGGAGTCGAAATGAACTCGAAACCCGCCTGAATCTTCACGAAGGTGAAGACACAAGAATTACTATTGAATGGGGGGCTTTAGGGGGGTACCCAACCCTGGGGTCCACCACGAGGTGGCCCCAAGGGGAGGCAGACCCGAGAGCACCAAACCGTGATGCTCTCGGGTCACCAGCCCCTAAGAACGCCTTGTGGTGGTCTTGGAGGGTGGTCCTGGCTGTTGGTCTCCCTTGGGATGTCCCCGGGGTCCACACGCTTCACCCCGTGGCTTCTCGGTTCAAACCGTGAGCCCACGGCGTGTGCAAACAACTATAAACTTCACTTTTGAAAACTGTTTTTTCGGCAGTTTTTGCGCAACAAAAAACGGTGGAATTCTAACATCGCTACAAGCTATCTAGGGTTTATAAGAGGCTCTGATACTACTGTAAGTCGATTCCGCGCACCCCACGTGTTCGCGGGGAGGCGAAATTAGCAAAAAAATGATTTTTACGGGCTTCACAACACCGACTTGAAGCAAGGATCGAACATAAAACACTAGCTAGCAATCTATATGAGGTTTAACTACTCGGATGAATGTTATACCTCGTAGTATCTTATCCTTCTTTTCTTCTCGCTGTCCTCCTTCACTTCGTGAGCTCCTTGGAGTGGAAATGGATAGCGCCTCCTCGTCGGCTTCTCGAAGTCGAAGAAGATCCACCCGAGAGTTCCAACCTTGAGCTTAACCTCCAAATTGAGGCAACTAGGTCACTTGGTGTGCTAAACTAAGTAGCCTAGAATGAGTAGAGAGTGATTTTGGATAGCTAAGTCTCACTAACCCTTAATTCTCAACACTTGAGACACTAGGGTTTTTAGAGGAAGGAGAGAGTGAACTTGAGGAAAGAGAAATGGTTTTTGATAATGATAATTGAAAATAAGATAGCTAACTTGACATGACCACATGGATGGCAAGAAATATCTCATCCAAAATGTCTAGTGCCACAAAAATATCTCACAAGAAATATCTAAGTCAAAGAGTCAAACGAAGTCAAGTGGTCAATACAAGTCAAGTGGTCAAACCAAGTCAAGTGGTCAAAACAAGTAGCCATGCCACAATTATCATTTAGAAAAAAAATAACAAATACTTTCTTCCACCTCATAATTGTTTTAATCAAGTCAATGGTCAAAACCCTAATGAGGTGTCTCCTTCTATACCCCTCTCATCCGTATATACATACCTGCATCCGTGTTCCGAGAAACACGAATACAAAGAGACGAAACTAATCCAACAATCAAATACTAGGATCCGGCTTAAACCAAAGCCCACTAGTATTGTCCACTCGAACATCACACGCATACAAGTACACGTATGTGATCGAACCATGCCGTAAAACCATACGACCTCTACATCGTTTCATCCGAAGCAGGGAAACCCTCTGTATGGGTCTCTAAAGAATCGACAGTACCCTGGCAGTGGGTTTAACCATAAGCACGTCAGAGGTACTATCTGCACGTAACGGCTACTCAGGTATCTGTCGATAAGAAGGCCAACGAGCAAACTCATCCAAACTCCTACTGAGCCTGTTTGTGGTAAACTCCATACAGTCCGGTATGATCGTCTAAGATTATCGCATATCGGGTCTAGAAGGGCGGTAAACGTCAGACCCCTAATAGAGCAATAAGTCGTGTCGGAGCACATCCCAAAACACCCTGAGAAACTACTGGAGTACCTACCAGTAAATTTCGCTTGCCCTGGCCAGGGACTTTGTGTAATGGCTTTCCGACACAGCGCGACATCAACCCCCAATACAGGGAGAGATGAATCCTATCTAACCGCCACTGCCTCCAAGTGCTTTAGGACTGCACCCAACTACTACCTGTTTGCATGACTCAATAGAGCCGTGGTAGGGTAGCAATCTAAGAACAGTGGGAACACACTTGAGGTTGTAGGGTGTTTTTCGTCACACAATTGAGATGGGAAGGCGCGTGCACTTGTCAGGCGCATTACAGACTCCCTCTGCCTAGGGTAGGCTGCGGTTTATTGATTGCGGGGATCCAAATCTCCGGCAGCCACGGACTAAGCTGCCGTTAATTACCCCTTGCCTTTGGAGTGAGGGAACCTCCGATTAAAGGGTCAAACAGGTCATGCGAACTCAATGTGCAGTGTATGTATGTTGTGTTTTGAAAGGGGGTTTTGGATATATCGGGAGCCCCGCAGAGTTTTTTACAGGGGTCCCGCTATCCGGATAGTGGGCTGGGGGTCAAGGGGGCTAGCAGCTCCCTTGCGGGGTGAGGGACAGCGCCCCGTTAGAAATTTTTTTCTAATAGGGACAGCGTCGTGGATTATGTGTGTGTGTATGTGTGTATGTGTGTATGTATATATCATATATAAAAAAGGGAAAGGGCATCCAAAGGATGCGTGGGGAAAAAAAAGCGCCAGCGCTTTGGGTGCTAGCGCTTTGGATGCTCGGGCGCTAGCGCTTTGAGCGCCAGAGCGCTAGCGCCCCATGTGCCAGGCATGTGGGTGCTCGGGCGCTAGCGCTCTGTGCACAAGAGCGCTAGCGCCCTACGGGCCAGGCACGTGGGCGCTCTAGCGCTAGCGCTTTGGGCGCTAGTGCCCCATGTGCCAGGCACATGGGTTCTCGGGTGCTAGCGCTTTGGGCGTTAGCACCTCACGTGCCAGGCACGTGGGTGCTCAGGAGGCAAAAGAGACTTGGTCCCTGCAATGGGAGTTGTACTCCCAGAAAGGAGCACTTATTATACGTATATATATGAGGAGTTAAACTCCTAAGATATTTTAAAGCTGATGAAGTGGACTTCTTCCCTTGAGCCCTGGATCTTTCCCAAAGTGGGGTTTCTGGAGATGGGTCTCCTTATTCTTCCTTTGTTGGCCGGATCTTGAAGATTAAGAAGTATAAGATTTTAAAAATCTCTCCTTTCTGAGATCTGATGAAAGATCTGAGTTCCTCTTTGTGGGTTTTGTGGTGAAAAATTATTTAGTTTTATAAAAGAAGAGTAAAACCCTTAATTTAATTCAAAAGAAAGAAAAAGATTTTGGAACCTTGAGGAAGGAGAATATCACAGATCTTGATACTTTTTAGGAGAGAGAAAAAAGTTGTTGAGATATTTTCATTATCATTACCTATATAGACTATACACTTTACATATAGCCCCTTGGGCTCTATAAAAATGGTATTTTGCCCATACCATGGCTCATGTGCCATTTCATTTTGCACATAAGCTATGGGCTTCACAAAAATTTGGTTTTATACCCATTATTCTTACATTTATTCATAAAATAGAATAAAAGTAATACACCAAAATTATTTATTACAAAATTTTTATCTTGGCACGGGGGAGGGCGTTGCATGTTCGGGCTCGACCCGGGCATTGGCCCACTTGACCTGGGCTTGGGCCCACTTGGCTTTGGGTTGACTTTGATTTTGACTTGGTCAACCGGGGTGTAAATTTTGACCCTAACAAATTGCCCCCCATCAATAAGTGCACACCACATATGTGGATTGTGTGCACGAAATTGATGGATCTTCTTTCGCGTGGAGGTCGACTTGATCTGGTTCCCGTTTTAACGACGTGGAGGTCGATGCTGCCATTTTACCGACTTGGACAGTCGGTACTGCCCTTTTAGCGATGTGGACGGTCGGTTCTGCCCTTTTTACGACTTGGACGGTCAGTGCTGCCCTTTTTGCGACTTGGACGGTCGGTGTTGCCCTTTTAGCAACGTGGACGGTTGGTGCTGCCCTATTAGCGACGTAGACGGTCGGTTCTGCCCTTTTTCCGACTTAGGTGGTCGGTGCTGCCCTTTTAGCGACGTGGACGGTCGGTTCTGCCCTTTTTGTGACTTGGACGGTCGGTGCTGCCCTTTTAGCGACGTGAACGGTCGGTTCTGCCCTTTTTGCGACTTGGACGGTCGGTGCTGCCCTTTTAGCGACGTGGACGGTCGGTGCTGCCTTTTCTGCGACTTGGATGGTCGAAGCTGCCCTTTTAGCGACTTGGATGGTTGATGCTGCCCTTTTAGCGACTTGGACGGTCGATGCTGCCATTTTAGCGACGTGGACTGTCGTTTCTGCCCTTTTTGCGACTTGGAAGGTCGATGCTGCCCTTTTAGCGACTTGGACGGTCGATGCTGCCATTTTAGCGACGTGGATGGTCGGTTCTGCCCTTTTTGCGACTTGGACGGTCGATGCTGCCCTTTTAGCGACTTGGACGGTCGATGCTACCCTTTTAGCGACTTGGACCGTCGATGCTGCCATTTTAGCGACGTGGACGGTCGTTGGTTGTTTTGCTGATTTGATGTGATTTGGGTTGACATCAGCATCACTACACTGGAATATGGTACCAGGAGCGAATCATCATTTGCCATGAGAGGATTTGCGGATTTTGGTTTTGGTTTGGCATCGGCATCGCTACACTGGAATATGGTACCAGAAGCGAATCATCATTTGCCATGAGGAAATTTCCCTCGTTCCTATTTTAACGACTTAGTGGTTATCTGTTCCCAGTTTAACGACTTAGAGGTCATCTATTCCCAGTTTAAAGACTTAGGGGTCATTTGGATTGGAGTTTGGAGTTTTGGGGTTAGGGTAGGCATCAGCGTTGCTAACACTGAAGCACATGTGCCAGGAGCAATTAATCATTTGCCTTTTCCTGTTAGGAAGCGATGGCTTAGGAGACAGGTTTAGGTCCCTATCACCTAAGACTTTTCAATTATGAGCCGTAAGGGTCCCATAAAAGCATTTTCTCCCTACGCGTCGAAAGGATCTCGTAGGTGTACTTTCTCCTTAGGAGTCGTGGGGACTCCCAAGTGTGTTTTTCCTTTGTGAGTCATAAGGATCCCACGAAGGTGTTTTCTTACGAGTCGTGAGGATCCCGTAAGTTTGTTCTCCTCATGTATTGCGAGGACACATTAGTGGGTCTTCCCAAATGGAGCATAAGTCCAAGGGCAGAGACCGGCCGCTGGACTGGTGATTGCGGTGGGGTATGGGTATGATGAGAATTATTTGAGCCTGTGGATTGTATACGGTAGTCAATTTGGGGACTAACAGTAGGGCCGGGAGAATTTTAAGAAATTGGATTTTGGTTGGCATCTGCATCGCTATATGGTACCAGGAGCGACTCATCATTCGCCGTTTGGGGACTTGGAATTTGGATCTTATTTAGTATCAGCATTGCTGCACTGGAATAATACCAGGAGCAACTCATCATTTGCCTCGGGAGGACTTAGGATTTGGGTTTTGGTCGATATCAACACCGCTAACACTGAAGCGAAATGCCAGGAGCGACTCATCATTTGCCGTTGCCTGTTGGGGAACAATGGCTTAGGAGACAGGTTTGGGTCCCTATCACCTAAGACTTTTCAATTTTATGAGCCGTAAGGGTTTCATAAAAGCATTTTCTCCCTACGAGTCGAGAGGATCTCGCGGGTGTATATTCTCCTTAGGAATCGTGAGGATTCCTAAGTGTGTTTCCCCTTTGTGAGTCGTAAGGATCTCACGCAGGGATTTTCTCCTCATAAGGTCGAGAGGACTTTGCGAGTGTGTTTTATCTTTTTTCACGAGTTTGCGCCCTTTTAGGTTTTCACAAACTCGCCGGAAGTCCAGCTGTTTTTACTCACGGAGCCTTTTCGGGTTTTCATCCGTGCCTGTTTTGCTTGTGGACATACCGTTTTTTTTACCCTGGTGGGACTTTAGAAGAAGTCTCACCGGCAGGACTTGGGAAAGATAGGGGTCATTTACACCCATGGATTATATACGGTTTTGCAGGATGTGTGATCCAGACCGTTGGGCTGGTGTGCTCAATTCGCCTGTGACTTGGAGTATTCACGCGTAGTATTTCTTGAGATATCGGCCATTGATGGGTGGCATGGGCCTTTCTCCCTCGGCACTTATTAGTTGGTAGGATCCTCCGTCGAACACTTTCTCGATGACGTATGGTCCTTCCCAGTTTGGCTCGAATTTTCCCTTGGCATGTCGATTGAGGATGATCGATCTTTTTAGGACCAACATCAATTCGCCTTTCTTGAAAGCACGGAGATGAGTCATCTTGTCATAGGACCGTGACATTTGGGCTCGGTATAGCTCCAGATTTTGCTGCACCGCGAGCCTCTTTTCTTCGAGGGCATCGAGCTCTTCAAGCCGAAGGAGCACATTTTCCTCCTCCGTCAACTCGTGCTGAACGACCATTCTTAAGCTTGGAACTTTGACTTCGAGGGGGAGGACCGCCTCCACTCCGAAGAGCAATGAGTATGGAGTAGGCTGAGTTAGAGTACGGTGCGTGATACGATATGCCCACAACGCCTCGTGAAGTTTGAGATTCCAGTCTCTCTTGTTGGCTGAACTATTTTTCCTCAGGAGCTTGCATAGAGTCTTATTGAAGGCTTCGGCTAGCCCATTGGATCTTGGATTATAGATGGAGGAATATCTCCAGTCTATTTTGTGCTGAGTAGCGAACCTTGAGACTTTGAAGCTCTTGAAAGAAGGCCCGTTGTCAGAAATGATTCTTCTGGGTGTACCGAAGCGGTATAGAATATTATGCTGGAAGAATGTCAGAATATCTTCTGTCTTGACTTCTTTTAGCGGGACAGCTTCAGCTATATGGAGAAGTAGTCTGTTGCGGCCAGTATGAACCGGTGGCCTCTAGATGACGGAGGATCAATTGGGCCAACTATGTCGGATCCCCAGACTTCGAAGGGCCACGACGCCACCGTAGGATGCAACGGATTGGAGTGCTTGTGAATGAAATCATCGTGAATTTGGAAGATATAACATTTCTTTGCATGATCTCCGCAATCCCATATCATGGTGGGCCAGTAATATCCAAGCCGTTTAATTTGAAGTCGCATCTTAGGGCCAGATTGGTGAGCACCGCAAATGCCCGAGTGAATTTCTTTCATGACCTTTTGGGCTTTAGCCAATGACAGACACCTGAGCCAGAGTTGGTCATATGACCTGCGGTATAGCGTGTCATTTACAAACACGTATCGGAGAGCTCTCTTCTTCATCTGAATCCTTATAGATTTTCTTTCGGGCAGCTTGTCATATTGGAGGTACTCTATGAAGGGTTCTCTCCAATCGGGCTCGTCTTGGATGATCGAAGCTTCTTCGGCAGGACTGCTCTTCTGTTCCGCGCTTTCCTCTTCTCGTAGAGAGACTGGAGGTAGGATTTGCCTGTTCCTGACTGTGATCAGAATTTCGTCCATGTCAGTATCAGCTAGCTCCTTGGCTAAGCGAGCGAGTACGTCAGCCTTTCCATTCAATGCTCTAGGGACTCTCATTAGTTCAATGTGAGTGAACCGTTTCATGAGTTCCACCACTCGGCCTCTGTACCGAGCTAACTTGGGTTTGTATATCTTATAGTCGCCGCTTACTTGGTTGACGACAAGCTAGGAGTCACCGTAAACTCGTAGCTGGAGGATTTCCATTTCTATAGCAAGCTCCAAACCAGCTATCAGAGCTTCATACTCAGCCTCATTGTTTGTGCAAGGCTCGATGAGAGCAAAAGAACGCCGTAGGGTTCCCATCGATGGCGTGATGAACACCAGTCCTATCCCTTCTTTTATCTCCGGGACGCTTGATTTGCTAGAGGTCTTCATTGATGAGGTTCCATCGAAGTAAAGCTCCCAACATGGCTCATCTTCCTCGAGGTGCAGCACTTGTTCGTCAGGTGGCTTGCAATTAAGCGGTGACCCCTCTGATACGGGATGAGCAGCAAGGAAGTCTGTGAGAGCTTGCCCTTTTACTTCTTTCTGAGGAGTATAAACTATGTCAAACTCAAGTAGCATGACAGCCCATCTTGCCATTCTGCCGGCTAGGCTTGCTTTGGTCATCAAGTGTTTGAGCGGGTCGACCTTGGAGATCAGCATAACTCGATGATCGAGCAGATAGTGTCTCAGCTTCTTCACAGCAAATATCAGGGCCAGGCATTGCTTTTCGATCGGGGAATAGTTGTGTTCCGCCCGACTAGAGTTCCACTGTGGTAGTAGAGGGCATTTTCTTTTCCCTCCTTGTTGTTCTGGGCAAGGAGTGCACCGAGTGACTCATTTAGCGCGGCAGTGTAGAGAATCAGCGGTTTATTTGGAATGGGAGCGGCCAGCACTGGAGAGCGCAACAAGTACTGTTTAATGCTTTCGAACGCTTCTTGACATTCGGCATCCCAGACAAAAGGAGCTCCTTTCTTCATGAGCTTTGAGAAGGGCCTACATCTCCCCGATAAATTTGAGATAAACCTTCGTATATAAGCAAGCTTTCCTTGAAAAGATCTCAGCTGCGTCAGATCCTTCGGATGGGGCATTTCCATGATGGCTTTTATCTTGGATGGGTCAATTTCGATCCCCCGATGTCGGACTATAAAGCCCAGAAATTTTCCCGATGACACGCCAAAAGCCCATTTCAGAGGATTCATCTTCAGATCGTATTCCCTCAGTCTGGTGAGAACGGTCCTAAGATCTTGGACGTGGTCGGCCTTGGCTTTAGTCTTGACGACCAGGTCATCAACATAGCATTTGACGACTTTATGGATTAGGTCATCAAAGATATTAGTCATTGCCTTTTGATATGTATTACCTGCGTTCTTCAGTCCGAACGGCATCACTTTGTAGCAGTATATTCCGATCGGGGTTCGAAATGTTGTGTGTTTCTCATCCTCAGGCGACATCTTGATCTGATTATATCCAGACGAGCCATCCATAAAGGTGAACAGCTCGTAATTTGAGGTGTCATCGACCATCATTTCCATGACCGGTAGCGGGAAGTCGTCTTTAGGACATGCCTTGTTGAGGTCCCTGAAATCAACACAAACTCGGATCTGCCCATTTTTCTTCTTCACTGGGACTACGCATGCGATCCAGTCCACATATTTCTCTTCTCTGATGAAGCCAGCATCGATAAGTTTCTTAGTTTCCTCGATGACCTTTTCTTCTAGCTCCCTTCTCATTCTTTGAGGGGCTTGTTTGACTGGCTTAGCATCAGGAGATATAGCCAGCTTATGCATGGCCACTTCAGGGGAGAGGCCAGGCATTTCTTTGTACGTCCACGCGAAGCAGTCGACGAACTCATGCAGCAGGGCAATTATCTGCTCTTTCATTTCCTCTGACAAGAGTGAGCTGATGTAGGTCGGCCTTGGATTATTGGGCGTTCCTAAGTCAATCTCGGTTAGCTCGTCAAAGGTTGCTTGTCCGCCATCTTCGAGCTCTTGAGGAGCTTCTTCTGGCTCGGCTATCTCATCATCATCATTTGATCTTTCGCTGGCCTCACCAACATGGATCATGTAGAACGCTTTGGAATCAGGTTGAATGTAGCCTATGCCCTGTCTATCTGGAATTCGTCCATTGATGAGTGCTCGGACTTGGGGCGGATGCCATAGCCCTTCATAAAACTTTGCTTCGGACTCCGTTTGATATAACCGACATCTGCACTTTTTGAAATATTCCCGCATCTCGGGTGCATAGTATCTGGGATTGAGGACGGCTCTTATGCCTCTCTCATAGGGAAGGCACGCGACAGAAAAATCGTCCGGGTGCACAATAGGATTTGACCCATAAAATAGGATGCCCTTCTGTCCATTTTTCCTTCCGGGAACGTAGAAAGTTTTCAGCTAGTCCACGGTGGAGACTGACGATGCATCGAGCTCTTTGCACATCTGCTCCGGCACCCTTATGACAGCTAGGGGCCCTTCTACAATTTCGAAGGTCTCTCGTAGTTTTGTTTGTTGCATAGGGCTCCAATCTGCACAGCTGTTGCACGACAGGTCCTCTTCCTCTGACTCTTCAGTGTCGCTGCCAAGATGAGGGCAGACTTTGCTTCTAGATGGGGCTTCAGTAACAGATTCGTCCGTATTGCTACCGAAACGAGGGCGAGTTTTACGGAAGGATGGACTTCCAGCGTCGGACTCATCAGTGTCGCTACCGAAACGCGGGCGCACTTGGGCATTTTTACTTTCGAAAGTGACAGCCGGCTCAGATTTGCTTTTGAGTCTTGAGGCCGCTCTATCCTCAGTCAGTTATGGCTTAGCATTTTAGTGGTTCATAAAGTACCGAGAATCTTCATATCGGACTTCATGCACACCGAACGGCTGGATGTCTTCGTCAATGCGTCTTTCCTTGCCATTTTTAGTATACTTCATGCATTGATGGAGAGTTGACGGAACGATGCCGTAATCGTGGAGCCACGGCCGTCCCAAGAGAATCTTATAAGACGTGTCGGCGTCGATCACGTATATCTTAGCTTCAGTTTGCAGATCCCCGAATTTGATTGGCAAAGCAATAGACCCCAGAACTTGCTGGCAGTTTTGATTGAAGCCTTGAATGACAATCTTTTCCCTTGACAGGTGTCGGACGTCCATTGACAAACTCTTCAGTGTTCGCAAGTTCATGATGTTCACTGAGGACCCCGGATCAATCAATATACGATTAATCCAATCTCCGTCGCTGTACCCTGTCACGTAAAGCGGCCGATTATGCTCAGCTGTTCCCAGTAGCAAGTCTTCGTCCTTAAACGTGACTGTGGCGGCATGCAGAGCGTACTGGGCTTCTTTTATATTGATATCCGCAAAGCGAGCCTGATACCGCTCGGGGCTCTGTAAAGCTTGAATGAGAACATCTCTAAGCTCTTTAGATAGGACCAAGGCGTCATAGATGCTCAGGAGAGACGGGAGCTTTCGGAGATGAGCCAATACATTATAGTCCACTGAGGAAGGACTTGAGTTTTCATTAGCCGGTTCTCTGCCATCTTCCTCATTAGCCACCTGTTTTTCTTTTCCTTTTAAGGCGTTGCCCTAATTTGGCGGCAGAGCCCTGCCGCTTCTGAGCTAGATTTGGTTGGCCCATGTAGCGAGCTCCTCGTCCTCTTCGAGAAAACAGAGCTCTTCTTCAGAGTCGCTGCCAAGATGGATGGCATAGCAGGTCACTATAGGGATCTCTTCATTGGAGTCTTCTTCTAACTCCTCTAGAATTTCAGCCGCTTCTACAGGGAGGAACTCCTTCAATTGAATCAGAGTTCTTTCCTTCTGTTCATAGTTTTCGAGGGAATCGATATATTTTTGAATGGTCGATCTCCCTGCAGTCTCTTTTTCACGCCGAGCTGCACTTTTCTTCTTCTTGAGCTTTTTGGATTTTGAGCCTGATGGAGCCGCATTGGCAGCTGGCATGGTAGGCTTCTTCTGCCCATCTCATTCCATCCTAGGCTCTTTCCGAAGTAGCTTTATCATCTTTTTCGTCTTATTAGATATGTGCGTACTCCATCGAGGCTGCGGTGAGTCCGTTTCATTTCTCAGGGTAGCGGGTTCGGCTGTCTGCTCCCAGAAGGCTTCAGCTTCTGTCTGTATAAAGTTGGTGGTTGCAACTTGATTGTTCACCAACACGCTTTTGGACAGCACGATCTCTCCAGCCTTGTACTGCTTCTCGACCCAGTCTTTGAAGATATAGCAATTCTCGATCGCATGGCTCACTACTCGGTGGTACGGGCAATACAGGGGATTGTCGGTCATTTTTGCTTCTTGAGGTCTTTTCGACTCTAGCAATTGTAGACCATTGTTCAAGGCATCTTTAAATATCTTTCGGACCTTGTCCCTCCTGAAAGAGTAAACCCTGTTCTTTTTCTCCTCTAGGGAAGGCCCTTCTCCTCCCAGCACTAGCTTTCGAGACCGGTTGGTTTTGGATTCGCCCGCCCTTCGCTTTTCTTCATTGTCGGACGCATTGAAGACATTGGTACTACTGGGATTCCCGCTTCTACGGTTGTCGTCCCGCTTGCTTTTCCATGTCTTGTCTTTCTGAGAGTCCGGGGTAGACTCTTGGTTCGAGCGTTCCAGCATTTGGACTTTCTTGGTTAGCTCTTGAAACATCTTAAGGCATGTTGTACACAAGAATGGGACCATCCAATTGCTGAGGTTCCCAATGAGAAGGCTGACAGGCTGGTCCTGCTCCAGCGGCGGTTCGCATTTGACCGTGAGATTATGCCATCGGGTGATAAAGTCGGTGTTGCTTTCATTCTTCCCCGGCTTGGTCCTCACAAGGTCAGCAATGGAGATTTTATCACTGACACTCATGAACCTTTGCCGAAATAGAGACTCCATTTGGGCAAAGGTAATAACGGATCTGTCTGGTATACTCGCGTACTAGTCGAAAGCGACACCGGTCAAGCTGTTGACAAACTGACGAAGAAGAAGCGCATCATTTCCCCCTGTATTTCCGCACGATGCTTTAAAGTGGGCGACATGCTAATTTGCATTTCCCGTCCCGTCAAATCTTCTGAACTTAGGAATGACGTAGCCGCTCGGGAACTCGATCAGATCGTACTGTGCGGGATATGGCTGCCCACTACTGCCAATCTCTTTCTGGTGACCAAATCCATTATCCGATCTTGTGTTAGCGTGATAGTGTTATCTGGGGCCAAGGCGTCCCTGGAAGCGGAATGTGGCCGGCTTTCGTGCGGCTCGACGAATCTTGGACCCAAAGGGACAGGCATCGGCTGCTTCGGATTGTCATCATCCGGCTCATGAGTAGCGACTTGTGCTTGATTAGGAGGCGCTCGAGCAATTTGAGCCGTAAGCTGCATCACAACGTTCGTTAGGTCGTCAATTTTCGAATAGAGCTTGGCCATCTCTTTATCTTTGCTCTTGAGCTGTTTCCGAAGCTCTTGAAGCAGCTCTTGCTCTGCGGTCCTGGGGCGGAAAGTCGGCTCTTCCTCGCTGTCCGAGCTTGACTCTGCCTGGAGCGAAGGGTCCTTCTGCCTATCGACCTCATCGAGAGGGTTTTCATCATCCAGCGGAGGCGGCTGTTCTTAGGAAGCGGCAACCACATTCAAGCCAGATTGGACTTCGGATGTGGTGGCCCGATCCTTGCTTTTGCTGCGAAGATTGTCGCTAGGGCGCCCACCCACCATATAGACCAGATGGATAATATATCCAGCCGTCTTTTTATTATCGGCGGCTGATTTCACAGATCGCTGTCTTGACCCTCCCTGTTTCGGTAGCGGGCAGTCGAATGAAGGCGGCTGGCTTGACCAGGTTCTTGAATGGTGCTAGCACTTCTTTTCTGGGTTTGCCCCGCTGCTTTCGTGCAGCACATAGCGCCTGATAGACTCTTGAAGAGACAATGTCATACTTTTTCTGTTGGGGCCGGGACACGTCTCTTTGTAGCGACGTTCGGACTGTTGTCTTCTTGATTCTGGCGGTCATGGCATTTTTCTGAACCCACTTCAGAGGTTCGAAGGAATTGCTGATTTTTACGGCCGATTCAGTCATCGTCGCAGGATGACTCTACTCTTGGAATCTCACACGACTCCACCTGGCCGGAGTCCTGGCCCTCTTGTTGGCTCGATACCTGAGTCGCTTCTGTTTCAGCCTTTCTGTTTTGAGCACTTGGCTGGCTATGGCTCTTCGGGAAGCCGCTGTAGACCGGGTGATAGAGGACTTTGGAGATATGCCTGATTGTGCATTTGTTGGAGTCATCGCCTGAGCTCGTCCGCAACGTTTGATGTTGCTCTTTGTGCCGAAAGTCTTGACCCCAGCTGGAGCACCAGAGAGTCGTTCAGACACCGTCTTAAGTTTCGGTTGTGGTGCCTTAGCGATCACAACGTTCGGCCTCTTGCCTCTTGTGACCGGCTTGGCTACCTGTTTTGCCGGGATTTCTGCCAGATGAGCGCTTCCGGCAGGGTAGATGATGACAGAACCAAACTGGCAGGGCAGTTCCTCCCACTGTCGACCGAGGCTTGCGGGGAGAACCACACGAGCATTGATCTTGACCACGTACGAGGTCGAGGTCGCGTTGGAAGCTGAATTCGTCTTGGGAGACATTGTCATTGAAAGTTGATTGCTGCACGGAAAAAAAACATTATTTCAGTACAAACATCGGCGTATATGTTAAATGAGTTCGCATGAACACTTGACCCGAGATATGGGAAGAGAGAAAAGTCCCACCGGGCGTGCCAGAATCTGTAGGGTGTTTTTCGTCACCCCATTGAGATGGGAATGCGCGTGCGCTTGTCAGGCGCATTATAGACTCCCCCTGCCTAGGGTAGGCTGTGGTTTATTGATTGCGGGGATCCAAATCTCCGGCAGCCGCGGACTAAGCTGCCGTTAATTACCCCTCGTCTTTGGAGCGAGGGAACCTCCGATTAACGGGTCAAACAGGTCATGCGAACTCAATGTGCAGTGTATGTGTGCTGTGTTTTGAAAGGGGGTTTTGGATATATCGGGGACCCCGCCGAGTTTTACGGAAGTCCCGCTACCCAGATAGCGGGCTGGGGGTCAAGGGGCTAGCAGCCCCCTTGCGGGGTACGGGGCAGCGCCCTGTTAGAAATTTTTTTCTAACAGGGACAGTGTCGTGGAGTGTGTGTGTGTGTGTATGTATATATACATATATAAAAAAAGGAAAATGGCATCCAAAGGATGCCTGGGAAAAAAAAACGCCAACGCTTTGGGTGCTAGCGCTTTGGACGCTAGCGCTCCACGTGCCAGGCACGTGGGCGCTAGTGCTTTGAGCGCCAGAGCGCTAGCGCTTTGAGCGCTAGCGCCCCACGTGTCAGGCACATGAGCGGTCGGGCGCTAGAGCTTTGGGCGCTAACGCTCTGAGCGCAAGAGCGCTAGCGCTTTGAACGCTAGCGTCCCACATGCCAGGCACGTGGGCGCTCGGGCGCTAGTGCTTTGGGCGCTAGTGCTCTGAGCGCAAAAGCGCTAGTGCTTTGAGCGCTAGCACCCCACGTGCCAGGCATGTGGGCGCTAGCGCTTTGGGCGTAAGGGCGCTTTGGGCGTTAGTGCCTCACGTGCCAGGCACGTGGGCGCTCGGGAGGCAAAAGGGACTTGGTCCCTGCAATGGGAGTTGTACTCCCAGAAAGGAGCACTTATTATTTTGTGTGTGTGTGTGTGTGTATATATATATATATATATATATATATCTATATATATATATATGAGGAGTTAAACTCCTAAGATATTTTGAAGCTGATGAAGGGAGCTTCTCCTCTTGTGCCCTGGATCTTCCCCAAAGTGGGGTTTCTGGAGATGGGTCTCCTTCTTCTTCCTTTGTTGGCCGGATCTTGAAGATCAAGAAGTATGAGATTTTAAAAATCTTTCCTTTTTGAGAACTGATGGATGATCTGAGTTTCCCTTTGTGGGTTTTGTGGTGAAAAACTATTTAGTTTTATAAAAGGAAGAGTAAAACTCTTGATTTAATTCAAAAGAAAGAAGAAAGTTTTGGAACCTTGAGGAAGGAGAAGACACAGATCTTGATACATTTTAGGAGAGAGAAAAAAGTTGTTGAGATGTTTTCATTATCCTTACCTTTATAGGCTATACACTTTACATATAGCCCCTTGGGCTCTACAAAAATGGCAATTTGCCCATCCCATGGCTCATGTGCCATTTCTTTTTGCACATAAGCCATGGGCTTTACAAAAATTTGGCTTTATGCCTATTTTTCTTACATTTCTTCATAAAATAGAATAAAAGTAATACACCAAAATTATTTATTACAAAATTTTTATCTTGGCCCGGGGGGGGCGCTCCATGTTCGGGCTCGATCCGGGCATTGGCCCACTTGACCTGGGCTTGGGCCCACTTGGCTTGGGGTTGACTTTGATTTTGACTTGGTCAACCGGGGTGTAAATTTCGACCCCAACAGAGGCGAAGTAGTAGTATCAAGTTAACAGGCTAAGCTGTACTCATGTCACCTGATAACTGCTACCTGACGATAGGTATAGTACCAATCAGCAGTACCCCACGAGTCCGTCCAGTGTAACTCATAACCCAATGAGCACATGCATACTATCTCCAATACGACGTATTGATGGCTGTGGGACAGACCATCTCCCCTGCTGGGATGAGAAGCGTATACACTAGTCTATTCTGGAGTATCGATGCCCTGTCTCGATAATACTACGACTAGGGACCTGTATAAGAATGTGCTTATAGACTACCCAACCCCCACTAGTATGACGGCCATCACAACGCTGGTAGTCAAGCAGAGATCCTAAGGGCTCAATCAATATGTATTAGCGATACGTTAAAAGAAACATATACACATATTAAGATAGATACAAACCGAGTAGCATACTACTATATTGAGCAAGACTGTTATAAATCCGTGTATATATCCCAAGCTTCCAAAATGTAATATACAAACTAGTACTATACAATAATGGCCTCTAAGGCATATAACACTAACAATCTCCCACTTGCACTAAGGCCATGTGCTGACATATCGCAGACCTATCATCTCGAATAGCCTCTCGAACTGCGTCTGAGAGATGGCCTTTGTGAATGGATCTGCGGTGTTGTCTTCTATAGCAACTCTCATCATCTTGATTTCCCGGCGATCCACGATCTCCCCGATCAGGTGATACCGCCTTAAGATGTGTCTGGACTTCTGATGGGACCTGGGTTCCTTTGCTAAAACTATAGCCTCGTTGTTGTCACAATACAGAGTTATTGGATCAACAATGGACGGAACCACTTGAAGTTCTATTAAGAACTTTCTCATCTAGACTGCTTCTTTTGCAACATCAGAAGCTACATTATACTCCGCTTCCATCGTCGAGTCAGCAACGTTGTCTTGCTTGGAACTCTTCCAACAGACCGCCCCTCCATTGAGGGTAAAGACATAACCCAACATGGACTTGAAGTCATCCTTGTCACTCTGGAAGCTGGAGTCAGTAAAGGCCTCGATCTGGATATTCAATCTAGATAGTTAAAAGAGATCTACATTAATCGATAAGATAATAATTGTAGATCACCTACAAATAGTTTGAAAAATTAAAAATAGATTTTTTTTTAATTAACTTGAACTAGGGTTTTAATATGAATCTAGATGATGTTATATTCTTGATAGGATATATTTAACAATTTAAATATAACATATGCTTTTATATAATTAATGGTAACATATTAAAAGTAGATTAGAAAAGAAGATAATCATTTAAACCAACCATAAAAAGAAAGCAAATAAAAACTCTAAATTTTTCTCTCTCTTGAAAACCAACTTTTATTTTATTTTTAGATATTAAAAACAACTTTTTGAAACTTAATTAAAATTAATTAAGCACACCTCTTCGTGGGAACGATCCCCAAGTACTGCTGTAATATAGCCGTATACTTGCGGTTTAATTTGGAGATAATAAAATTCTCATCATATTACTTTCTATGGAGTCGAAACTCTGTTCTTGATCTTTTGTGCAAGTTTTGAAGACGGCACTTCGATCATTATATGCCTAAGCATATTTTTTATGGGAGTTTTTATCCCCAAAGTCTTGGATCTTAGGATCAACTCCTTCATGAGAGTTGAAACTCTCATAAAAGGTAGATAAATTCGAAGATCTTTTGATCTTGCATGTAGAGCCGAAACTTTAAGGATGTAGAGTCGAAACTCTAATGAAGCCAAAGCTTCAAGATTGAAGAGATGAAGGAGTTTTCTCTCTCTTTATTTACCTAGATTCGATTAGGGTTTTGGTTGAAGAAGGATTTCTTCTTTATGGAGGCGTCTCCTTGCTTTTGAGAACGAGTTCTCTGTATTTTCTTTTGAAAAAGAAGATGATGATCCTTTTCCCTTTTTTCTCTCTCGAGATTCTCTCCCCCTATCCTCCTTTTTATAGGATAAGTAGTAGTCAGGGTAAATACCTAAATATCGTATTTGAATTGATTCATATCAATTCAGGGTGCTTAGGCATCAACGGATCGTTGATCCCAATATCATTTTTTAAGATGGTTAACAGGAAGATTTTCTTCCAAATAGAGCTTTGGCTCAACCGAAGCTCATGCTTCAATGAGAGATGTGCTTACGCACTTACCTCGTAGCACATCGCAAATGCATGCTCATAAAAGGTAGATAAATCCGAAGATCTTTTGATCTTGCATGTAGAGCCGAAACTTTAAGGATGTAGAGTCGAAACTCTAATGAAGCCAAAGCTTCAAGATTGAAGAGATGAAGGAGTTTTCTCTCTCTTTATTTACCTAGTTTCGATTAGGGTTTTGGTTGAAGAAGGATTTCTTCTTTATGGAGGCGTCTCCTTGCTTTTGAGAACAAGTTCTCTGTATTTTCTTTTGAAAAAGAAGATGATGATCCTTTTCCCTTTTTTCTCTCTCGAGATTCTCTCCCCTTATCCTCCTTTCTATAGGATAAGTAGTAGTCAGGGTAAATACCTAAATATCGTAATTGAATTGATTCATATCAATTCAGGGTTCTTAGGCATCAATGGATCGTTGATCCCAATATCATTTTTTAAGATAGTTAACAGGAAGATTTTCTTCCAAATAGAGCTTTGGCTCAACCGAAGCGCAAGCTTCAATGAGAGATGTGCTTACGCACTTACCTCGTAGCACATCGCAAATGCATGGGCACGTGCATTACACGTGGTGTAGTGCACAAGGGACTTGTGTTTGTGCACGTGGCACGTGGCGCATCGCGAGTGGCTTTTTCCTTTTTATGCCAAGTGCGCAACTATGGTGCGTGCGTTCTGTAACGCCCCATGCCCCAATACATATGGTATTGTCCACTCTGGCCTAAACCACACGGTTTTGTCTTTCAGAGCAAACTGGGACCCGACCAGGGGACACTTCCCAGAAGGTCACCCATCCCAGGACTTCCGTAGCCCGAACACGCTTAACTACGAAGTTCTCAAGATCCTGTAGTTCCGGTTTTACTTAAAAGGCGCCTCTGTAATTGAGGGTGATATCATTACATTTATAATGCAGTTCAGTCTTCTTTCGGAATGTGTTCCGAAAATTCCCAATTGTTCTACAGTAGGTCCCATGGACTCAAGAGGAGGCTCCCATGGATTCAAGAGGTAGCCCCTTCCCCCTTGGCATGAACATTGGTGTGGCACTTTGTTCCTTATGGCACTTTGTTTCGCGAGCATGAACAGGGTCCCGACATCCTTCCCACCTTTGAACAATGGTTCTTCCTCGAACCATGGACCCACTACTGAGGGACTTGCATGGGCCACCATAAATATAACACCCCATGCCTCAATACAGATGGTATTGTCCGCTCTGGCCTAACCGCACAATTTTGTCCTTTAGAGCGAACTGGACCCGACAAGGGGCCACTTTCCAGGAGGTCACCCATCCCAAGACTTCCCTAGCCCGAGCACACTCAACTACGGAGTTCTCAAGCTTCTATAGTTCCGGTTTACTTAAAAGCCACCTCTATAATTGAGAGTGGTATCATTATATTTATAATGCAATTCGGTCCACTTTCGGAATGTGTTCCGAAGAATCCCCATTATTCTACAGTGGGTCCCACGGACTCAAGAGGTGGCCCCCATGGATTCAAGAGGTGGCCCCGTTTCCTTGGCATGATAATTAGCGTAGCACTTTATTCCGTTTAGCACTTTACTCCGTGAGCAAGAACCGGGTCCCGACACGTTCCAAGATTGCAGAGCTTGCGCTCATAATGTAGTGCGCCCTATTTTAGGAGGAAACACCGTTCCAATATATCGAATGACTCGATGTATCTAGGGCTAAGATTTTCCCGTCTTTCGAAATGAATCACTCCTCTGTTCGGAGAGATCTTGAGGAATACATGATCTCTAGGTTGGAACTCTAAGTGTCGGCATTTCATATCTGCCCAATACTTCTGTCTGTCCTAGACTATGCGTATATTTTCCCTGACCGTGCAAACTATATCAACTGTCGCCATGATCATCTCTAGTCTAAGGAGTTCTCGATCTCCCGCATCGTCCCAACTTATAGGAGAGTGATACTTCCGACCGTAGAGTACTGCAAATGGAGTGATCCCAATACTTTCCTAGTAACTATTATTGTATGCAAACTCTACGAGGTGCGGATGATCTTCCCATGATCTCCAAAGTCAAGCATACATGCTCCTAACATATCTTTCGGGATCCGTATGGTCCGCTCAGACTATCCGTCTGTCTGAGGATGGTAAGCAGTGCTGAAACTCAGACTCGTGCCTAGGCTGGCATGATGACTGTGCCAAAACTTGGATCGGAATCTTGTATCTCGGTCGGAGACGATGCAAACTAGTACTCCATGAAGTCTTACGATCTCCTGTAATATTTCATGGGTATCAAGACAAGTTTAGATACATATCTGAAGGCTAAAATCTTACATTAGATTTGTCTAACCTCCATGTACTTCTTTGCCAAAATTTCTGTTGACTTGCCAACTATAACTGGAATAAAGTGGGCCGACTTGGTGAGCTGATCCACAATAACCCAAATGGCGTCGTTACCCTTCATGCTGCGAGGGAGAGCAGTCACGAAGTCCATGGTAATGTGCTGCCATTTCCACTCTGGAGTAGGTAACGGTTGAAGTAACCCAGCAGTTCTGTGATACTCAGCCTTCACTTGCTGACAGACTGAGCACTTAGCTACACTCCGAGCTACTTCCTTTTTCATGCCGTGCCATTAGTAGTGTTGTCGTAAATACTTGTACATCTTCGTGCCACCAGGGTGTACGGAATAAGAAGAGCCATGAGCTTCCTTCATCAGTTCAGACACGCATAGTCGGCTCCCATACCGCAAGGATCCATCCTCATAAATGATGAAGTCGGATCAAAGTCTATTCTTTATTTGTTCTCTGATCTTCTGCAACTTGGCATCTCCTGCTTGATCTGCTTTAATTTGATCTACAAGCGTAGACTGGATCTGCAAATTCATCAAGAATGATGTAATTCCTGGCACTACTACTTCAATCTCGAGTCCATGAAGCTCCTGTTGTAATCTCCACTGTGCGGTGAGATTCATCGCTAACGGCTGGCGACTCAAAGCATCGGGAACCACGTTTACCTTCCCTAGATGGTACTGAAGGTTGATGTCGAAGTCTGCCATGAGTTCTAGCCATCTTCTTTGCCGCATATTAAGCTCCTTCTGAGAAAAAACATATTTCAGACTCTTGTGGTCGGTGTAAATATTAAATTGCTCTCCCAACAAGTAATGCTGTTAAATCTTGAGAGCGAAAATAATAGCTGCCAATTCAAGATCATGGGTAGGATAATTGCGCTCATGCATTTTTAGCTGCCTTGACGCGAAAGCTACAACTTTGCCACACTGATGTAGCACACACTCTAAGCCCTTCCCCAAAGCATCACAGTGAACTTCAAAACCGCTGGATCTATCTGGTATAGTGAGGACAGGTGCAGAGGTTAATCTAGACTTCAATTCCACAAAAGCTTTTTCACATGCTTCCGACTAAACGAATGCTACATCTTTCCGAGTGAGCTTGGTCAACGGTTCTGCAATCTTCATGTAGCCTTTGATAAAACGTCGGTAATACCCAATTAGGCCTAAGAAACTCTTTATGTCCTTGACTGACTTTAGTGTCGGTCATTTGCTTACAACTGACACCTTAGAGGGGTCTACCAAAATACCTTCGCCTAATACGATGTGCCCGAGAAAACCAACCTTGTCTACTCAAAATTCAAACTTGTTGTACTTGGTATAAAGTTGATGATATCGAAATGTCTTCAGAACTGTGCGCAAATGTTCGGTGTGTTCTTCCTGAGTCTTCGAATAGACTAAGATGTCGTCGATGAAAATAACAACAAACTTGTCTAAATACTCTCGAAAGACCAGGTTCGTGAAGATAACTAGGGCATTGGTCACTCCAAACGGCATTATAAGATATTCATAATGGCCATATCCGGTCCTGAACGCCATCTTCGGAATATCGGACTCCTTGACCTTTACTTGGTGATAGCCTGATCGAATATCTAGTTTAGAGAAGACACAAGATTCATACAGCTGATCAAAAAGGTCATCGATGAGGGGTAGTGGATACTTGTTCTTGATGGGGACTCGTTTAGCACCCTATAATCAATGCGCATCCGGTAAGTACTTTCTTTCTTCTTTACTAGCAACACCTTGGATCCCCAAGATAATGTGATGGGTCTAATCCAACCCTTCTGCAGAAGTTCATCTAACTGAATGCAGATTTCTTTTAACCCATCCGGACTTAATCAATTCGGAGCCTCAGCTATTGGTCGCACACCTGGTTGTAAATCAATACTAAATTTGTCATGTCCCGCTTCTTAAGATACCAAAATTTTGGAACATAACTCGGCCAGCCATGATACCTATAGTAAGGAACCATCATTCCATAGTCACATTAAGGCTGTCAATCAGTAATCAAGAACAATAATATAAATATCTATCTCTAAACATATCCAATAACTACAATAAACAATAACCAGAAACGATAGCAGAAGCAACAAAGATCCAAGGAAGAAACAATACTTAAACCATAATAAGAACTATATCTGTCACGCCCCGCTTCCCAGAATACGCTAAGATAGGCACATGACATAGCCAACCATGCTACCTGTGGATAGGAAAAATCCTTCCACAGTCACATTACGGCTGTAGAGATATCGAGAACAGGAAAGTAAACTAAACTATCTAGTACATTTCAATAAGCCAGAATAAATGAGTCAAGAAATAAATGCGATATGCGGAAGCAAAAGATCCAATAAATAAAACACCTAGAAAATAAAACTGGATACCAACAGGATCCTCACCGCTCAGTCTAACAGCGGCAGTACTCCTGATCAGTCTGCAACAAAGGTAGAGAATCTGGGCCATGCAAAACCCGGACGTCAGTGCGTCATAATATCAAGCAATAAAATAAACAGGGGTAATAAGACATACATGTATGTGCATGAACAGTAAAACAGGTATAACGGCAATATAATGAGGACAGTGAGGGTAATGTGTAGTGAGTAAGCTAAACTGGTGTACTGGGTTATCTACTCTCAAGTCTTTTGAAATCAATTTGATGAATCATCAATGTAACTCAATAGTATCCCGTGCGTACCCGAGATCATGGTCTAAGACCCTCGGGCTGAATCTGAGACGTGCCGCAAGGCAGTAAAGGGTGGATAGTATCCCGTGCGTGCCCGGGATCACGGTCTAAGACTCTCGGCTGAATCCGAGACATGCTGCAAGGCAGTAAAGGGTAGTAGGTAATAACGAGTGATGTCAGCAGCATCACCCCGGGGCTGGCCTAGCCCGTAAGACTGATCAGAAAAGGTGTCAAACTGTCGAGTTACAAGTCAGGTTTCATCATTGATTTCCCCATATCCCCAAGTTATATGTGTTCAAGTCAGGTATTAAATAATCTGGAGCTAGTGCCAACACAGGATCAGGCAGGTACAGGTTTATCTGGATAGACAACAGGAAATGTCCGTAGGGACAACAGGTCAGGTTTATTGGCATTAGTAACAAGATCAGGTAACAGGTAAAGCCATGGTACATCAGGTCAAGTCAGGTAGTATATAGGTATTATGTCATGTCAAGTAATAGGTGTAACAAGTCATGTCAGGGGTGCACAAAATGTCATGTGGGTGCTCATAATCAAACTAAAAATAAGCAGGGGTATACAAAACAAGTATAGGGTATTAATGGAACAATAAAATGGAACATTGTAATGTGGTATGCAAATAGGTACAGATTAAAATATATGGATGCACGGTTATCGATTAGAGTTAGGGTTATGGTTCCAACATTAAGTAAAATACACTTAAACAAATATGGAATGTTAAAAATCTCGTTAATATGTGTTAAATGATCTAAGGATGCGATTATATATAAAATAGGTTAAATGGATGCAATCGGGTGTCCGATAGGGTAGAAACTATTAAAGGGTACTACGGGCTATGCAAATAATTATTATATGATTTAAATATGGATGTGGGTACTATGTATAGTAAATCAAAATGCAACATGGTATGTTTCAAGTTATAAATCTAAAATGATAAAATGGACATCGAAGTGTTAAAATGAAACAAATGGCCTTAGATTTAATTTACAGGTTTAATCATGCAATTAAATATGTATAAAAATAATATAAGTAGCATGTAGCAAGTTTTACTTGCCTCGATCGGATCAAGGATGCGCGGCATACGGCACGAACGTGAGAAACGACAGAAAATCTCCATTGTGGCATTTCATCGAACACCTCGCGTGTAAAATCGAACATTGTCAGAACGGAGATCCGGAGGCACGAAAACGATCGTCTCGTTCATGCGAACTTGGGCCAAACCTTGGAGTCTCGATTCATGGTCCGGAATGGCGTCGAACTGCTGTCGCGGTCAAGGACTTGGTGTCGTCGAGGTGGCAGTTGCGGCTGTTGCTATCGTGCGGAGAACAAGGCGACAGTGGCGACGACAGAGGTTGAAGAAGAAGGCGGAGATAAAGATAACGTGGGTCTCGGTGATGGGTCTCGGCAGGTAATAATCGAATTCAAAAATAAGGAGGCGATGGGAGATGAAGCAGGCGGCCATGGTGATTGAAGACGACGAGGGCGGCAATGGGTTTAAAGTCGGGGTTGTTGTTAGGTTTTCGTCGAGGGTGTCTCGGTGGTTGCAGTATCGAGTGAGAGAAGAAGACGGCGAGAAGATGGGGCTGGTGCTGAGAAGGGAAGATGTTGGCGGTGTTTGGTTTTGGAGATGGAGGCAAGGACGTGCATGGCCGAGGGAGGAGGAGGCGATGATGGCTGCGAACACGACGATGAGTGTTGGGTTCTTGGGGTTGGTGGTTTCGGGATCGGAAAAAGGAGAGGAGGAAGGGAAAGAGAAGAGGAGAGGAAGGAGAAGGCCAAGGTGGAGGCGAGGTGGTCGGGGTTGCTGGCATGGGTTGAGAGCGGGGAAAAAGAAAAAAATGAAAAGGAGAAGAAGAAGGAGAAGATGGGGACGTGAGCAGTAAAATATAGGGTTAAAGAAAAAAATAATTATAAGTAGAGGAGAGAAAGAAAGAGAGAGAGTCACGAGAGAGAGAGAGATAGTCAGGAGAGAGAGAGAGAGATCAGTTGGTTTAAGAAGATATATTCTGTTTAAAAAATATAATGATTAATACAAGATAGTATATATATATAATTATAGTTTAGAAATATATTAATATAATATTAGTATGTTTTGAGATTTTGGCAAATACAAACTTACTCCAAAACACGCCCGGGTCAGATCTAAAAATTCAAATTTAAAATATGAAAAATATATGCGACTTTCAAATTTCAAAATGAATGCTCTGGTAACGAAAATGCATAACCCCAAGAATGGATGCACGTACGTGCGCGTAGCCATCCAAACACGTCCGTTTCACTGAACGGGACGAGAACAAGATGCGCGGATGCTACCACGGGGTTAGGGGTATCACGCAGGCTATGAAATGCAATTTAATTTATTTACATGACCTAAAATGTTATATGATAAAACATGCGATGCTAGATGAAATGCCAGTATGTACTAATCATGAGATGCACATGTCCATGCAACAAGTCAAGGTAATCTATAAATAAGAATTAAACAGGTTCAAGCAAGCGGGTCGGGCCGAATGCACTGTAAAATGTAAAAATACCATTCGCACCCAAACACGATAAATCAATAAAATACCTATAAGAAAATACTAGAACTGGAATAGGTATAAATGAGCTAGGTTGTTACAATATCAGTGGGATACTCCTCACTATTCTGCAATCCTGTCAGGATACTCACGATCCTCCTATGCTAAGGTCAAAGATCTGGGCCATGCAAAATCCAGACGTCAGTGCGTCATAAATATCATAATAATAATAAAACCAGTATGTAATATAGTATACCAAGTGCAAGAACTCGATGTCATGAGTATAAACAATAAATGTTAATAGTAACACGTAATGTAGTAAGATATAGGGAGTCAATCCTGTCATGTGTATCCTTTGGGTACATGTCGCTAAATTATCTATCCTAAAACTATTTGAAACCAATCAATGGAATCCTCAATATAACTCAATAGTATCTCGTGCATGCCCGGGACCACAGTCATGATTCTCAGGGCTGAATCCGAGACGTGCCGCTAAGCAGTAAAACAATGTTATGTATAGATGAATGATGTCAACATCATCATTCCGAAGCCCGAACCTCGTATCGACTGATCAGTCTCTATCAATCAATAACTATTGAATTACAAATCGGGTTTCATTCTTAATTTCCCCCTTTTCCCCAAGTTTTCATGTTCATATTAAGTATGGAAATAATATCTACCTAATACCAACACAGGAACATGCATGTACATGTTACATCTATTAGGACAACAGGTCAGGTCAATCAAGTCAATATCAGAATTGTTGGCATTAGTAAACATTACATGGCAAGTATGTACTGGTATGATAACGATAAAGGTACCGTAAAAATAACAGGATAGCAGTGATATATGTCATAAATCGTTATACAAGTATGTCAGGGATAATGTAATCATATTATGTACAAGATCAAGATAATAGCATTAACAAGGATAGTATATTCAATCCGATTAATAACAATAAAAGTGGTGTTGATTAACCATGCACAAGAAAGTTCCGTTCAGAAATTCAGCATCACCCTAATTTGTAAAATAGCTTAAAAATAACAAACGTTCTCCAAAAGGGACGTCATATACCAAAACAAAGCTAATTCGATAAGCTTTTCATTTTATAATTTAAAGCATATCAGGTTGTTCCTACAAAAAGTTATTAACATTCTAAGTTGAAAGTTTGCTACTGGAATTGTCCTGAACAGCAGTTCAGAGATACTTCCATTTGCAGTTTATGTTATTTAAACAATTTATTTTGAAGGTAAATCTTTCACAGGGTTACAGTATACTGAGTTAGCTTCGTAACGAACTGAAGAAAATATGCTACTGATTTTTATATGATTTATAATGAATTTTATAAGATAAGTTGTACAGTAAATTCCAGATTTGTCGTATCCGCTTGGCGACGACGTTTCATGTGTAAACTATAATATTTTCAAGCTATATTTTGCAAAAATCAATACCTATCAAAATAACATTATTAATTAAGCATGATTATTCTCTTAGAGAATATACTAATTTTAACCATTATAGATAAATAATATTACGACGACCGTAATTGTCGTCGTAGCTAGTATGTATGAACAAATAGTAGATACTTGCCTCGGAGACGACGAAAACGAAGAAGATGGATGTGATTTGATGGTGAGTAGTCTCATCTGTGGTTGGGGTCAGTCATTACAGCGATCGAGAGTGATGGGTTTGGAGGAGATGAAAATGTGGGTGAAGGGGTCGGCATAGGTTTATATTAGAGGAGAGAGGAAGGTTAGAGAGAGGAAGATTAGAGAAAGAGTGATTGGAGAGAGAAAATAAGATTACTTTTTGAAAGAGAGAGATAGATAGATAATAGGTTGTGTGTGTGTGTGTGTGTGTATTAATGCAAATCTCAAATAACCCTCCCCCCCAACTTAAACTTCTCACAACACACCCCCAAAATATTTGTTTGAGGATCACATAAAGATTCTCAAACGATTAATCACATATAAGTATATCTTTTATTTAAAACTACCATAATAAAATATATCTCTTTTAAAGTTATCAAACCAAAATATATGTTTTGTTAAAAGAACATACTAATATATCTAATATTTAAATATACTATATGAACATTAAAATAAGATATTATTAGACTAGCAAACAAACTTAAAATTAATTATCATATATTAACTACTTATATAACCATAATATTTTTTGTTACAAAACTAATATTTGATAATATATTATATGGATATTAAAACAGATGTTAATAAATTAGCAAACAAAATATTAGATACTAATTATCCTTTATTTAACAAACTAGATAACCATAAATATATTCTATTAATATAATATCTTTTTCTTATCTCATGATATTTTAAAATATATTATATGAATAAGATATATACGATTAGCAATAAAAATTAAATACTAACAAGGTTAGCATGCATGCGGGTCAGGTACCAATATTATATCAATTCGAACTAGGAATCAAGGCAGGGTAAAACAATATGATTGACATAATAACCATCCAAATATCAATCATAACCCAATAACAAAAATAATATAAATGCCCAACATATTTATTTAATATAATTAAATAACGTACGATCGTGTTAGAGTGTTACATTATACTCAACTACAAAAAAAATTTCATTCTCGAAATTCACGATAACGAAAGAACTAAGACACGGAAAAGAAAAAGAACAAATAATCTCATATTCATGTTAAACAGGAAATGAAGAATAATGAGGAAAGGACAAGAACACAGAACTCGGATTCATGAAAACAAATTCGGAAATCATGGACGTAAGGTAATGTGAGAACACGTGCTATCAAATGAATATAATTACAAGAAGTTAGACATGCAGGAAGATAATGCAAACAAACAATATGTCAAACCGGATGGCAATAATCGAGTCAGACGATGCCAATAATCAAGTCAGACAGTGTCAATCTATATGTCAACTAAATCGGGTATAAATCTAAGTGTCAAAACTATTTCAGGCAATGTGTGTGTAAGGACCTGGATGATGAACGTTCTCGTATCCCCGGGATATCTCATAACTAATTGGAATCCATATAGCATGAATCGGGTTAGTAGCGTGAACATGCTCGAAAGGTGTCTCATGACTACGATGGAGGTTTGTTTAGCATGAATGTTACCCAAACGTACAGGTAAGATATCTCGTTACCATATCTTAATCAATGCAGATGAAGGACGCCATAAATCAGATACAAGCAGATGGAATAATGTCATAAGACGGATACATGCATGTCATAACACGGATACCCTACTGATCCATGTTCAAGTACAGAGTAATGATGTCAGAAGTCAGATATATAGATATACTTTTGACCAGAATACAGATGTCCACTTGACATAAATCAGATGTCCCCTTTTGACCATAATTCAGATGTCCACTCGACCATAATTCAGATGTCACGCTTAGAACAAAATACAGATGTCAGGATGTCTAAACAAGTCAAACGATTTAACATGGAGATATGCATGCACCAATGTATACTAAACTAATCTTGATACGCTATATCGATCTAAACCATGCTAATGGAACGGAATGGAACCAAACGAGTACGGTAACAAGAAGAATCAAACCGTGTCAAGCCATCAATTTTTGGCAAGCAAGTGCCGCACAAACTCCCAATCTCCTGCATATCATTTTTTGTTAACGCCTATCGAATGTAACAAGCATGTCGAACTATGTGCCCTCTTCATAATTTCTTCATGAATTTCCCGTTTTGGCACACACATGTGATTCCCATACCATATGTACCCAGCTCCTTGGATTAGAAAATCTGCCCTAAGCCTTGTGGGTCATGGGTCTACCAAGCTTCCGCTGCGCTACTCTGATAAGTTTAGATTGGTCTTCACAACCTCTTCAATTGAGTATACTACGCTCAAGCGGCGATCTATCAATGATGACTATACTTATAGTTGCCTTAACTCCCCCAAAGAATTTAGTAAAACTAATTCCAACTCAAGTCTCCGACAATCAGTTATCGGCTCCTCTTGAAACATCAATATCATTCAGGCTAGCAACCGACTTACAACATTCGACACTACACTTCCTGTTTGGATGATACTTCTAGATCTAGGTTGTAGTCAGTCATTAGATCCAACTATCTATGTTGCCTCATGTTAGGCTCCTTCTACATGAACACGTATTTTTAAGCTTTTACGATCTGTGGATGTCTCGGCCTTTTTGTCTAAAGAGTGGTGTCTTCATAACTCCAATGCAAATGTTACTATAGCTAATTTCCGAGTAATGCACCGGCCAGTTCTTCTCCAATGTCTTCAGCTGTTCGATGAATCGGCCATCACCAGTCCTTGCTGTCTCAATACATTGCCCAAAACCTTTCTCGATGCGTCGCTGTGAATCTACTATCCTTATGAAACCGGTTGGCGCAGTTAGAACAAGAGCGGTCATTCACATATATTTCAACGATTCGAAAACTTATGCACACTTTTCAGACCAACCAACTGGTCATCCTTTCTAGTCAACTTGGTCAGCGGCACTTCTATCCACGCGAAACTTACATGAATCTCTGATAGTAACTAGCGAGTCCAACTTATTCTTATTTTGGGTTTCTTCGGACTCGACCAATCTCATGTTGCCACAATCTTTTCGAGTCTACTGCGATCTCATCTCCTGATATGTTATCACCTAAGCACTTAACTTCATCGATACAAAAATCGCATTTTCTCAACCTGGAATACAGTTCCTCTTACCTCAAAGTCTAAAGTATACTTCATTAAACGCTTCCGAAGTTCAGAAGGTTCATGCATGAATTTTAGAATTTTAGAGATTCCCAATGTCAAGAAGTGAACTTCAATAGAATCAAAGAAACGAGTCAGATTCAGCTTTCAAGGTAAGACATAATTTTGGAAACAATTGAACATAGGGAAAAACAAAGTAATATAATAAAATCAAGGAATGGATCAAGAGTAGGACTCTAAATTATTTAAACAGAGCACCACATTGTAATCATGTCGCGGTATATGATTACAATTACATAACTCCATCTAACTCACCAAAACCCTACTATCAGAGTCAATAGAATACGGTTTAAGAATATAGACAGGATACTATCAACGGTGATGAAAGGTTCGCAATTTCGTTTTCCTTCCATCGAGATATGATCTTTAGGAAGAGTAGGAAGGAATTCAAGGAATAGGATTAAGGGATGAAGCATGGTGCAAATATTACAGTCTCACTCTCACATCAATTTGGGCATGAAGGGTACCAAGACAATCCATACCTAAGCCACCTCGCAACTGCCGGTATCAATTACTAGGCAAACCGCAAACAAATTCCGGTCACCAACTATGACAGGATACTTCTTATGCTCCCTTCTAGAAACAATCTTCCCATTCCCGTGTGAGTCCTATATCAGATCTAGAAATGCAATGCTACAATCGATGTCGAGTTTATCTAGAGGGTAGAATAGCTAGTAGGAGACATAAGTGACAGGATGACATAAAAAACGGCTAACCATAATACTGGGAAGGAGTTAAATGAGAAGAATACCTAATACCATCTCTGTAGAAATCTCTGCTTCTACGATACAAACGGTGCTCCCAGAACATCACTTCTCAACTGATATCTCAACGAACAGGTGGCGATCTGGTGGTCAGTAGCTCCACAACCAAAACACTGGCACATTTCTTTTCAACAATACCACCAAGTATGGCCAGGCCGCCGGCAGTAGTTACAGATCACGATCTTTTTCTAAGATGAGATAACTAGACGCTTCATGGGATGCTTCCTGTCTCCACCGGAACACCCTTATGTGCTTGAACTCTGATTTTTGTCTGTGCTACCATATATGCTAAAACATCCTGCTGATGATCACCTTTCCCTGTATTCATGAGTCTCTGTTGCCCACTCAAAGACAACAATAGAAGTCTGTCATACCGCCCTCAAACTTCCCTGGAACGCCGTATTCCTGAAGTTGAGGACGAAAGATGAATTTAATAAGGAAAAGAAGATTCAATCGAAGCAAGAGATTCAATGGAATCAATATTCGATAAAGACAAGGTTCAATAATTCAAATGGCAAGGCAATTGTGTGGCAAGACATGTTCCTATATTCCGGAATTTAAGCTCAACGAATTGGGTTGAATACCTAACTACAAATTGAACCAAGCCTAGCTAACCTAACCCTAGGCTCTGATACCAACAAAACCTTATCACGTCCCGCTTCCCAAGGTACCAAAATTTCAGGACGTAACTTTGTCAATCATGCTACCTACGGTAAGGAACCGTCCTTCCATAGTCACATTAAGGCTGTCAATCAGTAATCAAGAGCAATAATATAAATATCTATCTCTTAACATGTCCAATAGCCACGATAAACAATAACCGGAAACTAGAAAGATCCAAGAAAGAAACAAGAATACCTAAACCAAAATAAGAACTATATCATTAGGATGCTCCTCACTGATCCGCAATCCTGTCAAGCTACTCACGATCCTCCTGTTCTAAGGTCAAAGATATAGGCCATGAAAAACCCATACGTTAGTGCGTCATAAATTTCATAATAATAATAAAACCAGTATGTAATATAGTATACCATGTGCAAGAATTTGATGTCATGAGTATAAACAATAAGCAGTAACAGTAACATGTAATGTAGTAAAATATAGGGAGTCAATCGTGTCACATGTATCCTATGGGTCCATGTCGCTTGATTATCTATCATAAAGGTATTTGAAACCAATCAATGGAATTCTCGATGCAACTCAATAGTATCCCATGCGTGCCCGGGACCACGGTCATGATCCTAGGGGATGAATCCGAGATGTGCCGCTAAACAGTAAGACAATGTCATGTATAGATGAACGATGTTAGGATCATCATTCCAAAGCTCGAAGCTCGTATCGACTGATCAGTCGATACCAATCAATAACTGTTGAGTTACAAGTCGGGTTTTATTCTTGATTTTCCCTTTTCTACTGGGTTTTCATGTTCATGTTAAGTATAGAAATAATATCTACCTAATACCAACATAGGATCATGCATATACATGTTAAATCCATCAAGACAACAGGTTGAGTCAATCAAGTCAATATCAGGATTGTTGGCATTGGTAAACATTACATGGCAAGTATGTACCGGTATGATAACGATAACAGTACCGTAAAAATAATAGAATAGCAGTGATATATGTCATAAATGGGTATACAAGTATGTCAGGGTAAGCATAATTATATCATGTACAAGATCAAGATAATAGCATTAAAAAGGATAGCATATTCAATCTGATTAATAAAAATAAAAGAGGTGTTGATTAACCATGCACAAGAAAGTTCCGTTCAAAAATTCAGCGTTACCCTGATTTGTAAAATAGCTTTAAAATATCAAACATCCTCCAAAAAGGACGTCTCATATACCAAAACAAATCTCATACGGTACGGTTTTCATTTTTATAATTTAAAGCATATCAGGTTGTTCCTACAAAAAGTTATCATCGTTCTAAGTTGAAAGTTTGCTGCTGGAATTTTCCTGGACAGCAGTTCAGAGATACTTTCATTTGGAGTTTACAATATTTAAACAATTTATTTTGCAAGTAAATCTTTCACAGGAATACAGTATTCTAAGTTAGCTTCGTAAAGAACTAAAGAACATGTTATAATGATTTTTATATGATTTATAATAAAGTTTATAAGGTAAAGTGTACGTAAATTCCAGATTTGTTGTATCCGCTTAGCGACGACGTTTCATATGTAAACTATAATATTTTCAAATTATATTTTGCAACAATCAATACCTATCAAAATAATATAATTATTTAAGCATGATTATTCTCTTAGAGCATATACTAATTTTAACTGTTATAAATAAATAATATTACGACGACTGTAATTGTCGTCATAGCTAGCATGTACGAACAAGTATTAGATACTTGCCTTAGAGATGACGAAGATGAGGAAGATGGATGCAATTTGATGGTGATCAGTCTCGTCTGAGTTGGGGTCGGTCATTGCGGCGGTTGAGGGTGATGGGTTTGAAGGAGATAAAAACGTGGGTGTAGAGGGTCGGCATAGGTTTATATTAGAGGAGAGAGGAAGATTAGAGAGAGAGAGAGATTGGAGCGAGAAAATAAGATTTGTTTTTTAAAGAGAGAGATAGATAGATAATAGGTTGTGTGTGTGTGTGTGTGTGTTGATATTAATGTAAATCTCAAATAAACCCTCTTCCCCAACATAAACTTCTCACAACACACCCCAAAAATATTTGTTTAAGGGTTACATAAAAATTCTTAAAGGATTAACCATATCTAAGCATATCTTTTATTTAAAATTACCATAATAAAATATATCTCTTTTAAAGTTATCAAACCAAAATATATGTTCTGTTAAAAGAACATACTAATATATCTAATATTTAAATATACTATATGAATTTTAAAATAAGATATTATTAGACTAGCAAACAAACTTAAAACTAATTATCATATATTTTACTTAGATAACCATAATATTTTTGGTTACAAAACTAATATTTGATAATATATTGTATGGATATTAAAACAGATATTAATAGATTAGCAAACAAAATAATAGATACTAATTATCCTTTATTTAACAAACTAGATAACCATAAATATATTCTATTAATATAATACCTTTTTCTTATCTCATGATATTTTATCATATATTATTTGAATAAGATATATACGATTAGCAATAAAACTTAAATACTAACAAAATATCATAGGTTAACATGTATGCAGGTCAGGTACCAATATTATATCAATTCGAATTAGGGATCAAGGTAAGGTAAAACAATATGATTATCATAATAACCATCCAAATATCAATCATAACCAAATAACAATAATAATATAAATACCGAACATATTTATTTAATATAATTAAATAACGTACGATTGTGCTAGAGTATTACAAAATTCAAGAGCTCGATCGGGAGGCAAACCAGATATATCCTCAGGGAAAGCATCCTCGAACTCTCGAACTACTTCGGGCATGTCTCCTTCAGTCTGTAGGGTGGAAATTGCTGATGTCTTCGACTTGGCTTTGTAACTACTTGGCTCCAAGGTTCTGTCTCCACTTGTCACACCCCGCTTCCTAGTGTACGGGTAAGGTGACGTGACGGGCCACGCGACGTATTTACTCAAAAGTAAACACGCTAAACGTATCTAAGCAATATAAAGTAAAATGTACACAAGAGACATGAATATAAATGAACAACAACTTTTATTTATTTAACAATTCTTTACAATACAACTGGAAATGCAAATACAGGAATAGAAAGCAATGCCTAAATAATGGCATAACTGAAATGAAAAGTATATATAAGTAAGGTCAATGCCCAGGGTTTTCTGTGAACTGCTCCAAGTGCTCCTGGTTGGTCTCTAACTCCTAAGAGTCGGGTCCTCCTGACAACATTCTAAAGAAGAAGAGAAATAGGAATGTCGTCAGCGAAAAATCGCTCGGTAAGTTCCAAAGAAAGAAGGAGAAGAATAAACAGAGAATAGAACAGGGGAAGTAGATAGTGTTATATTTGTTATACTAACGTAATTGTTGTAGCTTGGTACGGAATATGCCAGTGTATACGAGAGTCCAACTTACAAAGTAGACTTTGGTAACCCGTAGTACAAGGCTCCGTCGATAGTTGAGTAGCTCATCCATGATATGATGTAAAGCAGTCCAGGTGGGTTGGTTACGAAGCTGCCTTCGCTTTTGGCGTTCCTTCGTAATCCATGATATGATGTAAAGCAGTACAAGGATTGACCCGGGGTTAGACCACTCTACGGAACCCCTTTGGACGACTGCTCTAATACCACGGAACAACGGCATGGATGTAATTATGTCTTTTAGTGACCACCTCGTGCCACCTTTAACATGTTCCGGACCAGTCTACCCCTTTATAAACCCCGTAATATTTATTGTATTGATTTTACTGATTATATTGTATTGTCTTGTAGTAAATGGAAGACTTGGTGAAACCATGATATCAGTAATGAAATGGATATAATTGGATAGTCATGTAATCATAGTATATCCGTAGTTCGGTTCGGTCATATTGATATGGATTGTATTCTGGTATTCGTGGATTCATGTTGTATTATAGTTATACTTGAGTTGAATTCAAGTCAGATTGTATTCAGATTTGACCATGACTCAAACTGAGTCAGACTTTTAAACAGAATTGAAGTCCTGATTGTTTTGGAGTTATCGGTAACTGCTGCACATGGACGGCAGGATTTATGTCTTTTCTCAAGACAATTACCATTTTGATAACACCGTTGTTAGGTTGTCTACCTTAGATAGGCAAGCACCCATATTCTCCAGCTCCCTAAGGCTCAAAAGAACCGGTCCTGCTTAAACCTATGTTTACTAGGGTCCTTATTGTAAATTAATATAACTTAAGGGGGTTTTATGAAAAATAGTTTTGATATATTTTCAAAATACACCTCAAGTATTTAATTATCATCTTTACGGTTTTCATAATTATAATTTTTATATAAAGTGAAATATTCTCATGGATATAACCTAGTTTTCATTGTATATGGTATTTTAGTGTAAATTTGGAATGGTATTGAATTGTAAACGTAGTTTCATAAAATTTGTGATTCTTTTGATTTAGAAACATGGAATATATATATATATATATATATATAATATTTAAAGTAGATATTTTGATAATATTTATATATATCTAATATTTATAAAAATAGAATTTACTTATAGAAATCACATTTTTCTTAAAAATTGCATTAAAAATTCTATCGAGATCGAATACTCCTTGCGGAGGTCTGCATCTCACTCTACTAGGCCCGAGGATGTGCGATAACCCACACCATCCCGATCGGGGTTTCCCAAAATAGGTTGTAGAAGCGTATTTGCAAGGAATTAAGTAATACACTTCTTAAAGAGAACGGTTTTTAAATATTTATGGTATTTAAGTATAAACTCGTATTATCCCATAAACTAATGTCCCAAAAGTTATCGTGCTATGTCAAAATGTGTGTTGTGATGAGCTAGGTCATTACCTCATAATTTTTCTAAAGGTAATATAAGGAAATATGTTGAATCGTGTCGAAAGTAAAGTATATGGTATTTAACCAAAAAAATGCGATAAAAGTTGCATAATAGATTCTTTTGAGATGAAACTTGTTCTAATGTGTTTGTTTATGATTACTAAACAATCTATTAAAAAAAGTATGTTTGTTATTAAAAAATATATATTTGTAAAGAAAAGAGAATCGGAAGCCGGAATAACTCTGCTTCCGACGAGTTTTGAAAAGGAGAAATTTTAGAATAGCAAAAGAGGATGGGAGAGGGGACTTACTGATTGTAAAACAAGAGGGGAGAGAGAGGAAGCTATTGAAACCATCGGAGCGTCGTTTTGTCGCCGGATTCTTCTTGAAACTTCGCCGGAATCTTGCCCTTTGCTAACTCCACTTGCACAACTCGGGACTTGGAAAGTTTTAGAGAGTTTTTATAATGGAATTCTAAATGAGGAGGGGTGAAATAGAGTGTGGTATTTATAGGGAAAATTAGGGTTTAGGGTAATGAATTAGAGAATTAAAATTTGCATTAAAAATGAATTAAAGGGAGGAATTATCACTCTCTGGATGTTTTCAGAGTAAAAAAACAACATGGGAGTAGTGGGGTAGGCCAAGGGTTGCTAGGATTTGAGTTTGGAGGCATTCCCTACGGTTCCCACAGGCGGTGCCGGCCTAATCTCTCATCTCGCCGGTCCAAGTCTGGTGGAATGGGCTTGGATCTCCGCCGCGTGTCAGAGTCTGGATGAATAGTATTTTGCACATGTTTGTTTTATTTGCGACTTTTCATTTTACGTGTTGTGCACGTGTAAACCTTTGGGTTTCTAAAAGATTAAAAGAAAAATCAATTAAAAATATATGTGGCTGGGGGGATTTGATCACAGGGACTACGTCACAGCAGTGCAAGGCTTTACCAATGAACTACTCTAACGCCCCACTACCCAGTACAGATGGTATTGTCCGCTCTAACCGAAACCGCACGGTTTTTCCCTTTAGAGCGAACCGGACCTGACCAGGGGCAACTTCCCAGGACGTCACCCATCCTAAGACTTCCCTGACCCGAGCACACTTAACTACGGAGATTCTCAAGCTCCTGTAGTTCCGGTTCACTTAAAAGGCGCCTCTGTAATTGAGAGTGGTATCATTATATTTATAATGCAGTCCGGTCCTCTTTCGGAATGCGTTCCGAAGATTCCCCATTGTCACGCCCCGCTTCCCGATGTACGGAGAAGGGGACGCGACGAGGCCGCTACGTGTTTACTCTGAAGCAAACACGCTAAGCGTATCTAAGCAATATAAATAAAAATGCAAAAGAGACAAAGACAGTAGGTATAACTGAACAGCAACTTTATTTATTAACATTCTTTTGTACAATGCATGGAAAATAAATACATCTGAATGAAAGCAATGCCTAAACATGTCATAACAGAAATGAAAAGAACTGAAATAAAATGTGTACATTGAAGCTAGAGCTCTGGGACGTAGGCAAGCTGATCCAAGTCCTCGCTGGTAGGCTCGATCTCCTGAGTGTCCAGATCACCCGACAACATTCCAAAGAAGAAAGAGAAGGAATGTCGTCAGCGAACAATCGCTCGGTAAGTCCCAAAGATAAGAGAGAAATAGAATAGACAGAGAGAGATAGTAGCTTTTAAAGTTGTACTATATGGTTAACGCTGTTGTTTGTAGTTTGGTACAAAAGGATGCCAGTGTATACGAGAGGAGTCTCTATATGCCAGAGACTAAGGGCAACAGGAGTACAAGGAATCGTTTATGCCACTATACAATAGCAACGGAAATACAGGTTAGGTGTCTTATGTCTTGCAGTCTCGTGCCACTTCTAACACCTTCCATACCAATCTACCCCTTAAACCCCGCGATGTCTTGATTGTATTGTTTGTATTGTATTGCAACTTGTACTGTCTTTATTATAGTGTAAATTGTATTGTTTTGTATAGATTGTATTATTGGATGACTTACCGAAATTATGATATCAGTAAATGGATGTAACTGGAGAATTATGGATGTAACTGGAGAATCATGTAAATGGAAATATATCCATGGTTTGGTTCAGTTAATACAGATTGAATAGAATGAATATATCGAGTATATGGATTCATGGATTCATGTTGAATTGTAGTTTGTACTTGAATCACATTCAAGTCAGATTATTTATAATGAGACTCAGTCTGAATCAGAACAATTAGAAAAGAAATTGAAGTCCTGAATTAGGTTTTGGTGTTATCGGTAACCGCTGCATATGGACGGCAGGATTTGTGTCTTTTTCAAAGATGATTACCGTGTTGATAACATCACTTGTTAAGTTGTCTAGCTTAAATAGGCAAGCACCCATATCTCCGGCTCCCTGAGGCTCAACAGACTGGTCCTGCTTAAACCTATATTTACTAGGGTCCTTATTGTAATTTAGTATAACTTGAGGTGGTTTTATGTAAAAATAATTTTGTATAATTTTCAAAATACACCTCAAGTATTTTATTATCGTCTTTAAAGTTTTCATTGATGTATATTTTATCATTGTGACATTTCTAGTGAATAAAACCTATTTTTCATAATATATGGTATTTATTTGCAATATTGAACTTGTATGGAATTACATGGTATTTTCATGTAAAGGGATTCTTTTGATTTAGAAAAGTTGGAATATTTATATTATCACAAAAATAGATATTTTGATGATATATATTTATATAAAAATAATTTTAATATATTATATTTCTAGAATTCTCATTTTCTTAAGATATTTGTATTTTTAAATCTCTCGAGACCAAATGCTCCTTGCGGAGGTCTGCATCTCGCACTACTAAGCCCAGGGATGTGCGATAATCCGCACCATCCCAGATGGGTTCCCCAAAATGGGTTGTAGCGGCGCTTTGCAAAGATTTGTAAAAATACGTAATCTTGTAGAAAACGGTTTTAATAGTAAAAGGTATTTAATTGTAAATTCGTATTCCCGTATTCTATGTTCCTGATAGGTATCGTGCAATGTTACATATGAGTGTTGTGAAGAGGTAGGTCATTATCTCGTGATCTATTTAAAGGTATAGCAATGAAATATGATGTTTAATGTCAAAACTAAATTACATGGTATTTTACTTAAAAAGCACGATAAAAATTGCAATATGAAATATTTTGCTATGAAACTTGTTCATGATGTTTTGTTAATGATTAATAGTCAAGATGTAAGAGTTTGATATGTTGTATTTTAAGAAAAGATGGAGTTTTTAAGAAAACCGAATCGGAAGTCGGATTAACTCCGCTTCCGTCGGGATTTAGTTTTACAAACTTTTAGGATAGAATAGAGAAGAGGGAGGTGGGAATTACGGGATTTCAGATTAGAGGAGAGGGAGAGGGATTGGTAGGAGATGCCGGTGCGTCATTTCGTCGCCGGGAGCTCCTAGGGTCGTCGTCGGAAGATCGCCGGAGTTTCGCCCTTCGCTAACTCCACTTGTACACAAAAGTTCTAGGGATTTTCTTGAGAGTTTTGGACAGAAATTTGGAGTGAGGAGGGTGTGTTTTGGAGTGGTATTTATAGGGTAATCTAGAGTTTAGGATAGATGAAAGATTGTATTGAAAATTGTATTTAAAATGTATTAAAAAAAATAGATTAATGGGATTTTACTGACTTTGTAAATGTGCAGGTGAAATAAAATGTGCAGGGGTTTCATGGATACAAAGAGGCACAAGTTCACAGAAGGGTCAACTCGGGTTCAGCCGAGTCAACCCGTCTCGCCGGCCGAGTCGGCCGAGTCGCCGGCCCGAGTCGGCCGAGTCGGGCCTGGGCTCATCACCACGTGTCCACCGTCGGTTGGTCTACCCCCAGGGACAGTTTGCTTTATTTATGACTTTTGGTTTTATGGGTTTAACACGTGTAGACTCTTGGGCTTCTAAAAAATTAAAAAAAGAAATCAATATTAAAAATAATGTGGGTGATGGGATTTGAAGTCTGGTACTTTGGTTCAGCAGTGCAAGATATTACCAATGAGCTACAAGCTCCTTCTTAGTATTAAAAAGCAAAACAAACTTATAACTTGTGCTCAGGCAAAAATACCCCTATCTGTAGTTTTTGAAAAATTTGTACAGAAAGTTGTACAGGAAGTTTATGGTTGTTATATTCTACCCTCCTTATAAAAATTTCATCCTCGAAATTTGTAAAAGGAGAGTGTAACAGTTTTAGGGAAAGTTGGTGACTGGAGTACTGATAATGTACGAAAAATAACAAAGTGATACAAGGGTTTTAAAAATGTGAAAGAGACTTACTAGTGTTATCTTGGTCAACTGTCTCGGCTTCTACGGCTGCTAATGTGGATGCTTGGCATCTCGGCAATTTTTTCTGTGTATGCCGGTACATCGATGCCTGACTGGGTAGTGGTGGTCCATGTGGAGGTGGTGCTGGGTGTGCAAGACGAGGTGCAGGAGCCTGGATAGCTGGCCGCTGCGGGTAGTTGGTGAGTGTGTGAGCTGAGTTGCGTCTATAGGGATAGTTTCCAATTCTATGATTGGATGCGCCACAAACTAGGCACAGGCCTTTTGTGCGCCTACAGTCCTTCCATAAGTGTCCATCCCTATGGTAGTACTAATAAAAACTTGGACTTGGCCGGTTAATTGTTTCTTTCTGTCTCTTGGGTTTAGAAGGTTGGGTAGGGTAGGCTCCTCTTTCCATCTGGGTGGCAGAGCGCTTTATACCGGTTGCTTCTGCTTCTGGTCGGTTCAATAATATAGCAGTCTGCTGCTGCAGTCCTTCCAGGAGGCTTCGGATTTCCTCAAGCAGAACCGTCTGCTCGTTGATCGGAGCAGGGACGGTAGGTGTAATTGGTAGTGGTAGTGGAGTGTTGTTGAACTTTGTGCTGGTGTTGTTTGGGGAATCCATAACCTTGAAGAAAAATTTTGGTTAGGATAGATTCAAAGTATATTAAATGATAAGATTCAAGGAATATGAATTGTAAAGAATTTTTTAGTTGCTGGTTCTTATGTTATATTGCTTAGGTTGTTCACGCAGAACAGAACTGCATGGTAGTGTTCCATACAGCTCTGACCTGCATGGGTCACCAACAAAACCTGTAACGCCCCGCTTCCTGATATACGGGCAGAGGACGCGACTGGCCGCTACGTATTTATTCTGAAATAAACACGCTAAGCGTATCTAAGCAATATAAATAAAAATGCAAAAGAGACAAAGACAGTAGGTATAACTGAACAGCAACATTATTTATTAATATTCTTTTGTACAATGCATGGAAAGTAAATACATCTGAATGAAAGCAATGCCTAAACAATGGCATAACAGAAATGAAAAGAACTGAAATAAAATGTGTACAATGAAGCTAGAGCTCTGGGTCATAGGCAAGCTGATCTAAGTCCTCGCTGGTAGGCTCGATCTCCTGAGTGTCCAGATCACCCGACAACATTCTAAAGAAGAAAGAGAAGGAATGTCGTCAGCGAACAATCGCTCGGTAAGTCCCAAAGATAAGGGAGAAATAGAATAGTCAGAGAGAGATAGTAGCTTTTAAAGTTGTACTACATGGTTAACGCTGTTGTTTGTAGGTTAGTACAGAAGGATACCAGTGTATACGAGAGGAGTCTCTATATGCCAGAGATTAAGGGCAACAGGAGTACAAGGAACCGTTTATGCCACTGTACAACAGCAACGGAAATACAGGTTAGGTGTCTTAAGTCTTGCATTCTCGTGCTACTTCTAACACCTTCCGTACCAATCTACCCCTTAAACCCCGCGATATCTTAATTGTATTGTTTGTATTGTATTGCAACTTGTATTGTCTTTATTGTAGTGTAAATTGTATTGTTTTGTATAGATTGTATAATTGGATGACTTGCCGAAAGCATGATATCAGTAAATGGATGTAACTGGAGAATCATGGATGTAACTGGAGAATCATGCAAATGGAAATATATCCATGGTTCGGTTCAGTCAATACAGATTGAATAGATTGAATATATCGAGTATATGGATTCATGGATTCATGTTGAATTGTAGTTTGTACTTGAATCACATTCAAATCAGATTATTTATAATGAGACTCGGTCTGAGTCAGAACAATTAGAAAAGAAATTGAAGTCCCGAATTAGGTTTTGGTGTTATCGGTAACCGCTGCACATGGACGGTAGGATTTGTGTCTTTTTCAAAGACAATTACCATGTTGATAACACCATTTGTTAAGTTGTCTACCTTAAATAGGCAAGCACCCATATCTCCGGCTCCCTGAGGCTCAAGAGACCGGTCCCGCTTAAACCTATATTTACTAGGTCCTTACTGTAATTTAGTATAACTTGAGGGGGGTTTATGTAAAAATAATTTTGTATAATTTTCAAAATACACCTCAAGTATTTTATTATTATCTTTAAAGTTTTTATTGATGTATATTTTATCATTGTGACATTTCTAGTGAATAAAACCTATTTTTCATAATATATGGTATTTATTTGCAATATTGAACCTGTATGGAATTGCATGGTATTTTCATGTAAAATGATTCCTTTGATTTAGAAAAGTTGGAATATTTATATTATCACAAAAATAGATTATTTGATGATACATATTTATATAAAAATAATTTTAATATATTATATTTCTAGAAATCTCATTTTCTTAATATATTTGTATTTTTAAATCTCTCAAGACCGAATACTCCTTGCGGAAGTCTGCATCTCGCACTACTAAGCCCAGGGATGTGCGATAATCCGCACCATCCCAGACGGGTTTTCCAAAATGGGTTGTAGCGGTACTTTGCAAAGATTTATAAAATTACGTAATCTTGTAGAAAACGGTTTTAATAGTAAAAAGTATTTAATTATAAATTCGTAATCCCATATTCTATGTTCCCGAAAGGTATCGTGCTATATTGCATATGAGTGTTGTGAAGAGGTAGGTCATTACCTCGTGATCTATTTAAAGGTATAGCAATGAAATATGATGTTTAATGTCAAAACTAAACTACATGGTATTTTACTGAAAAAGTACGATAAAAATTGCAATATGAAATATTTTGCTATGAAACTTGTTCTTGATGTTTTGTTAATGATTAATAGTTATGATGTAAGAGTTTGATATGTTGTATTTTAAGAAAAGATGGAGTTTTTAAGAAAAACCGAATCAGAAGTCGGATTAACTCCGCTTCTGTCGGGTTTTAGTTTTACAATTTTTTAGGATAGAATAGAGAATAGGGAGGTGGGACTTACATGATTTCAGATTAGAGGAGAGGGAAAGGGATTTGTAGGAGGTCCCGGTGCGTCGTTTCGTCGCCGGGAGCTCCTAGGGTCGTCGTCGGAAGATTGCCGGAGTTTCGCCCTTCGCTAACTCCACTGTTGCATATAGTGCCCTCAGAGTCAATTATTGGATCGCAGGCACGTGATTGCAATGATTGAGGGAGGACCTATGCCGGTAGGACAATCTTACTCAGGATGATTGTATACTATCTGGTTTATCTCTATCATCGTGTACATGTTTTAGATGACATTGTGGTTCACTATTACACATTGATGGAGAATAGTATGCTACCATGGTTTGTCTTTATCATCGTGCACAGCTTTAGGTGACATGGTCACTATTGCACGTTGATAGAGCTCTTAGGATTCTTGCTTGACGGCCAGCAGTATGATGGCGATCATATACGTGGGAGCTAGGGTCTATAAGCACATCCTTAAAAGGTCCCTAGTCGTGGGAGTTTCGAGACTGGTATCAATACTCCATTAGTAGACTAGTGTATACAGTCGAGACCCCGACGAGGGGCGGTGGCTGGTCTCACAAGCCATTGGTGTCAGTTGGATCACCTAAGATGTATACAGGTGCTCATTGGGTTATGAGTACACCGGACAGGACTCGCCGGGAACATGCTAGTTGGTATTATACCTGACGTCAGATAGCAGTTCCCTGGTGACATGTGTATAGGTTAGTTCATCGACCTGAGGTCGCCATTTGTCTCATGTGAGTTCCCACTGTGCTTTGATTACTACCCTACCACGGCTCAAAGGAGTCGTGCAAATAGGTTTTAGTTGGGTACAGTCCCGAGCCACATGGAGGCAAGTGAGCGGTTCGGCAGGGGTTTCGTCTCTCCCGGTACTGGGGGTGAGATCGCGCTGTGTCTAGGAGAGCTATTACACAAAGCCCTCGGCCGAGGCTAGAGATTTACTGGTAGGTATTCCAGTAGTATCTCAGGGTGTTCTGGGCTACACTCCGACATGACTTGTACCGCTTTTGGGGGTCTGACTTTTACCAACCCCCTAGGCCCGCCATGCGATGCTCATAGACGAACGGACCGGACTGTACGGATATTGTCACTGACAGGCTCAGTAGGGTGTCAGGATAAGTTCGCTCATCGACCTCCCTTTTGGTCAATACTTGGTAGCCCGTTACGTACGGCTAATACCTCTGACGTGCTAGTGGTTAAATCCACAGCCAATGTATTGACGAGTCTTTAGAGTCCCCCACAGACAGTTTTTCAAGTTTCGGGCAAAACGTTGTAGAGGCCGTATGATATATGGCAGGGTCCGATCATATACGTGCAGTAGTGCACGGATCATGATCGGGCGGATCATACTAGTGGGCTTTCGTTTAAGCCGAATCCTAGTATTAGATTTGTTGGATTACTTTAGTCTCATCGCATTCGCATTCAGTCGGAATGCAGATGTAGGTATGTATATACAGGTGAGGGGTATCCTTGTGATCCGTCACGAGTTTACTTTAGATGTTGCCGTATCTTTTTATTATTGTAAACATTTGGGTTAATGTTTACAAATGGAAATTATGAGCTAGAAACCATCATTTTGTGCATTAAATGATACATGTACTTCATGGGTGAGTCATGGTATCATTTCTTGTGCAAACATCACATTATGTGATTGATTTGTGTTGATATGAGAGGAAGAGAGAGAGGGGCTGCCATGTATAGGTGAGCTCTCATATTATTCTTCACACTCTCTCTCATTTTTGATCATAGCAACAAAAAGAAAAGAGCTCCTTCTTCTTCTTCCTCCTCTAGCTCACTATATCCATTAATGGCAACACCTTAAACCTCCATCCAACCAATGGATGCAAGAGGCAAAGTGATCACAAACATTCTCTACGACACCTTGGACACGTCGGCTTGCACACTTCGTGCCCGAGTTGCTTCGGATGAAGCGGGAGCCCGTAAAAAGACTCGTAGATGTGGTGCTCTTTCCGACGAGGAGATCAAGACCGGAGTTGCCGCGGAGAGCTTAGGATGGTGGCCAAAGACCGAAGGACGCGGATCGATCGGTATAGCATTCTATCCCTTCTCTTGATAGCTAGTTGTAGGTTAATGGTTCGATCCGGGTTTTAAGCATACGATAGCGCCGGTTTCTTGTTTAGAAAAATTTTCATTTCCGCATTTTGGCCTCGGAAAGACGGCCGGGGCGCTACCGTAGTCTTACATCCACTTGTACACAAAAGTTCTAGGAATTTTCTTGAGAGTTTTGGACAGAAATTTGGAGTGAGGAGGGTGTGTTTTGGAGTGGTATTTATAGGGTAATTTAGGGTTTAGAGTAGATGAAAGGTTGTATTGAAAATTGTATTAAAAATGTATTAAAAAATATATTAATGGGATTTTATTGACTCTGTAAATGTGCAGGTGAAATAAAGTGTACAGGGGTTTCAGGGATACAAAGAGGCACAAGTTCACAGAAGGGTCAACTCGGATTCAGCCGAGTCAACCCGGTCTCGCCGGCCGAGTCGGCCGATTCGCCGGCCCGAGTCGGGCCGGGGCTCGTCGCCACGTGTCCACCGTTGGTTAGTCTACCCCCTGGGAGAGTTTGTTTTATTTGTGACTTTTGGTTTTACGGGTTTAACACGTGTAGACTCTTAGGCTTCTAAAAAATTAAAAAAAGAAATCAATATTAAAAATAATGTGGGTGATGGGATTTGAACTCTGGTGCTTTGGTTCAACAGTGCAAGGTATTACCAATGAGCTACAAGCTCATTTTTTCTATTAAAAAGCAAAACAAACTTATAACTTGTGCTCAGGCAAAAATACCCCTTTCTGTATTTTTTGAAAAATTTGTACAGAAAGTTATACAGGAAGTTTGGGGTTGTTACACCCTTTTTCTCCAGTGGGTCCCACGGACTCTAGAGGTGGTCCCCATTGATTCAAGAGGTGGCCCCCGCCCTCTTGGTATGACAATTGGTGTGGCACTTAGTTCTGTGTGGCACTTTGCTCCGTGAACAAGAACCGGGTCCCGACATTCTCCCCACCTTTGAACAATGGTTCGTCCTCGAACTACAGACCTACTACTGAGGGACCTGCATGGGCCACCATAAATGAAACGCCCCACTCCCCAGTACAGATGGTATTGTCCGCTCTGGCCGAAACCGCACGGTTTTTCCCTTTAGAGCGACCGGACCCGACCAGGGGCCACTTCCCACGAGGTCACCCATCCCAAGACTTCCCTGGCCCGAGAACGCTTAACTACGGAGTTCTCAAGCTCCTGTAGTTCCGGTTCACTTAAAAGGCAACACTGTAATTGAGGGTGGTATCATTATATTTATAATGCAGTTCGGTCCTCTTTCGGAATGCGTTCCGAAGATTCCCCATTATTCTACAGTAGGTCCCACGGACTCTAGAGGTGGCCGCCACAGATTCTAAGAGGTGGCCCCCGCCCCCTTGGTATGACAATTGGCGTGGCACTTTGTTCTGTGTGGCACTTTGCTGCATGAACAAGAACCGGGTCCCGACATTACAAAATCTGTCATGCCCCGCTTCTCAGTATACGGGCAGAGGAAGCGACTAGCCATTACGTGTTTACTCTGAAGCAAACACGCTAAGCGTATCTAAGCAATATAAATAAAAATGCACAAGAGACAAAGACAGTAGGTATAACTGAACAGCAACTTTATTTATTAACATTCTTTTGTACAATGCATGGAAAGTAAATACATTTAAATGAAAGCAATTCCTAAAAAATGGCATAACAGAAATGAAAAGTACTGAAATAAAATGTGTACAATGAAGCTAGAGCTCTGGGTCGTAGGCAAGCTGATCCAAGTCCTCGCTGGTAGGCTCGATCCCCTGAGTGTCCAGATCACCTGACAACATTCCAAAGAAAAAAGAGAAGGAATGTCGTCAGCGAACAATCGCTCGGTAAGTCCCAAAGATAAGAGAGAAATAGAATAGAGAGAGAATAGCTTTTAAAGATGTATTATATGGTTAACGCTGTTGTTTGTAGCTTGGTACAGAAGGATGCCAGTGTATACGAGAGGAGTCTCTATATGCTAGAGACTAAGGGCAACAGGAGTACAAGGAACCGTTTATGCCACAGTACTACAGCAACGTAAATACAGATTATGTGTCTTAAGTCTTGCAGTCTCGTGCCACTTCTAACACCTTCCGTACCAATCTACACCTTAAAGCCCGCAATGTCTCGTTTGTATTGTTTGTATCGTATTGTCTTGTAATATAGATTGTATAATTGGATGACTTGCCGAAACCATGATATCAGTAAATGTATGTAACCGGAAAATCATGGATGTAACTGGAGAATCATGTAAATGGAAGTATATCCATAGTTCGGTTCAGTCAATGCAGATTGAATAGATTGAATATATGGATTTATGGATTCATATTGGATTGTAGATTGTAGATTGTACTTGTATCATATTCAAGTCAGATTATTTATAATGAGACTCAGTCTGAGTCCGAACAATTAGAAAGAGAAATTAAAGTCCTGAATTAGATTTTGATGTTATCAGTAACCGCTGCACATGGGCGGCAGGAATTGTGTCTTTTTCAAAGACGATTACCATGTTGATAACACCGTTTTTTAAGTTGTCTACTTTAAATAGGCAAGCACCCATATGTTCGGCTCCCTGAGGCTCAAGAGACTGGTCTCGCTTAAACCTATATTTACCAGGGTCCTTATTGTAATTTATAAAACTTGAGGGGGTTTTATCTAAAAATAATTTTGTATAATTTTCAAAATACACCTCAAGTATTTAATTACCGTCTTTAGAGTTTTCATAGTTGTGGATTTTATATTTGTGACATTTCTAGTGAATAAACATATTTTTCATAATATAGGGTATTTAATTGTAATATTGAACTTGTATGGAATTTCATGGTATTTTCATGTAAAGTGATTCTTTTGATTTAGAAAAGTTGGAATATTTATATTATATGAAAAATATGTATTTTGATAATATATATATATTTAAAAATAATTTTATTATTTTCTACAAATCTCATTTTCTTAAAATATTTTTATTTCAAATCTTTTGAGACCGAATGCTCCTTGCGGAGGTCTGCATCTCGCACAACTAAGCCCAGGGATGTGTGATAATTCGCACAATCCCATTCGGGTTCCCCAAAATGGGTTGCAGCGGCGCTTTGCAAAGATTTGTAAAATACGTAATCTTGTAGAAAACGGTTTTAATATTAAATGGTATTTATATGTAAAGTTTCGTTTTTCGGTATTCTATGTTCCCGAAAGGCATTGTGCTATATTGCATATGAGTGTTGTGAGGAGGTAGGTCATTACCTCGTGATCTAATTAAAAGTATAGCAAAATTAATGATGTTTTAAAATCGAAACTAAACTACATGGTATTTTACTGAAAAAGAGCGGTAAAAGTTACAAAATAAAATGTTTTGCATTGAAACTTGTTCAACATATTTTGTTAATGATTAATAGTCAAGATGTAAGAATTTAGTATAGTTGTGTTAAGAAAAATTGAACTTTATAAAGAAAACTGAATCGGAAATCGGATTTAACTCCGCTTTCGTCGGGTTTTAGTAAAACAAGTTTTAAGGATAGATTAAAGAAGAGGAAGGTGGGACTTATGGGTTTAGATTCAAGAGAAGAGGGAGAGGAAGATGTAGGAGACACTGGTGTGTCGTTTCGTCGCCGGGAGCTCCTCGGATCGTCGTTGGAAAATCGACGGAGGTTCGCCCTTTGCTAACTCCAACTGCACACTAAAATTTTATAGAGTTTTCTTGAGAGTTTGGACAGAATTGTAATTGAGGGGTGTGTGTTTAGGGGTGGTATTTATAGGGTAAAACTAGGGTTAGGGTAGGTGAAAGGTTGTATTAAAAATTGTATTAAAAATATGGTTTAATGGGGTTTTAAAGAATTATGTTCATGTGCAAGAAATTTAAAGTATACAGAAGTTTCCAGAAGGCAAAGAGGCACAAGTTTCATGAAGGGTCAACTCGGATTCAGCCGAGTCAACCCGGCCTTACCGGCCGAGTCGGCCGAATCGCCGGCCCGAGTCGGCCGGGCCGGGCCGGGGCTCGCCGTCGAAGGTCCGTCGTCGTCTGGTTAGCACAGTGGGGTAGTTTGTTTTTAGTGTGACCTTTGGTTTTACGGGTTTAGCACGTGTAGACTCTTGGGATTCTAAAAATTTAAAAAGAAATCAATATTAAAAATAATGTGGGGGATAGGATTTGAAATCTGGTGCTTTGGTTCAGCAGTTTAAGGTCTTACCAATGAGCTATAAGCTCCTTCTTGCTATTAGAAAGCAAAATAAACTTATAACTTGTGCTCATGCAAAAATACCCCTTTCTGTATTTTGAAAAAAATTGTACAGAAAGTTTATGGTTGTTACATTCTACCTGTGACAACCCCAAATTTCCTATACAACTTTTGTACACATTTTTTCTCAAAAATCCATAAAGGGGTATTTTAGCATGAGCACAAGATATAAGTAATTATTTTGCTTTTTAATTACAACTTAAAAGAATGTAACAACTCCATTTTTAGTGTACAAAATTTGCTTAAAAATTAATGTATACTTGGGGTATTTACATTTTCTGTGACTACTTTAAGTAATTAAATAGCTCCATAATTACAAGAAGGAGCTTGTGGGTCATTGGTAATATCTTGTACTGCTGAACCAAGCCACCAGAGTTCAAATCACATACACTACATTATTTTTAATATTATTTTGTTTTAAATTTTTAGAAGTCCAACAGTCAACACATGATAACTCCCAAATTATCCACTACACATGAAAAAGTAAATATACTAGTATGTACACCAGGAGACCCCCCACCTCCCTGAGCTCCGACTCGGCCCGACTCGGCCGAGTCGGCCAGCGGACCGGCCGACCCGGGCCGGTGCCGGCGGCCGGACTCGGCCGGACGGCCGAGTCCCCTGAACAAAAAGTGGGCCTTTTCATCTTCTATACCCCCCTGAATAGTTTAAATTCCCATATCAGTTCCAGAGACACAATTAAACTCCATTTACTCTATTTTTAATGAATTTTTAATGTATTTTTTCATTTTTTAATTTAAACTCTTCACCTACCCTATCCCTAGCCTAACCCTATAAATACCAATCCTACACACTACCCCCTCACCCTAAAACTCTGAGCCAACTCTCAAGAAATCATTAGAAACCTTGTGTGCAATCGAAGTGAGCGAAAGGCGAAGCTCCGGCGGAAATTCCGACGACGACTCTAAGAGCTCCCGGCGACGAAACGACGCACCGGCGACTCCTCCCGATTCTTCTCCCTCTCCGAGTTGTCCTAAACCCATAAGTACTCATTCTATCTTCTCTATTCTATTCTAGAAATACGGAATTACAAAACCCGACGGAATCGGAACAAATCCGATTTCCGATTCGGTTTCTTTATAAAACTTCACTTTTCTTTAACAAAATTATGCTTAAACAATTTCACGTTGACTATTAAACACTAATCAATCATATTGATCAAGTTTCATATCAAAAATAATTACTATTTCATTTTACTGTATTTTTCATTTAAATACCACATAGTTTCAATTCTACATTTAACATCACAAAACTTGCTATACCTTTAAGTAGATCACGAGGTAATGACCTACCTCCTCACACGCTCATATGAAACATAGCACAATACCCTTAGGAATATAGAATACGGGAAAACGACATCATTACAAATAAATACCATTTACTTAATAAAACGGTTTTCTAAAGGATTTAGTATTTATACAAATCTTTGCAAAGCGCCGCTACAACCCATTTGGAGAACCCGTTCGGGATGGTGCGGATTATCGCACATCCTCGGGCTTAGTATTCCGAGATTCAGACCTCCGTAAGAAGCATTCGGTCTCGAAAGATTTAAAATACGATATCTTAAGAAAATGATATTTTTAGAATATAAAATATATATTAAAATTATTGTTGTATAAATATATGTATATATATCCTTAAAATATCTATTTTGTAACAATATAAATATTCCACCTTTTTTTCTAAAAATCACAAGATTCATTTTACATTAAAATACCAGGAATTCCATACAAGTTTAATATTACACTTTAATACCATATATTATGAAAGTTAGATTATTCTCATTAGAATTGTCACAAGTATAAAATCTACAATTATTACAACTTTAAAGACGATTAATAAATACTTGGGGTGTATTTTGAAAACTATACAAAAGTATTTTACATAAAACCCCTCAAGTTTTATAAATTACAATAAGGACCCTAGTAAACATAGGTTTAAGCGGGACCAATCTATTGAGCCTCAGGGAGCCGGAGAAGTGGATGCTTTCCTATCTAAGGTATAAAATCAACAAACGGTGTTATCAACACGGTAATCGTTTTTGAAAAAGACACAAATCCTGCCGTTCATGTGCAGCGGTTACCGATAATATCAAAACAATCAGGGCTTCAATTTACTTTTCTAATTGTCTGACTCAGATTGAGTCTCATTATAATCTGACTTGAATATAATTCAAGTACAATCTACAATCTACAATATTACAATTCAATATGAATCCATTATTCCAGATATTCGATCTATCAACTTGACCGAACCGAACCATGGATATACATTCCATTTACATGATTATACAGTTACATGATTCTACTGTTATATATATGATTCTCCAGTTATATCCGTTTACTGATATCATGGTTTCTGTCAGTCATCTAATTATACAATTTATACAGTTTACAATACAAGACAATACAATACAATAATACAATCAAGATAACACTACGGGGTTTAAGGGGTAGACTGGTATGGAATATGTTAAAGGTGGCATGAGGTGGTCACTTAAGACGTAATTACATTCATGCCGTTGTTCCGTGGTATTATCGACGGAGCTTTGTACTACGGGTTACCAAAGTCTCCGGTGTAAGTGGGGCTCCTCTTGTATACACTGGTATCTTCTGTACCAAACTACAAACAACAGCATTAACACAACATTATAACCATATAACACAACTTTAAAAGCTACCTTCTTTTCTGTCTATTCTATTTCTCCTTTATCTTTGAGACTTACTGAGCGATCTGTTCGCTGACGATATTCTCTTTCTTTCTTCTTTGAATGTTGTCAGGTGATCTGGACACGTCAGAGATCGAGCCTACTGCTGAAGACTTGGACCAGGTCAGTGAAGACCCCGAGCTCTAGTCATTTTACACTTTCCATTCAGTACTTTTCATTTCTGTTATGCCATTGTTTAGGCATTGCTTTATTTCAGTTGTATTTACTTTCCATGCATTGTACAGAAAGAATGTGAATAAATAAAGTTGTTGTTTTTTTTTATATCTTGTCTCTTGTGCTTTACTTTTATATTGCCTAGATACGCTTAGCGTATTTACTTCACAGTAAATACGTAGCGGCCTCGTCCCGTCCCTTTCGCCGTATACCGGGAAGCGGGGCGTGACAGGTTTTGTTGGTGGCCCATGCAGGACAGAGTTGTATAGAACCATACTATACAGTTCTGTTCTGCGTGAACAACCTAAGCAATATAACACAAGAACCAGCAACTAAAACATTCTTTATAATTCATGTTCCTTGAATCTTATAATTTCATATTCCATGAAACTTATCATTTCATGTACTTGAATCTGTCCTAGCCTAAATTTTTCTTCAAGGTTATGGATTCACCAAACAACACAAGCGCCAACTTCAACAACACTCCACCTCTACTACCAATCGTACCTGTTGTTCCTACTCCACCCACCGAACAAACAGTTCTGCTTGAGGCCATTCACAGCCTCTTTGAGGGACAGCAGCAGCTCTTGAACCGTCCCGAGACTGAAGCACCTGGTGTAAAGCAATTCAGAGCTTTACATCCCAAACAGTTCTCTGGAAAGGGAAGCCCACTTGAAGCTGAGGAATGGGCAAAAAATATTGAGGATGATCTGGCGGCAGCACAAGTGCCAGACATAGCTTGGGTTCGTGTTGCAAAATTACGGCTTACGGACAATGCTCGCAACTGGTGGAAGGCGGAAGAAAGCCGTCTTCATCAACCTACTGAATGGAAGACTTTTTGCGATAAGTTCGACGCGAAGTATTTCCCTGTGACTGCCAGGTTTACCATAGAACAGCAGTTCATCCATCTGCAACAAGGTTCTATGTGGACCAAGTCAGTAGATGAGTATGATGCTGAGTTCACCATGCTAAGTCGGTAAGATATGTCTCAGTAATTCAAATTTTTAGATATCATATACTACACAGCTAACACAAGACCGTAATAGATTTGCGGCACACCTGATACCGACGGATGAGATCAGAGCCCGTCGATTTCAACAAAGTTTGGACACGGAAATCCAGGCTGCACTAGCCACAGGGAAATTTCCGACTCATGAAGATGCTCTGGAAGCTGCCCGCAATTATGAGGCAGTGATAAAGGCAAGGGGCAGACCTCAGTCTGCAGGAGTGAAACGCCCTGCCACTCAAATGGCAGGAGGGGCCTCTTCAAGGCCAGCTGTTGAACTCAGAAGACTGGAAGAAGCCAATGATCAGCCAAGACCCGATTTTTGCTTTTATTGCAAGAGGGAAGGACACTTGTGGAAGGACTGTAGGCGCGCAAAAGGCCTATGCTTGGTTTGTGGCGCGTCCAATCATGGAATTAGAAACTGTCCTTATAGACGCAACTCAGCTCACACACCCGTCAACTACCCGCAGCAGCCCGCTATCCAGGCTCCTGCAACTCGTCCTGCACTTCCAGCACCACCTCCACGTGGATTTCCTGCTCAGCCAAATCGCTAATTCCATCAGGCACTGAGAAACATGCCTCGAGTACAGGGGAATATGCCTCCAGCTAGGAGGAACGTACCACGGCGACAGGCTTACACCTTAGTAGCCATAGAAACCAAGACAGTTAACCAAGGTAACACTAGTAAAACTCTTTCATATTTTTTTTAAACCCTTGCACCACCTTATTATTTTTCATACACTGTTACTACTTTAGTCACCAAACTTTCCTTGAAACTGTTACACTTTCCTTTTTCAAATTTCGAGGACGAAATTTTTATAAAGAGGGTAGAATGTAAGAACCCTAAATTACCTATACAACTTTTGTACACATTTTTTTTCAAAAATCCATAAAGGGGTATTTTAGCCTGAGCACAAGATATAAGTAATTATTTTGCTTTTTAATTACAAGTTAAAAGAATGTAACAACTCCATTTTTAGTGTACAAAATTTTCTTAAAAATTAATGTATACTTGGGGTATTTACATTTTCTGTGACAACTTTAAATAATTAAATAGCTCCATAATTACAAGAAGGAGCTTTTGGGTCATTGGTAATACCTTGCACTGCTGAATCAAGCCGCCAGAGTTCAAATCCCATACCCCACATTATTTTTAATATTATTTTGTTTTAAATTTTTAGAAGTCCAACAGTCAACACGTGATAACTCCCAAATTTTCCACTACACATGAAAAAGTAAATATACCAGTGTGTACACCAAGAGACCTCCCCACCTCCCTGACCTCCGACTCGGCCGAGTCGGCCGGCGGACCGGCCGACTCGGGCCGGCGCAACAAAAAGTGGGCCTTTTCATCTTCTATACCCCCCTGAATAGTTTAAATTCCCAGATCAGTTCTAGAGACACAATTAAACCCCATTTACTCTATTTTTAATGTATTTTTACATTTTTTAATTTAAACTCTTCATCTACCCTAACCCTAGCCTAACCCTATAAATACCAACCCTACACACTACCCCTTCACCCCAAAACTCTGAGCCAACTCTTAAGAAATCATTAGAAACCATGTGTGCAATCGAAGTGAGCGAAAGGCGAAGCTCCGGCGAATTCTCCGGCGGAAATTCCGACGATGACTCTAGGAGCTCCCGACGACGAAACGACGCACCGGCGACTCCTCCCGATCCTTCTCCCTCTCCTGGTTATCCTAAACCCGTAAGTACCCATTCTATCTTCTCTATTCTATTCTAGAAATACGGAATTACAAAACCCGACGGAATCGGAACAAATCCGATTTCCGATTCGGTTTCTTTATAAAACTTCACTTTTCTTTAATACAATTATGCTTAAATAATTTCATGTTGACTATTAAATACTAATCAATCATGTTGATCAAGTTTCATATCAAAAATAATTACTATTTCATTTTACCGTATTTTTCATTTAAATACCATATAGTTTCAATTCTACATGTAACATCACAAAACTTGCTATACCTTTAAGTAGATCACGAGGTAATGACCTACCTCCTCACACACTCATATGAAACATAGCATAATACCCTTGGGAATATAGAATACGAGAAAACGACATCATTACAAATAAATACCTTTTACTTAATAAAACCGTTTTCTAAAGGATTTAGTATTTATACAAATCTTTGAAAAGCGCCGCTACAACCCATTTGGGGAACCCGTTTGGGATGGTACAGATTATCGCACATCCTCGGGCTTAGTAGTGCGAGATTCAGACCTCCGCAAGGAGCATTCGGTCTCGAAAGATTTAAAATACGACATCTTAAGAAAATGAGATTTTTAGAATATAAAATATATATTAAAATTATTTTTGTATAAATATATGTATATATATCCTTAAAATATCTATTTTGTAATAATATAAATATTCCACTTTTTTTTCTAAAAATTACAAGATTCATTTTACATTAAAATACCTTAAATTCCATACAAGTTTAATATTACATTTTAATACCATATATTATGAAAGTTAGGTTATTCTCATTAGAATTGTTATAAGTATAAAATCTACAATTATTACAACTTTAAAGATGATTAATAAATACTTGGGGTGTATTTTTAAAACTATACAAAAGTATTTTACATAAAAACCCCTCAAGTTCTATAAATTACAATAAGGACCCTAGTAAACACAGGTTTAAGCAGGACCAATCTCTTGAGCCTCAGGGAGCGGGAGAAGTGGATGCTTGCCTATCTAAGGTAGGCAATCAACAAACGGTGTTATCAACACAGTAATCGTCTTTGAAAAAGACACAAATCAAGCCGTCCATGTGCAGCGGTTACTGATAACATCAAAACAATCAGGGCTTCAATTTATTTTTCTAATTGTCTGACTCGGATTGAGTCTCATTATAATCTGACTTGAATATGATTCAAGTACAATCTACAATCTACAATCTACAATTTACAATATTACAATTCAACATGAATCCATGAATCCATTATTCCAGATATTCAATCTATCAACTTGACTGAACCGAACCATGGATATACATTCTATTTACATGATTATACAGTTGCATCCATGATTCTACAGTTACATACATGATTCTCCACTTACATCCGTTTACTGATATCATGGTTTCGGTCAGTCATCCAATTATACAATCTATACAGTTTACAATACAAGACAATACAATACAACAATACAATCAAGATAACACTACGGGGTTTAAGGGGTAGACTGGTACGGAATATGTTAAAGGTGGCACGAGGTGGTCACTTAAGACGTAATTACATCCATGCCGTTGTTCCGTAGTATTATCGACGGAGCCTTGTACTACGGGTTACCAAAGTTTCCGGTGTAAGTGGGACTCCTCTCGTATATACTGGTATCTTCTGTACCAAGCTACAAACAACAGCGTTAACATAACATTATAACCATATAACACAACTTTAAAAGCTACCTTCTTTTTTGTCTATTCTATTTCTCCCTTATCTTTAGGACTTACCGAGCGATCTGTTCGCTGACGACATTCTCTTTCTTTCTTCTTTGAATGTCGTCAGGTGATCTGGACACGTCAGAGATCGAGCCTACTGCTGAAGAATTGGACCAGTTCAGTGAAAACCTCGAGCTCTAGTCATTGTACACTTTCCATTCAGTACTTTTCATTTCTGTTATGCCATTGTTTAGGCATTGCTTTATTTTAGTTGTATTTACTTTCCATGCATTGTACAGAAAGAATGTGAATAAATAAAGTTGTTGTTTTTATTATATATTGTCTCTTGTGCTTTACTTTTATATTGCTTAGATACGCTTAGCGTATTTACTTCACAGTAAATATGTAGTGGACTCGTCCCGTCCCCTTCGCCGTACACCGGGAAACGGGGCGTGACACTACCCTCCTTATAAAAATTTCGTCCTCGAAATTTGAAAAAGGAAAGTGTAACAGATTCAAGGAAAGTTTGGTGATAGAAGTACTTGATAGTGTATGATTAATAAAGTGATGCAAGGGTTTTAAAAAATATGAAAGAGACATACTAGTGTTACCTTGGTCAACTGTCTCGGCTTCTACGGTTGCTAATGTAGAGGCTTGGCGCCTCGGCATATTTTTCTGTGTATGCCGGTACATCGATGCCTGACTGGGTAGAGGTGGTCCATGTAGAGGTGGTGCTGGGAGTGCAAGACGAGGTGCAGGAGCCTGGATAGCTGGCCGCTGCGGGTAGTTGGTGGGTGTGTGAGCTGAGTTGCGTCTATAGGGACAGTTTCCAATTCTATGATCAGATGCGACACAAACTAGGCACAAGCCTTTTGCGCGCCTACAGTCCTTCCACAAGTGCCCATTCCTATGGCAGTACTAACAAAAACTTGGACTTGGCCGGTTAATTGTTTCTTTCTGTCTCTTGGGTTTAGAAGGTTGGGTAGGGTAGGCTCCTCTTGCCATCTGGGTGGCAGAGCGCTTTATACCGGGTTCTTCTGCTTCTGGTCGGTTCAATAATATAGCAGTCTGCTGCTGCAGTCCTTCCATGAAGTTTCGGATTTCCTCAAGCAGAACCGTCTGCTCGTTGATCGAATCAGGGACGACAGGTGTGATTTGTAGTGGTGGTGGAGTGTTGTTGAAGTTGGTGCTGGTGTTGTTAGTGATAGTGTATGAATGAAATGTTTGGGTTAGGACAGATTCAAAGTATATGAAATGATAAGATCCAAGGAACATGAATTGTAAAGAATGTTTTAGTTGCTGGTTCTTGTGTTATATTGTTTAGGTTGTTCACGCAAATTGAACTGCATGGTATGGTTCCATACAGCTCTGACCTGCATGGGCCGCCAAGAAAACCTGTCACGCCCCACTTCCCAGTATACGAGCAGAGGACGCGACTGGCCACTACATGTTTACTCTGAAGCAAACATGCTAAGCGTATCTAAGCAATATAAATAAAAATGCACAAGAGACAAAGACAGTGTAACAACCGAGCCCAATGCTACTAGTTTCTGTTACCGTATGCGTGTTGTGTGGTATTTATTTCATTTATCTTAATTGACTGTTGCTATTTATAAATTTTACCCGACAATTCATTTCTGCATATAACAATCTAAGACATCTAAAATGAAATTAAAAATATTTGACATAGCCTGCTCGACACCCCTAACCCTGTGCTAGTGTCTTTGCATCGTTTCCTCGTCCCGTTCAGTGAAACGGACGTGTTTGGACGGCTACGCGCACGTACGTGTGTCCGTTTTGGGGGTATGCTTTTTGATCGTAAAATACTTCATTTTAAATTTTGGATCCCGCCTATAATTTTCTTATTTCAATTTCAAATATTTGGACCCGACCCGGGCGCAATTTGGAAATATTTTGCATTTGCGCCAAATTCTATTTTCTAATATTTTCTTTAACCAACGAAAGTAATATAAAACCCCAGAATATATATATATTTCCTTTTCCCTACAATCTTTTTACAATTTTAAACCCCACGCTACCCTTCCCCTTAAATCTTTCACAATATTTTACTAACAACCAATCCCCCATCATTCTTTACCTCCCCGGGCCCACAATTTCTCTTTTTCTCTTCCTTCCTTTCTCTTTCTCTCTCTCTCTCCTCCCCATTCATTCACAAAAATCCAAAATCATATCTCCTCACTGTTACTCTCTCTCTCTTTCTCCCCCCGTCTCTTTCTCTCTCTCTCCTATAAATATATTTCCTCTTCCTCCTTATATTTTTCTTTGCACTGAAACAAACCCAACCTCGCGAGAAACCCTAGCCGCCTTCCTTTCCCTCGCGATGACCCTCACGATGACGCCCTCACCGCCGTTCCTCGCCGCTGCTCGCCCTTGTCACTTCCACCACCTCTTCTTCCTCCTTCATCAACTCCCCGAGCACCCTGCACGAGAAGCTGCACCCCCCTGCATACGTCTGCACCTCGTGGGATCGCCGCCGGCGATCTCGATCCGTTCCCCAGCCTCGTGCATCCCTCGGTGAGTGGTCTTGTTCTCCTTCTCCTTCTTCTTCTTCTTCTTCTTCTTCTGTTCCTTCTTCTTTTCCCTTGCTCGGCTGTTAACCGCCGGTGGTTCTTTGCAGGGCGTGCCCCGGAGCTCCGTCGACGTGGTCGGCGATCACAACCCCTCCACGGATCATCGTGAGCACCCTCTTCTCAGATCCTCCTTCCTTCCTTCTTTATTTTTCTTTTCTTTTCTTGTTTGCATTTTTGATTGTTCACTGTTTTGGGTTCGCCGGAATCCGGCCGTGCCGACAACGCGTCCCGACGATCCAGCGAGGTATTTCTGACCTGTGTGGTTCCACTGGTTGTCATTCGGACCTATTCCGTGCACCGTGCGTGCATCGCGACCTTTCCCCGCCGACGTGCGACGTTCCGTATTCTGCTTCGCAACCCGTCGAGGCAAGTACACCTTACTACATGCTAAATAATACATATACATATACATTGATAGCACCCTAAACCTGTAGGTTAACTTTAGTACCATAATTTCCCTTTTTTCGTGTTCAATGTCGTGTTATATCATTTTAGCTTCCAAGCTTGAAACCTACCGTTTGCATTTACTTTATTAAACTTAATAATCACATTTATATGTTTTAATCACACTTTCACTATTGACATAGCCTATGGCATTCCCTCTATAGTTTTACTCCATTCGGACACTCGTGTGCATTTAACCTGTATTAGCTGTGATTTCGTCCTTTGAACCTATATATAAATCATTGCATCCATAGAATTCTTAAAACTTGTTAACATGATTTGACGGCCAAAATTGTCATACTGTATTCTTATAATATTGAAATCATCTCTGAGACACAACTGATAACTGTACTGCTAATTAATTAAAGCTGCTTTATTGTTTAATTCATGGCTGAGATTTATGTTGTTGATAACCATGCTTGATTATGTAACTGATTATGAGCACACCCATGATATCGTTTACATCTTGACATGACTTGCTACATATATATTGATTGACCCGACATGGTACCGTATACTGCTTGACTTGACCTGATGTACCAAGACCTGACCCGTTACCTGATCTTGTGTTTAATACCAACAAACCTGACATGTAGTCCTTATGGACCGTTCCTGTTGTCTATTAAGACAAACCTGCTTACCTGATCCTATGTTGGCATTAATCCTTGATTACTGAATACCTGACTTGACATACACATATAACTTGGGGTATGGGGAAATCAAAGGTGAAACCTGACTTGGAACTCAACAGTTCGCTACTTGTTCTCATCAGTTTTAGAGGCTAGGCCAGCCTTGGAATGATGCTGCTGACATCATTCATCTGTACACATTCCAGTTTAGTGCCTAGCGGCATGTCTCGGTTTCAGCCCGAGAATCTGGACCGTGGTCCCGGGTATGCACGGGATACTATTGAGTTACATCGATGATTCATCAATTTGATTTCAAAGACTTTAGAACAGAAAACCTGATAGAACAGTTTAGTTTACCCACTGCACACTACCCTGCGCTGCCCTGATTTATATTACTGTTACCCTTGCTTATTTCATGTTTACATTCGCATTGCATGTTACCCTGTTTATATTTTATTACTTGATGACATGACGCGCTGACGTCTGGGTTTTGCATGGCCCAGATTCCGTACCTTTGCTGTAGTCCGAGCAGGAGTACTTCAGCCAACAGGCTGAGCTGTGAGTTTCAGTAGTAGCTAGTTCAGTTATTTTTCTGCAGTTTATTCCTGATGTGAGCCCGCATTATGGGACATACATTCCAGTTATTGTGTATTGGATCTTTTGCTTCCGCACTTTTAGTATTCTTGACTCGTGTTATCTTGGCTTATGGACATGTTTTAGTTAGTGTTATTTTGTTCTTGATATCTCTACAGCCGTAATGTGACTGTGGATGGATACTTCCTACCCACAGTAGCATGGTTGGCTATGTCACGTGCTCATTTTAGCGTACTCTGGGAAGCGGGGCGTGACAGACAGTAGGTATAACTGAACAGCAACTTTATTTATTAACATTCTTTTATAAAATGCATAGAAAGTAAATACATCTAAATGAAAGCAATGCCTAAACAATGGCATAACAGAAATGAAAAGTACTGAAATAAAATGTGTATAATGAAGCTAGAGCTCTGGGTCGTAGGCAAGCTGATCCAAGTCCTCGCTGGTAGGCTCGATCTCCTGAATGTCCAGATCACCCGACAACATTCCAAAGAAGAAAGAGAAGCAATGTCGTCAGCAAACAATCGCTCGGTAAGTCCCAAAGATAATGGAAAAATAGAATAGAAAGAGAGAGATAGTAGATTTTAAAGTTGTACTATATGGTTAACGCTGTTGTTTGTAGCTTGGTACAGAAAGATGCCAGTGTATACGAGAGGAGTCTCTATATGCCAGAGACTAAGGGAAACAGGAGTACAAGGAACCGTTTATGCCACGGTACAACAGCAACGGAAATACAGGTTAGGTGTCTTAAGTCTTGCAGTCTCGTGCCACTTCTAACACCTTCCGTACCAATCTACCCCTTAAACCTCGTGATATCTTGTTTGTATTGTTTGTATTGTATTGCAACTTGTATTGTCTTGTAATATACATTGTATAATTGGATGACTTGCCGAAACTATGATATCAGTAAATGGATGTAACTGGAAAATCATGGATGTAACTGGAGAATCATGTAAATGGAAGTATATCCATGGTTCGGTTCGGTCAATGCAGATTGAATAGATTGAATATATGGATTCATGGATTCATATTGGATTGTAGATTGTAGATTGTACTTGAATCATATTCAATTCAGATTATTTATAATGAGACTCAGTCTGAGTCCGAATAATTAGAAAAAGAAATTGAAGTCTTGAATTAGGTTTTGATGTTATCGGTAACCGCTGCACATGGGCGGCAGGATTTGTGTCTTTTTTAAAGACGATTACCGTGTTGATAAAACCGTTTGTTAAATTGTCTAGCTTAAATAGGCAAGCACCCATATCTCCGGCTACCTGAGGCTCAAGAGACTGGTCCCGCTTAAACCTATATATACCAGGGTCCTTATTGTAATTTATAAAACTTGAGAGGGTTTTATGTAAAAATAATTTTGTATAATTTTCAAAATACAGCTCAAGTATTTAATTATCGTCTTTAGAGTTTTCATAGTTGTGGATTTTATATTTGTGACATTTCTAGTGAATAAACATATTTTTCATAATATAGGGTATTTAATTGTAATATTGAACTTGTATGGAATTTCATGGTATTTTCATGTAAAGTGATCCTTTTGATTTAGAAAAGTTGGAATATTTATATTATATCAAAAATAAGTATTTTGATAATACATATATATATATATATATATTCATAAAAATAATTTTATTATTTTCTAGAAATCTCATTTTCTTAAGATATTTGTATTTCAAATATTTCGAGACCGAATGCTCCTTGCGGAGGTCTGCATCTCGCACTACTAAGCCCAGAGATGTGCGATAATTCGCACCATTCCAGTCGGATTTCCCAAAATGGGTTGTAGCGGCGCTTTGCAAGATTTGTAAAATTACGTAATTTTGTAGAAAACGGTTTTAATAGTAAATGGTATTTATATGTAAAGTTTTGTTTTCCCGTATTCTATGTTCCCGAAAGGTATTGTGCTATGTTGCATATGAGTATTGTGAGGACGTAGGTTATTACCTCGTGATCAAATTAAAGGTATAGTAAGATTAATGATGTTTTAAAGTCGAAACTAAACTACATAGTATTTTACTGAAAAGAGCGGTAAAAGTTACAAAATGAAATGTTTTGCTATGAAACTTTTTTAACATGTTTTGTTAATGATTAATAGTCAAGATGTTAGAGTTTAGTATGGTTGTGTTAAGGAATATTGAACTTTATAAAGAAAACTGAATCGAAAGTCGGATTTAACTCCGCTTCCGTTGGGTTTTAGTAAAAGAAGTTTTAAGGATAGATTAAAGAAGAGGGAGGTGGGACTTACGGGTTTAGATTCAAGAGAAGAGGGAGAGGAAGATGTAGGAGGCGCCGGTGTGTCGTTTCGTCGCCGGGAGCTCATCGGATCGTCGTCGGAAAATCGCCAGAGCTTCGCCCTTTGCTAACTCCAATTGCACACAAAAATTCTCTAGAGTTTTCTTGAGAGTTTGGACAGAATTGTGAGTGAGGGGTGTGTGTTTAGGGGTGGTATTTATAGGGTAAAACTAGGGTTAGGGTAGGTGAAAGGTTGTATTAAAAATTGTATTAAAAATATGGTTTAATGGGGTTTTAAAGAGTTCTGTTCATGTGCAGGAAATTTAAAGTATACAGAAGTTTCCAGAAGACAAAGAGGCACAAGTTTCATGAAGGGTCAACTCGTATTCAGCCGAGTCAACCCGGCATCGCCGGCCGAGTCTGCCGAGTCGCCGGCCTGAGTCGGCCGAGTCGGGCCGGGGCTCGCCGTCGAAGGTTCGTCGTCATCTGGTTAGCACAGTGGGGTAGTTTGTTTTTAGTGTGACCTTTGGTTTTACGGGTTTAGCACGTGTAGACTCTTGGGATTCTAAAAATTTAAAAATAAATCAATATTAAAAATAATGTGGGGGATGGGATTTGAACTCTGGTGTTTTGGTTCAGCAGTGCAAGGTCTTACCAATGAGCTACAAGCTCTTTCTTGCTATTAGAAAGCAAAACAAACATATAACTTGTGCTCAGGCAAAAATACCCCTTTCTGTATTTTGAAAAAATTTGTACAGAAAGTTGTACAGAAAGTTTATGGTTGTTACAACTACTAGTGCTTTCTTGCTGTTCAAAAGCAAATCAAATTTATAACTTGTGCTCATCTTTAGATGTTCCTTTCTGTATTTTTTTGAAAAAATTATGTACAGAAAGTTTAGGGTTGTTACACCACTTTTGAAATAGAAGACGGGGTGATCTGGTATCTTAAAAACTATCCTCTTTTGACGGCAGTCAATGGTAGCATAGAATACTCTCAGCCAATCTATTCCCAACACAACGTCGAAATTGGGTATGTCTAGCACTTTGAAATTTGCGTAGAATTATCGGCCGCAAACTACAACAGGGCACTGATCGTACCCCAAGGTTTCCTTCAAAACGACATTCCCTGAACTGACATTCTAGCTTGAAACAAGAGGCGTTACTGGTATTGCATGAGTTTTCATGAACCGCTGTGATATAAAGCAATACGAAGCCCCAGTATCGAAAAGTGCGAGTGCGGGTAGGGTAGCTACTAGTATAGTACCGAAGTTATGTGGGATAGGTTTAGTTATAGGAAAGGACAAAGGTATGCTAGAATTGAAAAGGCATGAAAATATGGAAAGAATTTTACCAGTGATAATCTGTCTCGTATCTTCGGCCTTTTCGACCGACATAGAAAAATCATATCTCCTCGGTACGTTCCTCCTTACCTGTGGCACGTTTCTCTATGCTTTGGCATGTTTCTCTACTCCTGATAATACACTTGTCGCTGTGGTTATGTGTCGATCCTCGCTAAGGTGGAGCAGGGAGAGTTAGACGGGGTGCAGGTACCTGTATAGCTAGTCTTGGTGGTGCTTGTATGGCGGGTATGGGTGCAGGTGCAGTGCTCCTATGGTGTAAGTAGATGATCCACAAGTTAAACAAAGACCGTTAGCTCGACGGCAGTCCTTTGCTTGGTGTCCTGGAATCTTGCGGTAATGGCAGACGTTTGGTCTAGCGTTGTGAAACAATCCTTCCGGCCTCCTGGGTGGCGCTGCGAAAAATGGCCTTGAAGAGGCTTCTCCAGTAATCTGACTGACTGGGCATTTCACACTTGACGAATGTGGCCTTCCCTTCTTATTTATAACTGCTTTGTAGTGACGGGCTGCCTTCAAGGAAAGTTCATAAGTTAGGTAATCTCCCGTTGCTAAAGCAACCTGAATCTCAGGATCTAAGCTTTGTTGGAAGCGTCTGGCTCGGATCTTAGCTGTAGAGATCAGGTGTGCAGCAAACTTTATATGGCATTGGTGTCAGAAACATTTACAGATTTACGGAACTAGATTTACGGAACTGTGGAACAACATAGGTTGAGATGAAAGCTTAACCTGCTGAGCATTATGGATTCGGCATCGTATTCGTCCACCGATTTGACCCTCATAGATCCATGTTGCAGGTGGATAAACAGTTACTCCATCTCGAATTGAGCAATCTCTGGGAAGTACTTGGCGTTAAAGAGATTGCAAAAGGTCTTCCACTCAATATGCTGTGAAAGACAGCTCTCTTCGGCCTTCCACAGAACTCTGGCACTGTCAGTTAGCTGGAGTTTTGCTACACGAACCCAAGTCGCATCTGGAACTTGGGTTGTTGCCTGATCGTCCTCGATACTCTGAGCCCATTCCTCAGTTTCAAGCTGGCTCTCTTTTCCGCAGAAATTTTTCGAGTGCAACACCCGAAACTACTTCACACATGGTGTCTCTGCTTCAGGGCAAACTATTCCTTATTGAAGGAGAGCAATCTACTACTGCTAGCCCTCATGTAGGCTCTTGATAGCTTCTAAAAGCACCATCGTTCATTTGGGGGAGTTGCAGCATGCGGTGGTGGTGGTGTATCTCCATGGACGTTGGTAAGGTCAGAGGAAGACATCACCTTGATAAAGAAAAGAAGAATTAGAATAGATTCAAGAAATTCGAAATGCAAGGAATGTAAAAGTTGTAGAATTTTGTAATTATTGTGATACATTGCTTATGACGTCCACACAGAAATGACCTGCATGGGCCACCAATAAAACCTGTCATGCCCCGCTTCCCAAAAGACGGTAACGGCACGTGAAGAGGCTCGCAACGTATTTATTTCGAGAAGGTCATTTCCCGCAATAAATACACTAAGCGTTTATAAGCAACATAATATAGCAAGAAATTAACAAGTGAAATAAAAACTTCAACAACTTTATTTACATTCAATATTTCCACATAGTTTCGGATACAAGATAACTGAAAACAAAGTGCAATGAAATGCCTAAACAAGTTTCATACAGATAATAAAATGCTGAAGGAAATATTAATCTATCTGTGCTGCAAGCTGATCGAAATCCTCCTGACTCGGCTTGATCTCGTCGGTTCCCAGATCACCTAATGAACATTCCAAGAAAATAAAAGACAGGGTGGAATGTCGTCTGCGAACTAGCGTTCGGTAAGTCTCCAAAAATGATATGAATACAATATAATAAAGAAATGCGTATAAGTAGAACATGTCATCTAATGTAACGGTGGCCAAGTAAAGGTATCAATTAGACCTAAGTATGTCTATATATAAGCATGGTTATTTTATTCTAACGTGGTTGTTTATAGTTTGATAAGGAAGGTATGCATGCATACGAGAGTGGTCCATCAAACCCACGAACACCCAGCATGTAGAAGTATAAGGCCCCGTCAAACCCACGGGACAGCGGCACACGATATTCAAGTTAAGTGATTTTTAGTTAGCTCTCATGCCACTACATACTTTATTTACCAAACCACCCCTTATCCCCGTGTATTTTAATTTATAGATTTAGTTACAAGTCTTGCCCGAAATCCATGAATACAAAGAGAGTGTACAAAACAACTTCAATGTCGTCAGCGAGCTAGCGCTGTGTAAGTCTCCAAAAAGGATATGAATACAATGTGATAAAGACATGTGTATAAGTAGAACATGACATCTAATGTAACGGTGGCCAAGTAAATGTATCAATTAAACCTAAGTATGTTTATGTATAAGCATGATTGTTTTATTCTAACCTGGTTGTTTGTAGTTTGATAAGAAATGTATGCGTGTATACGAGAGTGGTCCGTCAAACCCATGAACCCACAACACGTAGAAGTAAAAGGCATCATCAAACCCATAGGATAGAGGTATACAATATTCAAGTTAAGTGATTTTTAGTCAACTCTCGTGCCACGACATACTTTCTTTACCAAACTACCCCTTATCCCCACGTATTTTAATTTATAAATTTAGTTACAAATCTTACCCAAAATCCATGAATACAAAGAGAATGTACAAAGCAAGCTCAAGTCGAGTCCAAGTATTCAAGTCCAGTTCAAGTGTTCAAGCCTAGTCGTATTCATAGTTCGAATCAAGTCAAGTTTAAAGTGTAGTAGGTTTAATCATGTGATTCAAACATGTGATTCATGACACAGGACTAGTGTGAAAGTAAAAGTGGTTCAAGTTATTCAAGTCAAGTTCGAGTTCAAATCAAGTTCAGGTTTAAGTAAAGTTTCAAGTTCAAGTCAAATTCAGGTTTAGGTCAAGTTTCAATACTATTTGATTTCCATAAAATTACAAATTATATTTAGAGAGTAGGTAAGTGGTTAACACCATAGTCTCCGTCTCCCCGAGGCCTAGAGAGAAATTGCCACTCACCTCATCCGCTACCTAAATACCTAGGAATTCTAAGGTATTTATGTGTGAATAGGTCATTTAGAAACTTCACGGTATTTATATAAAATGAGCCATTAAGTTCTCAAGGGGTTTTATATAAAATATTATTTTGAAATCTTGAGAATATTTTTTTGTGAAAATATTATTTAAAATATCTAGGTGTTTTGATAAAAACATTCTTTTAGTAATTTAGGGTATTTTAGTAAAAACTAACTTTTAGGGTATTTTTTTTGAAACTTTAATTTAAAACTTTTGTTTTTCTTTAATTAATTAGAAATTATAAATGATAGTAAATACCAAAATTAATATAACTTGTTATCTTTTATTTTCTTTTCAATTTTATAACAATTTTTTTTATATTTTAAAGCCACTTTTCCTTTGAGATCGTGCCCTGTGAAAGGCTCTGTATCTCACTCTACTAGACCTAAGACGTGTGATAATCCGCACCACCCGCAACTGAGCACCTCTAAAGAGAGTTGTAATGGAGAAATTGCAAAGGAAAAGTAAGGATTTAATTTCCGTATTTTAACTTGAAGATATTTAATGCAAGCCAGAACTTAAAAAATATTGCTACGAATATGTGAGGGTGTTATAATTCAAAAGTGTGTGTGTGGGGGATAGGTCATTACCCCATGTGCTATCACTAAAAATATATTTAACAAATTCTAAATATTCAATTTCAAACATGCAAGGTAGAAGTTACATGAAATAACAAATTGTGTGTGTGTGTGACTAAAGCCTTTCCATGAAATAATTGTAACAAGGTGTATAGTACATGTTAGAGTAAATTTGATATGCGACGATTAAGGTTAGAGATGAGTTATTTTTCTTAGCAAAATTTCCCTTTTAATTTGCAAGTATAATTTTAATGAGTGATGGCATAAAGAGACTACCGATAAAAGAGATTTCTTTAAACATGGATTTTATTTTCATAGTTGATTCGGCACATGGCAATGAATGGATTCAAGGGGAGAATAAGGAGGAAGGGATACTTATGGGTTACGCTGGTTCTAAGGGATGTAGGAGTGGAAGAAGGAGCTCCAACACCGATTGTCGCATGAAGTGTGCGAGCTTGAGGATGTTTTAAGATAACTTGGCATCTAGGATTTGAGAGAAAGTTTTGAGAGGATTTTTTCAGAGGAATTTCAGTATAATGCAGAGAGAAAATGACCTTGAGTAGCCATGGTTTATATAGGAGAATAAACTAGGGTATGGTGAATTAAAAAGGGTGTTAAAGAGGTATTAAAAAAGATTTTAATGGTTAAACAGAGGTGGGGCAGCTCACTGAAGGAGTGGGGGAGTTTTAGTATATGAAAACGAAAAGACGGAAGGCCAATGGACGCACACCGACGAGCTGAGCCCATATGGTGGACCCTAGGCCGACCAAACCGTTCATTTAGCCTCCTAGGTCGGCTTCAGGTCGAGTGATGGGGTAGGGTCTTGGGTCATGTGCTCAGGTCGGTCTAATTAGGTCAAAAACGTATGTCTTTTCATTCACAAGTTCCTAGAACTCCGTGCAATGCTCTAGAAAATCTTGGGATCCAAAACGACAAAAGAAAATAATAAAATAATAAAATAAAATAATTGGGATGCAAGGATTTGAACACACGGGCTATGGGACAAAGAGACGTAACCAATGGGCTACAAGATATTCTTTGCATTTATTTATCAAGAATAACTTATAATTCATTAACAGAACAGAAATACACTCTTTTATTAATATTGGAATATTACAAGTGTACACGGACTTCAGGGTCGTTACAGATATTATGATTGATTGATTGATTGATTGATTGATTATTAATTATAGGCTCTATCAGAAAATGTATCATATTTGGCTTGGAAATATTCTTCTCTATTTATGGTTAGAGAGCAATATCAAGAAGGGAATACATATTGAGATAATTATATAATTTATTTAGCCTATGATTAGATATTGTAAATATATTTTTAATTGATTTGATTTGATTGTATTTATACTATAAGTAGAGGCATATACCTCCTGATCAATATAAGAAAAGATAGAGAATTTTTCCATAATTATTATTCTTTTTTTCTACTTATTTCTCTTCTTTAAATTTCTAGATGGTATCAAAGCCTTGACGTGAGATCCATTTAGAAACTTTTGCCAGTTCCGATCTGGCTTGTCTTTCTTCCATCGCAACAAGCTTCGATCTTTGAAGTTTCTGATCGCCGGTGTTGCTCGTACCGTTTTCATGGAGCAAAATCATCGTCTCGTTGTGAAATTAGATGGAAAGAATTACTTCCTCTAGGCCTCTTACATCCAAAGTTTCCTCGAAGAACAACAATTGTGGGAGGGGGATGTAGCGAAGCCTTCCGATCCTTGATCTACTTCCAAGTGGATGATAAACAATGCCAAGATCAAGATCTGGATCTTGGAATCAATTGAACTATCCATCACTGTGATTCTGAGTCGTCTGACGACTGCCAAAGAAATGTTAGAGTATATCAAGCGTATCTACAAGAAAAACAATCAGGCGCGGCTATACCAACTCGAACAAGAGATAAGTTCCTTATCCCAAAATTCCCTTAATATTCAAGAATTTTATTCTGCCATGATGCTGATATGGAATGAAATGGATATGTTAGATGAAAATATTCCTAAAGATGCTCTTGAAACAGTTATAAACTCGAAAAATCAGTCTCGTTGCAGACAATTTTTGATGAAATTGAGATCTGAATTTGAGCATATTCGTGCCTCCATCTTAAACCGAGGAGGGAGCATTAATCTTGATGAGATTTTTCCTAATCTTCTTGCTGAGGAGACCCGCTTGAAGTCCATTTCATCTTCCTCTCTTGCCCATGATACTATACTTTTTGCAGGCACATAGAAAGGAAAATTTAGCGATTCAAGCAAGATTGAATGTTACAATTTCCATGAGATGGGACACTTTGCAAATCAATGTAAGAAAACAAAAGTGAATGAAATAATAAATTTATTTTGTAGATATTGCAAAGAACAGGGTCATCTAATCAAAGACTGTAAGAAACGACATCCAAAACGAGCAACTTCAAGAGCCTATGTTGCAATGGGATCACCAACTCAGTGTAGACCAAATGTTGCTCCTATGATGTCTGCATCAGCACCACAAGTTGGGACTGTTAGTGTATATGCCCTTGGGGCCATTATTGTATCATACTAGCATGTATATTACTTAATGGAAGCTTGGGATATTCACAGTTGTATATAACAGTCTTGCTAAACATAGTAGTATGCTACTTGGTTTGAGTCTACTTTAATATGTGCATATATTTCTTGTAACGTATCACTTATACATATTAGTAGAGCCCATAGGATCTTTGCTTGATTACCAGCGTCGTGATGGCAATCACACTAGTGGGGGCTGGGTAGTCTGTAAGCAACATCCTATACAGGTCCCTGGTCGTTGGATTATCGAGATAGGGCATCGATGTTCCGGAGTAGACTAAGTGTATACGCTTCTCATCCCAGTTGGGGAAATGGTCTGTCCCACAGCCATCAGTACGTCGTACTGGAGATAGTATACAGGTGCTCGTTAGGTTACGGGTACACCGGACAGGACTCGCCGAGGAACTGATTGGTTGGTATTATACCCATCGTCAGTTATCAGTTCCCAGGTGACATGAGTACAGCATAGTCCGCAGACTTGACACTGCTACTTCGCATCGAGTGTGTCCCACTGTTCTTAGATTGCTACCCTACCACGGCTCAAAGGAGTCGTGCAAACAGGTAGCAGTTGGGTGCAGTCCCGAGCACTTGGAGGCAGTGGTGGTTAGATAGGATTCGTCTCTCCCGGTATTGGGAGATGATATCGCGCTGTGTCAGAGAGCCATTGCACAAAGTCCTTGGCCAGGGCAAGCGAGATATACTGGTAGGTTCCAGTAGCTTCTCAGGGTGTAATGGGCTTCGCTCCGACACGACTTATACAGCTATTAGGGGACTGACGCTTGCCGCCCCCTAGGCTTGATATGCGATAGTCTTAGACGAACAGACCGGACTGTACGGAGATTGTCACATCAGGCTCAGTGGGAGTTCGGATGATTTTCCTCATCGGCCTTCTTATCGACATCTACCTGGGGACCGTTAAGTACAGCTAGTGCCGCTTGCGGTCTGTGGTTAAATCCACTGCCAGCGTAGTGTCGAGTCTTTAGAGTCCCACACAGAGAGTTTCCCTGCTCCAGGCGAAACGATATAGAGGTCGTATGGTTTTACGACAAGGGTTCGAACGCGTACGTGTGTTTACGCACGTATGAGTTTTTCGGACAGTTTTTACTAGCCGGCTTTGGTTTAAGCCAGATTCTAGTATCGGGTTATTGGATTTATACAGTCTAAAGTTTTTCCGTGTTTTCACAGATTGGAGGGGCATTCTCGTAATTTGTCGGGAACCTTCTAGAAGATGGTGACTAAGGGGGTTAAGGTGGCATATACAATGAATGAGATTAGTGAGTCATATGAATGATTCATCCATGTCATTAATGCTTCATAATTGCTTAATGACTCATGGAGATGAATCACCATAAGATATTTATCAAGCATGGTTGTAAATCATTTTCTTTTCTTTTCTTGAAAAACAATAATGCTTGATATATATTATGATAGCTCATTTTCTCATTTCATTATGATGTTCATCTTCTCTCTCCTCAAGCTCTCTCTCTTCAAAACCCTAATCCTCCCCTCTCATGTGTTGAGCACAAGGGTTAGCTAGACTAATACATCCATAACCTCACTCTATATCCTCTAGGTAGCTTAGATTAGCACTTTAAGCAACCAGTTATCTCAAGTTTGAGATTAAGCTTGGCGTAGGAGCTTTCGGGTGGATTGTCTTTGATTCGAGGAGGTCGTTGAGGTGCCGATGTTCCAAGGAGCCTACGAGGAGTGGAGGACAGCGATGAAGACCCGAAGGACATGGTTCTTGAGGTATAATCACTTCACATAGTAGTTTAGAACTTCTATGATTGTTGTTAGTTATCGTTTAGCTTCGATTCATGCGGTTAGTCGATGTTTAAGCAAAGAACAAGATCGTTTTTCATATTTCCGCCTCCCCGCAAGTCGTGGGGTGTTGCACATCGACTTACAGTGGTATCAGAGCCTCGCTAAACAATAAATAATTCACTTGAAAAATTGTATGAATTTCGAACGGAAAAAACCAAACCGGAAAACCCCGATATCATGAGTTTCTATCGATTTTTAAATGAGGTCCAAAAATTTTTCAAGGACCTTCAGAAAGCCCTAAATGATAGTATTAGAACACCCAAGAAAACTGGTCTCATGAATCGGCTAAACCGCCGCGGAACCGCGGCGGATCCCACCGATCCGCCACGATTCCGCCGCCGAGTTGCTGATTCATCTGCCCAATTTTCCTGTGTTGGTTCTCTGTGATATTTGGTATTTTCTGGAATATTTTAATTTTTGCTCAGATTTCAGATTTACAGAGAAGTATTGGAGCAAAATTAAATGTGTTTAATCGATCAAAATTATACGGTATTTGCTTGTTGGATTATATCTGTGTTTGTACAATGTGTTCGTAAACCTCCCCTAACTGCTAGTATGTCGGTTGGCAAGGGGTTGCATATTTCTGTAATGGATTTTATCTGTTTGTGTATATGAACTGTGTTGGACTGTTGTGATGTATAGCCGGGGTTATGTGATGGGTTATTATTTAATTCATTTGATATAAATGTAATTTGCTGTAATATTATTTTGCGGGGCACATCCAGGTTGCGGTTGTAGCCACCGTTGTATTATTTCATTTTACTGTTTTTGCTCCTAGGACAGACCCAAGGTGGGGTGCACAAACTGCCGGGCGGGTAGTTTGCCGTACCCATAGGGGTCTTGGATGGGGTAATGGCTATTCATCACAACTGTGTAATCTGTCTTTTGTTGCAGGCTCAAAACAAACACGGATTGCTTATAAATCCAATAAAGTTCATCTATGATCTGGAATGAATATTATTGCGTCCGACGAATGTAAAATATCTATATATATGATAGCTATTAGACGTCACTTATGTTTTACACCCGGCTAGCCCAGCCCCCGCTCTGTCGTTAGTTAAGTAACCTAACGGGTGATGACGGGACCCAGTGGCGAATGCGGATGGCATAAGAAGACGTGGTATTTTCGTTGTTTTCTGCAATGATAGGATAAATGATGGGACGCATTATTATAATGCAAAGAAAATAAACCAAAGTTAAATCGTTGGAACAAATTTAAAAATCCACTCGGTTATTTTAAAAGAGCAGAATTTTTAATTGCGGAGCTTTAACCACTCCTTTTAAAAAGGCTATCAGGTTCCTTCGATTATATCAAGTTCACTGCGTTCACGGTTTTGCCAAAACCAGTCGTAGCCCTCCGTCATTTCATATAGATATTCAATAGTATTCAAGCTATGTTTGTTGACCTTCGTCAAGGCATAGTGATTGGTAGCTGTTGGGTGTTCATATGTAGCATAGATAGATGCGTTGGTTTGGGACAGTCGTATTACCTTGTTGACCTTCGTCAAGGGTATATACGGGTGGGTTCAAATTAACCTGGACAATGACGGATAGAACTTGACATGTGACTTAAGATTTGTCGACCTTCGTCAAGGTCATAAGAGCATGGGGCAAAAATCTACATCGGGAGTTTCTAAAGAAACTGAAACTTGCTAGAGTTGCATACCATTTTGGAGTTTAATGAATGTTGGTAAGATTCCTTCAACATTATCATACGATGATATTTTGGATCCCGATCCTACTGTGAGTACATGCTACTTATCAGGAGATTCGTCACTTAACGATCAATGCTATAAACCTAGTAGGTGCCAAGAAAGGTGTCAGCAAGGCTACGCCCCAGAGAAAAGAGGTTATTTAATTAAGGAACTTCGCGAAAGCGTTGGAAAACCTCCCTCGAAGTATCGACACTGGCCTGGCTGAACGGTTAAGCAAGAATTGTACGGTGAGAATTGTCCTGGCTAATTCTTCTTTTATGGTTTGAGGAGGGATTCGAGAAACAGTGGGAGCCATCCTGTTTAGATAAACATAAAACCAATCTAAACTTGCAACAGCATCATGCTAAAATGTTTTCTTCTCTCTCTCTTAATTGCAGCGACCTTGTGACCACACATAGGTTACATCTAGATAACAATTTGACTGAATCTGACTTATATAACTGGCAAAGGTCTGTCCAGATGTCCATTGGCTATAACAAACTGGACCACCCTATTACTACTCAAAATCCCGCCGTCCCAGGTCCAGTTTCCACTGTCGCGGATATGGATATCCGTCAAACAAGGGAAAAAGATAAAGCGAAAGCTGAGTGCCTCGTGTTAGCTTCAGTTGATGGTGTATACCAGAAACAGCACGAGAAGATGGACCCAGTTTCCATCTTTCTCCATAACAAAAATTTATATGGAGAGCAATCTCATATCGCAAGATATGAAACCTCGAACGAATTAATTCAAGCGAGGTTAGCTGACGGGTCATCTGTAGGGGACAACGTCCTTACAATGACTAGCTGTATTGATGAGCTCCAGGACCTGCAGACCACGTTGGGAAACGTGTCAGATACTGACTTGATTCTACAGTCTCTGCCTCCTACCCTGAAGGAAACCAGGGAAGCAGAAGGAAAGAGAACGGCAAAAGTTTCGGGACTTAATGTAGTAAAAGAGGGTAGTTCCTATTATTATAGGATTGGACATTGGCAAAATGATTGCAAGGCTTTAGAAGCCAGTAACCAGGATACGAAGCATCTTGTGGCTTCAGCCTCAAGTGTGTTTGTTATTGAGAACTGTATGTCAGTTAACCCTACATCCTGGGTATTGGATACCGGATCAGGAACTCACATCTGTAATTCATTACAGGCTCTGAGAAACCGTAGGGTTATCGGGATAGGTGATATGACCCTCACAGTTGCTAACGGAATGAGCATGAATGCTGAATCCGTAGGGGAATATCATCTTGGACTGACAACTGGGAAGATATTGATTCTGCGTAACTGTTTTTATGTACCAGGTACGACTTGTAATATCATATCTGTACCCTTACTATCTAAGGAAGGATATGATTTTACTTTTACAAGAGATGTGGTTCACATCCATCTAAATCAAGTTATGATTGGGTCAGGTACATTAGAAAACGGAATATACGTATTAAATCAAGCTCAGATTTTCAGTGTCCAGAACACACTTAAAAGAAAGTCTCCGGAAACAAATCAAGCTTTCTTATGGCATTGTAGACTAGGTCACATCAATGAGAGAAGATTGACTAAGTTACATAAAGAAGGATATTTAAATCCGTTCGAATATCAATCTTATGCTACTTGTGAATCTTGTCTCATGGGAAAGATGACAAAGACTCCGTTTTCTGGACACGGAGTAAGAGCGAGCGAGCTCTTAGGACTCATACACAGTGATGTGTGCGGTCCAATGTCTACACATGCGCGAGGTGGTTATTCCTGCTTCATTACTTTTACGGATGACTTCTCTAGGTATGGATATATCTTCTTGATGAAGTATAAATCCGAGGCCTTTGAGAAATTCCAAGAATACAAGAATGAAGTGGAAAAACAAACCGGCAAAAGTATCAAGACACTGAGATCTGATCGAGGTGGTGAATACTTAAGTACCGAGTTCCTAGGTTACTTAAAAGAGAATGGAATTCTCTCTCAGCTTACTCCTCCATACACGCCACAACATAACGGTGTATCAGAAAGGAGGAATCGAACCCTATTAGATATGGTTCATTCCATGATGAGTAAGGCTGAGTTGCCGCGATCTTTCTGGGGTTATGCACTAGAAACAGCTGCATATCTCTTGAACAAGGCTGCAACCAAGACTGTGCCTACCATCCCATATCAGATGCGGAGTGGGAAGAAACCCTGTCTTAAGTATCTTAAGACATGGGGATGTCCAGCTTTTGTAAAGAAGCAGCATACGGACAAGCTCGAGGCACGCTCAGTACTATGTAAGTTTGTGGGATACCCAAAGAACTCCAGGGGGTATCATTTCTATTCCGCAGAGGAACAAAAGGTTTTTGTTTCTCAGCATCCCCACTTCTTAGAAACTGAATTTTTAGAAAATCAGAAGAGTGGGAGCGAAATAGAACTGGAAGAAATTCCAGAACCACAAGATGTTACTGAAAATTTGGTAGAACAAGAAGTTTCAGAAGAAAGGGACATACCGGCGCCTATCCGCAGAAGTAGTAAGCAGTCTCATCCGCCCGAGAGATACTACGGTTTTCTTATAGACGGGGATAGAGAAGATTGCGTCATTGATAATGACGACCCTACTAGCTTCCAGCAAGCCATTCAGAGCGGCGACTCGGTAAAATGGCTGGATGCAATGCGGACCGAAATGGAGTCCATGTACACTAACAAAGTATGGACTTTGGACACTGCTCCAGATGGGGTAAAACCCGTAGGATGCAAGTGGATCTTCAGGAAGAAGATTGGTGTAGATGGACAGGTTGAAATCTATAAGGCTAGACTTGTTGCAAAGGGTTTCCGTCAAAGACCTGGTTTGGACTATGAAAAAACCTTTTCTCCAGTGGCTATGCTGAAATCCATTCGGGTCCTTCTTGCTATTGCTGCCTTCCACGATTATGAGATCTGGCAGATGGACGTAAAGACGGCCTTTCTAAATGGAAATTTAGAAGAGAGCGTCTATATGGATCAGCCAGAGGGATTCATTCAGAGTGGGAGCAGCGGTAAAGTATGCAAGCTGCTTAAGTCCATTTATGGACTAAAGCAGGCATCGCGGAGTTGGAACATCTGTTTTGATGATACTGTCAGAGAATTCGACTTTATCAAAAATCCAGATGAACCATGCATATACAGTAAGATTGTAGAGAGAGTTGTTGTATTCCTCGTCTTGTACATGGATGACATTCTCCTAATAGGAAATGATATTCCTATGCTACAGTCAGTCAAAAGATTCTTGTCACAGAAATTCTCCATAAAGGACCTGGGTGATGCCACCTACATTCTGGGGATCCAGATCTATCGTGATAGATCAAAGAGGATGTTGGGACTTTCACAGTCCAGATACATAGACACCATATTGAAAAGATTCAGTATGGAAGATTCTAAGCGCGGTAACCTACCGGCTTGTTACGGAATCACCCTCTCCAAAGAAATGTCTCCTAAGACTGATTTGGAAAGGGAACGCATGTCGATTATACCCTACGCTTCTGCGGTAGGCTCTATAATGTATGCGATGTTATGTACCAGATCAGATGTAGCATACGCATTGAGCGTTGTAAGCCGGTATCAGGCAAACCCAGGGGAGAATCACTGGATAGCAGTAAAGAACATTCTCAAGTACCTGAGGAGGACTAAAGAGATGTTCTTGGTTTACGGCGGAAAGGACCTCAAGATGGAGGCCTATGCTGATTCCGGCTTCCAGAGTGACAGGGATGACTCCAAGTCCATGTCGGGTTATGTCTTTACCCTCAATGGAGAGGCGGTCTGTTGGAAGAGTTCCAAGCAGGACACCGTTGCTGACTCAACGATGGAAGCGGATTACATAGTGTTCCCCTCCGAACGGCGGCCGGGACGCGGGGACGTCCATGCCTGAGGTTCGGGGCAGATGCTAATTGGTGCTATCCGTCCACCTCTCCGAAGATGCCAAGTTGATTTATGGCACCGTGTATCGAAGGTTTAAACGGATGCGTTCGATGTAGCAGACTTCGTCAGATTCCCCCTCGCACGAGGGGTTTTTGATTGTGGGGACGCTCTTCCCTGCAGGCGCAAGCCCCTGCAGTTAATTACGCTACCGCTTCGCGGCAACAACTTTCTCCTTCTCCAGAATTTCACATCGTGTCGTGTGTTTTTGTTTTATTTGTGGTTGCCCGTGGATTGTATACGGAGACTGAGTCATGTCGTCGCCCGTAGGACGTGGACTAGTCCAAATCCATATTTATCTTAGATTTGGGTTTGGGGGTTTGGTTTGAGGATACGTTAGCCATATTTGAGGCTAAGATCAACTCAAACGTTTGTTAAGGATACGTTAGTCTAACTTGAGACTAAGATCAACTTAACGGGATCGTTTAGATCCGACAAAAGAGCATTTGGGGCTCTATTATTCCAGTTTAGGGACATAGTGGTCCATTGAATGTATGGCCGTCGGGACCCGTCACCTCTCTGACGACGTTGAAGGATTACAACGACAAATATCAGAGGAGTTCAGAGATGTACCCTTGAACCGAAGTTGATTGGGGGAATTCATAGTCCAGTCTGTTTGAAGGTATAAGGATACGTTAGCCATATTTGAGGCTAAGATCAACTTAAACGGGATCGTTTAGATCCGACAAAAGAGCGTTTGGGCTCTATTGTTCCAGTTTAAGGACATAGTGGTCCATCTCCAGTTTAGGGACATGGTGGTCCACCTCCAGTTTAGGGACATGGTGGTCCGTAGGTAGTTTAAGGACATTGCGGTCCATGGGTAGTTTAAGGACATTGCGGTCCAGGTTAAGGACGTCGTAGTCCATGGGTTTAAGGACCCCACAGTCCATTGTTAGTTTTAAGACATCTCGGTCGAGGTTAAGGACGTCGTAGTCCATGGGTTTAAGGACCCCACAGTCCGTTGTTAGTTTTAAGACATCTCGGTCGAGGTTAAGGACGTCGTAGTCCATGAGTTTAAGGACCCCACAGTCCGTTGTTAGTTTTAAGACATCTCGGTCAAGGTTAAGGATGTCGTAGTCCATGGGTTTAAGGACCCCACAGTCCGTTGTTAGTTTTAAGACATCTCGGTCGAGGTTAAGGACGTCGTAGTCCATGGGTTTAAGGACCCCACAGTCCGTTGTTAGTTTTAAGACATCTCGGTCAAGGTTAAGGACGTCGTAGTCCATGAGTTTAAGGACCCCACAGTCCGTATCAATATGTGGTCATCGGGACCCGTCACCTCTTTGAAGACGTTGAGGGATTACAACGCCAAGTATCAAAAGAGTGAAGAGATGTACCCTGGAACCGGAGTGGATTAAATAGTCTTTGGCCCAATTTGGGATCAAGACCAATTGATTATGTTATGAGCCCATTAGCCCAGTTAATTACGAATTGAGGACTTATGGCCATCTTGGGCTAAGTCCAATCATGTCTGGAATATTGACTTCCTGTTGGTCCCTTGAAGGAGAGGCTTTGCCTCTATCCATTCGGCCAATTGGGCCAGTGTCTAGTGTTAAACACTAAAGACGAATCAGTGTTGAACACTGGGAATAAGATTGATAAGTTAGTGTTTCAACACTAAAAGATAGTTGGTGTTAAACACCAGCAACCAGGCTTTCAGATTAGTGTTGAACACTAAAACAGTCCAGTGTTAAACACTGGCAACAGGAGTCCCAAACTAGTGTTGGACACTACGGTAATCAGTGTTGAACACTGCAAATATAGTTCTGTGCTTAGTGTTGCACTAAGGCCAAACAATGTTTTGTCACTGAATTCAGGGGTTCCGTTTTAGTGTTTAATCACTAAGGCAAGAGGGGTCACGTGGCAACACGTGAGAGCTCCCTCCCTTCACTTGTTCTTCTGAGACTATGCATCTTTTAGAGCATCACGTGCCATCACGTGACGGGAATTCAAGCGCTTATGTGTTAAAGCTTCTGTCAAGAGTCACGTGAGTCACGTGAGGCACTGCCTCCAGAGGGCTTTCTGTAGATCTTTTTTCGGGGGGAGGGTCACGTGGTGGCACGTGACCCTGCCTCTATGTATGTTGTTTAGAAGATCTGTTAATCTTTTTTCAGGAATTAAATTCCTTGTAGGGTTAAACCCTAATAAAAGCTTTAAATTCCATAGGAATTAAATTCCTACTTCCTTTTGAAGATTTATATTCTGGAATAGAGTTGAACTCTGAATTTTCTGTAGGAATTAAATTCCTCATATATGTGAAGAACTGAATAGGGTTAAACCCTAATAAAAGCTTTTAAAAAATTATGATTAAGGGAATTAAACTCCCGTTGTTTCAACAGAACTAAGTTCTTAATTAGGGTTAAACCCTGTTTCTTTTTGTTCTGAAGGAATTAAATTCCCAATACACAGGGTCAAGCCCTAATTTTATTTTAAAGGAATTAAATTCCTATAGTTCTGTGAGAATTGAATTCTCGTGCTTCCATGCCCTCTCTATGCTTTGGATCTGCATGACAGGATCTCAACCCATTGAGAATTAAATTCTCAACTCAAGGGGAGATGTGCACTTTACAGATCCTCCGTCAAAGAGAGAAGAAATATGTCCCTCTGTTCTATATCAGAGTTAAACTCTGTTGAGAATTAAATTCTCTTTTTTTTTAAGAAGCCTTCCCTTTCTTACCTAGGGTTTTCTTTTGCAGAAGATCCAATTTCCTCTCAAGTATCAAGGCTCTCTTTCTTTTCTTCCCTCTGCGTGTGTCTCCTTTTGCGTGTCTCTTGGTTCCTATTTATAGGAGAAGCAGCCGAGTCAATTAGTTTTTTGACGAATCTTCATTGAGAGATTTGATTTGCATCCATCATTCGTTTTGGACCTTTGGATTATTAGGTGAATTTTATTCACCATTGGATTTCAAATCCAGGGATTCTCCTTTGTTATTTCTGTTAGATTTAAAGGGGAAATCTTTCCAAGTTCAGGATTTTTCCATAGATAGATGATATTCAATCATCTTTAAATCTTTAATTCGGTTGGTTCCAGGTAATCGCTTTCCTTTGGAAAGATTTGAATCTCTTTCAGAATTTAATTCTGTTAACAAAATGGGCTTTGAAAGCCGGTCACGTGTGACCACGTGACCCATGGTCACGTGTGGGCACGTGACCCTCTTGGAACGAGCCTTCTTCCTTCTTTTTACGCTCTGTCTTCTGGTTGCTGCTTAACTATCACGTGCCACCACGTGACAACTGATCACGTGTGAACACGTGACCCTGGCATGGAGCCTTCTTCTCAATTTAACCGGAGAATGAGTCTGATGTTTTGAGCGTCACGTGCCAACACGTGACCCTGGTCACGTGGAAGCACGTGACCTCTTCTGAAGCCTTTTTCTTGATTTGCTCAGGGAGCTGTTGGGTTTTGAAGCCGCTTTTGATTGTCACGTGCCAACACGTGACCCAGGTCACGTGGGAGCACGTGACCCTTTCTGAAGCCCCTTTTCTTTGATGTATTTGGGAAACTGAATTTGCCTTGCCGATGCTTTTAGGTGTCACGTGCAAACACGTGACTGCTGGTCACGTGTAAGCACGTGACCCTCTTCTGAAGCTTTTTCCATAAGCTTTTCTGATTTTAAATCAGGAAACACATAGCTGCTTGCGATACCGCAAAAGAAGCTGTCTGGATGAAGAAGTTCCTCACCGAACTTCAGGTGGTTCCTACCAGTGTTGGTCCAATACCTCTATATTGTGACAACAACGGCGCTATAGCTTTAGCGAAGGAACCCAGGTCCCATCAGAAGTCCAGACACATCTTAAGACGGTATCACCTGATCAGGGAGATCGTAGATCGCCGGGAGATCGAGGTGAAGAGAGTAGAGACAGAGAATAACATTGCTGATCCATTCACAAAGGCCCTTCCTCAGACGCAGTTCGAAAGGCTATTCGAGATGATAGGTCTACGATATGCCAGCTCATGGCCCTAGTGCAAGTGGGAGATTGTTAGTGTATATGCCCTAGGGGCCATTATTGTATCATACTAGCATGTATATTACTTAATGGAAGCTTGGGATATTCACGGTTGTATATAACAGTCTTGCTAAACATAGTAGTATGCTACTTGGTTTGAGTCTACTTTAATATATGCATATGTTTCTTGTAACGTATCACTTATACATATTAGTAGAGCCCATAGGATCTTTGCTTGATTACCAGCGTCGTGATGGCAATCACACTAGTGGGGGCTGGGTAGTCTGTAAGCAACATCCTATACAGGTCCCTGGTCGTTGGATTATCGAGATAGGGCATCGATGTTCCGGAGTAGACTAAGTGTATACGCTTCTCATCCCAGTTGGGGAAATGGTCTGTCCCACAGCCATCAGTGCGTCGTACTGGAGATAGTATACAGGTGCTCGTTAGGTTACGGGTACACCGGACAGGACTCGCCGAAGAACTGATTGGTTGGTATTATACCCATCATCAGTTATCAGTTCCCAGGTGACATGAGTACAGCATAGTCCGCAGACTTGACACTGCTACTTCGCCTCGAGTGTGTCCCACTGTTCTTAGATTGCTACCCTACCACGGCTCAAAGGAGTCGTGCAAACAGGTAGCAGTTGGGTGCAGTCCCGAGCACTTGGAGGCAGTGGCGGTTAGATATGATTTGTCTCTCCCGGTATTGGGAGATGATATCGCGCTGTGTCAGAGAGCCATTACGCAAAGTCCTTGGCCAGGGCAAGCGAGATATACTGGTAGGTTCCAGTAGCTTCTCAGGGTGTAATGGGCTTCGCTCCGACACGACTTATACAGCTATTAGGGGACTGACGCTTGCCGCCCCCTAGGCTTGATATGCGATAGTCTTAGACGAACAGACCGGACTGTACGGAGATTGTCACATCAGGCTCAGTGGGAGTTCGGATGATTTTCCTCATCGGCCTTCTTATCGACATCTACCTAAGGACCGTTACGTACAGCTAGTGCCGCTTGCGGTCTGTGGTTAAACCCACTGCCAGCGTAGTGTCGAGTCTTTAGAGTCCCACACAGAGAGTTTCCCTGCTCCAGGCGAAACGATATAGAGGTCGTGTGGTTTTACGATAAGGGTTCGAACGCGTACGTGTGTTTACGCACGTACGAGTTTTTCGGACAGTTTTTACTAGCCGGGTTTGGTTTAAGTCAGATTCTAGTATCGGGTTATTGGATTTATACAGTCTAAAGTTTTTCCGTATTTTCACGGATTGGAGGGGCATTCTCGTAATTTGTCGGGAACCTTCTAGAAGATGGTGACTAAGGGGGTTAAGGTGGCATATACATTGAATGAGATTAGTGAGTCATATGAATGATTCATCCATGTCATTAATGCTTCATAATTGCTTAATGACTCATGGAGATGAATCACCATAAGATATTTATCAAGCATGGTTGTAAATCATTTTCTTTTCTTTTCTTGAAAAACAATAATGCTTGATATATATTATGATAGCTCATTTTCTCATTTCATTATGATGTTCATCTTCTCTCTCCTCAAGCTCTCTCTCTTCAAAACCCTAATCCTCCCCTCTCATGTGTTGAGTACAAGGGTTAGCTAGACTAATACATCCATAACCTCACTCTATATTCTCTAGGTAGCTTAGATTAGCACTTTAAGCAACCTAGTTATCTCAAGTTTGATATTAAGCTTGGCGTAGGAGCTTTCGGGTGGATCGTCTTTGATTCGAGGAGGTCGTTGAGGTGCCGATGTTCCAAGGAGCCTACGAGGAGTGGAGGACAGCGATGAAGACCCGAAGGACATGGTTCTTGAGGTATAATCACTTCACATGGTAGTTTAGAACTTCTATGATTGTTGTTAGTTATCGTTTAGCTTCGATTCATGCGGTTAGTCGATGTTTAAACAAAGAACAAGATCGTTTTTCATATTTCCGCCTCCCCGCAAGTCGTGGGGTGTTGCACATCGACTTACAGGGACATCCTCTACCAACGTTGGTCAGTCCTTTGCACTTTCACCTGAACTACTCCAGCAAGTTATTCAAGCTCTTCAAGCATCTGGGTTTGGTAAGATTAATTCACACCCCTTTTGGATTTTAAATTCAGGTGTCATCCATCATATGGCAGGAAATTTACCTGCTCTACACCATATTACTCCATATAATAAAAATGAACATATTTTAGTCGTAAATAGGCAAACTCTTTCTGTTAAGAACATTGGTTCTCTAACAATCACTCCATCAAATTCACCACTGTTATTTCTTTATGATGTCTTATATGTGCCAAACCTATCTATTAATCTTATTTCAGTCAGGCAACTTATGAAACAAAATTGTCTTGTCTCATTTTCTTCATCTGGTTGTTCCGTACTGGATCCACATACCGGGAAGGTGATTAGGAGAGGCCATAAAAAGGGGGAACTCTTTATCCTGAACTTTGGATTATCTTCGCATTCGCTTACTTGTTTTTTGCTCCTTCTTCTAATGAAATAAATTCTGCAAATAAATTATGGAGACTTTTGTATTGTCGTCTTGGTCATTCTCATACTCAAAATTTAAATTCCATGTTTTTTCTGGTACTTTATTAGAAAATTTTGATCACAAACTAGAAATCAATAAAAATTATGAAAATTGTGCTCTTTCTAAATCTCATACTTTACATTTCCATTGTTGGGAATCGGCACTAGTGTCGCAACACATGCGGACCCGGCGGAAGCATCAAACAAAAATTAACAAGGCATAGCACCAATTTCTAACACAAGATCATGTCATTTACTAATAATATGCAAAAACTAAAGAGCTAAAGAGGGGTTTAGGGGAGCTACAACCTTTGTAGCGTATCAACCTAATCGTGGAAGACCCAAGCTAAACTCCATCGCCTCCAGATTGAGCTTGCAAGCCAATCTCCTTGCCGAAGATGATCCACATCGAGAAAAACCCCAACTCAAGTTTCAACTTCACTAAAAGCATACTTCAAGTGAAGTAACTTGATCTAATACTTTGCTAATGTATTAGATGAAGAGATGTAGTTGTCTCACTTTATTTTTCGTCTCATTTTCTCCCTTTTTAGCTCTCATTCTACACTTAGAATTTTGAGAAGAGAGAAGAGCATGAAGAGAATGAGGACATTTTTCATTAAACAATTTTGAACCATACCTCTATACACCATACTCAATTATTTAATATTAAATAGAAATGAGTCACTTATATATTAATATTTATTACAAATGAGGTGTCCCTTCTTGATATTTATATTTGCATACAACATCTACTATGTGTATCATATACACAGTATATGTATCGTGTATATACACACGTATTTGTATCGTATACAAAATACATATGAGAGAGAAATATAAAATGAACATAATACTAGAATATATAATATATATATATATATATCAACATATATATATATATATATATATATTATTAAATCAAAACTTGATTTAATAATCTGTCTTTAACATTAACCGGCTAGTATTATCAAACGTCCGATTAACATATATGTATCATATACACATATTTAATCTAACTTCCGCACGTATCGCCATACGCACACTACATCGTTTTGTCTGAACGGGGAAAACCTCTTTGTGGGACTCTAAAAGCTTAATCAATACGTTGGCAGTATGTTAGGATCATATCCGATTGAATCCGAAACATTTTCAGAGCAATCCCTTCACGGGTTAACCCACAAGCACATCAGTGACACTAGCTGTACGCAAAGGCTACCAGGTATTAATCAAAAGAAAGGTCGACAAGCAAGCTCATCCGAACGCAATCAGAGCCTATCAGTGACAGTCATCGTACGGTCCATTCTTTTCATCAAAGAATGTCGCATACCGGGTCTGATGGTGGAATTTGTCAGACCCCCAATAACCCAGTCATGCAAACATTAAACTCATAACCATTAGAGATACAACTGATAACATTTATCAGTTTATCTCAACTACCATGGCCATAGAATTCTGGTTATGGTCATCTCCTGCACAGCACGACATCAACTCTCTATACCGAAAGAGACGAATCCTTTCGACCGCTCAATTTCTCCATGTGCTTCTGGACTATACCCAACTAAAACCTGTCTGCACGACTCTTTAGAACCATAGTAGGATAGTAATCAAAGCATAGTGGGAATACACACAAGACACTATGGCAATATTAGGTCAAAACACTACCCTGTACTCATGTCACCAGAGAACTGCAATCTGACAATAGGTATAATACCATTTAGGAGTTCTCGGTGAGTCTGTTCAGTGAAACTCATTCTCCAATGAGCACCTGTATACAATCCTCGGTGTCAAACACCAATAGCTATAGGACCGGCTATCACCCTCCAACCGGGTCAGGAAACGTATACACTTGTATAAACTGGAGTATCGATACCCTGTCTCGCTACTCCTACGACTAGGAACATTTAAGGATGTGCTTATGGACTATGCAGTCCCCACTATTATGATCTCCATCATTAATCCTGATAGTCAAGCAAAGATCCTATGAACTTTATCATCATGTATTAGTGATACATAATAGCAAGTAAAACATATACATATGAATGATAAAGACAAGCTAGATAGCATACTATCATCTCGAACAAGATTTTTCTATCCATCTAGGTCCTGTACAATTACAATAATTGCCTTCAGGGCACTTATATCCAACATCCAAAATAGTGAAAATCATGCCAAATCTGTGTTTGATATTATTTATTCTGATGTATGGGGACCATCAAGGTGTTGGGGCATTGACTGGAAAAAAAATTTATGTTCTTTTTGTTGATAATTGGTCGCGTTTCTCGTGAGTATAATTTTAGAGCAAAAATTTGAAGTTGCACATTTTTTTCAGCAATTCCAAGCTATGGTTCACACACAGTTTGATAAGAAGATCAAGGTTCTGCGAAGTGACTCCATTGGAAAATACATGTCAAAAGAGATGGCATGTTTTCTGTAAAGACCGTAAAATCCATGTACCCTTTTATTTATAATAAGATCTTTTCTTTCGAAATTCTATATATATATATATATATATATATATATATATTCATTTTCTTTTGAATATAAACATGATCATTACTTGTATTATATTGTTTAAGACGTTTTATTGCTATTCCACAAGTTTCAAGTTCAAATCCCAGTCTCTTCAAATTATTTACTTCTTTATTTTTAATTATTTTGCATTATGAAATCTTGTTTTTAAAGAAAAGAAAAGAATTTTTAATATAAATATTTATTAACAATTTTTTTAAAAAGGGAAATAATTTATTAAGACCTTACTAAAACTTTTTAAACCATTCTTAAAGAGAAAAAAGATTATTTGTATTTCTTTAAAGAGGTAAATTAATTTATTCTTAATTTAAAACCTATATTTTAAGAAAACCCTTTCTAAGCCATTCGATCTAACACAATCTAATCAAAGCCCTTGATCCTTAGAAGCTATAATGCCTAGTTCTACATATAAACCCTAGCCTCCTCTGTCACGACCCGAAAGTACGGAACATGACCGGCACTTAAACTATGAACGTCTCGAGGCGTACGTAATCTAAGTAAACCGAAAACCCAGAAATCCAAACCAAGAAAAGTAGTAGAGTGAAGGAAAACCAATTTAAAATCAAGTAGTTTTAATAGCATAAGCCGAGTTATGCGGTTTTAAAAACATCAAGTATTTCCTGAAAATTTCGGCAGAGTCTCCTTTGTAAATACTGGCTCCCAAACAGGATACAACATGAATAGTATACGAAATCAATAAAAGGCATCCCCAAGCGGGAGCTAGCTCTTCGTCAATCGACGGTCACAACCACACAAGCAATATAATACACAACGCCAACGGCGAGGATCAAAAACTCAAAACCACAAGAAAACCACAGAATAAAACGCGCGACTCTAAGGTCGAAAGAATAACATCACTGGTCTCTATCTCTGAAATAAATACATGTTTGGTTGATGGAACTTCTAGATACAACAGAGTAATACTATACAAGTTATATAATGGGGGTACGATACAAGTAAACCCACCTATTAGCAAATCACCTGAAGGAAACTATGCCCGCAAGCCGTAATGAAACCTGTGCGGCAAACCTGCAAGAAACTGGGGCACAACGGGGGTGAGTTGCCAACTCGTGAATAGAAAAACATCTACGCACAGAAATCGCATAAACAACGCAACCTAGGTCAATGATCATAATATATCCTCAAATATATGAATAACATGCAGCCTATAACAATGGCTAGGGTAATATCTAACCCGAGTGTGATCTCATGTGCCCGTGTCAGTGCCTCAGGTAGCAATATATCATATGAATGAGGTATGAATGCATGGAACAGAATGCATGTACTGACGAAAACTGCTTTCATAAATCAGTGAGATTTCTGTATTTTAAAAGTGAGGTACCATAAATGAAATTAGCATAAAACAGTGCCCAACATTGATACAAAACAAGTGTCCAAATATCTCGATATCTCTGTATCACAATCTCTGTACCTCAATATCTCGAAATCTCAATGTCTCAATCACAATATCTAGGGCGCCGTCAGTCTAGACCGGCCCCTACCATCCATCTCAAGACCACGACGATATCCTCCGGATATCCGACGCGTCGGGTAAAATCACCGGTAGGTAGTGCTCCCCTGCCAGGCTCACATCGTCATCATCACGCGCTTCTTGCCCCGGGGTACCTTACCGGGTCCACCATGTACCCGAAACGGTTCATCCGTCTCCTCGAATCAGGTCTCGAAATCCATCAGCAAACTCATGGTGGACGACTCATACATCATGGGAAAAAACCGCACTTTTTTATTTAAAAAGAGAGAAATCAGTTTATATAAGTTTTGCGGTTTTCCCCTCAAATCCAGAAAATCTCATGGAAATCCGAATCCAAATCATCAATAGCATGTAAAACCATGAATATAGGCATAACAATGAATAACAGTATGCATGAAGGGACAAGTAATAACTACAATGTTAAGCTGGCATATAAGGCAGGTACACTAATATCATGTCAAATTACTAACTAACAAGCTAAGTCAAGCAATAATATTTTCTAAGGTGTACGTGACATGGCAATTACCGATGAAGATGTGTGTGAGCCGGCAAGTAAGTGTACGTAGTACATACGCATCATCGGTAATGGTGCTGGTGTCCTAACAATATGATATCAACATTGCAATAAGAAATTATAACATAAGTATGCGATGCGAAGCGAACCACAATAATAAGCGGGAGCTGAATACTAGATGCAACTGTAACTAACCTGCATTAATCTAATATAAGTCCTACAAATGGTGCCTTTTGAAATAACACGAATCATAGGGTTTTGAAAATAGGGGCTACGGTGTTATATGAAAAGATACGTCTTTTGAAATATCCGTAGGATCCCTTGGGCTGTCTTTTAAAATACCCACGATTCGCTAGTTTTTGAAATAGGTAAGAATCGAATCTAATCTAACAACTAAACTAAACTAAAGGGCTAAGCTAACAAGCTGGACTACCGGTAAGGAAACCGCCTAACATCTGAGTCGATACATATACATACCTGTATATATATTAGTCGGTGATCCCGCCTCAATAATATCATATCCGATACCATATCTATAATCAGACATCCCAAGTCAAGAGTGCGGATCAATCATCAATATATAGCTCGTACGTAAATCCGTCGTACGGCATCCCAAATCGGGGTACGGGTCAATATCACATTCATCATACTATTCATCTGGTATCCTCTTTATCAAATATCATGATCGGGGTACTGATCTACGTCTAGTACAATACTGCTACCGCCTAAGTATGCATGCACGTGTGTGAAACACTATGTCAAGGACCCGCTACAACGTCATGTCGTATCTCAAATACGAACCCTGCTATACCACCGATCTCACGGCCTCAAATCAAATCTCATCGACTCATCTTAAATCCCAAGTACTATCCTCATTATCCATGCATGCGTATATGAATGTACATATGCATAGTCCCATACCCATGCATATATACATATATACACATCCCAATCTGCGCACAAGAAAGTAAAGTATGCAAGTATGTAGGTGTGTATGTGTAGTGCAACACTACCCTAGGGTTCGCAACACTAAAATAATCCAACACACCAATATCCATCCTAAACATCGTTATTAATCCCAAATAACATATAATAATTGTTGGTGTGTATACGCATCCTTATACACCACCACGGACTGCGGGGGTGCTATACGCCATCCACCCGACTTCTCCCCGTAAATATAAATCTACTCACCTGGTCCTCGCTCGCCGGTGCCGACGTCGTCACGCGCTTGCTTGTCGTCTCGAAGTCCACATGGGGTACCTACATATCATAACGCACCATATCGCATTAAAATCCGACTCATGACCAAAACGACGCACGAATCCCACATAGGTCAAAACCTATGGTTGCTTTCACAAATCGACCCAAAAACCCTCGACGTCGGCGTACAAATGCCAAACCATCGAGAAAAACCCAAACACACCCATTTATACATTCAAAAACACTAATTATAATATGAAATAGGTTGCAATTCACAAAAACCTCAAACTCACTTTAAAAGCTATTTTTTCCGAAAATCTAGCAAGCAAAATTAACCGTTTTAGTACAAAACTCGATGTTTAAACAAATTTAGCGGCCACAATATCCACTAAATATCATAACTAAGTCATATAAACCATTTCTATAATTTATTCTCATAAATTTGCATAATTTCCAAAATCCTAGTTTGCAAAAATATCAATTTTTAACACCTTTTATAGCAAAATTCACAATTCATCAATTAAGCTTGGTTTTGCATTATCTAAATTGCTAAACAACAAATTAAAATGTTAATAAAGTCATCAAAACCTTAATTAGATTTTAAATCACCCATTTGGAACCAAAAGCTAAAAACTAGTTTGCTTAAATAAAGCTAAATTGGATATTTTAATGTTACAATTAGCACTAAGCAACAAGATTACATTTTGCATGCCCTAAGATACAAAAATACATCACATAACCAAGCACAATTGATCACCATTCAACTCCAAAACAAATCCTCACTTCAATTTCATAAACCCTAATCTTGAATTTGGACTTGAAATTTAAAATCTAAACTAAACCCTTCATTAACATAATTTGAAGTAATAACAAACAACTCAAAAAAAAGAACAAGATTTATACCTCATAACCATCTTGAGATCAACATGAAACTTGTCTCCAAAATGCAAACTTTTCACCAAGATCCATGCTTGATAGGTTAAGGAGAAATGGGTAGGACTCGGATTTGAGTTTTAGCTTGATTTTTGATGGAATTTTAAGCATTTTGTGGATTTTTTTTTGAGGTGAAATGAGAAGAATAGGAGGGGGAGAGGGCTTCTACAATAAGAGGGTGTGGTCAGCTGGAAATGGGGAGGGGGAGAGAGAGAGAGAGTGGTGTGGGTATAAGGAATGGTCAAAGTCAACAAAGTCAAGCTTCTTTCTTTATTAAACCCCTTTTTCTTTACTTTTCTCTTGATTTTTCTTTTAACAATTCATGTGGGGAAAATGAGAGGGCACTTGGGCTGCTGATTTGGAGAGGGGAGAGAGGGTGTGGGTGAGTGTGAGTAAGGGAAAAAGATAAATGCTATACCCCAATTCTCATTAACACTAATTTCACCGAAAAAAGCCTTTTTCTTCGATATTTTCTAAACCGTTTTGGGAAACGATTTCATTTCAAAAACCACATGATAAAATTTTATTTAATATTTTATGATGCACAAAATTTGTTTCAACTCATTCCAATTTGTAATTTTCCCTAATTAAATATATTAGTGACGGCTTAAAATAATATTAAAATAATTAATTTCGGAAAAAATTTCAGAAAATTTGAAATTTCACCAGTGGCTCAATAAATACCAAATACTAGCAATTACATAGCTAGAATATGTATATTTAGTTTTTATAATAAGATATTTGTATTTTGACTTTTTACAGAAAACCCCCTTATTTTACCGATTTTCCGAAATTTCACCGAAACGATTTTCAAAACGCTACAATCTTCCCCCCTTAAAGAAATTCGGTCCCCTAATTTAAATTCAAACTCCCCCCAAATACAAAAACATCTAAGCAAAATCATCAAGTCGTCGGGGCTCCGAAACCATAAGTACATAATACGCATCATAGCGCAATGCATGCGCATGAGCAATGAGCATATAACTCAAAATCAAAACTCCGTCAAGCATCCCGCCATCATTGGAGTCATGGTAAAGACACAAATGTCAAATCCAATACAAAACCAATATGCTATAAATCGGAACTACACACGTAAATATCAAATCTATATATGTAAATATCTGAAGGAAATGAATGCCAAATATATTCAGGTACTGTCCTCTGACTAGTCCTGCCCAGTACGAAAACACATAGTAAATATCATAAAAACGTACTGCTCTATAGGAAAAATCAATCCCAAAATACGCGTATGAGTACTACGTGCGTTTGGTGCGTACGGAAATCAAAATCCAAATACGTGCCATACAAGTGCACAGAAACAAGATCTAAGTGCATCGGGTGTGCACAAAGCATCTGTCGTAGGCAACGTGTGTGCCTGACAGCAAAATCAGGTGCATCTGACATGCACGAAAAATCTCGATTTAGTGCATCTGGTGTGCACTAAAATCACACTTCAAAACATGCGCCCAACATGCGCGAAAATCCAAATCAGGTGCATCCATCGTGCACGAAATCATGAAATCCAATATCAAGTGCCGAATATAGCAAAATCCAATCTGGTGCACAAGGTGCACAAAACAAATATCGAACATCACCATCGAAATCGAAGTCCAGGGCATCTAAATGCACAACATACGTAACACTGCACTGCAAGCATATATGACCTATACCGAGTGCAAAAACCATATCGTGTGCGTATATACGCACAATCAACTCAACTGTATGAAATCCATATAATCACAAACATGAGAACCAAGGCACGAAAACGATATCAAGTGCAACAACCGTGCAAAAATCGTAAACACTCAGCAGGTGCAACCATGGTCCATGAAGACAAATATCATGAAACTCAATCATCAAAATCAATCATGCGAATAAATCGCCCAAAATACGCAAATCGAGTATGGCGGAATAGTCCCGCTCAAGCACATCCTCCAAGAATCTCTGGCCAACTGCCGTGGTCACTCATAGCATGTCTCGTCGACGATCCCGAACTCTGGCCTGCCGGTATCTGTAACAATGACCACTCCTGGGTCAAGGTCTTCAATGTGAATTACCAATCTCTCGGTCCATCGGCTCATCGGCCTTGTCAGGTGTGCTAATGGGGATGATCCCGTTCTGGCACTTCTCTGGTCATCTCTCGGTCAATCATCGCGACCACTCGTAAGCCAGCATATCACTGGCGTCGGCCTCTGGCTCTCTGAATGTACGTGACACATCTGATCCTGGGTGCAAGTATCATTACAGCAGTGTCCTGGAAGGAATCCTGCTCACGGTCTCTTCCATGTCTCGTCTCTGCCAACTGTCCGGAAGTCATCGTCCTTTCCTATATCTGCATCTTGCTCTGGAACGACTGCATACTCATCGCGACTCCTTCTGGAAGGTAAATCCAAGTACCATGCCTCGGCATGCGCATAGCATCTCTGATGTCGGCGGAGTGGAACGTCGTCTCATTAAGACCTCTTTACTCCACTTTCTCTAATATCGACTGCTTCGGATTCGTCTCATCGTGGCTACATGGACTGAGCTCCAACGGCTATCCTCATATCGGGAGTCTCCCAAGAAATGCATCTCACCACCTAGCATCCGAATTAAGTCGAGGCATCCGATCGAGTCGTCAAAACTTCATAATCCCCCAAGAGCTCAACCTCTTGGGCACAGTTTAATAGTATCGAGTACATACCACAGCTTCGGTGGTCCAGCCGTAGAAGGGCAAACCCAAGCCTCACTAATGGCGCCGCGGAACTGCCACAAACCCTAAGGTTCAAAGTCTTTCACACGGTCATTAAGTCGAGTTAGGGTTTCATTCTTCTAGAGGGACCATAGAATTGCCTGCATGTCTTTCCGACTACTTAAAATTTGGAATAATAGGTTTCTGACATTCGATCGTCTCTGTCGACTCTCAACGTCTCCGCGTGAAGTCGTCCCTTGCTGGAATCAATCTATCTGATGACCTCTCATCGGGTAGGCGAACGAACCACATGTCCTAGTCATTCATCCTCGGGTGACTAGCGACCTTCTATCATCTCTTAGTACAACTTGTGCTGCAATAGCTCCAACATATAGGGCAATATCTCGTCGCTCACAGCAACAACTGGCTCACTCGTCTGCACGCTGAACAGTGCCTCAATCATCATGAGTAAGCAATACACCAACGGTCATCAAAATCTGGCTGGCCTCTATCATTGGCCCAATCCTCTAGTGTCGATCCGCACATCCGAGTAACCTCATAAAGGCGATCCGCCAAACGCTCGTCGCGTGGAAACACAGTAAAAAGACACATCTCCGCAATCGTGTGTCGCCGGAATTTCGCCCTGGTCAGTCCTCGTTCATGACGAGCTCGTGCTGACTGCAACTCTAGCTGTAGCTCTCCCTGCCCGTAATCGTGGCAACAAAACCATAACTGGTACTGATGAGGCTAGATTGGAATGAATATAATACTGAGCAAAGAAATGTACATCCTAAGGCTTCTTAAGTGGAGTAGCGTATCGTAAATATGCCGCGGAACATACCTACGGTACGTCACTCTACTTTAGTCACCTATTCCATCAACCAAGGGTCATCCTACGCTCCGAAGGTAAAAACCTAACGCTCTGATATCAACTTTGTCACGACCCGAAAGTACGGAACATGACCGGCACTTAAACTACGAACGTCTCGAGGCGTACGTAATCTAAGTAAACCGAAAACCCAGAAATCCAAACCAAGAAAAGTAGTAGAGTGAAGGAAAACCAATTTAAAATCAAGTAGTTTTAATAGCATAAGCCGAGTTATGCGGTTTTAAAAACATCAAGTATTTCCTGAAAATTTCGGCAGAGTCTCCTTTGTAAATACTGGCTCCCAAACGGGATCCAACATGAATAGTATACGAAATCAATAAAAAGCATCCCCAAGAGGGAGCTAGCTCTTCGTCAATCGACGGTCACAACCACACAAGCAATATAATATACAACGCCAACGGCGAGGATCAAAAACTCAAAACCACAAGAAAACCACAGAATAAAACGCGCAACTCTAAGGTCGAAAGAATAACATCACTGGTCTCTATCTCTGAAATAAATACATGTTTGGTTGATGGAACTTCTAGATACAACAGAGTAATACTATACAAGTTATATAATGGGGGGTACGATACAAGTAAACCCACCTATTAGCAAATCACCCGAAGGAAACTATGCCCGCAAGCCGTAATGAAACCTGTGCGGCAAACCTGTAAGAAACTGGGGCACAACGGGGGTGAGTTGCCAACTCGTGAATAGAAAAACATCTACGCACAGAAATCGTATAAACAACGCAACCTAGGTCAATGATCATAATATATCCTCAAATATATGAATAACATGCAGCCTATAACAATGGCTAGGGTAATATCTAACCCGAGTGTGATCTCATGTGCCCATGTCAGTGCCTCAGGTTATATCATATGAATGAGGTATGAATGCATGGAACAGAATGCATGTACTGACGAAAACTGCTTTCATAAATCAGTGAGATTTCTGTATTTTAAAAGTGAGGTACCATAAATGAAATTAGCATAAAACTGTGCCCAGCATCGACACAAAACAAGTGTCCAAATATTTCGATATCTCTGTATCACAATCTCTGTACCTCAATATCTCGAAATCTCAATGTCTCAATCACAATATCTAGGGCGCCGTCAGTCCAGACCAGCCCCTACCATCCATCTCAAGACCACGACGGTATCCTCCGGATATCCGACGCGTCGGGTAAAATCACCGGTAGGTAGTGCTCCCCTGCCAGGCTCACATTGTCATCATCACGCGCTTCTTGTCCCGGGGTACCTTACCGGGTCCACCATGTACCCGAAACGGTTCATCCGTCTCCTCGAATCGGGTCTCGAAATCCATCAGCAAACTCATTGTGGACGACTCATACATCATGGGAAAAAACCGCACTTTTTTATTTAAAAAGAGAGAAATCAGTTTATATAAGTTTTGCGGTTTTCCCCCCAAATCCAGAAAATCTCATGGAAATCCGAATCCAAATCATCAATAGCATGTAAAACCATGAATATAGGCATAACAATGAATAACAGTATGCATGAAGGGAAAAGTAATAACTACAATGTTAAGCTGGCATATAAGGCAGGTACACTAATATCATGTCAAATTACTAACTAACAAGCTAAGTCAAGCAATAATATTTTCTAAGGTGTACGTGACATGACAATTACCGATGAAGATGTGTGTGAGCCGGCAAGTAAGTGTACGTGGTACATACGCATCATCGGTAATGGTGCTGGTGTCCTATGATATCAACATTGCAATAAGAAATTACAACATAAGTATGCGATGCGAAGCGAACCACAATAATAAGCGGGAGCTGAATACTAGATGCAACTGTAACTAACCTGCATTAATCTAATATAAGTCCTACAAATGGTGCCTTTTGAAATAACACGAATCATGGGGTTTTGAAAATAGGGGCTACGGTGTGTTATGAAAAGATACGTCTTTTGAAATATCCGTAGGATCCCTTGGGCTGTCTTTTAAAATACCCACGATTCGCTAGTTTTTGAAATAGGTAAGAATCGAATCTAATCTAACTAAACTAAACTAAAGGGCTAAGCTAACAAGCTGGACTACCAGTAAGGAAACCGCCTAACATCTGAGTCGATACATATACATACCTGTATATATATTAGTCGGTGATCCCGCCTCAATAATATCATATCCGATACCATATCTATAATCAGTCATCCCAAGTCAAGAGTGCGGATCAATCATCAATATATAGATCGTACGTAAATCTGTCGTACGGCATCCCAAATCGGGGTACGGGTCAATATCACATTCATCATACTATTCATCTGGTATCCTCTTTATCAAATATCATGATCGGGGTACTGATCTACGTCTAGTACAATACTGATACCGCCTAAGTATGCATGCACGTGTGTGAAACACTATGTCAAAGACCCGCTACAACGTCATGTCGTATCTCAAATACGAACCCTGCTATACCACCGATCTCACGGCCTCAAATCAAATCTCATCGACTCATCTTAAATCCCAAGTACTATCCTCATTATCCATGCATGCGTATATGAATGTACATATGCATAGTCCCATACCCACGCATATATACATATATACACATCCCAATCTGCGCACAAGAAAGTAAAGTATGCAAGTATGTAGGTGTGTATGTGTAGTGCAACACTACCCTAGGGTTCGCAACACTAAAATAATCCAACACACCAATATCCATCCTAAACATCGTTATTAATCCCAAATAACATATAATAATTGTTGGTGTGTATACGCATCCGTATACACCACCACGAACTGCGGGGGTGCTATACGCCATCCACCCGACTTCTCCCCGTAGATATAAATCTACTCACCTGGTCCTCGCTCGCCGGTGCCGACGTCGTCACGCGCTTGCTTGTCGTCTCGAAGTCCACATGGGGTACCTACATATCATAACGCACCATATCGCATTAAAATCCGACTCATGACCAAAACGACGCACGAATCCCACATAGGTCAAAACCTATGGTTGCTTTCACAAATCGACCCAAAAACCCTCGACGTCGGCGTACAAATGCCAAACCATCGAGAAAAACACAAACACACCCATTTATACATTCAAAAACACTAATTATAATATGAAATAGGTTGCAATTCACAAAAACCTCAAACTCACTTTAAAAGCTATTTTTTCCGAAAATCTAGCAAGCAAAATTAACCGTTTTAGTACAAAACTCGATGTTTAAACAAATTTAGCGGCCACAATATCCACTAAATATCATAACTAAGTCATATAAACCATTTCTATAATTTATTCTCATAAATTTGCATAATTTCCAAAATCCTAGTTTGCAAAAATATCAATTTTTAACACCTTTTATAGCAAAATTCACAATTCATCAATTAAGCTTGGTTTTGCATTATCTAAATTGCTAAACAACAAATTAAAATGTTAATAAAGTCATCAAAACCTTAATTAGATTTTAAATCACCCATTTGGAACCAAAAGCTAAAAACTAGTTTGCTTAAATAAAGCTAAATTGGATATTTTAATATTACAATTAGCACTAAGCAACAAGATTACATTTTGCATGCCCTAAGATACAAAAATACATCACATAACCATGCACAATTGATCACCATTCAACTCCAAAACAAAACCTCACTTCAATTTCATAAACCCTAATCTTGAATTTGGACTTGAAATTTAAAATCTAAACTAAACCCTTCATTAACATAATTTGAAGTAATAACAAACAACTCAAAAAAAAGAACAAGATTTATACCTCATAACCATCTTGAGATCAACATGAAACTTGTCTCCAAAATGCAAACTTTTCACCAAGATCCATGCTTGATAGGTTAAGGAGAAATGGGTAGGACTCGGATTTGAGTTTTAGCTTGATTTTTGATGGAATTTTAAGCATTTTGTGGATTTTTTTTTGAGGTGAAATGAGAAGAATAAGAGGGAGGAGAGGGCTGCTGCAATAAGAGGGTGTGGTCAGCTGGAAATGGGGAGGGGGAGAGAGAGAGAGAGTGGTGTGGGTATAAGGAATGGTCAAAGTCAACAAAGTCAAGCTTCTTTCTTTATTAAACCCCTTTTTCTTTACTCTTCTCTTGATTTTTCTTTTAACAATTCAAGTGGGGAAAATGAGGGGGCACTTGGGCTGCTGATTTGGAGAGGGGAGAGAGGGTGTGGGTGAGTGTGGGTAAGGGAAAAAGATAAATGCTATACCCCAATTCTCATTAACACTAATTTCACCGAAAAAAGCCTTTTTCTTCGATATTTTCTAAACCGTTTTGGGAAACGATTTCATTTCAAAAACTACATGATAAATTTTATTTAATGTTTTATGATGCATAAAATTTGTTTCAACTCATTCCAATTTGTAATTTTCCCTAATTAAATATATTAGTGACGGCTTAAAATAATATTAAAATAATTAATTTCGGAAAATTTTTCAGAAAATTTGAAATTTCACCAGTGGCTCAATAAACACCAAATACTAGCAATTACATAGCTAGAATATGTATATTTAATTTTTATAATAAGATATTTGTATTTTGACATTTTACAAAAAAACCCCTTATTTTACCGATTTTCCGAAATTTCACCGAAACGATTTTCAAAACGCTACAATCTTCCCCCCTTAAAGAAATTCGGTCCCCGAATTTAAATTCAAACTCCCCCCAAATACAAAAACATCTAAGCAAAATCATTAAGTCGTCGGGGCTCCGAAACCATAAGTACATAATACGCATCATAGCGCAATGCATGCGCATGAGCAATGACATATAACTCAAAATCAAAATTCCGTCAAGCATCCCGCCATCATTGGAGTCATGGTAAAGACACAAATGTCAAATCCAATACAAAACCAATATGCTATAAATCGGAACTACACACGTAAATATCAAATCTATATATGTAAATATCTGAAGGAAATGAATGCCAAATATATTCAGGTACTGTCCTCTGACTAGTCCTGCCCAGTACGAAAACACATAGTAAATATCATAAAAACGTACTGCTCTATAGGAAAAATCAATCCCAAAATACGCGTATGAGTACTACGTGCGTTTGGTGCGCACGGAAATCAAAATCCAAATACGTGCCATACAAGTGCACAGAAACAAGATCTAAGTGCATCGGGTGTGCACAAAGCATCTGTCGTAGGCAACGTGTGTGCCTGACAGCAAAATCAGGTGCATCTGACATGCATGAAAAATCTCGATTTAGTGCATCTGGTGTGCACCAAAATCACACTTCAAAACATGCGCCCAACATGCGCGAAAATCCAAATCAGGTGCATCCATCGTGCACGAAATCATGAAATCCAATATCAAGTGCCGAATATACGCAAAATCCAATCAGGTGCACAAGGTGCACAAAACAAATATCGAACATCACCATCGAAATCGAAGTCCAGGGCATCTAAATGCACAACATACGTAACACTGCACTGCAAGCATATATGACCTATACCGAGTGCAAAAACCATATCGTGTGCGTATATACGCACAATCAACTCAACTGTATGAAATCCATATAATCACAAACATGAGAACCAAGGCACAAAAACGATATCAAGTGCAACAACCGTGCAAAAATCGTAAACACTCAGCAGGTGCAACCATGGTCCATGAAGACAAATATCATGAAACTCAATCATCAAAATCAATCATGCGAATAAATCGCCCAAAATACGCAAATCGAGTATGGCGGAATAGTCCCGCTCAAGCACATCCTCCAAGAATCTCTGGCCAACTGCCGTGGTCACTCATAGCATGTCTCGTCGACGATCCCGAACTCTGGCCTGCCGATGTCTGTAACAATGACCACTCCTGGGTCAAGGTCTTCAATGTGAATTACCAATCTCTCGGTCCATCGGCTCATCGGCCTTGTCAGGTGTGCTAACGGGGATGATCCCGTTCTGGCACTTCTCTGGGCATCTCTCGGTCAATCATCGCGACCACTCGTAAGACAGCATATCACTGGCGTCGGCCTCTGGCTCTCTGAATGTACGTGACACATCTGATCCTGGGTGCAAGTATCATTACAGCAGTGTCCTGGAAGGAATCCTGCTCACGGTCTCTTCCATGTCTCGTCTCTGCCTACTGTCCGGAAGTCATCGTCCTTTCCTATATCTGCATCTTGCTCTGGAACGACTGCATACTCATCGCGACTCCTTCTGGAAGGTAAATCCAAGTACCATGCCTCGGCATGCGCATCGCATCTCTGATGTCGGCGGAGTGGAACGTCGTCTCATCAAGTCCTCTTTACTCCACTTTCTCTAATATCGACTGCTTCGGATTCGTCTCATCGTGGCTACATGGACTGAGCTCCAACGGCTATCCTCATATCGGGGGTCTCCCAAGAAATGCATCTCACCACCTAGCATCCGAATTAAGTCGAGGCATCCGATCGAGTCGTCAAAACTTCATAATCCCCCAAGAGCTCAACCTCTTAGGCACAGTTTAATAGTATCGAGTACATACCACAGCATCGGTGGTCCAGCCGTAGAAGGGCAAACCCAAGCCTCACTAATGGCGCCGCGGAACTGCCACAAACCCTAAGGTTCAAAGGCTTTCACACGGTCATTAAGTCGAGTTAGGGTTTCATTCTTCTAGAGGGACCATAGAATTGCCTGCATGTCTTTCCGACTACTTAAAACTTGGAATAATAGGTTTCTGACATTCGATCGTCTATGTCGACTCTCAACGTCTCCGCGTGAAGTCGTCTCTTGCTGGAATCAATCTATCTGATGACCTCTCATCGGGTAGGCGAACGAACCACATGTCCTAGTCATTCATCCTCGGGTGACTAGCGACCTTCTATCATCTCTTAGTACAACTTGTGCTGCAATAGCTCCAACATATAGGGCAATATCTCGTAGCTCGCAGCAACAACTGGCTCACTCGTCTGCACGCTGAACAGTGCCTCAATCATCATGAGTAAGCAATACACCAACAGTCATCAAAATCTGGCTGACCTCTATCATTGGCCCAATCCTCTAGTGTCGATCCGCACATCCGAGTAACCTCATAAAGGCGATCCGCCAAACGCTCGTGGCGCGGAAACACAGTAAAAAGACACATCTCTGCAATCGTGTGTCGCCGGAATTTCGCCCTGGTCAGTCCTCGTTCATGACGAGCTCGTGCTAACCGCAACTCTAGCTGTAGCTCTCCCTGCCCGTAATCGTGGCAACAAAACCATAACTGGTACTGATGAGGCTAGATTGGAATGAATATAACACTGAGCAAAGAAATGTACATCCTAAGGCTTCTTAAGTGGAGTAGCGTATCGTAAATATGCCGCGGAACATACCTACGGTACGTCACTCTACTTTAGTCATCTATTCCATCAACCAAGGGTCATCCTACGCTCCGAAGGTAAAAACCTAACGCTCTGATACCAACTTTGTCACGACCCGAAAGTACGGAACATGACCGGCACTTAAACTACGAACGTCTCGAGGCGTACGTAATCAAAGTAAACCGAAAACCCAGAAATCCAAACCAAGAAAAGTAGTAGAGTGAAGGAAAACCAATTTAAAATCAAGTAGTTTTAATAGCATAAGCCGAGTTATGCGGTTTTAAAAACATCAAGTATTTCCTGAAAATTTCGGCAGAGTCTCCTTTATAAATACTGTCTCCCAAACGGGATACAACATGAATAGTATACGAAATCAATAAAAGGCATCCCCAAGAGGGAGCTAGATCTTCGTCAATCGACGGTCACAACCACACAAGCAATATAATATACAACGCCAACGGCGAGGATCAAAAACTCAAAACCACAAGAAAACCACAGAATAAAACGCGCGACTCTAAGGTCGAAAGAATAACATCACTGGTCACTATCTCTAAAATAAATACATGTTTGGTTGATGGAACTTCTAGATACAACAGAGTAATACTATACAAGTTATATAATGGGGGGTACGATACAAGTAAACCCACCTATTAGCAAATCACCCGAAGGAAACTATGCCCGCATGCCGTAATGAAACCTGTGCGGCAAACCTGCAAGAAACTGGGGCACAACGGGGGTGAGTTTCCAACTCGTGAATAGAAAAACATCTACGCACAGGAATCGTATAAACAACGCAACCTAGGTCAATGATCATAATATATCCTCAAATATATGAATAACATGCAGCCTATAACAATGGCTAGGGTAATATCTAACCCGAGTGTGATCTCATGTGCCCGTGTCAGTGCCTCAGGTAGCAATATATCATATGAATGAGGTATGAATGCATGGAACAGAATGCATGTACTGACGAAAACTGCTTTCATAAATCAGTGAGATTTCTGTATTTTAAAAGTGAGGTACCATAAATGAAATTAGCATAAAACAGTGCCCAGCATCGACACAAAACAAGTGTCCAAATATCTCGATATCTCTGTAACACAATCTCTGTACCTCAATATCTCGAAATCTCAATGTCTCAATCACAATATCTAGGGCGCCGTCAGTCCAGACCAGCCCCTACCATCCATCTCAAGACCACGACGGTATCCTCCGGATATCCGACGCGTCGGGTAAAATCACCGGTAGGTAGTGCTCCCCTGCCAGGCTCACATCGTCATCATCATGCGCTTCTTGCCCCGGGGTACCTTACCGGGTCCACCATGTACCCGAAACGGTTCATCCGTCTCCTCGAATCGGGTCTCGAAATCCATCAGCAAACTCATGGTGGACGACTCATACATCATGGGAAAAAACCGCACTTTTTTATTTAAAAAGAGAGAAATCAGTTTATATAAGTTTTGCGGTTTTCCCCCCAAATCCAGAAAATCTCATGGAAATCCGAATCCAAATCATCAATAGCATGTAAAACCATGAATATATGCATAACAATGAATAACAGTATGCATGAAGGGACAAGTAATAACTACAATGTTAAGCTGGCATATAAGGCAGGTACACTAATATCATGTCAAATTACTAACTAACAAGCTAAGTCAAGCAATAATATTTTCTAAGGTGTACGTGACATGGCAATTACCGATGAAGATGTGTGTGAGCCGGCAAGTAAGTGTACGTGGTACATACGCATCATCGGTAATGGTGCTGGTGTCCTAACAATATGATATCAACATTGCAATAAGAAATTATAACATAAGTATGCGATGCGAAGCGAACCACAATAATAAGCGGGAGCTGAATACTAGATGCAACTGTAACTAACCTGCATTAATCTAATATAAGTCCTACAAATGGTGCCTTTTGAAATAACACGAATCATGGGGTTTTGAAAATAGGGGCTACGGTGTTTTATGAAAAGATACGTCTTTTGAAATATCCGTAGGATCCCTTGGGCTGTCTTTTAAAATACCCACGATTCGCTAGTTTTTGAAATAGGTAAGAATCGAATCTAATCTAACAACTAAACTAAACTAAAGGGCTAAGCTAACAAGCTGGACTACCGGTAAGGAAACCGCCTAACATCTGAGTCGATACATATACATACCTGTATATATATTAGTCGGTGATCCCGCCTCAATAATATCATATCCGATACCATATCTATAATCAGACATCCCAAGTCAAGAGTGCGGATCAATCATCAATATATAGCTCGTACGTAAATCCGTCGTACGGCATCCCAAATCGGGGTACGGGTCAATATCACATTCATCATACTATTCATCTGGTATCATCTTTATCAAATATCATGATCGGAGTACTGATCTACGTCTAGTACAATACTGATACCGCCTAAGTATTCATGCACGTGTGTGAAACACTATGTCAAGGACCCGCTACAACGTCATGTCGTATCTCAAATACGAACCCTGCTATACCACCGATCTCACGGCCTCAAATCAAATCTCATCGACTCATCTTAAATCCCAAGTACTATCCTCATTATCCATGCATGCGTATATGAATGTACATATGCATAGTCCCATACCCACGCATATATACATATATACACATCCCAATCTGCGCACAAGAAAGTAAAGTATGCAAGTATGTAGGTGTGTATGTGTGGTGCAACACTACCCTTGGGTTCGCAACACTAAAATAATCCAACACACCAATATCCATCCTAAACATCGTTATTAATCCCAAATAACATATAATAATTGTTGGTGTGTATACGCATCCGTATACACCACCACGGACTGCGGGGGTGCTATACGCCATCCACCCGACTTCTCCACGTAGATATAAATCTATTCACCTGGTCCTCGCTCGCCGGTGCCGACGTCGTCACGCGCTTGCTTGTCGTCTCGAAGTCCACATGGGGTACCTACATATCATAACGCACCATATCGCATTAAAATCCGACTCATGACCAAAACGACGCACGGATCCCACATAGGTCAAAACCTATGGTTGCTTTCACAAATCGACCCAAAAACCCTCGACGTCGGCATACAAACGCCAAACCATCGAGAAAAACCCAAACACACCCATTTATACATTCAAAAACACTAATTATAATATGAAATAGGTTGCAATTCACAAAAACCTCAAACTCACTTTAAAAGCTATTTTTTCCGAAAATCTAGCAAGCAAAATTAACCGTTTTAGTACAAAACTCGATGTTTAAACAAATTTAGCGGCCACAATATCCACTAAATATCATAACTAAGTCATATAAACCATTTCTATAATTTATTCTCATAAATTTGCATAATTTCCAAAATCCTAGTTTGCAAAAATATCAAATTTTGACACCTTTTATAGCAAAATTCACAATTCATCAATTAAGCTTGGTTTTGCATGATATAAATTGCTAAACAACAAATTAAAATGTTAATAAAGTCATCAAAATCTTAATTAGATTTTAAATCACCCATTTGGAACCAAAAGCTAAAAACTAGTTTGCTTAAATAAAGCTAAATTGGATATTTTAATGTTACAATTAGCACTAAGCAACAAGATTACATTTTGCATGCCCTAAGATACAAAAATACATCACATAACCATGCACAATTGATCACCATTCAACTCCAAAACAAATCCTCACTTCAATTTCATAAACCCTAATCTTGAATTTGGACTTGAAATTTAAAATCTAAACTAAACCCTTCATTAACATAATTTGAAGTAATAACAAACAACTCATAAAAAAGAACAAGATTTATACCTCATAACCATCTTGAGATCAACATGAAACTTGTCTCCAAAATGCAAACTTTTCACCAAGATCCATGCTTGATAGGTTAAGGAGAAATGGGTAGAACTCGGATTTGAGTTTTAGCTTGATTTTTGATGGAATTTTAAGCATTTTGTGGATTTTTTTTTGAGGTGAAATGAGAAGAATAAGAGGGGGGAGAGGGCTGCTGCAATAAGAGGGTGTGGTCAGCTGGAAATGGGGAGGGGGAGAGAGAGAGAGAGTGGTGTGGGTATAAGGAATGGTCAAAGTCAACAAAGTCAAGCTTCTTTCTTTATTAAACCCCTTTTTCTTTACTCTTCTCTTGATTTTTCTTTTAACAATTCAAGTGGGGAAAATGAGGGGGCACTTGGGCTGCTGATTTGGAGAGGGGAGAGAGGGTGTGGGTGAGTGTGGGTAAGGGAAAAAGATAAATGCTATACCCCAATTCCCATTAACACTAATTTCACCGAAAAAAAGCCTTTTTCTTCGATATTTTCTAAACCGTTTTGGCAAACGATTTCATTTCAAAAACCATATGATAAAATTTTATTTAATGTTTTATGATGCATAAAATTTGTTTCAACTCATTCCAATTTGTAATTTTCCCTAATTAAATATATTAGTGACGGCTTAAAATAATATTAAAATAATTAATTTCTGAAAAATTTTCAGAAAATTTGAAATTTCACCAGTGGCTCAATAAACACCAAATACTAGCAATTACATAGCTAGAATATGTATATTTAATTTTTATAATAAGATATTTGTATTTTGATTTTTTACAGAAAACCCCCTTATTTTACCGATTTTCCGAAATCTCACCGAAACGATTTTCATAACGCTACATCCTCAAACCCTAATTTTCATTCTCCTTCATTGCCTCCTTCAATATTTTCCTCCCACCCTCTGTAGAAAACATAGACCTAAAGATACCAAGGAGAAGAAGCTACTGATCCAACGTCGGAGGTCTCGAAATCAAATCGAGACCATCTCTACATCGGAATCGACAACTTGATACAAAGATCAAGTTGTATCATTGTAAGTTCCCGTTTCATGAACCGCTGCACTTTCTTGTTGTAGTCCCAAAAAGGGTAAATAATTATATATTTATATATATATACACACACCATATAGTTTACATATGGTTCGATCAAACTTATCGATTCTCTCTTGTTCATGTTTTATATGTATTTACTATTTTCTACTTGTTTGATAACATGTTTCCACATCGCGGGTTTAGATTTATGCTAATTAGTAACTTCATGAAATTAGTGAAAACATACATTGCATGCGACCTCATGGAATCCATAATTTATGAGAAGAAAAGAAGTTTTTTATGAAATCCTAGTTAACTGTTCACGTCGGTTTTTAGTGTATATTGCATGACCAATTCACATGCTTGCCTCGTATGTATTACTTCACTTAATTGCTCGCTGTTTTATTTCTTTTATTTATAATAATTTAAAAAAGTTACAAATAAATACCACGGTTCTCTCATTCTCAAATATGACCATATCAATACTTTTACCTTCAAAATAATTTTTAGAAATTAATTTTGACTTCTAAAAATTTCAGGAAAAATTATTTAAGTTAGAATATTATTTTCCAAATGGGTTGTAAGAATTTCAAAACATTTCAATATCTAATTTAAGTTTTACGGCTCTCGCGGTCGTTATTTTTGCCAGTTCTGAAAACAGATTTCAACGCTTATCATCAAAAATTCATAACACTGTTTTCAGATACCCAAATTGAGTGAAATTAAATTGTTTTGATAACTAGATCAAAAAATCTAACTTTTCTTAATTCAACCCGATTTTTAAAACCGAAGGAAATATTTTATTTTTGTCTTCTAAAATTGTGTGTCGAATCTGGACAGATTCTGCCATGATCTACGCACCGCTTTTCAAAACATCATATCTTGCACTACGGAACTCAGTTTTCGACAAACTGTAGATGTATGAATGCCAAATTGACAGCCCTACAACGTTCTTATATAACCCAAGACTCGAAAATATATATATCGACACGATATGTTCTCTGCAAGTCACCCCCTCTTTGCTGTCCCAGAAAATAAAAACTGTTTTGAAACCCTTAAATTAAAATAATTGTAACTATAGTTCAAAGATCCAAAACGTGCAAACTCAAGTTGTTTAGATAACTAGACTGAAAGACCTACTTGTTCCTAGTTCGACTCGAGACCTAAAAACTGACAAAAAAGATCACAAACTTCATTTTTAAAGCATATGTCGGTGCTAGGTAGATTCTTATTTGCTCTATGCAGTGATACCAAAACGCATCTATCTCCCAAACCTGTAGTCGGAGTTAGACGACACTTGAACCCATATCTACGTAACACCTAGGACTGCATTTCTTATTTTATTCCTAAGTTCATATGAGTTGAATAACTAGTAGTTTCCAGTATTTCTTTAAGATACTGTTTTTGGCTTATGCTTGGATATTTCACTCTGTATCATTCATGTCTTGTGAACTGGTGATATTCAGACCTGAACTTGAACTATGTTTTCATTGTATTATTGCTACCATGTGTTTATCATGAATTTCGTGAATTGCAAACCTTGCATCTCGTGAGCATGACATGGCTTGCATGTATAATCAATATTCATGTTAGTAGACATATATCTATATATATTTGCAATATTATTTATTGAATATCATGGGGACGTGGTAGCTCGATGAATGAGGGGGTTTATGTGTAACAGGGGATCATACATGTTTCCCGTAGTCCTGGGGTATATGGGACATTGCATTACTAACTACTCATGAATCTCTTGAGTTTACTGACTACTCATGAATCTCGTGTTCTATTGTTCCATGGGAGAAACGGAATATCCTAGTTACATGTAAATGCCTCACTATTCAAGCTTAAACATAAAATACTGTAATAATGAATAACATGATGTCGAGTTCATTTTCCGCTGTTAGATATACACTTGAGTTATCATGAAATTGTGTTTACCTTTCGTTTTTAAATTCATGTTTAATTTCTTATTCCATGCCATGTTCAACTTTTAATTTGATTCCTTTTTAAACTGGAGACTTACCGAACTTTAATTCGCTGACGGTCATTCTATTTTTCTTGTTTTCTTGTTATTCTTTTCTTGGGAATGTCAGTCAGGCGACTTTGGGGCAGGTGATGAAGATCAATATGAGGTCGAGCCGACAGGAGGGGACTTTGATCAGCTATCTTCGTAAGCCAATATCTATTTTCTTTCATTATGCACTTGATCAAGGCTTCTTTTTTGTAACGACTCTATTTTTAATGAACAAAATTTGTTTAAAGTTAAAGTACTAAATGGAGTATTTGCAACCTTGAGTATGCTATAAGTATTTAATTTGTTTTAGAACGGCAAGAAATAACTTGTAGCTCATTAGTAAAGTCTAGCACTGCTGTGACATTGCCCCTGTGTTCAAATCCCCCCAGCCACATATTATTTTTGCTGATTTTTATTTTAAACTTTTTGGAAGCCCAAAAGGTTACAGGTGCAACACACATAAAAATGAAAAGTCAGTAAAATCAAACATGTGGAAATGTTATATGTACTGAACATGACACGTGGCCCCAATCCAAGACCCCACCTCACTTGATCGACCGGCGAGGAAGCCTCTGAGGCTGGCGCCGCCGGGCCTGACCAAGGATAATGCCTCAAAAATTTAACCCTGACCCCATGGCCTTCCCCCCCACTACTCCTCTTCTGTTTGTTTTTCCTGCAAATTAACAGAGAATTAAAATCACCCATTAATCCAATGGTAAATGCATTTTAATTCTCATTTTTAATTCCCTAAACCCTAATTCAATCCTATAAATACCACATCACACCCTAGCCCCCTCTATTCTGAAATCTATTATCAAAACTCTCAAAATTTCCAAGTCAAATAAGGTGTACAAGTGGAGTTAGCCCAAGGTCATCTTCCGGTGACAACTCGGGACAAATCCGGAGACACCGCGACTCCACGATGCTTTCAAACCATTCATATACCTCCCTTCTCTCTTCTTAACCAGTAAGTTCCCTCTCCTCTTCTCTCTTCCTATTCTAAAAAGATCTTTTTTCAAAACTCATTGGAAGTGGAGTTATTCCGACTTTCGATTCTAAAATTGTTTAAAATCCAAATTTTCTTAATAACAAATTAACCATTTCTTTATATACTATTTAGAAACCATAAAAAACATTTAGAACAAATTTCAAATCAAAATACAATGTTATACAACTTTTATTTCACTTTTTCGTTTAAATACCACAAGGTTTACCTACGACATTATTTCATATATTTGCTCATATCACCTTTAGAAAACCCTTAAGAGGTAATGACCTACCTCATCACAACACTCATCACGACATAGCACGATTGCCTCTTTACAATATTTTGGGATAAATACAATTTTACAACAAAATACCTTAAACTAATAAAACCGTATTCTTTAAGATTGTTTTAAATTAAATTCCTTGCAATTAAGCCTCTACAACCCATTTTGTGAAACCGGATTTGGATGGTGCAGGTTATCTCACATTCTCGGTACTAGTAAAGCGAGATGCAGACCTCCTCACGGAGCATCCGATCTCGATGGAATTTTTATTACAATTTTTAAGAAAACGAGATTTTCTAATTAATAAATAAATTTATTTTTTCTATAATTATTTATAATATTATCAAATTATCTATTTTAAATATATATAATAAATTCCATGTTTTCTAAACAAAGGAATCATAAATTTCATGAATATACCATTGCAAATCCATACAATTTCAATATACACTAAAATACCATATACTATTCAATCTAGGTTTATAATCACTAGAATACTTCACATTTAAAAATTACATCCATGAAAACCCTGAATACGATAAATAAATACTTGAGGATTATTTTGAAAGTATACTAAATTATTTTTTCATAAAACCCCCTCAAGTTTATTAATTTACAATAAGGACCCTAGTAAATATAGGTTTAAGCGGGACCAATTCTCTTGAGCCTCAGGGAGCCGGAGAAAGTAGGTGCTTGCCTATTTAAGACAGAAAACTAAAACGGGGTTATCAATGGTAATTGGCTTGGAAAAAGTCACAAATCCTGCCGTCCATGTGCAGCAGTTACCGATAACTCCAAAACCTAATTCAGGAATCAAATTCTGTTTAAGTGTCTGACTCAGACAGAGTCTCGATCTAATCGGAATACAATCCATACATGAATACAATCCAAATATAACTCCAATACAACATGAATCCATATATATCAGAATACAATCTATATCAACATGACTTGATTTGAACGATCCATGGATATACATTGACTTGTCTACATGACTATCCGTTTATATCTTTATCCGTTTACATGAACAATTGATATCAAGGTTTCGGCAAGTCTTATATCTACAAATCATCTATAAAACAACATAATAAACATTACGGGGTTTTTAAAGGGATAGAGTGGTACAGAATGTGTTAAAAGTGACACGATGATGGTCACTATAATACACCTAACCTGAACATCCGTTGCCGTTGTCCCGTGGGTTTTGATGGGGCCTTGTACTCCATATACCATAGTCCACGGGGTAAGTTGAACTGCTCTCGTATACACTGGCACATTCTGTACCAAGCTATAAACAACTGTGTTATCATTATAATCATACATTATACCAGATATATTCTCTTTACCGTTCAGATTATTTCTATCACTTTGGTACTTACCGAGCGATTGTTCGCTGACGACATTCATTTTCTATTCTTTCTTTGGAATGTTGTCAGGAGGACCCAACTCTTTGGAAATCGAGCCCAGCTCAGAAGACTTGGAGCAGTTCGCAGAAGACCCAGAGCTTTAGTCACTTGTATATAGCTTTACTTTCTGTTCATGCCATTGTTTAGGCATTGCTTTCCGCATTGTATTTACTTTCCAGTTGTATTGTAAAGAATGTTTAATAAATAAAAAGTTGTTGTTCATTTACATCTTATGTCATTCTTGTGTACATTTATATTATATTGCTTATTTATGCTTAACGTGTTTACTTCTGAGTAAATACGTCGCATGACCCGTCACGTCTCATTACCGTACTCTGGGAAGTGGGATGTGACAGGTTTTGTTAGTAGCCCATGCAGGTCAGTTCTGCATGAAGTTCTAAGCAATATAACAAAAGAATTATAAGACTCGGTAACTAAACATTCCGTACATTTCATATTCTTTGAATCTATCCTAACCCTATTTTTCTTTCAAGGTTATAGATTCCCCGAACAATACGAGCACTAACGCCAATAGCAACACCACACTACCTCCTCTTCCACTTACGCCTACCGTTGTAACTCCGATCAACGAGCAGACGGTACTGCTCGAGACAATAAAGAGCCTCTTGGAGGGACAGCAGCAGCAGACTTCTATACTCATGAACCGTCCAGAAGCGAAAGCACCTGGAGTGAAGCAATTTCAGGCACTGCATCCGAAGCAATTTTCTGGGAAAGAGAGCCCCTTAGAAGCTGAAGAATGGGCTCAGTCGATCGAAGACGATCTGGCAGCAGCACAAGTGCCAGACATTGCTTGGGTAAAGGGTGCAAAGTTGCAACTTACCGATAATGCCCGAGTATGGTGGAAGGCGGAAGAAAGCCGTCTTACTCAGCCGATCGAATGGAGGATTTTTCGCGAGATGTTCGACGCGAAATATTTCCTCGAGACTGCCTGATTCGATATGGAGCAGCAATTTATCCACTTGCAACAAGGTTCGATGTGGACCAAATCTGTGGATGAGTATGACGCTGAATTCACCATGTTGAGTAGGTAAGATATGTCTTAAATATTCAAATTTCTATTATCACATACTACACAGCTAACACAAGACCATAACAGGTTCGCAGCACACCTAATACCGACTGCTGAGATCAGGGCCAGACGATTTTAGCAGGGGTTGGACCAGGAAATCCAAGATGCTTTAGCTACAGGGGATTTCCCAACCCACGACTTAGCTTTGAAGGCTGCCCGTCGATACGAGGCAGTAGTGAAGAAGAAGGACAGACCTCAATCTACCGGTATGAAGCGCCCTGCTACTCAGATAGCAGGAGGAGCCTCTTCCAGGCCACCATTTGTACCCAGGAGACCGGGAGTACCATTCAACCAGCCCACTCCAGACTTTTGTTTCTACTGCAAAAGAAATGGACACCTGGCGAAGGATTGCAGGCGTGCTAATCGCATATGCTTAGTCTGTGGCTCATCCACACATGATATTGGGTCTTGTCCTTACAGACTCAATCAGAATACTGCACCCAGACCAGCAATCACCTATCTGCAGCAGCCAGCTATGCAGGCACCTCCACCATGTCTTGCTCTCCCACCTCCACCTCCTCGTGTACCTACTGCACCTCCTCCTCATCGGTTCCATCAAACACAAAGGAATCTACCTTAGGGACAGAGGAATGCATCTCTCGTAAGGAGGAATGTACCTAGGCGACAGGCTTTCACAATGACTGTGGAAGAAGCTGAAGCCACTGGCCAAGTCATCACTAGTAACTCTTTTCTTTCAAGCTTTATTTCAATCTTTATAGATATCAAAATATCTTTTCCATACTTAAACATGTCCCACATAATTTAGGTACAATCTTTGTAGCCTCGCTTCCCGCACTAGCACTCTTCGATACTGGAGCATCTCATTGCTTTATGTCGCAACGGTTTGTCCAAACTCATGCGATTCCAGTCAAACCGCTCATATCCAGCTGGAATGTCAGTTCAGGGAACGACGTTCTAAAGAAAAATGGGATACGACCTGTGTCCAGTGGTCGTCTACAGCAGAGAATTTTATGCTGACTTCAAGGTGCTGGACATACAGAACTTCAAAGTAGTTTTGGGTATGGATTGGCTAGAAACTTTCTATGCTACCATCGACTGTCTTCAAAGGAGGATAGTGTTTGAGATAACAGATCATCCAGTCTTTTATTTCAAAAGTGGAGACCGTACCCTGGAGCTTACCACATACAAGGCAAAACCGAAGAAGGCGGTGATTGAAACTCTACAGGCGGAAGAAGACAAGCCAGTGGTAGTTCAAGAATTCGATGATATATTTCCTGAAGACATATCAGGTTTGCCTCCTGATCGAGCTCTTGAATTTGGAATTGATTTGGTACCTGGAGCTCAACCGGTGATCAAAGCACCATACCGATTAAGTCCTGAAGGTTTGAATGAGATTCGTACTCAGCTAGACGAACTTCTGTAGAAAGGATGGATTCGTCCCAATACTTCAAGTTGGAAATCTCCAGTGCTTATGAAAAAGAAGGAAGGTTCATACAGAATGTGCATTGATTATAGAGCTTTGAACGAAGTCACGATAAAGAACAAGTATTCACTACCGCGAATTGACGATCTGTTTGACCAGCTAAGTGGGTCTTGCATTTTCTCCAAATTAGATCTTCGTTCGGGTTATCATCAGGTGAAGGTCAAAGAGTCTGAGATTCCGAAGATGGCATTCAGGACTCGCTATGGTCATTATGAGTTTCTCGTGATGCCATTTGGAGTAAACAATGCACCAGCCATATTCATGAATCTGATAAATCAAGTTTTCCGAGAGTACCTAGACAGGTTCGTTGTCATATTCATCGACGACATCCTGGTGTATTCTAAGAATCGGAAAGAGCACGCTGAACATTTACGAATTGTCCTGAAGACTTTGCGACAGCATCAACTCTATGCCTAGTACTGTAAGTGCGAGTTTTGGCTAGAACAAGTCAGATTTCTCGGACATATCGTTTCAGGTGAAGGAATCTCTGTAGATCCAGCTAAAGTATCCGCAGTAAGCAAATGGGCGAAACCAAAGCCAGTGAAGGACATTCAAAGTTTCTTGAGATTAGCAGGATACTGCCAAAGATTTATTGAAGGATTTTCGAAGATTGCAACACCCCTGACCAAGCTCACACGTAAAGATGAAAAATTCGTGTGGTCAGAAGCATGCGAACAAGCTTTCGTAGAACTCAAGTCAAGATTGACAACAGCGCCTATTATCGTAATACCGGACCAATCTGGAGGTTTCGTAGTGCATTGTGATGCATCTGATATGGGATTAGGATGTGTTCTACACCAGCACGGTAAAGTTGTAGCTTATGCATCAAGACAACTGAAAGTTCATAAGCGCAACTATCCGACGCATGATCTGGAGTTGGCAGCCGTTATCTTTGCACTCAAGATTTGGCGTCATTATTTTCTTGGATAACGGGTAGATATCTACACAGACCACAAAGGTCTGAAGTATGTGTTTACTCAGAAAGAGTTGAATATGCGGCAGAGAAGATGGTTAGAACTTATGGCGGACTTCGATATCAACCTACAATATCATCCTGGAAAGGTGAATGTAGTACCTGATGGACTTAGTCGCCAACCACTATCAATGAATCTCGCCGCACAATGGATGCTACAGCAAGATTTGCATCAGATGGAGATAGAAGTGATCATGCCAGGTAACGCTTCAAGTTTGATGAACTTACAAGTTCAGTCTATAATTGTCAAAGCAGCTCAAGCAAGTGATGCCAAGTTGCAAAATATCAGATAACAAGTAGAAAGTGGATTTCGAACAGACTTCATCGTCCATGAAGATTTATCTTTGAGATAAGGATGCAGATTGTATGTACCACAAGGTCCTGTTTAGGAAGAATTGATGAAAGAAGCTCACAGCTCCCCATACTCAGTACACCCTGGTGGTACAAAGATCTACGTCAATATTACTGGTGGCATGGAATGAAGCGTGAAGTAGCCAAAAGTGTCGCCAAATATTTGGTGTATCAACAAGTGAAAGCTGAACATCACAAGACTGCTGGTTTACTTCAACCGTTACCTATCCCAGAATGGAAGTGGCAACATATTACCATGGATTTTGTGACTACTCTTCCTCGCAGCACAAAAGGCAACGATGTGGTATGGGTTATTGTGGATCGACTGACAAAGTCGGCTCACTTCATCCCATTTCGAGTTGGCCAATCTACTGAGACACTAGCAAAGAAGTACATGGAAGTAAGTCTGAATCTAAGTAAGATTTAACTCTTCATAGTGTACTATTTCTGATACCCATGAACTCATGCAGGAGATCGTGAGATTACATGGAGTACCGGTTTGCATTGTTTCCGATCGTGACACCAGATTCCGATCGCAATTTTGGCAGAGTCTACAAGCTATCTTAGGAACGAGTCTGAACTTTAGCACACCTTATCATCCACAAACAGATGGTTAGTCTGAGTGAACAATTCAGATTCTTGAAGATATACTAAGAGCTTGTATCCTAGACTTTGGAGGATCATGGGAAGATTGCCTACATCTTGTGGAGTTTTCATACAACAACAGCTACCAAGTGAGTATTGGAATAGCACCGTTTGCAGCTCTTTATGGAAGGAAGTGTCATTCACCATTAAGTTGGGATGACATCGGAGATAGGGAACTCCTTGAACCTGAGATGATAGTGGCGACTGTAAATGTAGTTCGCACTATCAGGGAACGCATGTGCATAGCCCAAGACCGACAGAAGCACTGGGCTGATCCAAAGCATCGTCACTTGGAGTTCCAGCCGGGAGATCATGTCTTTCTAAAGATCTTTCCAAACCGTGGAGTGGTTCGCTTTGGAAAGAGGGGTAATCTAAGTCTGAGGTATATTGGACCGTTCGACATACTCGAACGAGTCGGAGAAGTGGCATATCGCTTGGCACTTCCACTCTCATTGGAAGGACCGCACAATGTGTTCCACATATCCCAACTCAGAAGGTATGTGAGTGACCCCAGTCACATTCTTGATCACTCCGAGCTCGCTGTACAGACAGATCTATTTTGTGAGCAACAACCCGTTGAAATCCTGGACAAAAAGGTAAAGTCGCTTAGAAATAAGGAAGTAAACTTGGTTCGAGTGATGTGGAGGAAAGACTCACCAGGAGAATCAACGTGGGAAAGAGAAGACGACATGCATGCAAGATACCCTTAGTTGTTTGTAAATTAGTCCTTAAATAATTGTAAATTTCGAGGACGAAATTTTTGTAAGGAGGGTAGAATGTAACGACTCTATTTTTAATGTATAAAATTTGTTTAAAGTTAAAGTACTAAATGGAGTATTTGCAATCTTGAGTACGCAATAAGTATTTAATTTGTTTTAGAACAGCAAGAAGTAACTTGTGGCTCATTAGTAAAGCCTTGCACTGCTGTGACATAGCCCCTGTGTTCAAATCCTCCAGCCACATATTATTTTTGCTGATTATTCTTTTAAACTTTTTGGAAGCTCAAAAGGTTACACGTGCAACACACGTAAAAATGAAAAGTCACTAAAATCAAACATGTGGAAAATATTATATGTACTGAACATGACACGTGGCCCTAATCCAAGATGCCACCTCACTTGATCGACCGGCGAGGAAGCCTCTGGGGCTGGCGCCGCCGGGCCTGAACGAAGATAATGCCTCCAAAATTTAACCCTGACCCCATGGCCTTCCCCCCACTACTCCTCTTCTGTTTGTTTTTCCTACAAATTAACAGAAGATTAAAATCACCCATTAATCCAATGTTAAATGCATTTTAATTCTCATTTTTAATTCCCTAAACCCTAATTCAATCCTATAAATACCACATCACACCCTAGCTCTCTCTATTCTTAAATCTATCATCAAAACTCTCAAAATTTTCCAAGTCAAATAAGGTGTACAAGTGGAGTTAGCCCAAGGTCATCTTCCAGCGACGACTCGGGACAAATCCGGCGACACCGTAACTCCATGACGCTTTCAAAACATTCCTATATCTCCCCTCTCTCTTCTTAACCAGTAAGTTCCCTCTCCTCTTCTCTCTTCCTATTCTAAAAAGATCTCTTTTCAAAACTCGTTGGAAATGGAGTTATTCCGACTTCCGATTCTAAAATTATTTAAAACCTAACTTTTCTTAATAACAAATTAACCATTTCTTTATATACTGTTTAACAACCATAAAACAACATTTAAATTAAGTTTCAATTCAAAATACAATGTTATACAAATTTTATTTCACTTTTTCGTTTAAATACCACAAGGTTTACCTACGACATTATTTCATATATTTGCTCATATTACCTTTAGAAAAACCTCAAGAGGTAATGACCTACCTCATCACAACACTCATCACGACATAGCACGATTGCCTCTTTACAATATTTTGGGATAAATACAATTTTACAACAAAGTACCTTAAACTAATAAAACCGTATTCTTTAAAATTGTTTTAAATTAAATTCCTTGCAATTAAGCCTCTACAACCCATTTTGTGGAACCCGATTTGGATGGTGCGGGTTATCTCACATCCTCGGTACTAGTAGAGCGAGATGCAGACCTCCTCACGGAGCATCCGATCTCGATGGAATTTTTATTACAATTTTTAAGAAAACGAGATTTTCTATTGAATAAATAAATTTATTTGTTTCTATAATTATTTATAATATTATCAAATTATCTATTTTAAATACATATAATAAATTCCATGTTTTCTAAACAAAGGAATCACAAATTTCATGAATCTACCATCACAAATCCATACAATTCTAATTTACACTAAAATACCATATACTATTCAATCTAAGTTTATATTCACTAGAATACTTCACATTTAAAAATTACATCCATGAAAACCCTGAATACGATAAATAAATACTTGAGGATTATTTTGAAATTATACTAAACTATTTTTTTATAAAACCCCATCAAGTTTATTAATTTACAATAAGGACCCTAGTAAATATAGGTTTAAGCGGGACCAATTCTCTTGAGCCTCAGGGAGCCGGAGAAAGTGGGTGCTTGCCTATTTAAGGTAGAAAACTAAAACGGGGTTATCAATGGTAATTGGCTTGGAAAAAGTCATAAATTCTGCCATCCATGTTCAGCAGTTACCGATAACTCCAAAACCTAATTCAGGAATCAAATTCTGTTTAAATGTCTGACTCAGACAGAGTCTCAGTCTAATCGGAATACAATCCATACACGAATACAATCCAAATATAACTCCAATACAACATGAATCCATATATACCAGAATACAGTCTATATCAACATGACTTGATTTGAACGATCCATGGATATACATTGACTTGTCTACATGACTATCCGTTTATATCTTTATCCGTTTACATGAACAATTGATATCATAGTTTCGGCAAGTCTTATATCTGCAAATCATCTATAAAACAACACAATAAACATTATGGGGTTTTTAAAGGGATAGACTGGTACGGAATGTGTTAAAAGTGGCACGATGATGGTCACTATAATACACCTAACCTGAACATCCGTTGCCATTGTCCCGTGGGTTTTGATGGGGCCTTGTACTCCATATACCATAGTCCACGGGGTAAGTTGGGCTCCTCTCGTATACACTGGCACATTCTGTACCAAGCCATAAACAACTGTGTTAACATAATAATCATACATTATACCAGATATATTCTCTTTACTGTTCAGTTTATTTCTATCTCTTTGGGACTTACCGAGCGATTGTTCGCTGACGACATTCATTTTCTATTCTTTCTTTGGAATGTTTTCAGGAGGACCCGACTCTTTAGAGATCGAGCCCAGCTTAGAAGACTTGGAACAGTTCGCAGAAGACCCAGAGCTTTAGTCACTTGTATATACCTTTACTTTCTGTTCATACCATTGTTTAGGTATTGCTTTCCCAATTGTATTTACTTTCCAGTTGTATTGTAAAGAATGTTTAATAAATAAAAAGTTGGTGTTCATTTACATCTCATGTCATTCTTTGTACATTTATATTATATTGCTTATTTACGCTTAACGTGTTTACTTCTGAGTAAATACGTCGCATGACCCGTTACGTCTGCTTACCATACTCTGAGAAGCGGGGCGTGACATTTTCATTGCCTTTTTATGCCATTCCTTTTGTTGAACTTGTGTCTATGGACTTGAAGTTATAATAAGTATTGTTAGATTTATTAATAAGATTTATTTGTTTTAAATTCTTGTATTATTTTTCTTATTAATGCTCATACAGATGCTTAGCGTATTCATGTCGGGAAGGAGTGCTTCTCGATGTGAATACGTTGTGGGCCTTGTCCACTCTCGCTTCTCGTCTTTTGGGAAGCGAGGCATGACGAGTTTTATTGATGGCTCATGCGGGTCAATTCTGCATGACCATTAAAAGCAGATAATACAAAACTCTAAAAATCCAACAACGTTTAGTCTTTCTTTTGAATCTCATACTATTCCTTGAAAATTTCAATTTCAACTTTCTTGAAGATCATATATCAAGACATATTGTAGATTTTTTATTCCTTAAATTTTTTTTGGTTCCCTCCTTCCTTGCATTCCTTAGATTGTCTTTCCTGCACCTCTTTTTTTGGAATAGAATATCAACAATCTGGAGCACGGAGATGACTTGCGACGGCGTTATCTCTAGTTTTCTTTGTCCTGTTACAACATACCCTTTGAGTGAATTTAAGTGATGAAATTCTTTTAAGGAGGGTAGACTATAATGATTGCACCACGGTTTCATTCTTGAATCCTCTTTTACTTTCATGACGATCATATCTCGACGAAAAGGAAACGGAAGTGCGAACTCTACATCTCCGTCCCTTCTTATGAGCTGCTTGATTTATTAATTCTCAATAAATTATTTTTCCGTGTATTGCTTAAACTATCCCATGCACATGTTCTTAAATCTTTCACGTTGACTTAGGAATTATTCTAGAAAGCTTGTACCGGTCTTTGAATCTTTTTGTCTGAGGATTATTTAATCCCTATAAATTTATTTCTAACACGATCTAGCTAGTCACCATCTTCTTACCTGTTAGAGTATCAATTGATTGAACACGTACACAATGACGTTGCAAATTACCTTGTCCAATGGTGACTACTTCCAATGGGAATTATTAGATATAGACTGGCTGGGGACTTCTACGCTACCCTCGACTGCCGTCAGATTCCCGATCACCGACATTCATCTCTGGGAGTACTTTAAGATTCCAGTCAATTTATTTCCATGTTTGCATTCCTTCGACCATCCCTTTTGCACCTTTAATTAGCCATATGATACTATTAGCCCAACCCCAGCCTTTGAGAACCTTACCTATTCCTTACCCTTTTGATGTATCCTCCTTGAAGGTATTTCTTCAACCTTTTTAAATCCCATTCAATTCTTTCTCCTTCTTGTTTGCATCCTTAAATTACCTCTTGTATATATCCTTGAGTCATTATCGTTGATTTAGAAAATAATATTAGAAATCTCGTACCGGCCTTCAAATTATTTGACTCGGAACATCTTACCACTTTTATTCTTCTATTGTGATTCCCTTGCATTCTACTTCGTTGCACGCCTTCTTATCGATTAGAATGTCGACTAATAGAGTGTGAAAATGAAATGTGATCACGTTATCCTAACCCTTTTCCTTACCCTGTTGCAGTGTTCTTTTTATGGGAATTTCGAGGACGAAATTTCTTTTAAAAAGGGTAGAATATAACGACTGTAAAATCCATATACTCTTTTCTTTATAATAAGATCTTTTCTTTTGAAATTCTATATATATTCATATCTTTTTGAATATATGCATGATCATTGCTTGTATCTTATTGGTTGAGACGTTGTATTGCTATCCCACAGGCCTTGAGTTCAAACTTCAACCTCTTTAAATTATTTACTTCTTTATTTTGAATTATGAAATCTTGTTTTTAAAGAAAAGATAAGAATTTTTAATATAAATATTTATTAATATTTTTTTCAAAAAAAAAAGGAAAGAATTTATTAAGACCTTACTAAAAATTTTTAAAACCATTCTTAAAGAGAAAAAAAGATTATTTATATTTTTTTAAAGAGGTAAATTAATTTATTCTTAATTTAAAACCTATATTTTAAAAAATCCCTTTCTAAGTCATTCAATCTAACACAATCTAATCATAGCCCTTGATCTCTAGAAACCCTAATCCTTAATTCTACATATAAACCCTAGCCTGCTCAAACTCTAATTTTCTTTCTCCTCCATTGCCTCCTTCAATATTTTCCACCCACCCACTATAGAAAACATAGACGTAGAGCTACGAAGGAGAAGAAGCCACTGATCCACCGTCGGAGGCCTCAAAAATCAAATCGAGATCATCTCAACATCGAAAACTTGATATAAAGATCAAGTTGTCTCTTTATAAGTTTCCGTCTCCATTCTCTGTTGTCGTGCTCCTTCATGAACCGCTGCCCTTGCTTGTCGTAGTCCCTAATAGGATAAATAATTATATATTTATCTATAAAAATATCATATAGTTTACATATGGTTCGATTAAACTTATTAATTCAAGTTTTATATGTATTTACTATTTTCTTCTTGTATGATAACATGTTTCCAAATCATGGATTTAGATTTATGGTAATTAGAAACGTCATGAAACAAGTGAAAACATATAGCTTATGAGAAGCAAAGAATTTTTTTTATGAAATCCTAGTTAACTCTTCATGTCGGTTTTAGTGTATATTGCATGATCGATTCACATGCTTGCCTCGTATGTATTACTTCCTTTACTTGCTCGCTGTTTTATTTCTTTTAGTTATATTAGTTTTTAAAAAAAGTTACAAATAAATATCATGGTTCTCTCATTCTCAAATATGACCATATCAATACTTTTACCTTCAAAATAATTTTTAGAAATTAATTTCGACTTCTGAAAATTTCAAAAAAATTTATTTAAGTTAGAATATTATTTTCTAAATGCGCTGTAAGAATTTCAAAACGTTTCGATATTTAATTTAAGTTTTACGACTCTCGCGGTCGCTATTTTTGACAGTTCTGAAAACATATTTCAACGCTTATCTTCACAAATTCATAACTCTATTTTCAAAGACCCAAATTGAGTAAAATCAAATTGTTTTGACAACTAGATCGAAAAATCTAACTTTTCTTAATTCAAGCTGACTTTTAAAATCTAATGGAAATATTTTATTTCTATCTTTTAAAATTGTGTGTCGAGTCTGGACAAATTCTGTCTTGATCTGCGCATTGTTTTTCAAAACATCATATCTAGCACCACGGAACTCGGTTTTCGTCAAATTTTAGATGTATGGATGCCAAATTGACAACCCTACAAATTTCTTATAGAACACAAGACTCGGAAATATATATATCGACACGATATATGCTCTGCAAGTCAACCTCTCTTTTTTATCGCAGAAAAAAAATGTTTTGAATCCCTTAAATTAAAATAATCATAACTATAGTTTCAAATATCCAAATCGCGCAAACTCAATTTGTTTAGATAACTAAACTGAAAGATCTACTTGTTTCTAGTTTGAATCGAGACTTGAAAACTGACAGAAAAGATCACAAATTTCATTTTTAAAACATATGTCAGTGTTGTGCAGATTCTGATCTGCTCTGCCCAGCGATACCAAAACGCTTCTATCTCCCAAACCTGCAGTCGGAATTAGACAACACTTGAACCCATATCTGCATAACACCTAGGACTACTGTTTAACACGAAAAATTCATCAAATAATAAAAATACATTTAAATATTTATTTCAATGTACAGGGAAAAATAACCAAACATGGGATCAGGACTACAGAGGTTAATAAAATAGTATACAAAGTTCTCTAACTCCCTCTCGACCCTCTCTACCATGTTATAATGGCGGTTTTCATGAAGAGTCCCTTCCCACTTTTCAGCGTCGCGCTCGTCGGCAAAAGAAGACATGATAGCCCGCCAAACCCGTATTTGACTCAGCATGTGAATCGAGCGGTCCCTCAGAGGCTTTGTAATCAAGCATGCCTCGTGAACGCAGTCGACCTTGTCCTTCATTGCGTCAAGCATCTCTAGAGTCATCTTCGCCGGATGAGGAGGAATATCGTTGAGGATGGCCAGGAAGATCATTCGAAACCAAATAGAGTTGGCGGGAAGAGGAGATCCCCTACGGGTCATAAGGTCGTGCATCACCGTGTCGCACTGAACATCCATAAGAACCAGATTCGCTAGACGTGCAGCGAAACGAAAAATAATCTTCCTAATGGGCACCATTTATGGCTTTCAAGGAGCATTTGGAAGATTGCAAACCATGGTTCTTTCTCTATGAAAATGATTTTTTCTCTGTAAAAGTGAAGGAGAAGATGAGGACTTCATCAAATTATAAAGAAGTGCATTCAAGTCTAGGAACAAAAAATGTTGCACATGGTGTAAGTTGGAACGATTCCCAAGCTCTGACCAAAAAGAAGTGTTGGAAAAGAAGAAGATAACTCGGAAAATCACGAAAAGATGAAACGAAACCCACCAATGTATTTAACACGTGAGCGCTCACATGCAAAGCATGTGACCGCCGGCTTCAAGGAGGATTAAATCCTATGATATAGCCTCCACGTGTTGAACACATGAGTGCTCACATGCAAAGCATGTGAGTGCTGAATACAGATAAAATTAAAACACATATAAAAGTCCAATGTGTTAAACACGTGAGCGCTCATGTGCAAAACACGTGAGCGCTGTCGCCATACATATATGGCAGTACTCATGTGCAAAGCACGTGAGCAGCGCCCACATGCAAAGCACGTGAACGCTAAGACCATATAATATGGCAGCGCCCGTGTGCAAAGCACGTGAGTGCTACTGCCATACATATATGGCAGTACTCACGTGCAAAGCACGTGTGTGGCGCCCATGTGTAGAGCACGTGACCGCTAAGACCATATAATATGACAGCGTCCGCGTGCAAGGCACGTGAGTGCTATAGGCCATATACATAGCAGTGGCTCATGTGCAAAGCACGTGAGCGACGCCCCCGTGTAAAGTGAGCGCTAAGGCGATATAATATGGCAGTGCCCGTGTGTAAGGCACGTGAGCGCTATAGGCCATATAATATGGAAGCGTCTCACGTATAAGGCACATGGGTGCTATAGGCCATATATATGGCAGCGCCTCACGCGCAATGCATATGAGCGTCACTTTAGATAGAATTAAATTCTACATGGGAGAATATTTCCCTGATTTTTCTTAAACAATAAACATTACTTTGTTAAACAAAGAACCCTTGGATTAAAAATCCAATGGGGATTAAAAATCACCGTTCGAATCAAAACATATAATTAAATTCTATACATAGAAAATATTTCCTTCAATCTTGTTAAAAACAAGAAAAATATTCTCTATTAAATAGAAAGCCTGTGATCTAAGATCCAACGGTGATTAAAAATCACCACTTGATTATGAAATCAAGTCGAGATATCTTAAATGAAAAATCCTCTCAACTAATCAACAATTTCTTATACCCTATATAAAGAACCCAGGAGATTAAATCGGGGAGACAAAATCAACCCCATAAGATGATAGAAGCTACAACCAAGAATTCAATTCGCTTTGAAGAACATCTTCTTCCTCCTCTCAAACCTTAGGTAAAAATAGAGATAAAAACATTTCTTTTACCTATCGTATGCACAAAAGGGTTTAACCCTTCATAAGAAGATAATTTAATTCTCATAGAGGGGTCTTAATCTTAATTTTAGATTCAGAGGAGAACTATTAGTGTTCTGTTCACCATCATCACAAAAGAAAAAGAGAAGAAAATGTGGAGTTTATACTCCTGGAACTTAGTTCCTTCAAAATATACCGAAGAAATGAGATTTCATATGAAAAGATAGAGTTTTTACACTTTGGAACTTAGTTCTCTTATAAACGAGATCTGCAGAAAAAATAGAGATTTTAATTATCTTTGTGAAGAGTTTAACTCTATTTTAATACCATAGTTTAATCTCTGCATGCATATGGCAGAGCCCACGTGATATCCATGTGAGCGCCAGAGCCTCAGCACCCACGTGATATCCACGTGAGCACCAGAGTTTCAGTGCCTTACATGATACTCACGTGAACGCCAGAGCCTTAACGCCCCACGTGATATCTACGTGTGTGCCGGTGCATGATTCGGATATTATATAGTCTAAACGACTAAGTGCTTAGCACTTGTATGGCAACGCCCAAGCCTGAGCGTCTCACGTGATACTCACGTGAGCGCCAGAGCCTTAATGCCCACGTGATATCCACGTGAGCGCCAGATCATGATCTGGATATTATATCCATAGTCCAAAATGACTAAATACTTAACAATGCTGGGTAATATAAAAGCCCAAGACCGAGCCCAAAATTGGCTAAGTCTCTGAAGTTTTAAACTTCCTTGAGCCTGTATTGCTCATTGTGACCAAGCCTATATGCTTGCCCCTGTTAAATTGATCTTAATTTAAAATAAGATTAATGATCCTTAACCATATTTCTAAGTTGATATTAGTCTTATATAAAACTAAGGTATCTTTAGCCCATACGTTCATATATTTAAGTCAATCTTAATCTAAAACATGGTTAATGGTCCTTAAATAAAATAAAATATATCCTAAACTGATGGATGATAAGTTCACATAAAATACGGGTTTGGACTAATCCGTGTCCTATGGGCGACGACGACATAAACTGGTCTCCGTATACAATCCACGGGCAACCCTAAAATAAACAAATATAACACAACACAAAGTGATCTGTCTGGAGCAGGTGAAAGTTGTTATCGTAACGCGATAGCGTAATTAACTGCAGGGGTTTGCGCCTACAGGCAAGAGCGTCCCCACAATCAAAAATCCCTCAAAGAGGGGGAATTTGATAAGTCACGCTATATCGGTCGTATCCATCCAAATCTCCGATATAAGGTGCCATAAATCAACTTGGTATTTTCAGAGAGGTGGATGGATATATTCTAAATAATATCTGTCCCCGAATTCAGGCAAACCGACCTATCTCGGTTCGTCTCCGTTTTAGGCGGTAAACAACTACATTTCTTATTTTATTCTTGAGTTCATATGAGTTGAGTAACTAGTAGTTTCTAGTATTTATTTAAGATACCGTTTCTGGTTTATGCTTAGATATTTCACTCTATATCATTCATGCCTTGTGAACTTGTGATATTCAGACCTAAACTTGAACTATGTTTCATTGTATTATTGTTATCATATGTTTCTCATGAATTTCGTGAATTACAAATCTTGCATCTCGTGAACATGACATGACTTACATGTATAATTAATATTCGTGTTAGTAGACATATATCTATATAGATCTTCAATGTTATATAATAAATATCATGGGACGGGGTAGCTCGATGAATGAGGGGGTTTATGTGTAATATTGGATCATACATGTTCCCCGTGGTCCCGGGATATATGGGACATTGCATTACTAATTACTCATGAATCTCGTGAATTACTAACTACTCGTGAATCTCGTGTTTTTTTCCGTGGGAGAAACAAAATATCCTAGTTACATGTAGACCCTCACTGTTGGAGCTTAAACTTAAAATACTGTAATAATGAATAACATGATGTTGAGTTCATTTTCCGCTGTTTGTGTTTACATTTCGCTTTTAAATTAATGTTTAATTTATTGTTCCATTCCATGTTCTACTTTTAATTTTATTCCTTTTTAAATTAGGGACTTGCCGAACTTTAGTTCGCTGATGGTCATTCCATTTTTCTTGTTTTCTTGTTTTTCTTTTCTTAGGAATGTCTGTCAGGAGACTTTTGGGCGGGTGATGAGGATCAACACGAGGCCAAGTCGATAGGAGAGGACTTCGATCAACTATCTTCACAAGCCAATCTCTATTTTATTTCAGTACGCACTTTTTTAAGGCTTCTTTTCATAGCTTTTTTATGTCATTCCTTTTGCTGAACTTGTGTCTATGGACTTAAAGTTATAATAAATATTGTTGGATTTATTAATAAGATTTATCTGTTTTAAATTCTTGTATTATTTTTCCTATTAATGCTCATACAAACACTTAGCGTATTCATGTCGGGAAGCAATGCTTCTCGTTGTGAATACATTGCATGCCTCCTCTGCTCTCGCTCCTCGTCTTTTGGGAAGCGGGGCAAGACATTTTCTTTCTAAAGAAGGAATCATTCATCAATGAAGTTGTCCTCATCAATCACAACAGAATGGTGTTGCCGAGAGAGAACACAAGCATATTTTAGAGACATCACGTACTCTACGATTTCATGCTAATTTTCCAAAATCATTTTGGATAGAGAGTGTACTGACAGTGGTTTACTTGATCGATCGATTACCTACTTTCTTGTTAGGTTAGGTAACTGTTTCCCTTTGAAGAAGCTATTTGGTTACTCTCCTAATTTTAATTTACATCGAATATTTGGATGCACATGTTATCCTCTATTACCTGACTCGGAACATTCAAAACTTGATGATAAATTTGTATGATGCATATTTCTTGGTTATTCGGGGACACAAAAAGGCTATCGTTGTTATGATTGGAAAGCAAAAGGAATGAGAATGTCTAGAAATGTTATATTGTTTGAAGATACTACATACTTCTCTAATAATGATTTATCTCCATTATCTATTCCGTCTACTATTCGCTTGTCTTCTTTTCCCAACACTGTGCAGGATGATCATGAAGTAAGGCCCATTAGAGTTCCCCCTTATATAGCTCAACATTCACCAACTTTGGACTCAGCTAATGATCTATTTCTTCAGCCTTCATCATCTCCACCAACACAACCACCTACATCGTTACCTTCTCCCATTCTTCGACGCACTTCTCGTATCATTAAACCACCCAACCGTCTTTCTTTATTTTCTAAAATGGCATATGTTTCTATTCCTAGATCTTACAAACAAGTTGCAGATAGCGCAGAATGGAGTCATGCGATGCAAGAAGAACTTGATGCTTTGGAGATGAATAATACTTGGAAGCTAGTACATGCTCCATCAGATCGTCCTGTTGTTGGTTGCAAATGGGTCTACTCAATTAAATTGAAGTCTGATGGATCCTTAGATCGCTATAAGGTGAGGATCGTGGCTCAAGGATTCAAGCAAGGGTATGTCATTGATTACGATGAAAAATTTGCTCTTGTCGCAAAAAATGACCATTGTTCACACCTTAATTGCTGTAGCAGCCATTCAAAATTGGGATCTCTATCAAATGGATGTCAAAAATGCGTTCCTTAATGGAGATTTATCAGAAACCGTCTACGTGAACCCTCCTCCAGGTTATCCTATCTCACCACACATGGTTTGCAAATTGCAAAAAACATTATATGGTTTAAAACAAGCGCCTAGAGCATGGTTTGCAAAATTAAAAACCATTCTTCAAAAAGATGGTTATAAGCAAAACTACAATGACCATTCTTTATTCATCTTTCATACATCCTATAGAAATATATTTGTTCTAGTATATGTTGACGATATCTTGATAACAGGTGATAATCATCAAGACATTCAAAAGCTTAAAAATATTTTACAACAATCCTTTCAGATGAAAGATCTTGGCCTTTCTTCTTATTTTCTTAGGTTAGAAATATCAAGAAACTCTTGTGGGTATTTTCTCGGTCAACAAAAATACACACAAGACTTGACTGGGTTGACTGGACTCACTGATGATAAGATTGTTGATACACCTCTTGAATTAAATATTAATATGGCAAGACAAATGGCGATCCTATTCCAGACCCCACTACATATCGAAGAATTGTTGGTAGCTTAATTTATCTTACAGTTACGCACTCTAGCATCGTACATGTCGTACACTTGATGAGCCAATTTGTTTCTGATCCTCGCAGATTACACTTAACTGCTGTACACCGTATTATTCGTTATTTTCGCTCCACTCCAACATTTGGATTGTTTTATTTCTCGACTTCTTCACTGGAATTGCAAGCTTTCTCTGATTCTGATTATGCTGGTTGCTAAGACACCCGTCGATCTACAACCAGTTATTGTATTTTCTAGGTAGCTCTTTACTCTCTTGGAAATCCAAAAAGCAACTAACGGTGTCCAAGTCTTCTACCGAAGAAGAATACCGGGCTATGTCATCCACATGTAATGAGATTGTATGGTTTCGTCGTCTCCTCTCTGACTTTGGAGTTCAATCTCCTTTTCCAACACCACTCTTCTATGACAATGAAAGTGCAGCAAAGATTGTAAGCAACCCCGTGTTTCATGAACACACCAAACATATTGAGATCGATTGTCATTTTGTGCGTGAAAAATTTGAGTAAGGAATAGTCTCTTTACCTCATGTTTCTTCAAAAGAGAAACTGGCTGATGTTTTTTACCAAATCACAGACAAAGAAACGACATGATTACTATATTAACAAACTGATGATGACCCATCCTTAGTTTGAGGAGGGATGTTAAGATACGGAATATTTGATTAATTATGAGATTATATCAGGTAAGATATTATGATTGATTGATTATCAATTATAGACTTTATCAGGAAAGGTATCATATTTGGCTTGGAAATATTCTTCTCTATTTATAGCGGCACATCAAAAAGCTATATCAAGAAGGGAATACATATTGAGAGAATTATATAATTTATTTATCCTATGATTAGATACTATAAATATATTTGTAATCGATTTGATTTGATTGTACTTGTATTATAAGTAGAGGCATTTACCTCTCGATCAATACAAGAAAAGATAGAGAACTTTTCCATCATTATTATTCTTTTCTTCTACTTATTTCTCTTCTTTAAATTATTTAGATGGTGGATTACCATTATTATGATCAAAAAAGAAAAAGATAAAAAGAGGATGGATTGCCACTAACATGAAAGATTTCTAATATTTGTATCCTTTTGTTTGTACTTCAACATACAACTCATTGAGTAGGAAAAAATGATTATCGATTTTTGAGCTCCTTTCCCTTTTGACCTTTTGAGTATTTAGTGAAAATTCATTTTCATGCTTTTACTATCTTTAGGCCCTTTGGGTCGAAACCGGGGTTTTTTCGCAGCGGTATTTTTTGGGAATCGAATCTGAGTTGCTCTAATTATAAGTTGATGTCGCGCACCCTGAGGGTTCACGGGGAAGCAGAATTTACAAAAAATGATTTTTACAAAGCTCGCAACACCGACTAAACTCCAGCATCTTAACAGAAACCTAAACTAGCTATTACTGCTTGGAGATTAACTACTCGGTAAGAGTTTTATACCTTCTAGATTACAAGTCCTTCGGGTCTTCTTCTTCTCCTCCTCTTCTTGAGCTCCTCAAAGATCCGGATCGCGGTTGATCATCGGCCTCCTCGTGTCGAAGATGATCCACCCGAGAGTATATACCTTAAGCTCCAACCTCTAAACCGAGATAACTAAGGTATCTAGTTCGCTAAGCTAGGTAGCCTAGAAAATATAGAGTATCTAATGGAGTGTTTTATCTCATGAGACCCTATGGTTCACAACTAATGTGAGGGTTAGGGTTTTTGAGGAAGAAGGAGAGGAAACTTTGAGAGAGAATAGAATAGAGCAAATGAACTAAGGTTATGTTGTTGGGATTCCTTAGCACCCTACTGCGGTTTCAATGCATCGAGCATGCAATTTTCAAAAATTCTAAGGTGCTAAAGAACCCTAGCCTAGGCTATAACTAGAGTAATTAGGAAAAGCAAACATATAATCAAACATTACAACAAGTGAATGAGGAATACAACCTTTGTAGACCGGTCCTTCACTTCTAAAGCTCCGTGTAGTAGTCCATTCGCTCCAAGTAGTGATCTCCCGAACTCTATTATGGGTTCCTTTGAAGAAATGAACAAGCTTGCTCGAAGTCTTCGAGGCTGAAGATGATCTACGTCGAGGAGACTCAAGCTCATGCTATCTCTTCACTAAGTGATGAACTTTGTGAAGAAAATACCCTATACTAAATGGCTAGTAGTGTAGGATGATGAAGTAGGAATTTTGCTCACTTTAGATATAATTTTCTCACTCATTATCATCACCTCCCAAAAAGCAAGAGAGCTCAAGAAAGGAGATGAAGAAAAGCAACCATGGAAAAAACCAAGTGTAGAATGGCAACCATGGATGAGTTAGTGTCATATACTAACCTTTGTAGAGACTTAACCATGGCTTAGGATAATGGTTGGGTTAACAAATATCTTAAGTAAAACAAAACAAGTGGACTAAGTCAAGAAACTCACAAGCTTATCCAAGCTTCTTACCATGATAAAATCCAACCAATTTTTGAATTACTAAAATAAATAAAAACCTAACCTTATCATAATCATAGTGTGAGTCTCACACACCCATATTTCATGTATCATCTAGCATGATACAAAATAATGTACACAAATATATATCACATATATACTTAATGCACACACAAGTGAGAAAAAGAAATCCTAAGTGAGCATGTATTAGTTAATGTAACTTAATATATCAAATAAATATAATTATACATTAAATTATTAAATCAACACTTGATTAAATAATCCGGCTATGTCACATACAACCGACTAATATCATATGAATCAACTTATCGAATCAACACTTGATTCGATAACCCAGCTATATCACATATAACCGACCGATATCACATATCGCGAGATGAGAATACGGTATCTCATATCGTATTAATCTCGGTCCCGCACATATCACATATGTGCTCCTACTTCGTTTCGCCTGAGCTAGGAAATCTCTGTGTAGGACTCTAAAGACTCATCAATACGCCAGCAGTAGGTGATGATCATATCAAACACCCACAAGCCGCAAACGGTCTGCTAAACGTAACGGCCACCCGGGTATTGAGCGATCAGAAGATCAACAAGCAAGCCTGCTCATACTCCTGTGAATCCAATCAGTAGCACTACTGTACAGTCCGGTCTCTTCGTCTGATATGTCGCATATTGATTTATCTCAAAAACTATATCTATTACCGCAATCAAGAACGGCGTCGCATGAAGCTAGCCGGTGAGTACGGGTCGGTCCATAGGGATGTTGTGAATTTCCTAATCGGTCTAACGAGTTAATTCCGATGGGTGTTCGGATTGATTATTAAATCTAAAATCTAAATTATTCTATAAACTAAATTAATATAGATCTAGTCTTGCTAGGGTTAGGTTTAGGGATGGTTTGGAAATGCAAGTAAATCTCAACGCTTTCTATACCCGAATGAAGATCTATGAGGAGTTATGGTAATTATCAATAAAGGGGATCAGATCCATTCGGGAAGGTGTTCCTTCCTCTAGGTTCTTGTCCTTCCTTTAGAGATCCTTACCCTAACCTCCATGGAAAACGCGCACAACCGGGCATTTATACTACGGTATCACCGCTACCTCGAGGGATAGGGTGCCGTAGGGCGCGGTGTGTGTGTGTATGCATGGAGTCCTATTGAAAATATATGATGGGCAAGAAAGGGATGAAAGATCTCATCTCTCAAAAGCCTTCCCCAAAGCTAACTCTAAACAATTTTCTACGGCAATGAATTAAATCTACCTAAGGCAAAGAATTAAAATCTAAACTAGAGCAATTAATTAAATCTACTTACAGATGGCTCTCTCCAATCATCAAAGCAGGTTTGTCAGATCTGAATTTCTGAATCGAAAAGAGGCACCGATGCTCTCCATAAAGAAATCTGTATTTAATTATTAAAAGGAGGCATGAGGTTTACAATCTTTAGAGTTCCTATTTATAGAAGATAGGAAACCCTAGGGTTACAATGACTCGCATGTCTACATTTACAAAAATAGCCCTATAAAGACCAGTCAACGCCGCCACTGAATTTTGGTAAAAAATAATTCTCCTTTGGGCTTCTTCTGGCCGCGGAACCGCGGCAACGGCAGGCTTGGGCCGCGGTTCTGCGGCCCAAGAATGAGTTCAGAGGATTATTTTTTGCTGGGCTGCTTCAGGGTTCTTTGGGTTTTTCATTTCTTTAGTTTTTTCTCCATTTGGCTTTTGGGTTTTCTTCCAGATTTCCAGTGAACATTTGTAATGGATTTTTAACCGTTCGCTTTGACAACTTGGACCTTGTGTTGCCTTGTTAATTGTGAACTTTATCTTTGATGTAGGCTTTGATCAAGAGTCCTCTGTTTGTTGGTTAAAGTCCATATTTTCATCGTCTTTACATCGTTTTCACTGTTTTCTATCCAAGAACCTGTAACATGTAGCAGACATGCGTCAAAAGCACTTGTTTATTTATAAAACGAATAAGAATGGGAAATATAATAATGCAATATTATGGTGTGAACAAATACCCCCAAACTTATCTTTTGCTCGTCCTCGAGCAAACTTATTTTTATGCACTAAAATCCTAACCACACTTTCGCAGAGAAACGCGATTGCACTGAGCTCGTGCAACAAGCCGTTAAACCTCTAGGTGTCCCTAGTAGGAGGAGTGTTGTCTCCTGAGGGTTTTCAGCGGATACTACCCACAAAATCCTATCAATTTGGCACATTGACTTTTATTCTCCAATTAGGTTTTCTAATAAGGAATTCTCTTATCGTCGACTCGTAAATTATCCACCCATATTCTTCACGCTTCCTCATCATTTAACTTAAGATTATATATGTTTTATAGACTTACTTAGCTTTCGGCATCTCTTAAGTTTTCCTTCTAGGGTTCCATCTCCACTTAGGAATTTTTATCAACTTTACTAAAGATACAAGTTCTATTCTTCATTCCTCTCTCTTATCTAAATTCCAATCACATATCCCTACGTGTGTGTATGAATCACCCCTACACTTGGAAATTCAAATCAAGCAATCGTACTCTTGTAGGTTGTCCAAAGCACTTACTGATTGGTGAATTTTTAAATGAATTTTTGCTTACACATCCTTCATGCGATAGTTAATACTTCTTGAGGTACCAACGACCGATTACAAGATGTGTTTGCACATTAAAGCGTAATTCCTAGTCTTGCAACACCCAAGGCTTTAGCAGTGACTCCCAAACGAGTTAGTCTAAGGCACTAGGTGATGAAGCACCCTCGCTAAATATTTTTCTATTTTGACAGCCTTAAGTAATCACAAAAACCAGTGTTCATTTTTTTTCTCTTTATTCACACTTTTTTTCATTGTACTAAGGACTTTAGACAAGAGCATTTTAAGGTCTCTTCTACTATTCCAAGTTTCAAGGTGCGTGATTGTGCAATTTGTAGGGTATACATTTTCAGAATCTAGACTTAAGCTAGGAACTATTTTTCAAACTTATACTCTAATAAAAATATCAATACTTTTCCTTTATATTTCGACTTAGCCCAAGAAGTGAACCCAAAATTTGCCTATTTCTAAATAAACTACAAAGACATATACTTTCTACCGCTAAACTTTAAGAAAGGTCATTTTTAGGGTTTTTAATTTACTAAGTCTAAAATCTAGTCGTTCCTAGCCAGTTAACCTATTTGTCAAACTCTAGTCAAATAGGCCAAAATTGAATACAATAATTTTTATAATTTTTGAAATTTTTCAATTTTTATGGGTTTTCAAATAAGTATGAAAATGCAAAAATATGTACATATGAATGCGAAGGAAGAAGACGTACCGAGCATACCCCCAAACTTGAACTTGACAGTGTCCTCACTGTCATGCTACACCAAGAGGGTCAAACTGCCGGTACTCCCCTGTTTATTTATTTATAATTTTTTTTTAATGTTTTGAAATTTTTTTTTAGAAAAAGAAAACAAAAAATATATATACATATATACAACAAGGTTCCCCCCAAACTTAAGCTTGGCCTTACACAAGCCAAAGGTTAGCACCAACCATTCAAAAATCTTATCGTGGTAAAGGTATAGTCGGTGCAAGAATGGGGTGGAAAGAAAAAAGATGAGAAGCACACGAGACCGTGTGGGAAGAAAGGTAGAATACAGTCTCGGTGGAGGAGAAGAGTGGCGGAAAGGAGAAAGAAGGGTCGCGTGATCTTGAGGGTGTAGATCGAGTGAATAAATTAGCGCAATGTGTGAAGACCGATGTGTTAAAAGCGATTGCGCTAACCTATCAACTCGTCGAGAAATGGGATCAAATCCCTCAAGATTCGCAAGAAAGCATGGGTACGCCGAACTTGGTATTGGAGATGAAAGCGTAACGGTCTCTTGTATGGTCGGGACAATGGGAAAGACGAAAGGAAGTGAACTAGGGATAGTATCATTCTCACCGTAGTAAACTGTCTCGAACTTGAAAGATTTCATTAATGGTTCGAAACTACTGTAAGCAACCGAGTCTGATTGTTCAACTAACTCATCTGAAAATGTAAAGGACTCAAACTCGGGCGGTGAGTCATCAACATCGTCCGAAAAAGTGAAACACTCGTAAGTGTTATCGTCTGTGAGAACTGTGTCAGATTCGAAGGAAAATTTTTCAAGCTCACAGTTTTCAAGCGGGGTCGGAACGATGGAAAGGAGGGAGGGTGATACAACAGTCAAAGGTTCAGGAGGATGAATTGGAAAATCAAACACATCAAACAAAAATGGTTCAACCTCAATATTATCCCCCAAGACTCTCCTCAATACTATCCTTATAATTCTCCTCAAAATTCAACTCATCCATGCCATTATCAACAAAATCCAGACGCATATGAAGTTCGGGAGAAACATCTAATATCTCGGGATGATGAGTTGAACATAAAATTTCAATCAAATCGACAGGTTCATCATCCGAAATATTCCCGGCGTTTATATCCTCAATCAAGTGAAAATCAATATTTTCTGACACCTCATCAAAAGCATGGATATTTATCAATGTAGGTTCTAGAGTGGAGGTGTAAAGGTCAAACGGATTATGTGCAGTTTCACTCGAAAAGGGTTCTTTACAATTTGGCAAATCAAGCACTACAAAATCACACAACTCGTTTTTATTTTGAACTAGTGAATCATTTAGGACATTCGATGGAAAACTGGAGTTGTGGGCTTCAATTGGGTAAGGGTAGGTTTGATTTTGAAATCCTCTCATATTCTCACTCTGTCCAACCGCCTCCTTATACATTGAAAAATTTTGAGCTAGCGGGAAACTAGCTACCGGTTCAGTAGGTTGGATAAGGGCGGCTAAGGACGCTTCCACATTCCTAGTCATTTTATTTGTTGCTGCAATATATGCCTCCAACGACTCTTCCAAATTAGACTTGGGTGGTAAGCGGGTTTCGGTAAAAGATTCGAAATCGTGTGGATATGCAAAACTCCCTAATGGCTGTGTAGAAACAGTGTCTAGTGAGGGTGGTAAGGTCGGTAGGACTGGTAGGAAGTGGGTGATTGGATAGGGGTAGGGTCAACATATGGATAACAAGGTGAATAATCGTGCGGATCCCTAGAACTAGATGAGTGGAGAGGGGTGAAAGATCGGCTGCGAGATTGAGCAATATGCTCAGCAATGGACATCGGCTTAGGAGTGATAGAAGGACTTGAAAAAGTGGTATCAACATATGGAAGTGGTCAAGGTTGACTTGGTTGACACAAACTGGGTTGAAAAGTCAAACTGTTTCTCCTAGACGGCTCTATTTGATCTTTCAAAGATATTTTAGGCAAGGAAGGATCGTCTTTAAATTGACCGAACAAATTGACGTACGACGCAAAATTAGGTTCGGGATACCAATGTTCGGCAAATGATTTATTATGTGGGGTACCCATGTTATAAGAAAGGGTGAAAGAAAGAAATTTGTCGTGGTGCAAGGATTTATTTGCGGCAAAAAAATTTTACAAGTTTCTATAAAAGATTTGTCCTTTTCCTTTTTATCTTTATTTGATTTGTTGCAACAAGATTGTTGATAAAAGATATGCAACAGAAAAATATTACTTGCAATCAATTTTTAATTTAAACTTAGGCGCAAAAATCCTGCACAAGATTTGTTATATGGAAGGGAATAAATTTTATAGCTCACGGAATCCTGCAGGAATTTCCAGAAAAGATATTTCAGAAATTACAGAGGAGGAACAGATAAGCTTACAGAAAGATTTTCACGAGATAACGCCACGAGATGGCCGCGTTTCCACCGCCCAAGCGCCTTATTGCCGCGGTTTAGCGGTTCTCTAGACGGCACGGTTCCCCAAAAATTTTTGTATGCGCTGAATCGGTAACAAGGCCGCGATTCCGCGGTTTAAGTCAGGTTTCGGTCGTGGAAAAGCGGCGCAGTGGGGGGTTCAATGCTCCAGATTTTTTCTGCTGTTCTGTTTTTGAAATCCTTCTCTGATCTGATCTCCTGATTTCTGTTTCGCCTTCTGGAAATTTCCAGATCCGTCTCGATTGTTCCTGCAAGATTCACACAAAAAAGTACCCTTTCCAAAAAAATAACAATTGATATATCTTTATAATTTTTGGATTTTTTAAATTTTTATGATTTTATAATTTTATTAACCTGAAATTGCAAAAAGGAAAGTTCTACGCCATCCCCGGCAACGGCGCCATTTGATTTATCTCAAAAACTATATCTATTACCGCAATCAAGAACGGCGTCGCATGAAGCTAGCCGGTGAGTACGGGTCGGTCCACAGGGATGTTGTGAATTTCCTAATCGGTCTAACGAGTTAATTCCGATGGGTGTTCGGATTGATTATTAAATCTAAAATCTAAATTATTCTATAAACTAAATTAATCTAGATCTAGTCTTGCTAGGGTTAGGTTTAGGGATGGTTTGGAAATGCAAGTAAATCTCAACGCTTTCTATACCCGAATGAAGATCTATGAGGAGTTATGGTAATTATCAATAAAGGGGATCAGATCCATTCGGGAAGGTGTTCCTTCCTCTAGGTTCTTGTCCTTTCTTTAGAGATCCTTACCCTAACCTCTATGGAAAACGCACACAACCGGGCCTTTATACTACGGTATCACCGCTACCTCAAAGGATAGGGTGCCGTAGGGCGCGGTGTGTGCGTGTATGCATGGAGTCCTATTGAAAATATATGATGGGCAAGAAAGGGATGAAAGATCTCATCTTTCAAAAGCCTTCCCCAAAGCTAACTCTAAACAATTTTCTACGGCAATGAATTAAATCTACCTAGGGCAAAGAATTAAAATCTAAACTAGAGCAATTAATTAAATCTACTTACAGATGGCTCTCTCCAATCATCAAAGCAGGTTTGTCAGATCTGAATTTCTGAATCGAAAAGAGGCACCGATGCTCTCCATAAAGAAATCTGTATTTAATTATTAAAAGGAGGCATGAGGTTTACAATCTTTAGAGTTCCTATTTATAGAAGATAGGAAACCCTAGGGTTACAATGACTCGCATGTCTACATTTACAAAAATAGCCCTATAAAGACCAGTCAACGCCGCCACTGAATTTTGGTAAAAAATAATTCTCCTTTGGGCTTCTTCTGGCCGCGGAACCGCGGCAACGGCAGGCTTGGGCCGCGGTTCTGCGGCCCAAGAATGAGTTCAGAGGATTATTTTTTGCTGGGCTGCTTCAGGGTTCTTTGGGTTTTTCATTTCTTTAGTTTTTTCTCCATTTGGCTTTTGGGTTTTCTTCCAGATTTCCAGTGAACATTTGTAGTGGATTTTTAACCGTTCGCTTTGACAACTTGTACCTTGCGTTGCCTTATTAATTGTGAACTTTATCTTTGATGTAGGCTTTGATCAAGAGTCCTCTGTTTGTTGGTTCAAGTCCATATTTTCATCGTCTTTACATCGTTTTCACTGTTTTCTGTCCAAGAACCTGTAACATGTAGCAGACATGCGTCAAAAGCACCTGTTTATTTATAAAACGAATAAGAATGGGGAATATAATAATACAATATTATGGTGTGAACACATATCTAGTCTAGGGGTGGTAAATATCAGACCCCAGTAACTTGATAATTCATGCCAATATAAGGTCCATAACGAGTCAAGAAACTACTGATAACACTTACCAGTAAATCTCATTTACCCTGGCCATGGATTTCCAGTTATGGCCAATCGAGCATAGCGCAACATCAACCCCTAATACCGGGAGAGACGAATCCCCTCCTATCGCTCATTGTCTCCATGTGATTCAGGACTATACCCAAAAACCACCTGTTTGCACGCCTCAGTAGAGCCGTGGTAGGGTGGAAATCAAGCACAGTGGGAGACACATAAGACTCTATGACGATCTCGGGTCAACAGATTAACATGCACCAGTGTCACCAAAGAACTGCTATCTGACGTGAGGTATAGTACCATCTAGGAGTTCTCGGCGAGTCCGTTCAGTATACCCAGTCTCCACTGAGCACCCGTATACGATCTCTGATGTCAAACACCAATGGATATGGGATCATCCATTGCCCATCACATGGGTCGAGAAGCGTACACGCTAGTCTACTCTGGAATATCGATGCCCTGTCTCAATACTCCCACGACTAGGAACATTTGAAGGATGTACTTGTAGACTATCCTTTCCCACTAGTATGAATTGCATCATAATCTAGGTAGTCAAGTATACATCCTAAGGGCTTTACCAACATGTGAGAGCAAGACAGTATCAGTACACTAATCTCCATGTTAAGGTAAAGAGCAATCAGATAGCATACTATCATGTCGAGCAAGAAAGTCCTCCCTATATATATCCAAGCATCTACTATAATATACATCTCATGTACAATAATGGCCTCTAGGGCATACATACATCTAACAATCTCCCACTTGCACTAAGGCCATTTGTTGTAGTATCCAATACCCAACAGTAAAGCTAGTGGTTGTAGTATCCGATACTCAACCATCCTAAAATCTCTCAATTAGTATTTGGGAATAGTTGCCTTGGTGATTGGATCCGCTGTGTTAACCTCTGAATCTACTCTTCTAACCTGGATCTTTTGGAGATCAACCATCTCCATGATCAGGTGATACTGCCTTAGAATATGTCCAGGTCACTGATGGGATGGGGATTTCTAGGCCTAAGCCACAACTCCATTATCATACAATGGTAGGAACCAAGTTCATCTCATGAACAAATATACACCCAGACTGTCTCTTTGGTAGTATCGTTGGTAGCGATGTATCCAGCCTTTATCGTCTAGTTTGCCCTGGTATCTAGCTTAGAACTCTTCCAACATACCGCCCCACTTCTAGGATAAAGATAAAGCCTGTGACTGTCTAACAGTCGACATCATCACTCTGGAAGCTTGAGTCGGTAAAGGACTCCCACTGGAGTTCACCATTACCAAACTCCAAGAACATTTCTCTAGTGCTTCTCAAGTACTTAAGAAGTTTCTCCAAAGCTATCCAGTGATTCTCCCCAGAATCATTTGATACCATCTCACTACACCTAGTGAGAATCCTAACATCCATTTAGATCTATCTCATAGATCCAAAAACCCAGTATTTAGGAGGTATCACCTAGATCCTACATAGAGAATCATTGTGATAAGAGGAGATTGACAGAGTGTAGCATAGAAAACTCCTTTCCTATCAAGAGTATGTCATCTACGTACAATACGAAGATGACCACCTTACTCTCTACAACCTTTTTTGTATATACAAGGTTCATCTACCATTTTGATGAAGTCAAACTCTTTGACTACCATATCAAAACAAATGTTCCAACTCCGCGATGCCTGTTTTAACCTGTAAAGCAACTTGCACACGTTTCCGCTGCTCCCACTGTCTACGAACCCCTCTGGCTATGTACTTATAGACGCTCTCTTCTAAATCAATATTTAGAAAATCATTCATGACACCCAACCGCCAGATATCGTAGTCATGGTATGAAGCAATGGCAAGTAGGATCCGAATGGACTTAAGCATAGCCTATGGAGAAAAGGTTTCATCATAATCCACACGTAGTCGTTGACGAGAACCTTTTACAACAAGACTAGCTTTGAAAGTCTCAACTTTTCCATCTACACCAAGTAATCTTCTCAAGATATACTTGCTTCTGATGGGGTTTTAACCCTTCAGATGAAGCAACCAAAGTCCATACTTTGTCGGTGTACATAGATTCTATCTCAGATCGCTTAGCATCCAGCCATTCTTACAGAGTCCCCACTCATGATGGCATGCTCGATACTAGTTGGGTCATCATCTTCCATGATGCAATCCTCGCTCCCACTGTCATCGAGAAACCGAAGTATCTCTCAGGCGGATGAGGAACCCTACCAGATCGGCGGAGAGGCTGAGGTTCATCGGGAACTATTGAATCCTCTGGTTCTACTAAATCATCAGCTGTAGTTTGTATAGCTGGAACTTATTCCAGTTCTACCTCATGACAACAAATTTCTTTCCAAAACAAATTCCTTTTCTAAAAAGGTGGCATGCCGAGAAATAAAACATCTTTTGTTCCTCGGTGTGGTCGAAAATATTCCCTTGCGAATGCTTGGGATATCCAACGAACATCCCCAGAACTGACCTTGCCTCGAGCTTGTCCGGATTTTTCTTTTTAGACATAGGCCGGATAACCCCAAATCTTAACTTACTTAAGAGATGGGCTCTTCCCTTACCATATCACATATGGAGTGGTAGGCACCTGATTTGGTTAGAACCCAATTCAATAAGTATGCATCCTCTCAAGTGCATAACTCCCAAAAGGAAACAGGTAACTCAGTGGTACTCATCATAGAGCACACCATATCTAATAGGGTACGATTTCTCCGTCCCGATACACCGTTGTGCTATGATGTATACGGAGGAGTAATGCTAAGAAAGAATCTCATTTTCCTTTAGAATATTTCAGGAACTCCATGCTCAAGTATTCTCCTCCCCGATCTCATCAAAGGAAATAATACTTGTAGCCGTTTTGGTTCTTGACTTCGCATTTATATTTATTGAATTTCTCAAAAGCTTCAGACTTGTCTTTCAACAGGAACATATATCCGAATTCTGAGAGATCATCAATGAATATAATGAAGTACAAAGAACCAGTCCTAGCATTTGTAGACAGGGGACAACATACATCATCATGTATCAGTCCAAGAGTTTACTAACTCTTTTGTTCCCGCCAAAACTTTCTGCGCAAAAGAGCCCAAGGTATCAAATGGCAGCGATACGCTTAAGAAAATGCGAACCAGTATTTTACGGGTTGTATTTTGACAAACTCCAGAAAGAGAAATGGCTAAATTCTGATGGTATCGAAAGCATCTCAAAAAAACCTTCGATTTGATATATTATGGGCCTCGTAATTCATCAGGGATCAAACGTTATGAGCAAATATGTTATGCACGTGTAATCTAAGGAAGAAAATGCGAACCAGTATTTTCCGGGCTATATATTGACAAACTCCTGAATGAGAAACAGCTAAATTCTGATGGTATCGAAAGCATCTCGAAGAAGCCTTCGATTTGATATATTATGGGCCTCATAATTCATCCGGGATCAAAAGTTATGAGGCATCACGTGCCCACACGTGACCGGGCATCACGTGCAGACACGTGACCATTTACAGGCAAAGCCTGTAAGCACTGAATAAAATAAATAATTGGAAATAATTAATCAAGAGGTCACATGCCAACACGTGATGGGTTCCTAAAGATCTCTGAACTAATAGAATGGTCAATCAGTGGGGTCACGTGCTAACACGCGATAGGCTCTTAAACCTTCTAAACTAATAGAATTAAATTCTAATTAAGGGAAATCAAAAACCCTAGTTGGAAAAATATTTCTCTAGATCTTTCCAAACAAAAATATTGTGCTATGTAAAGCGGAGCACCGTTGGATTAAAAATCCAATGGTGATTAAAAATCACCAATTTATAGAAAGATTCTATACAAGGAAAGATTCCCCTGAAATTCACCAAGAATAACAGACAGAATATCTTTTGGATTAAAAATCCAATGGTGAATAAAATTCACTGAGTGATCTAAAAGATCATGTTGGTTACAAAATCAATTGAAATATTTCAATGAAAGATTGAGTAAACAAATTGATTCTTTTCTTTCTCCTATAAATAGGAACCAAGAAGAGAAGAGGGAGAATACTACTTTTTTGGGGAGAAGAACATAGAGAAAAAAAGATAGGAGAATTTAATTCTCAAGAGAGGAGAATTTAATTCTCAAGAGAGAGAGAAAAAAGAGGAGAATTTAATTCTCAAGAGAGAAAAAAGAGAGGAGAATTTACTTCTCAAGAGAGAAAAGAAAATTTCTTCAGAAGAGAAAAAGAAACCCTAGGTGAGAAAGGGAAAGAGATCTAAGCTCCATAAAATAAAAATAGAGAATTTAATTCTCAAATTAAGAGTTTTACTCTTCTGAATAAAGAACTTAGTTCTTCCTTTGGTTGAAGATCTGCTTCTAATCTTCCCACAAGTTGAGAATTTAATTCTCATCGGGGAGATTCTGCCATGCAGATCCAAAACTTAGAGGGGGAATTGAGTTTAAGGAATTTAATTCTTCCAAATTCATAGGAATTTAATTCCTCCAGATGAAACTAGGGTTTAACCCTATATGAGAATTTAATTCTCCCAAATTCATAGGAATTTAATTTCTCCAAATAAAACTAGGGTTTAACCCTACATAAGAATTTAATTCTTCCATATACATAGGAATTTAATTCCTCTAAAACAGAATTAGGGTTTAACCCTACAGAGAATTTAATTCTTAAAACAAAAGACTTGAAACCCTCCATGCACGTAAAGAACTTGGTCATGTGGTAACACGCGACCCTTCTCCTCAATGAGTAAAAAAGAAAAGAACAAGACTAGTTCACGTGCCCCCACGTGACCCCTGAAACAGATCCCTTAAAATGAGAAAGAAAAACATGGAGGCAATGCCTCACATGCTCCCACGTGACCGTCAAGATAAAGGGAACAAAGCCAAAGGCAGAATCAATTTTGGGCGCCCTCGCGTGTCCCCACGTGACCCCTTAATAAACACTTTAATAATCAATACATGGATACCCATCACGTGCCAACACGTGATGGCCTGAAGACTAAAAGTGTTTAACACTTATTTGAATATTCTGAGAACAAAATAAAGGAGGTTTGGCCCAATTCTCAGGCGCCTCACGTGACCCCACGTGACCACCCCACTTTTAGTGTTTAACACTATTTTGAGCATTTTGTCCCCAGTGTTTAACACTGTTTTCAAGCGCATCACGTGGGAACACGTGATCGCCAAATATATGTTAGTGTTTAACACTATTCTCAAACCGGTCTTAGCCCAAATTGTCTAAGTCTTTCTGAGTCAAGACTCCCCTTTGATTAAACCCCGACTACATTCTTTCAAACTTGATCATTTCATATGACATTCAAAGAAAACTCCAGAGCCATGATGAATGGTCAATGCCCAATAAAAGAAAAAATGTTGTCAAATCCCCAAACCCCTGCTTAGCATTGCTAAATAATGGGGGGCTGAACCCAGACAAATGTTCAACAGTCCAAACAAAGGTCCAACATTTCAAACCTAATTGGACCTAGCCCAAGTTGGCCATAAGTCCTCAATTCAGATTTAACTGGGCCAATGTGCTCATAATCTAATTAATTGATCCTAGTTCCAAATTGGACTACAGATTTCCCAATGAACTTTGGTTCAAGGGTACATCTCTTCACTCCTCAAATATTTGTCGTTGTAATCCTTCAACGTCTTCAGAGAGGTGACGGGTCCCGATAACCAATCATTCCATGGACTGTGGGGTCCTTAAACTCATGGACTATGACGTCCTTAAACTTTATAGACTATGACGTCTTTAAACTGGACTGTGGGGTCCTTAAGACCATGGACTATGATGTCCTTAACCTCGGACTGTGGGGTCCCTTTAAACCCATGGACTATGATGTCCTTAACCTCGGACTGTGGGGTCCCTTTAAACCCATGGACTATGATGTCCTTAACCTTGGACCACCACGTCCTTAAACTGGTAATCGACCGCAATGTCCCTAAACTAAACAATAGAGCCCAAATGCTCTTTTGTTGGATCTAAATGATCCTGTTAAGTAGATCTTAGTCTAAAATTAGACTAACGTATCCTTAACAAATGGTTAAGTTGACCTTAGTCTAAAATCAGACTAACGTGTCCTTAACAAACTGTTAAGTTGATCTTAGTCTAAAATTAGACTAACGTGTCCTTAACAAACGTTTAAGTTGATCTTAGTCTCAAATGAGACTAACGTATCCTTAAACCTAACCCCCAAACCCAAATCTAAGAAAATACGGATTTAGACTAATCCACGCCCTACGGGCGATGACATAAATTAGTCTCCGTATACAATCCACGGGCAACCAAAAACAAAACAAACACACACGACACGAAGTGACCATCTGGAGAAGGAGAAAGTGGTTACCGCGACGCGGTAGCGTAATTAACTGCAGGGGCTTGCGCCTGCAGGGAAGAGCGTCCCCACAATCAAAAACCCCTCAAATGAGGGGGAATCTGACGAAGTCTGCTACATTGGCCGCATCCGTTTAAACCTTCGATACATGGTGTCATAAATCAACTTGGCATCTTCGGAGAGGTGGACGGATAGCACCAATTAGAATCTGACCCGAAATTCAGGCAAGACGGACCTACGCGGTCATGTCTCCGCGTTTCGGAGGGGAACAGATTCTGGCACGCCCGGTGGGACCTTTTCCTCTTTCCACTCCACACTTCGTGTGTTATGTTCGCGAGCTAATCGCAGTTTTATATGGTTGCCCTTGGGTTCGAGGTACTAAGATTTGGTTTTGCTCCCGTGCGAGAAAAAATAGAAGATCAATGGCTTCAAACTGCACTAACTGCAACTACAACTCTCACTCCGTCCTGTCCGGAGGAGTGACATACGGGCCCCAAGCAGCCTCCATCTTCGCCATGCCAGTGGAACAGGTGACTCAAGCCACCACTGGGCTATTCTTCGGGACCATGATCCCGCCAACAAGCTTCAGCGCTCCGGTACCATCACAAGAAGCTCCGAAGAAGTCGGTCTTTGATCGGCTTGCAATTACCGTGGCCCCTCTCAATGGGTCGTCCAAGTCCACTGCCTCGGTTTTCAATAGACTAGGCCGAAGCTCAGATGGGCCCATGAAGAAGCCACCAATTCCTGAAGACGTTATCCCCAAGCGGATAACCATTCCTGCCCCTGAAGTCGTCAAAGCGGCTTCCCCTGCTAAGGGGTCACTCTTTGCAAGACTGACCGTTTCAGCTCCCGTTCCAGGCAAAGTCATGAAGGCTGTTTCCCCTGTTCAAAAGTCAGCCTTCGGAAGACTGACTATCCCTTCTCAATGGACGTCAGTCTTCGACAGGCTAACGCCAATAACAGTTTGTCCTCAAAATAAGGGGCATGAGGAAGCTCAACCAACAACTGAGCCGGTCCCGTCAGCATGACATGCTCGCCATCATTACTGGCGCCGAGTAAGGAAGGCTGGGGCCAGCTCTCCTTCTGGACTTATCCCGCCAGCTCCAACGGTGGAAGTGTACGCTGCTGTTCCAACTAGGAACAGTTTTGAACCACTCAGGAGGGTCTGCAAGAACTCTCCGACTGCTGTGCTCAAAAGATCTCCTTCACCTGTGGAGAATGCCACAAAGGCGAAGCTTGAACAGCCCCCTCAGCGGCTGCCCTCTAAAATTTACAAGGTCTGGCGTCAAGTCCAAGACTCGGTGATTGATCAAGATTACTCCCGCCGACCGAAGAAGATGAAGGTTCGGCAAGAGAAGGACCACTCTTTCATACTACAGAAGATGCCGTCTACCTGGGTGCCCGCTGCAACGGCCCCCTCAACTTTACCAGCCCACAAAAAGAGAAAGCCGGAGAAAATTCCCATGTCTGCGACAAATGTCAAGGGAACTGAGCCTAAACGCCCTAAGTCTGGGGGCATAGTGGTGCATATCGTCTATATGGCATCCGGAGAAGAGGATAGCCGTACCTCCACAGGTCATCGACCGCTTACGCGATCAATGACTAAGGCTCAGGAGGAACAACAACAAAAGCTCCAAGAGATGCTAACAGCACTCACGGGACCAAAAGCAAGCCCAGAGACGTCCTCAGAGCAGCGTCATGAGCAGAAAACCGATGCTGAATTCCTTCGGAGAATGCTTGAGAAAAAAGACAAAGAGGCCAAGGAATAAGCGGCCAACATAAAATAAATGGCCCTTCTATTCTAAGATATAGTGGGCATGATGATCCAGCCAGACTCTCCAGCCGAAGATCCTCCAGTAATAATTGAAGATGATAGAGGAGAGACACCAAATCCTTTGCCGGCTCTGTCAACGGCCAAGAAGGAGACCATCTCCAAAGCCAGGCTCGATGATTATATATCTCAACAAATACGAGCTCATCAAGCAAATGAAGCGGTTGTCCAAGTCGTTAGAACTGGGCGGCCCTATCCGGGCTGGTACGATCAAATAAAGTACCCGCCAGGATACACGATTCCCAAATTCCATGTATACAAGGGGACAGGCAATCCCCATCAACATGTCGCTCAGTTCAGGGCTCTCTGCGGAAACACTAGAGGGGATGATAAGCTACTGCTTCACCAATTCGTCGGCAGCTTGGCGGAGACGACGTTCGAATGGTATTCGGAGCTTCCCAACGATTCCGTCAAAACTTTTACGGAGATGGAGTTCCTATTCACCCAGCGTTTCGCAAGTGCTAGCGAACGCACCCCAATCAAGGCGCTGATCAATGCCAGGGTGAAGCCGGGAGAAACTTGGGTCCAGTACACGATACGGTGGCGAAATCTATGGTCGAAATGCGAACAACGCATCGAAGAGGCTTGCAGTGGGCATGTTTGTGGGAACCCTCGATCCACAGCCGACCATATCCCAATTCATGATGTTCTTCAAGCCGACCACCATCCAGACCTTGATCGAAAAACTGGCCCAAATGGACCAGATGAGCCATAGATCGTCCTCCTCAAAGACGGATCCTCGGAATGAGAAGGGGAAAGGGAAAGCAACCTTCGTCGCCAACGCTCAACAACAACCGAGTGGCCCGAGACCGGTTGTTTGCCAAAACAACAAGCGGCAATCCCTCGATGAGAAGTTGAGACGTCCTTACTCGTTTTCCCGGGATAAAACAAGGAGACTGTTCGAACTAGCAATGCGCAACGGGCTCATCACTCCACCGGAGCCGAGACACCCACTACAACCGAACGATGTCAACGATCCCAATTACTGCCCCTACCACCGAGTATTGGGCCATCCGATCGAAGATTGCTACGTCTTCAAAAATTGGGTTAAATACCAGTATCAACAGGGCAAATTCGCGCTGTCCAAAAACTGGAAGATGAACCCGCCACAACCACATGCTCCGAAAAAGATGGACATGCCGGGGGCATCGTGCTCTTTCATAGAGAAAGCCCCATGGACCGAAAAGTCCGTAAACTAGAAATTCGCCTCAAATACAGCAACGATGGACCGCAATGTTCTAAAACTTGCAAATGACCGAAACGTCATTAAACTACTGCCAACCCGCGCCGTCCCCAGGCTGACGTGGTGTTAAAAAAAATAAAATAAAAGGGTATGTCCACAAGCAAAATGGGCACGGATGAAAACCTGAAAGGGCTCTGTGAGTAAAAACAGCAGGGCTACCGGCAAGTTTTGTGAAAACCTGAAAGGGCGCAATCTCGTTAAAAGACACTTGCAAGGTCCTCTCGACCTTGTGAGGAGAAAATACCTGCGTGAGATCCTTACGACTCACAAGGGAACAACACACTTAGGGATCCCCACGATTCCTAAGGAGAAATTACACTTACGAGATCCTCACGACTCGTAAGGAGAACTCTCTTACGAGACCCTCACGGCTCGTAGAATTCAAAAGCCTTAAGTTACAGGGATCTGAACCTGTTCTTAAGCCATCACAACCCACAGACTGCCTTACAAGCGGTTCAATGCTGACCCTTGTATACAATCCATGGGCGCGAATAAACATTTCCCTAACAAAGTCCCACCAGAGACTGGAGATATGCTCATATGGCAAAAGACACATGTAAGTCCTCTCGACTTATAAGGAGAAAATACTCTTGTAAGATCCTTACGACTTATAAGAGACCATACACTTGGTAATCCTCACGATTCTTAAGGAGAAAACGCATCTACGAGATCCCCATGACTCGCAGGGAGAAATACATTTATGAGACCCTTACGGCTCGTAAAGTCAAAAAGCCTTAGTCAACAGGATCCTAACCCTGTTTACTAAGCCACCTTTGCTCGACGTCGACAGAGACAAATGATGATTCGCTCCTGGAAATATTCCAATTGTAGCAATGCTGATGCCTAAATCGGTATCAAATCCCACACTCGCGATAAAAAATTCAGCGAGCCAAAAATGCATATGAAATAGCCGAAATGATGGGGCAACTTGCAACAAAATCAGCAAGTAAAAATATATACATACAAAATAGCCGAAATGGTTGGGCAACTCGCAATAAAAAACAGCGAGTAAAAAGAAAAAATAGCCGAAATGATTGGGCACCGCGAAAAATAGCCGAAATGATTGGATAATCGCGACTTTCGCAATATAAAAAGCTGAAATGATAGAGCATCGAGGAAAGAAATAAAAAAAATGAAAGAATGAAACTTTTGCCCTACATGTGAGATCACATCGATCCCTGTATACAATCCAAGGGCACAAACAAAGAGAGAATCATATCATCTCACCAGGCCCATCAGAAAGAGAGCCAAGTCTCGATGGCAGCATCTACAGCCTGAAGACCCACAACAGCGTTCCTCCTAATTCCAGCAGAGTTCGGACGCGACAATCAATCTCGGAGCCACGGCAGAGTCCCTAGTTCCAAGTCTTGACGGCCACATCTATAGCCTGGAGACCCACAACAGCGTTCCTCCTCATTCCAACAGGATTCGGATGCGACAATCAGTCTCGGAGCCACGACAGAGTCCCTAGTTCCAAGTCCCGAATGGCCACATCTATAGCCTGGAGACCCACAACAGCGTTCTTCCTCATTCCAGCAGGATTCAGATGCGACAATCAATATCGGAGCCATGGCAGAGTCCCTAGTTCTAAGTCTCGACGGCCACATCTACAGCCTGGAGACCCACAACAGCGTTCCTCCTCATTCCAGCAGGATTCGGATGCGACAATCAATCTCGGAGCCACGGCAGAGTCCATAGTTCCAAGTCTCGACGGCCACATCTACAGCCTGGAGACCCACAACAGTGTTCCTCCTCATTCCAGCAAGATTCAGACGCGACAATCAACCTCGGAGCCATGGCAAAGTCCCTAGTTCCAAATCTCGACGGTTCACAGACAACCTAAAGACCACCTTGACATTCGTCTCATTACAGCAGACGCAACGTCAGCAAAAAGGAGCCACGGCAAAGTCCCTAGTTCCAAATCTCGACGGTTCACAAACAGCCTAGAGGTCACCTCAACATTCGTCTCGTTACACCAGACGCAATGTCAACAACGGTGTTCCTTCATAGTTCGGCAGGATGCAGATGCAACGTCAACGAAAGACCTCACGGTCGAAACAAAAGCGGAGTAATGGCAAAATCCCATCTCCGCCTCGGCATTCGTCTCGTTACAGCAGACGCAATGTCACCCCAGGGTCAAAACAACGGAACCATGGAAAAGTCCCCTAGTTCCAAATCTCGACGGTTCACAGACAGCCTAGAGATCACCAACGGCGTTTCTCCTCGCTCCAACCAGATGCAGACGTGACGTCAACAACCGACTTCAGAGTCGCAACGAAGCGGAGCCATGGCAAAGTCCTTAGTTCCAAATCTCAATAGCCACATCTACGGCCCGAAGACCAACAACGGTGTGCCTCCTCATTCCAGCAGGACACAGATGCAACACCATCAATCGGAGCCAGGGCAAAGTCCCCAGTTCCAAGACTCTACGGTTCACAGATAACCTGGAGTCATCCAATGACCCCGTCTCAGAATCAAATCAACTCAAAAACCTCGATTCAGGGAAATCAGCGTCCTTGACGAGAGCGCCTCGATTCACGTCGACCCGCAAAGAAATCAGCGTCTTTGCAGGAATACCTCGATTCGTTTCGACTCCAGGGAAATCAGTTTCCCTGGCAAAACCTCGATTCAGGGAAATCAGCGTCCTTGACGAGAGCACCTCGATTCGCATCGACCCGCAGAGAAATCAGCGTCTTTGCAGGAATATCTCGATTCGTTTCAACTCCAGGGAAATCAGTGTCATTGGCAACCTCCTTGATTCAGGGAAATCAGCGTCCTTGACGAGTGCATCTCGATTCGCGTCGACCAGCAGAGAAATCAGCGTCTTTGCAGGAATATCTTGATTCGTCTCAACCCCAGGGAAATCAGTGTCCTTGGCAACCCCCTGAATTCAGGAAAATCAGCGTCCTTGACGAGAGCATCTCGATTCGCGTCGATCCCCAAAGAAATCAGCGTCTTTGCAGAAATATCTCGATTCATCTCAACCCCAGGGAAATCAGTGTCCTTGGCAACCTCCTCGATTCAGGGAAATCAGCATCCTTGACGAGAGCATCTCGATTCGCGTCGACCAGCAGAGAAATCAGCGTCTTTGCAGGAATACCTTGATTCGTCTCAACCCCAGGGAAATCAGTGTCCTTGGTAACCCCCTCGATTCAGGGAAATCAGCGTCCTTGACGAGAGCATCTCGATTCGCGTCGACCCGCAGAGAAATCAGCGTCTTTGTAGGAATACCTCGATTCGTCTCAACCCCAGGGAAATCAGTGTCCTTGACAAAATCTCGATTCAGGGAAATCAGTGTCCTTGACGAGAGCATCTCGATTCGCGTCGACCCGCAGAGAAATTAGCGTCTTTGCAAGAATATATTGACTCGTCTCAACTCTAGGGAAATTAGTGTCCTTGGCAATACCTCGATTCAGGGAAATCAGTGTCCTTGATGAGAGCATCTCGATTCGTGTCGACCCGCAGAGAAATCGGCGTCTTTGCAGGAATACCTCGATTCGTCTCAACCCCAGGGAAATCAGTGTCTTTAGCAACCTCCTCGATTCAGGGAAATCAGCGTTCTTGACGAGAGCATCTCGATTCGCGTCGACCCGCAGGGAAATCAGTGTCTTTGCAGGAATACCTCGATTCGTCTCAACTCCGAGGAAATCGGTGTCCTTGGCAAAAACCTCGATTCAGGGAAATCAGCGTCCTTGACGAAAGCACCTCGATTCGCGTCGACCCACAAAGAAATCAGCGTCTCTGCAGGAATACCTCGATTCGTTTCGACTCCAGGGAAATCAGTGTCCTTGGCAAAACCTCGATTCAGGGAAATCAGCGTCCTTGGCGAGAGCATCTCGATTCGTGTCGACCCGCAAGGAAATCAGTGTCTTTGCAGAAATATCTCGATTCGTCTCAACTCCGAGGAAATCAGTGTCCTTGGCAAATACCTCGATTCAGGGAAATCAGCGTCTTTAACGAGAACATCTCGATTCACGCCGACCAGCAGAGAAATCAGTGTCTCTGCAGGAATATACGACATCAGCAAAGCGGAGCCGCGGCAAAGTTCCCAGTTCCATGACTCGACGGTGCACAGACAACCCAAAGTCAACCCTCGACCTCTCTGTTGAAGCAATGCTTTGACTCGGGAGTAGGTCAACTCATCAATCACTTACGAGTCCTCTTGACTTGTAAGGAAGAAAATTCTCTTGTGACTCTCAAGAGAAAACACACTTAGGAATCCTCACGATTCCTAAGGAGAAAATACACCTACGAGATCCTCTCGACTCGTAGGGAGAAAAAAAATCTTTATGAGACCCTCACGGCTCATAAAGTTGAAAAGTCTTAGGCAGCAGATCTGAACCTGTTTCCTAAGCCATCGCTTCTTATCTCGATTCAGGGAAATCAGCGTCCTTGGCGAGAACCTCTCGATTCATTTCGACCCGCAAGGAAATCAGTGTCTTTGCAAGAATCTCTCGATTCGTCTCAACTTGCGGGGAAATTAGTGTCCCTACGCATAAAGAAAATTCTATTGTGAGATCCTTACGATTCTCAAGAGAAAATGCACTTAGGAGTCCTCACGACTCCTAAGGAGAAAAGACGCCTACGAGATCCTCACGACTCGCAGGGAGAAAAGCCTTTGTGAGACCCTCACGGCTCATAAAGTTGGAAAGTCTTAGGCAACAGATCTTAACCATGTTTCCTAAGCCATCGCTACCTTATAAAGAGTTCAAGATGAACGGTTATCTACCATCTATGGGCCACACTTGCCAAAGCTACATGCCACTGAAATGGAGAAGTTACTCATGAGCATATAAACTACTTCATACCAGAGTAAAACATAAAGAAATAGAAGGGTGTGTCTCATGGAGCTGAGGGTTTGGAACTATATCCCTTAAGAGTCGAGATTTGAGTCAATGATAAATGACGACGCTTATGTCCGCTCGTTATCTTCTCAGATCAAGATTCTGAAAATTATATACCAACCCGAAACTAGTCATACGCTATGAATAACTCTGCATTACTTCACCCACGTACATACTTATGTGGGCAAAGTAGTGGGGGGCATTTGTTCCCGCCAAAAATTTCTGCGCAAAAGAGCCCAAGGTATCAAATGGCAGCGATAGACTTAAGAAAATGCGAACCAGTATTTTACGGGCTGTATTTTGACAAACTCCTGAATGAGAAATAGCTAAATTCTGATGGCATCGAAAGCATCTCGAAAAATCCTTTGATTTGATATATTATGGGCATCATAATTCATCCGGGATCAAACGTTATGAGCAAATATGTTATGCACGTGTAATCTAAGGAAGAAAATGCGAACCAGTATTTTCCGGGCTATATATTGACAAACTCCCGAATGAGAAACAGCTAAATTCTGATGATATCGAAAGCATCTCGAAGAAGCCTTCGATTTGATATATTATAGGCCTCATAATTCATCCGGGATCAAAAGTTATGAGGCATCACGTGCCCACACGTGACGGGGCATCACGTGCAAACACGTGACCATTTACAGACAAAGCCTGTAAGCACTGAATAAAATAAATAATTGGAAATAATTAATCAGGGGGTCACGTGCCAACACGTGATGGGTTCCTAAAGATCTCTGAACTAATAGAATGGTCAATCAGTGGGGTCACGTGCTAACACGTGATAGGCTCTTAAACCTTCTAAACTAATAGAATTAAATTCTAATTAAGGGAAATCAAAAACCCTAGTTGGAAAAATATTTCTCTAGATCTTTCCAAACAAAAAGATTGCGCTCTGTAAAGCAGAGCACCATTGGATTAAAAATCCAATGGTGATTAAAAATCACCAATTTATAGAAAGATTCTATACAAGGAAAGATTTCCCTGAAATTCACCAAGAATAACAGACAGAATATCTTTTGGATTAAAAATCCAATGGTGAATAAAATGCACTGAGTGATCTAAAAGATCATGTTGGTTACAAAATCAATTGAAATCTTTCAATGAAAGATTGACTAAACAAATTGATTCTTTTCTTCCTCCTATAAATAGAAACCAAGAACAGAAGAGGGAGGATAATACTTTTTTTGGGGGGGGATGAATAGAGAGAAAAAAAGAGAGGAGAATTTAATTCTCAAGAGAGGAGAATTTAATTCTCTAGAGAGAAAAAAAGAGAGGAGAATTTAATTCTCAAAAGAGAAAAGAAAATTTCTTCAGAAGAGAAAAAGAAACCGTAGGTGAGAAAGGGAAAGAGATCTAAGCTCCATAAAACAAAAACAGAGAATTTAATTCTCAAATTAAGAGTTTAACTCTTCTGAATAAAGAACTTAGTTCTTCCTTTGCTTGAAGATCTGCAGAAGCAGATCTCCCCACAAGTTGAGAATTTAATTCTCATCGGGGAGATTCTGCCATGCAGATCCAAAACTTAGAGGGAGAATTGAGTTTAAGGAATTTAATTCTTCCAAATTCATAGGAATTTAATTCCTCCAGATGAAACTAGGGTTTAACCCTATATGAGAATTTAATTCTCCCAAATTCATAGGAATTTAATTTCTCCAAATAAAACTAGGGTTTAACCCTACATAAGAATTTAATTCTTCCATATACATAGGAATTTAATTCCTCTAAAACAGAATTAGGGTTTAACCCTACAGAGAATTTAATTCTTAAAACAAGAGACTTGAAACCCTTCATGCACGTAAAGAACTTGGTCACGTGGTAACACGTGGCCCATCTCCTCAATGAGTAAAAAAGAAAAGAACAAGACTAGCTCACGTGCCCCCACGTGACCCCTAAAACAGATCCCTTAAAATGAGAAAGAAAAACATGGAGGCAATGCCTCACGTGCTCCCACGTGACCCTCAAGATAAAGGGAATAAAGCCAAAGGTAGAATCAATTTTGGGCGCCCTCACGTGTCCCCACGTGACCCCTTAATAAACACTTTAATAATCAATACATGGATACCCATCACGTGCCAACACGTGATGGCCTGAAGACTAAAAGTGTTTAACACTTATTTGAATATTCTGAGAACAAAATAAAGGAGGTTTGGCTCAATTCTCAGGCGCCTCACGTGACCCCACGTGACCACCCCACTTTTAGTGTTTAACACTATTTTGAGCATTTTGTCCCCAGTTTTTAACACTGTTTTAAAGTGCATCACGTGGGAACACGTGATCGCCAAATATATGTTAGTGTTTAACACTATTCTCAAACCGGTCTTAGCCCAAATTGGCTAAGTCTTTCTGAGTCAAGACTCCCCTTTGATTAAACCCCGACTACATTCTTTCAAACTTGATCATTTCATATGACATTCAAAGAAAACTCTAGAGCCATGATGAATGGTCAATGCCCAATAAAAGACAAAATGTTGTCAGATCCCCAAACCCCTGCTTAGCATTGCTAAATAATGGGGGGGCTGAACCCAGACAAATGTTCAACAGTCCAAACAAAGGTCCAACATTTCAAACCTAATTGGACTTAGCCCAAGTTGGCCATAAGTCCTCAATTCAAATTTAACTGGGCCAATGTGCTCATAATCTAATTAATTGATCTTAGTTCCAAATTGGACTACAGATTTCACAATCAACTTTGGTTCAAGGGTACATCTCTTCACTCCTCTGATATATGTCGTTGTAATCCTTCAACGTCTTCAGAGTGGTGACGGGTCCCGATAACCAATCATTCCATGGACTGTGGGGTCCTTAAACTCATGGACTACGACGACCTTAAACTTTATAGAATATGATGTCTTTAAACTGGACTGTGGGGTCCTTAAGCCCATGGACTATGATGTCCTTAACCTCGGACTGTGGGGTCCCTTTAAACCCATGGACTATGATGTCCTTAATCTCGGACTGTGGGGTCCCTTTAAACCCATGGACTATGATGTCCTTAACCTTGGACCACCACGTCTTTAAACTGATAATCGATCGCAATGTCCCTAAACTAAACAATAGAGCCCAAATGCTCTTTTGTTGGATCTAAATGATCCTGTTAAGTAGATCTTAGTCTAAAATTAGACTAATGTATCCTTAACAAATGGTTAAGTTGTCCTTAGTCTAAAATCAGACTAATGTGTCCTTAACAAACTGTTAAGTTGATCTTAGTCTAAAATTAGACTTACGTATCCTTAACAAACGTTTAAGTTGATCTTAGTCTCAAATGAGACTAACGTATCCTTAAACCCAACCCCCAAACCCAAATCTAAGAAAATACGAATTTGGACTAATCCACGCCCTATGGGAGACGACATAAATTAGTCTCCGTATACAATCCACGGGCAACCAAAAACAAAACAAACACACACAACACGAAGTGACCATCTGGAGAAGGAGAAAGTGGTTACCGCGACGCGGTAGCGTAATTAACTGCAGGGGCTTGTGCCTGCAGGGAAGAGCGTCCCCACAATCAAAAACCCCTCAAATGAGGGGGAATCTTACGAAGTCTGCTACATCGGCCGCATCCGTTTAAACCTTCGATACATGGTGTCATAAATCAACTTGGCATCTTCGGAGAGGTGGACGGATAACACCAATTAGCATCTGCCCCGAAATTCAGGCAAGACGGACCTACGCGGTCCTGTCTCCGTGTTTCGGAGGGGAACATCTTTCTCTGTTTCTAGTAAACGGAGCTATGGTCATTTTATCTTTGTGACATGACTAGCAAGTTTCACAAGATGTATATTCAAACTGATTTAAATATGCATCTTAATGTAACTTAGCTAGTTGTGTCGCATTGATATGACCTAGTCTACAATGCTTTAAGAAGGATTCGTTCATTTCTGAACTCTTCCTCTTCTGTATGTTCTATACATTGAGAACTGTGGTTTGATTTAGAACGTGTATGCCATTAGATAATGTGCCTGATCCGATCAACTCTTAATATAGGAAATGTTCAAAACATTATCCAACAATACAAAATTATATCCTTCTTTAGTTAATAAAGAGACTGATATGATGTTGTATATCAGGTTCGGTATCTAATAACATCTGTTCAGAATCAATGTATTTAGTAATACAAGATGATATTTGCCAACTGATTTGACTGCAACAATTGCACCATTCTCTATACTTAGAGATATATCACCCAATCCCAGTTCTCTACCTATCTGTAGCCCATGTAACAGATTACATATGTGGGATCCTGATCCGGTATCTCATACCCAGGACGTAGAGGACACTGAGAAGCAGTTCTCTGTAATGAACACATCTGAAGAAGATGCATCATCATGCACTTTCTTCGTTTGGGCGGTATGGGAATCCTGGTATTCCCCTATTTCCTGCTTGGTCTTATAATAATTATAAGGTAGAGCGGAACCAACGTTCCCCAGCTCAGTATAACAAGCGGGTTTGGTCAATATATCCATATTATTATCTTGATTAAGGCGTGATATGGTCACTACCTAGAGAGAGAGAGAAGAAAACACTCTGCATGCGCTCTTGCAAGATTAGATTGGTTATATATTTTATCTAATCGGGATGGCTCCTACTGTTTTTATCGAATCTTCCTTCAAACCCTAAAAGGAAATACCAGTCGGGATTAATTACACCCTACAAGTTCGCCAATCTTTCTGCCAGGCCGGTGCCGGTACTTAGAAGGAGGTTCCCCGTGCTTTCGCACGGACCTAATTAAAATAAACCTCATTTTCCCAGGGGCGTAACCCCGTTGACACTGTTAGGTCCACGTTACCTCTCCCGGTACTTTCGGGGTTGCGGAAACGGTAAATCAAAATTTTTCTAAACTTTGTAACATGGACCGTAAAAGCCGGACCTTTGCTAAACTAAACTAGCATACTTGCAAAGAAGAGTTAACTACTATGCAAAGTGGTTATACCTCAACTGGAACTCCTTCTCTTCTTGTTGTTGTTCTGTCACGCCCCGCATCCCAAAATACGGAATACGAGGTATGACTAGGCCAGCCATGTTCCTACGGTCAAAGGATCGTCCCGCCGTAGTCACACTTCGGCTTCTAGCACTACATGGTAATCAGTAATAAAGCACAGTATTAAAAGAATCACATCACTAATTTATTACATTAAAATTTCATTGTCCACAGAGTACAGATAATAAAAACAATAACTAACCAAGTTCAATCTCACAATCTCTTTTATGGAAAGAAGTAAACGAAGTAGGTACACCAACTATATCTCCGTGAACTCGAAGGATAGATCCGTCTCCGGTGCCGGTCCTCGCGCGGAATCTGAGCATGCATACTCAGGTCGTCAGAGCGACACAAATAATAATATTATTATAAGCAGATGAAACAGGTAAATGAGGTATTACTGGTATGAGAATAATGCAAGTAAACACTATGTCACAGTATGATGCAGAATATGTTATGTGTCCCTATCGGTCTCTAGGTCATGTTTGAAATCACATAGTGGAAGGAGGATCATGTTTAACAGGAGTCTCGTACATACCCGAGACAACGGCCCACATGCCCGGGACATAACCCTGTCAGCCGGATCGCTAGATCCTGTCCTACACGTATAAGTATCACAGTTCAAATGATCATCCTCTAATCACGGTCCCGCTAAATACGATACTCTTTCCACTTTGATTTCCCCTTTTTCCCCAGGTTACATTTTTTTATGATATTGGTCTAGTTGTGTACAAGTATACCAACGACACGGTTTCATCACTATCCACTGTATCAATCACTGTCACGAATGTTCACTTTCCATTGGTATACTGGTCACTCCTAAACTAACATCTATCACGCACGATAATGTAATGTCCACACGCACTAACACTGTGTATATGACAAGGATATGATATATGTATTGTAAACTACCATATAAGTTCGGTATGTTATGAATTAATATGCATGTCACGAACCAAAATGAATTACACAAATTAATATGTTACGAATTCAGCAAATATGATGTAGGTAAGATATATAGAACAATCAGTCAGGAATTCATCAAATTTTGTTTCAGTTCGATCGGAGTTTCGGTTTTCAAGATATAACTGTTTCAGTTTAAGTGTTCGCGGCTGAAATTTCAATTTCAGAACTGAACGTCTGTTTCGCGACCCGAATTGCGCCCAGTTGGGCTCAGAACTTAGCGATGTCACAGTTAGATGAAATTTAGGGTTTTCGATAAAGTATTCAACGCAACAGACGGAGCCTCAGTCGCATCTGTACGATGAAAGTTATACACAGTTCAATCTCAAATGTCGTTTCAGAAAGTGTTCTGAACAGCTTTACGTTCTGCCTTTTTAAAATAAGTTTAAAATAACAAACTGCGATAAATCGAAAAGAGACCACTTGTTTTCTTTCACTAACAGGTATATCTTATAACTACTGTAAAGTTCCGTACCATGCGATTTCAGGAAATACGGGGACGCAGGCTTTTAGACAGAACACACCAATCAGAAACGCTCTGGACTGCAGTCCAGAGTCGTGTTCCGACCCAGTTATCGTTATGATTACAGAACAGGAATCATTAGGATTTTCCATAGGGTTGAAGTTCATCGAGTCGGCTTCGATTTAAGCCCTCGAACGTCTCAATCCAGTATACATATGATTTATGGTGATTTTATTCGTTTTCAGGCACGAGAAAATTCCAGTTTTAACGGCATATTTGGGGGTATCAGTTTTCGTTACAAACATTCGTATTTTCCAGTGAAATTCATACACTATATTTAACATTATATGGGCCAACAGATGGTATCGGTTTCCGTCAAATTAAACAGCTATATCCATGAAAAGCTAGCATCGAACACCTTGGTCAATATCTATATATATAATCATTAAGTTCGTAAACTATGTGATCTAGGTGTGTAACACGACTATAATAGCATGAAGCAAGTAAACACTTGCCTGGAGAACGCCTCGGGGTCGTACGGCAGCTGTGTCGTCGCGAACGCGCGGTATACGCCACGTATCGGATTCCCGCGAGCCTCGAACTAAATGTGGATCTCGCGTCGGGGTTCTCCGGAGTCGTTTGCACCGCCACTAGACGTTGATAGATGTTTGATGATCCACAGCGAGTGTATTGGATTTGCCGTCGTCGACGGCGTCGTTCCGACAACACATAGTGCAACCCACGGTGAGCAAAAATGTTTGTAATTGAGTTTTGGAGTTTTTGAAGAAGGAAGTAGGTTGGGCAGTGGCCGGGGGTCGTGGTGATGGTGATGGTGCTGAGGAGGTGGAGATCGTTGGGAGGCCGGCGATGTGGTAGGGAGTTCGCCGGCGCCGAGGGGTAAGGTGGTGATTCGAGCTCGGGTTAAAATGGGTTTCTGTGCAGGGGGAAATTCGAGAGGGGCTCGGGTTATGAAGGGAGGAGTCGTGGAGAGAGAAGGAGAGGGATTGATTGGTTGTCGTCGACGTGGGTCGAGCGACGCTGTGGGATGATCGCCGGCGTGGAGGTGGCAGTGGGTTTGAGAGAAATTTGGGTGTTCGGTTTTTTGTTTTTTTTTTTTTTTTTTTCTGGGTTCGGTGAATCTAGCGGAGAGGTGAGGAGTTGGTGAGTACTAGAGAGATGAGGGCGAAGAGATTGACCACGTGGGGCAACGGCAGGGCAAGGGCATGGGCGACGGCGGAGGAGGCGGGTCGCGCGCGCGATTTTGGGAGGTAGCCGTTGGAAATTTTGAAGAGGGAAGAAGAACAGTGAAGGGGGAGCGGGCTTGGGTTAAAGGGGAGTGGGCCGGCACCAAAAAGGAAATTTTCCTTTCAAAAATAAACTCGTGGGCTGCAGAAGGGAAATGGGCCGAGGGATTTAATTTAATTCCCGAAAAAACAAAACCTGTAGTGGGCTGAAAACAAGAGTGGGCCGGCTAAAATTTCCCTTTTAAAAAATTAAATTAAAACGGGAGTGGGCTGAATGGAGTTTAATTGGATGGGCCGGTCAAGTGAGGGAATAAAAAGGATACGGGCCAAGGAAAAATTTTATAGGGAATTTATTTAAATTTGAGTGGGCTGGGTTGGTTTAAGTAATTAATTTGTTAGCTTAAATTCGGCTTTTAGGTCGTTGGGAAAATATAAATACTGGAATTCGAGCTACCACTTTCGACAGAATAAATACGAGGAAAAGTAATTCTCGGAAATTTGGAAAATACAAGAAAAATTCTTGTAGATGGAGAACGGGGATTTACATCATACCCCCCCTTAACGAAAATTTCGTCCTCGAAATTTAACAAATATACAAGAGTACAATGTACTAAACAAAAAGATGTGGATAACGATCATGGATGTCTTCCTCCCGCTCTTAGGTGGATTCTCCTGGGGAACGACCGCCCCAAGACACTCGGACTAACGGAATGACCTTATTCTTCAGCACTTTCTCTCTGCGGTCGAGAATGGTAGTAGGCTGCTCCTCGTATGACAGATCGGTCCCCAAAACTAACTCTGAATGGTCCAGAACATGATTCTCATCTCGAACGTAACGCCGCAACTGTGACACGTGGAAGGTATTGTGCACACCAGCTAGCGATGGAGGCAAGGCCAATCGATAGGCCACCTCTCCTACTCGCTCTAGCACCTCAAAAGGTCCGATAAAACGGGGACTAAGCTTTCCCCGACTCCCGAATCTGATAACTCCACGAGTAGGTGAAATCTTCAAGAACACATGATCTCCGACTTCAAACTCAAGTGCCCTTCTGCTGGTATCTGCCCAACTCTTCTGTCGATCCTGAGCCGTCTTAATACGTTGTCTGATCATTTGGACCTTGTCAACTGTCTGAACGATGAGTTCAGGGCCCAGTAATCTTCGTTCTCCCACATCATCCCAACATACTGGGGATCGACACTTCCGACCGTATAGTGCTTCAAAAGGAGCCATCTGAATACTAGCCTGATAACTATTGTTGTAAGAAAACTCGACTAGGTGCAGATGGTCCTCCCAGGAACCCTGAAAGTCCAACATACAGGCTCTCAACATATCCTCGAGCGTCTGAATTGTACGCTCGGATTGTCCAACCGTCTGTGGGTGATAAGCTGTGCTGAATTTGAGGCGGGTTCCCAAACTCTCCTGTAAGCTCTTCCAAAAGTGCGACAAGAATCTCGTGTCCCGGTCTGACACAATGCTGACTGGAACACCGTGAAGTCGCACAATCTCCTGCATATATCTTTCTGCCAGTGATTCAGTCGACTGTCCCACTCGGAAAGGTAGGAAGTGTGCAACCTTTGTGAGGCGATCGACGATAACCCAAATAGCATTATTGCCTCTAGGGCTCCGTGGTAAGGCCGTCACAAAATCCATAGTAATGTGCTCCCACTTCCATTCAGGTATCGGCAATGGTTGTAATAATCCTGCTGTTCTCTGATGTTCCGCCTTCACCTGCTGACATACCAAGCATCTGGATACGAACCTCGCAATCTCCCGCTTCATTCCGTTCCACCAAAAGTGCTGCTTTAGGTCCTGATACATTTTTGTACCTCCTGGATGCACAGAATAAGCTGAACTGTGTGCTTCAGCCAAAACTTCTTCTCGTACATCCCCTTTAGGTACGCAGAGTCTGTTACCGAATCTCAGAGAGCCATCTTCATGTATAATCAAATCCGTTCTCAATCCAGCTTCCACTTGCTCTCTGAACTTTTGTAATCGAGGATCATCCGCTTGTGCAATCTTGATGCGATCCACCAGGGAAGATTGCACCTGTAGTTGCCAAAATTGACTGAGTGCGTTCGGAGTAATGACCTCAAGTTCAAGTCTTTGGAAATCCTCAATAATACTCCTCCGATCGGTCAACATCATGACCGCTGGTTTGCGACTGAGTGCGTCTGGTACAACATTGACCTTCCCCGGGTGATACTGAAGTTCCAAATCATAATCTGCCATTAGCTCTAGCCATCGGCGCTGCCTCATGTTCAATTCCTTCTGGGTGAAAACATACTTCAAACTTTTGTGATCGGTGTATACCTCCACTTTTTCTCCCAAGAGATAGTGTCTCCAAATCTTCAACGCAAAGACTACTGCAGCTAACTCCAAGTCATGTGTAGGGTAGTTATTCTCGTGGTTCCTCAGTTGTCGAGAGGCGTAAGCAACCACACGGCCGTGCTGCATCAAAACACAGCCCAAACCCTTCCCTGAGGCATCACTGTGTATCACCAAACCACCTGAATCATCTGGTACAGTAAGAATAGGCGCCGTGGTTAGTTTCTGCTTTAGTGTGTCCAATGCCTTAGTGCATTCCTCTGTCCATGTATATGGCACGTCCTTCCGTGTCAGCCGTGTCAATGGTTCCGCGATCCTTGAGAAATCTTGGACGAATCTCCGATAATAACCTGCCAATCCCAGAAAACTCCTGATCTCTGCTACTGATTTCGGCGTCGGCCAATCTCTGACAGATTCTATCTTTGCCGGGTCCACTGAGATGCCTTCGCCCGAAACAATATGTCCCAAAAACTGAACCTTGTCAAGCCAGAATTCACACTTGCTTAGCTTCGCGTACAACTTCTCTTCCCGAAGAACCTGCAGTACCGTGCGCAAATGCTCAGCATGCTCTTCTCGGGTCTTTGAATAGACAAGTATGTCGTCGATAAACACAACGACAAACGTGTCCAAGTATTTTGCGAACACCCTGTTCATTAAATCCATGAATATTGCTGGGGCATTGGTAACACCGAACGGCATCACAAGGAATTCGTAATGTCCGTATCGGGTCCTGAAAGCCGTCTTGCATACATCCTCGGCTGCTACTCTGATTTGATGATATCCAGAACGGAGATCCAACTTCGAGAAAACCTTGGCTCCACTTAGCTGATCGAATAGGTCATCGATACGCAGGATTGGGTATTTGTTCTTTATTGTGACCTTGTTCAGCTCCCGGTAATCTATGCACATTCACAACGATCCATCCTTCTTCTTTACCAATAGAACTGGTGCACCCCACGGTGAAGCGCTTAGCCGAATAAATCCCTTCTCCAATAATTCTTCAACCTGTTTCTTCAATTCCGCCAACTCCACCGGTGCCATCTTGTAGGGGGCTCTGGATACTGGGGCTGTACCTGGAATCAAATCGATTGAGAACTCCAAAATTCGAGGAGGTGGTAGACCTGGTAGATCTTCAGGAAAAACATCTAGAAAGTCCCGAACAATTTCTGGGGCTGGGCTCTCATCAATTTCCATAGCTGTCAGTTCCTTGGGCTTGGCTCTATATTTAGCTGGCTCCAAAGATTCGCTTCCGCCCTCGAAAATAAACTCCGGGTGATTGGGGATGCGGAAGATCACCTTTCTTGCCCGACAGTCGATAACTGCATGGAAAGTGCTCATCCAATCCATCCCGAGAATTGCGTCGTAACTGCCTGTCCCAATTAGGAGGAAATTCGCATAGAATTCCCTGCCACACACTACAACCGGGCATAATCTACATTCTCGACTAGATATTATGATGCCATTACCCGTATGAATTTCCCATCCCTTGGTTAGTGGTTCATGTGGTATTGAGTGTGTATTTGTGAAATGCTCAGACAAGAAACAATGCGATGCTCCTGAATCAAATAGTACTCTAGCTGGCAAGGAATGTACAAGTAGAGTACCTGTGACCACGTCTCCTGATGCCTCTGCCTGCTCAGCGGTCAAGGTGAAAGCCCGTCCCTGACCGCGACCTGTAAATGGCTGTCTCTGTTCCTGCGGCCTCTGCTGTGGCGGTCCAGAACTTCCCTGTATTTCTGCTCGTTCAGGACAACTGTTAATCCTGTGTTGACTGGAACCGCAAATCAGGCACTGTCCCTTGGCACGGCGACAGTCCTTCTGAGTATGTCCTCCTCTACCGCAATAGCCGCAAGTTACGCCCTGTCTCTGGGGGCGATGCTGTGGTACAAACGGGCGCTTCATTTGAGTTGTCCCTGCTCTGTGAACCGGCATGGCTCCTCGAGAAGGCACGTGGGTACGTGCTGGAACGACTGGGGGTCTCCTGAATTTGTTAATCAATTGCTCCTGAACTCTCGCCGCGTTGAGTACCTGTGCGAAAGTCTATAGATCTAACGATGCAATCAGCTGCTGCAACTCAAAATCTAACCCCTGAAGGAAACGCCTAGCCCTGGTGACTTCTGATTTGACCATGTATGGAGCAAAGCGACTCAGACGGTTGAACTCTGCCGCATAAACGTCCACTGGGCGTCCATTCTGCTTCAGAAGAATAAACCTTTCCTCCATTTCTGCCTTGGCTGTGGGAGGAAAATAGTGATCTAAGAAGCACTCCTTAAACTTGTCCCATTCAATCGGCTCTTCAAGTCTGCTTTCTTCTACCGACCACCATGTACGAGCCTCGTCTTCTAATTGTATCTTTATCACATTCACTCTGTCTTCCTCTAGAACCCTGGCGGCTGCCAATAAATTCTCCATGTTTACCAGCCATTGCTCAGCTTCAAGTGGTTCAGCTAGCCCTGTGAACGCAGCTGGGTGTAACCGTCGGAAGTCTGATACAGTACCAGCCCTAGCCTGATAAGCTGGTGGAGTAGCGCCCTCGGGGGCGGTAATAAGTGCGGAGGGTCCTCCTGCAGCGGTAATCGCTCTGAGTCCCTCAGTAAGAAAATCTGTCTTCCTCTCCTGAGCTTCCGCGAGAGTGGTCAGTGCACTGAGTATTCTTTCCGTGCGGTCCTGAGAGCTGGAGTCCGAGGAGGGGTCATTCGGGGACGTCATATCTCTGGAAGATTCAAAAGAATAGGTTCAGATTCAATGATGGAAATCAAGAGTAGTGAAACAAGAATAACGTAATATTGCCTAGTGAATGTCATCCCTTGATGCTAAACACTGGCTCTGATACCAACTAAACCATGTCACGCCCCGCATCCCAAAATACGGAATACGAGGTATGACTAGGCCAGCCATGTTCCTACGGTCAAAGGATCGTCCCGCCGTAGTCACACTTCGGCTTCTAGCACTACATGGTAATCAGTAATAAAGCACAGTATTAAAAGAATCACATCACTAATTTATTACATTAAAATTTCATTGTCCACAGAGTACAGATAATAAAAACAATAACTAACCAAGTTCAATCTCACAATCTCTTTTATGGAAAGAAGTAAACGAAGTAGGTACACCAACTATATCTCCGTGAACTCGAAGGATAGATCCGTCTCCGGTGCCGGTCCTCGCGCGGAATCTGAGCATGCATACTCAGGTCGTCAGAGCGACACAAATAATAATATTATTATAAGCAGATGAAACAGGTAAATGAGGTATTACTGGTATGAGAATAATGCAAGTAAACACCATGTCACAGTATGATGCAGAATATGTTATGTGTCCCTATCGGTCTCTAGGTCATGTTTGAAATCACATAGTGGAAGAAGGATCATGTTTAACAGGAGTCTCGTACATACCCGAGACAACGGCCCACATGCCCGGGACATAACCCTGTCAGCCGGATCGCTAGATCCTGTCCTACACGTATAAGTATCACAGTTCGAATGATCATCCTCTAATCACGGTCCCGCTAAATACGATACTCTTTCCACTTTGATTTCCCCTTTTTCCCCAGGTTACATTTTTTTATGATATTGGTCTAGTTGTGTACAAGTATACCAACGACACGGTTTCATCACTATCCACTGTATCAATCACTGTCACGAATGTTCACTTTCCATTGGTATACTGGTCACTCCTAAACTAACATCTATCACGCACGATAATGTAATGTCCACACGCACTAACACTGTGTATATGACAAGGATATGATATATGTATTGTAAACTACCATATAAGTTCGGTATGTTATGAATTAATATGCATGTCACGAACCAAAATGAATTACACAAATTAATATGTTACGAATTCAGCAAATATGATGTAGGTAAGATATATAGAACAATCAGTCAGGAATTCATCAAATTTTGTTTCAGTTCGATCGGAGTTTCGGTTTTCAAGATATAACTGTTTCAGTTTAAGTGTTCGCGGCTGAAATTTCAATTTCAGAACTGAACGTCTGTTTCGCGACCCGAATTGCGCCCAGTTGGGCTCAGAACTTAGCGATGTCACAGTTAGATGAAATTTAGGGTTTTCGATAAAGTATTCAACGCAACAGACGGAGCCTCAGTCGCATCTGTACGTTGAAAGTTATACACAGTTCAATCTCAAATGTCGTTTCAGAAAGTGTTCTGAACAGCTTTACGTTCTGCCTTTTTAAAATAAGTTTAAAATAACAAACTGCGATAAATCGAAAAGAGACCACTTGTTTTCTTTCACTAACAGGTATATCTTATAACTACTGTAAAGTTCCGTACCATGCGATTTCAGGAAATACGGGGACGCAGGCTTTTAGACAGAACACACCAATCAGAAACGCTCTGGACTGCAGTCCAGAGTCGTGTTCCGACCCAGTTATCGTTATGATTACAGAACAGGAATCATTAGGATTTTCCATAGGGTTGAAGTTCATCGAGTCGGCTTCGATTTAAGCCCTCGAACGTCTCAATCCAGTATACATATGATTTATGGTGATTTTATTCGTTTTCAGGCACGAGAAAATTCCAGTTTTAACGGCATATTTGGGGGTATCAGTTTTCGTTACAAACATTCGTATTTTCCAGTGAAATTCATACACTATATTTAACATTATATGGGCCAACAGATGGTATCGGTTTCCGTCAAATTAAACAGCTATATCCATGAAAAGCTAGCATCGAACACCTTGGTCAATATCTATATATATAATCATTAAGCTCGTAAACTATGTGATCTAGGTGTGTAACACGACTATAATAGCATGAAGCAAGTAAACACTTGCCTGGAGAACGCCTCGGGGTCGTACGGAAGCTGTGTCGTCGCGAACGCGCGGTATACGCCACGTATCGGATTCCCGCGAGCTTCGAACTAAATGTGGATCTCGCGTCGGGGTTCTCCGGAGTCGTTTGCACCGCCACTAGACGTTGATAGATGTTTGATGATCCACAGCGAGTGTATTGGATTTGCCGTCGGTCGACGGCGTCGTTCCGACAACACAGTGCAACCCACAGTGAGCAAAAATGTTTGTAATTGAGTTTTGGAGTTTTTGAAGAAGGAAGTAGGTTGGGCAGTGGCCGGGGGTCGTGGTGATGGTGATGATGCTGAGGAGGTGGAGATCGTTGGGAGGCCGGCGATGTGGTGGGGAGTTCGCCGGCGCCGAGGGGTAAGGTGGTGATTCGAGCTCGGGTTAAAATGGGTTTCTGTGCAGGGGGAAATTCGAGAGGGGCTCGGGTTATGAAGGGAGGAGTCGTGGAGAGAGAAGGAGAGGGATTGATTGGTTGTCGTCGACGTGGGTCGAGCGACGCTGTGGGATGATCGCCGGCGTGGAGGTGGCAGTGGGTTTGAGAGAAATTTGGGTGTTCGGTTTTTTTTTTTTTTTTTTTTTCTGGGTTCGGTGAATCTAGCGGAGAGGTGAGGAGTTGGTGAGTACTAGAGAGATGAGGGCGAAGAGATTGACCACGTGGGGCAACGGCAGGGCGAGGGCGTGGGCGACGGCAGAGGAGGCGGGTCGCGCGCGCGATTTTAGGAGGTAGCCGTTGGAAATTTTGAAGAGGGAAGAAGAACAGTGAAGGGGGAGCGGGCTTGGGTTAAAGGGGAGTGGGCCGGCACCAAAAAGGAAATTTTCCTTTCAAAAATAAACTCGTGGGCTGCAGAAGGGAAATGGGCCGAGGGATTTAATTTAATTCCCGAAAAAACAAAACCTGTAGTGGGCTGAAAACAAGAGTGGGCCGGCTAAAATTTCCCTTTTAAAAAATTAAATTAAAACGGGAGTGGGCTGAATGGAGTTTAATTGGATGGGCCGATCAAGTGAGGGAATAAAAAGGATACGGGCCAAGGAAAAATTTTATAGGGAATTTATTTAAATTTGAGTGGGCTGGGTTGGTTTAAGTAATTAATTTGTTAGCTTAAATTCGGCTTTTAGGTCGTTGGGAAAATATAAATACTGGAATTCGAGCTACCACTTTCGACAGAATAAATACGAGGAAAAGTAATTCTCGGAAATTTGGAAAATACAAGAAAAATTCTTGTAGATGGAGAACGGGGATTTACATGTTCTTCTTTCTTGTTCTTTGTAGTAGCTTGAATGGCTTCCCCTCCTCGCCTCCTCTTTGCCGAAGATAGATCCACCTGAGGGCTTCATCCTTTGGGCTCTTCCTCGATCTTTGAGTGAACTAGGATTTCCGGCTTGCTAAACCTTGAACCCTAGAGAGAGTAGAGAGTGTCTAGGGGTTGTTTTCTTTTCAAGGTGAAGGATTCTCAACACATGAGAAGGAATCACCTTGAGCTTGAGGAAGAAGAAGATGAAGTGAGGAGAGAGAAACTAAATGATAGAATGAGCAATCTTTTCTTTCTTGCAACCATAATGCCAAAAGAAAAGAATTATCTAAATAATAATAATTCAAAATAAGAATAGTTGATGGTAATTTGGAATGACCACTACCATGCTTCATTTAATGAAATGTAAGCATGAATCAAGGAGGACTTTTCAAAGCATGATGGTGGTCAACATTCAACCATGGTCAACAAGTCAACCATGGTCAACAAGTCAACAAAATCAACCATAACATTATTCTCATTTAATTACTATTATTAATAGATAATTCATAAATCCATTAGGGTTTGGAAAATGATAACTGTCAACTGTGCATACGCACCCGTTCCGAAACCCTAATGAAATACCTCATCCTCCGCCTCAAGCAACTGTGCATACACACCTGCATTCTCGTTCCGAGGAACAAGAATACCAAGACATAAAAGCAACCCCAAATATATATACCAGTATCTGGCTCAAACCAGAGCCTGCCAGTATAATCCGTCCGGACTCCAAACGTGCACAAGTGCGCGGATGAGAACGAACCCTGTCGCAAAACCATGCGACCTCTACTCTGTTTTGCCCAGAGGCGAATGCCCTCTGTGTGGGACTCTAAAGACTCGACACTACGCTGGCAGTGGGTTTAACCACAGACCGCAAGCGGCACTAGCTGTGCGTAACGGTCCCCAGGTAGATGCCGACAAGAAGGCTGACGAGGTGAACCCCATCTGAACTCCTACTGAGTCTGAATGTGACATTCTCCGTACAGTCCGGTCTGTTCGTCTGATACATCGCATGTCGGGCCTAGGGGGCGGTAAAACGTCAGTCCCCCAATAGCGGTACAAGTCGTGTCGGAGTGAAGCCCAAAACACCCTGAGATAACACTGGAAACCTACCAGTATATCTCGCTTGCCCTGGCCAGGGACTACTCGTGTAATGGCTCTCCTAGACACAGCGCGATGTCAACCCCCAATACCGGGAGAGACGAATCCTGTCTAACCGGCACTGCCTCCAAGTGTTTCGGGACTGCACCCAACCACTACCTGTTTGCACGACTCCTTTGAGCCGTGGTAGGGTAGTGATCAAAATGCAGTGGGAACACACTCGAGGCGAAGTGCCAGTGTCAAGTCAGCGGACTAAGCTGTACTCATGTCACCTGGGAACTGATAACTGACGATAGGTATAATACCAACCTGTCAGTTCCCGACGAGTCCTGTCCAGTGTACTCGTAACCTAACGAGCACCCGCATACTATCTCAAGTACGACGTACCGACGGCTGTGGGACAGACCGTCTCCCGTGCTGGGATGAGAAGCGCATACGCTAGTCTACTCCGGAGCATCGATGCCCTATCTTGATACTCCCACGACCAGGGACGTGTATAAGGATGTGCTTGTAGATTACCCAGCCCCCACGAGTGTGATCGCCATCACAACGCCGGTAATCAAGCAAAGATCCTAAGGGCTCTACTAATGCGTATAGGTGATATACTAAATAAACACACATGTACACATTAAAGCAGAGACAAACCAAGTAGCATACTACTATATTGAGCAAGATTGTCTGTACAACTGTGAATATCCCAAGCTTCCATCAAGTAATATACATACTAGTATGATACAGTAATGGCCTCTAGGGCATATACACTAACAATCTCCCACTTGCACTAAGGCCATGTACTGGCGTATCGAAGACCTATCATCTCGATCAGCCGCTCGAACTGAGTCTGGGGTAAAGCCTTCGTGAATGGGTCCGCAGTGTTGTCCTTTGTGTCTACTCTCCGCACCTCGATCTCCTGTCGATCAATGATCTCCCTGATCAGGTGATACCGCCTTAAGATGTGCCTGGATTTCTGATGGGACCTTGGTTCCTTCACTAAAGCTATAGCCCCATTGTTATCGCAATACAAAGGTATTGGGTCAACAATGGACGGAACCACCTGAAGTTCACTAATGAACTTCTTCATCCAGACCGCTTCTTTTGCGGCATCGCTTGCAGCAATGTATTCAGCCTCCATCGTTGAGTCTGCGACGGTTTCCTGCTTGGAACTCCTCCAACATACCGCCCCTCCGTTGAGGGTAAACACAAAACCCGAGACGGACTTGCTGTCATCTTTGTCACTCTGGAAGCTTGAATCGGCAAAGGACTCGACCCGGAGGTCTCCATTACCGTAAACCAAGAACATCTCCTTAGTCCTTCTCAGGTACTTGAGAATGTTCTTCACTGCTGTCCAGTGGTCCTCCCCTGGGTCTGACTGATACCGGCTTACCGCGCTCAACGCGTAAGCTACATCTGGTCTTGTACATAGCATCGCATACATTATAGATCCTACCGCCGAAGCGTAGGGTATAGTGCTCATGCGAACCCTCTCCTCGTCAGTCTTAGGAGACATCTTCTTGGAGAGGGTAATTCCGTGCAATGCGGGTATGTTACCGCGCTTGGAACCCTCCATACTAAATCTCTTTAGTACGGTCTCTATGTACCTGGACTGCGAAAGTCCCAATAGTTTCTTGGATCTATCTCTATAGATCTTGATCCCTAGAATGTACGAGGCATCACCCAGGTCCTTCATGGAGAACCTTTGTGACAAAAATAGCTTGACCGATTGTAGCATAGGAATATCATTTCCTATCAAAAGAATGTCGTCCACGTACAAGACTAGGAATACGACAGTTCGTCCTACAATCTTCTTATATACACAGGGTTCATCTTCGTTCTTGATGAAATCAAATTCCTTGATTGCCTCATCAAAACAGATGTTCCAGCTCCGCGATGCCTGCTTTAATCCATAAATGGATTTAAGCAACTTGCACACCTTTCCGCTGCTCCCACTGTCTACGAAACCTTCTGGTTGATCCATGTAAACGCACTCTTCCAAACAACCGTTTAGGAAAGCCGTTTTAACATCCATCTGCCAGATTTCATAGTCATGGAAGGCAGCAATGGCAAGTAGGATCCGAATGGATTTGAGCATAGCCACCGGAGAAAAAGTTTCATCATAGTCCAAACCAGGTCTTTGACGAAAACCTTTTGCAACGAGTCTAGCTTTATAGGTTTCCACCTGCCCATCTACACCAAGTTTCCTTTTGTAGATCCATTTGCATCCAACGGGTTTTACCCCAGGTGGAGCAATATCCATGGTCCACACTTTATTGGCGTACATGGACTCCATTTCAGATTGCATTGCTTCCTGCCACTTATCAGAGTCCCTACTGATAATGGCCTGCCTGAAACTGGTAGGGTCATCTTCTTCCAAGATGCAATCCTCTCGATCCCCGTCTATGAGAAAACCGTAGTATCTCTCGGGCGGATGAGAAATCCTACCAGATCTGCGGAGTGGCTGAGGTTCGTCTGGGGTTATAGAATCTAGCGGTTCCTCCAAATTTTCAGTTACATTTTGTGGTCGCTGAATTTCTTCCAGTTCTACCGAACTCCCACTAGTTTCTTTTGCAAGAAACTCCCTTTCTAAGAAGGTGGCGTGGCGAGATACAAACACCTTCTGTTCCTCAGTGTGGTAGAACAGATATCCTAGTGAGTCTTTAGGATATCCCACAAATTTACAGAGAACTGACCGTGCCTCTAACTTGTCCGGTTTCTGTGTTTTCACATAGGCCGGACAACCCCATATCTTACTAAACTTCAGACATGGTTTCTTACTGCTCCATATTTCATACGGAGTTATAGGCACAGATTTGGACGGAACTTGATTCAAAAGGTATGCCGCTGTCTGAAGCGCATGTCCCCAGAATGAAAGAGGTAACTCAGCACTACTCATCATGGAGCGAACCATATCCAGTAGGGTACGATTCCTCCGCTCCGAAACACCGTTGTGCTGTGGTGTATAAGGAGGAGTAAGCTGAGAGAGAATACCATTCTCTTTTAAGTAATCTAGGAATTCCGTGCTTAAGTACTCCCCTCCCCTGTCAGACCGGAGGATCTTGATACTTTTTCCTGTCTGGTTCTCAACTTCCTTTCTGAATTCCTTGAATTTCTCAAAAGCTTCAGATTTGTGTTTCATCAGATACACATATCCGAACCTAGAGAGATCGTCAGTGAATATGATGAAGTACGAGAACCCACCCCTTGGATGTGTAGACATCGGACCACATACATCACTATGTATGAGTCCCAAGAGCTCTGCTGCTCTTTCTCCATGTCCGGTGAACGGAGATTTGGTCATCTTTCCTTTGAGACAAGACTGACAAGTTTCATAAGATGAAAACTCGAACGCATCGAAGAGTCCATCTTTATGCAACTTACTCAGTATTTTCTCTCCGACATGACCAAGTCTACAATGCCACAAGTAGGATTCATTTGTATCTGAATTCTTCCTCTTGCGTGTGTTTTGTATATTGAGAACTGTATTCTGATTTAGAACGTAGATACCATTAAACAGTGTACCCTCTGCAACCAGTACCTTATCAAGGTAAATGTTCATGATATTCTTTTCAAGAACAAACTTATATCTATCTTTATCGAGTAAGAAACTGATATGATGTTGCAAACCATGGAGGGTACATAGTAGCAATTGTTCAAAATCATAGTCTTGCCATTTGGCAATACTAGGTGATATTCACCGACGGCTGTCGCATTAACTTGTGCTCCGTTCGCTACTCTGAGCGACATATCACCCGGTGCAACTTTCCTACTTTTTCTCAGTCCCTGCAATAAATTACAGATATGAGATCCTGATCCGGTATCAAGTACCCAGGAGGTAGGGCTGACCGTAAAACAGTTCTCAATTACAAGAACACCTGAAGTAGATGCAAAACCATGCTTCTTCTTCGACTGGGCATCCTGGAAATCCATACTTTCCTCTTTCCCATTCTCATACTCATGACTGTTGTCACAAGTTAGAGCTGAACCAACTTTCCCCAGTCCCGAATAAGAATTCGGATCGGTCAAGCGATACATTTTATTATCCTGATTAGGGCGTGAAAAGGTTGCTGCCTGGAGAGAGAGAAAAGAAACACTCAGCGTATGCTCTTGCAAGATTAGATTGGTTTATTAATTTATCTAACCAGGATGTCTCCCACTGTTTACTCAAATTCTTCTTAAAACCTTTTTAAAAGAAGAACTAGCCGGGTTTTAATTCACGTCACAATACTTGCTTAACCTTTCAGCCAGGCTAGTGTCGGTACTTCGAGGGAGGTTTTCCAACGCTTTCGCGAAGTTCCTTAATTAAAGAACCTCTTTTCCCTGGGGGCGTAACCCCGCTAACACCTTTCTAGACACCTACTAGGTTTATAGCATTGATCGTTAAGTGAAATAATCTCCCGAGAGTAAACCAACTCATCAGTGGGATCGGGATCCAACTGTCATTGTGTGATAACCTAGACGGAATCCACTCTAGTCACCACACTCCAGAAGGTATGCTAAATCTGCAAGTTTCAGTTCTTTTGAAACTCCCGATGTGGTTTTCGCCCCTAGGACCCAAGTGACCTTGACGAATAATCAACAAATCAAAAGGTCCTAGTCAAGTTCAACCCGTCGTTATCCAGGATTGCATTAGACCCGCCCGCATGATCCTTGACGAATAATCAACAAAATCATGCGACCGTCCTAACCAATCACATCTTTTAGTGCAACAGAAAATTACTACTTAGCTACCGTTCACTGTGTCTTGACGAATAATCAACAAACGCAGCACGAATACTAAGTATTAATTATCCGAAACGACGGAGGGCTACGGCTGGGTTTTTGGCGAAAAACCCGTTAACGTAATGAACTTGATATCGTTGAAGGAACGTGATACATCCTTTTGAAAACATAGTGGCGAAAAACTTTTGCTAAAGAGGTCACTCCCTGTGAAGGGATCTCAGCTCTTTCCTCGTCGAGTGAGGTGCTGGGCATTCGTAAGATGAATACCTCGATGCAAAACAAGAATAATCGACTATGGTGAAGTTATTACCCTGACGCAAAACCTTTTGTCCAAGGGGTCACTCCCGATGAGGGGATCTCGGCCCTTGCCTCGTCGATTGAGGTGCTGGGCATTCATAACCGAATACCTCGATGCAAAACAAAAAGATGAACGTCCTTGTAATAACAGCTTTTTGAAAAACTTGTTCTAACAACGTCTTTTAGGTTTATTTTCTTGCATTAGTTCTTTTAATGCGTGATATTCTTGCATTAGTTCTTTTAATGCGTCCCATCATTTAATCCTACCATTGCAGAAAACAACCAAAATATGACGTACGCTTATGCCATTCGCATTCGCCACGGGGTCCCGTCATCACTCGTTAGGTTACTTAACTAACGACAGAGCGGGGGCTGGGCTAGCGCGGCTGTAAAACATAAGCAACGCCTAAATAGTAAAGCAATGATAGACATTACAGATCACAGATGAATACATTGGATATACTAGCAATCCGCAATCCTTTCGAGCCTGCAACGAAAAGCGGATTACACGGTCGCGGTGAATAGCCAAATACCCCACCCAAGACCCCTACGGGTGCGGCAAACTACCCGCCAAGTACTTGGCAGTTTGTGCACCCCTCCATGGGTCTATCCTAAGAGCAAAAATAGTAAAAAGAATTATACAATGACGGCTACAACCCCGACCCGGTTGTGCGGCCAAACAAATAATATTATTACATCAATTTACATTTACAATGAATGAAAGAAAAACAAAAGCTCATCTCACACCCAACCCGGCTATTCACCCGCGACAGTCCAACAAATTCATATACACATTCCAATATCAAACACAGATCATGTATAACCCCGACTAATCGACTTATAGCGATTAGCCGACGTTCAATACATGCAAGCAACACAGATATAACCAACATAGCCAAAGTGCAGTGAAGTTCGGAAAAAATACGGAATTATAGGACCCCAAAAGTGAATTTCAGTTCTGGAAAATCTGGGCACATATAATATATCTGAAAAATCCCAAAATCCCACCAGAAGAACACTGCACGAAAAACGATGCAGAGAGGAAAACAAACTGCGGCGCTTCCGCGGCACATGCCTACCTCGGGCCGCGGAAGCGCGGCCGTTTAAATGAATTAGGGCATCGTTTTTCTTGTATGTTCAAACAAAACCCTGAGCCGAATTTACAAGTATAAAGTTTTTCATTTAGAGCAGAAAAAAAATCAACAGAAACTTAGGGTTTTGGTTTTTCCGGTTTTGCGATTTTTCGGTTTCGAACTTCCATACACTTCGCTACCAAGCTAGTTTAAGTTTAACCTGGCTCTGATACCACTGTTAGGTCCATGTTACCTCTCCCGGTACTTTCGGGGTTGCGGAAACGGTAAATCAAAATTTTTCTAAACTTTGTAACATGGACCGTAAACGCCGGATCTTTGCTAAACTAAACTAGCATACTTGCAAAGAAGAGTTAACTACTATGCAAAGTGGTTATACCTCAACTTGAACTCCTTCTCTTCTTGTTGTTGTTCTTCTTTCTTGTTCTTTGTAGTAGATTGAATGGCTTCCCCTCCTCGCCTCCTCTTTGCCGAAGATAGATCCACCTGAGGGCTTCATCCTTTGGGCTCTTCCTCGATCTTTGAGTGAACTAGGATTTCCGGCTTGCTAAACCTTGAACCCTAGAGAGAGTAGAGAGTGTCTAGGGGTTGTTTTCTTTTCAAGGTGAAGGATTCTCAACACATGAGAAGGAATCACCTTGAGCTTGAGGAAGAAGAAGATGAAGTGAGGAGAGAGAAACTAAATGATAGAATGAGCAATCTTTTCTTTCTTGCAACCATAATGCCAAAAGAAAAGAATTATCTAAATAATAATAATTCAAAATAAGAATAGTTGATGGTAATTTGGAATGACCACTACCATGCTTCATTTAATGAAATGTAAGCATAAATCAAGGAGGACTTTTCAAAGCATGATGGTGGTCAACATTCAACCATGGTCAACAAGTCAACCATGGTCAACAAGTCAACAAAATCAACCATAACATTATTCTCATTTAATTACTATTATTAATAGATAATTCATAAATCCATTAGGGTTTGGAAAATGATAACTGTCAACTGTGCATACGCACCCGTTCCGAAACCCTAATGAAATACCTCATCCTCCGCCTCAAGCAACTGTGCATACACACCTGCATTCTCGTTCCGAGGAACAAGAATACCAAGATATAAAAGCAACCCCAAATATATATACCAGTATCTGGCTCAAACCAGAGCCTGCCAGTATAATCCGTCCGGACTCCAAACGTGCACAAGTGCGCGGATGAGAACGAACCCTGTCGCAAAACCATGCGACCTCTACTCTGTTTTGCCCAGAGGCGAATGCCCTCTGTGTGGGACTCTAAAGACTCGACACTACGCTGGCAGTGGGTTTAACCACAGACCACAAGCGGCACTAGCTGTGCGTAACGGTCCCCAGGTAGATGCCGACAAGAAGGCTGACGAGGTGAACCCCATCTGAACTCCTACTGAGTCTGAATGTGACATTCTCCGTACAGTCCGGTCTGTTCGTCTGATACATCGCATGTCGGGCCTAGGGGGCGGTAAAACGTCAGTCCCCCAATAGCGGTACAAGTCGTGTCGGAGTGAAGCCCAAAACACCCTGAGATAACACTGGAAACCTACCAGTATATCTCGCTTGCCCTGGCCAGGGACTACTCGTGTAATGGCTCTCCTAGACACAGCGCGATGTCAACCCCCAATACCGGGAGAGACGAATCCTGTCTAACCGGCACTGCCTCCAAGTGTTTCGGGACTGCACCCAACCACTACCTGTTTGCACGACTCCTTTGAGCCGTGGTAGGGTAGTGATCAAAATGCAGTGGGAACACACTCGAGGCGAAGTGCCAGTATCAAGTCAGCGGACTAAGCTGTACTCATGTCACCTGGGAACTGATAACTGACGATAGGTATAATACCAACCTGTCAGTTCCCGACGAGTCCTGTCCAGTGTACTCGTAACCTAACGAGCACCCGCATACTATCTCAAGTACGACGTACCGACGGCTGTGGGACAGACCGTCTCCCGTGCTGGGATGAGAAGCGCATACGCTAGTCTACTCCGGAGCATCGATGCCCTATCTCGATACTCCCACGACCAGGGACGTGTATAAGGATGTGCTTGTAGATTACCCAGCCCCCACGAGTGTGATCGCCATCACAACGCCGGTAATCAAGCAAAGATCCTAAGGGCTCTACTAATGCGTATAGGTGATATACTAAATAAACACACATGTACACATTAAAGCAGAGACAAACCAAGTAGCATACTACTATATTGAGCAAGATTGTCTGTACAACTGTGAATATCCCAAGCTTCCATCAAGTAATATACATACTAGTATGATACAGTAATGGCCTCTAGGGCATATACACTAACAGACACCTTTCTAGACACCTACTTGATCGGCTAATTGTAAAGTGCAAAACTCTCCCAGGAGTAACAATTACTCGCAGTGGGTATCGGGATCCAACTATCACATAGAAGGTATACAATCTCATTGCAAATTTCAACACTTGGAACTCCCGATAATGGTTTTTACCCCAAGCACTATGACCTTGGCTATGGTCAACATATCATAAGCACTAGTCAAGTTCTATCCGTCATTTCATGATTAATTAGACCCACCCACATGACCCTTGGCTATAGTCAACATAATCATGTGACTGTCCTAATTAATCGCATCATATGCTATATAGGAAGACATCACTTAGCTACCGTACATTACGTCTTGACTATGGTCAACATACGCAGCACGAAAACTAAGTACTCTACTTCCTAAAATGATGGAGGGTTGCAGATAGTTTTTGTGAAAACCTTTAACGCTTTGAACTTGATCTCGTTGCAGAATAAAATAGTTTTAAAAGGAGTGGCTTAAGCTCCGCTTTTTGAAACTTTGCTTTTTCGTAAAAAACCAAGTGGGTTTCAAATTCGAATCTACAACATCTTTAGGTTTATTTTCTTTCATTAATCTCATTAATAGGTGTCCCATCATTTAAGTTATCTAAGTATCACAGATAAATACAATGTACGCTTATGCCATCAACATTCGCCACGAAGCCCCGTCATGCACCGTTAGGTTAGGTAACTAACGGCAGAGCGGGGCAGGGCTGCTCGGGTGAAAAACATAAGCAACGCCTATAATATATCATATATATTATATATAGTATTTATCTCAGAATATAAATTGATCACATCACAGAATATCAGCAGCAGAAGACATCATATGAAATATTGGATATACTAGGATTTCCGTGTTTTAAATTAAGCCAGTATAAAACACGGATTCCACGGTCGTGATGAATAGCCAAACCCACATCTCTAGACCCCTACGAGAGCGGCAAGCAACCCTACCAATTCTAGAGTTAGGAGACCCGGACTCGACTCCTCGAGATGGTCTCCACTGGACTCTAGAACCCGGTTACTTGTGCTCCCCTCCTTGGGTCTATCCTAATGCGGAAAAGTAAATAATATACATCAATGGTGACATCTTCCTCAACCCGGAAGTGCCCCAATAAAAGAATATTATATACAAGTTTTTGCATGAATGAAAATGAAAAACTCTCATCTCACATAAAAAAAACCGGCTATTCAAACACGATGATCCAATATAACATATCACAGCAACACATAACAACGCATGTCATCAACGTAAGTAAATATGCGTATCCCAATTGTCGTTGACGTATAGCAATGAAACCGGCGATACACCATATATTACACTTACAGTCGCAGAAAAGAAAGTGAAAACTACAACAATTGGAATCCGCAACCATCTTAGACATCATAAACCCGAAATATCTCATATTCCGAATTTCATGCCTAACAATATGAATTCCTTAGACATGGCATGCCTAACAATTATAAGCCCACATTTTAGTCTCGATATTGAAAACACTTTCCAATAACAAGTCGGGTAATTCAACAAGATTCCCGACATTCTGATCGAATGCTCGTTGGAAGTTTTAGTAGACGGCCGTACCCCTGATACCGTCGACAAAGCGCACTTAGGCAGAACACCACGGCCGCGAGCACCCGGATGGATGCTTTTGGCAACGGGGTTCTCCTGCAGTCACTTGGTCGGGGCTATGGGGCGTGGCTATCTAGTAAGGTTACCCGGCGAGTATTCGCATACGCTACGTGATTGCGACGGACTTTTGATCACATCAAAATCCCGTGGAAACCGATCAAATGAGACTAAATTGCTAGATTTATAAAATTCAAATATTATGGATTCCAAGTATTGTATCCCATCATAAATATCCGGACGACGTTAAACTTTTCGATCGATTAATCAAAGTGCCACAATTCTCCGAGAGCTCAACACTTGAGCACAGTTTAAAAAATATCCAGAACATGCCACAACATCTATGGACCAACCGTAGAAGGGAAGACCCAAGCCTCATTAATGGCACCACGGAACTTCCGCAAACCCTAAGGTTCGAAAGCGGTTCCATGGTCATTATGTCGAGTTAAGGTTTCATTCTTCTAGAGGGTCCACAGAATTACGTTCATGATTTTCCGAATACCTCAAACTTAGAAAAATGGATTTTTGATATTCGTTCGAACTTTTTAACTTCGCCTAAATAACTTGTGAAAACCCGAAACCATGTTAAACTACGAATATGAAACACTCCGAATTGCCTATACAGTAAGACCACATCACATACAATCTTACAAAAAAAAACAAGCAACATCTGAAACACCAAAACCCAGAGAATGGAACACCATGAAAATTTGAAGTCAAAATTCCTCAAATAGGCCGAGGAGCTCGGATTTTCCCTTGTTGTGGCCGGCCATTTTCCGAGCAAACCCCTTCAAATTTTCTTGGTGTTCATGTCATATCACATACAACATTCTGCAGTTGCTTAAATAATTTTTAGAGGTCATTTAAAAATCGACAGAAACTAGGGTTTGATGTTGCATGTTTCGGAGTAGTTTCGGTTTCGTAATCTAACAAATATCGTCTAATACTCTAGCACGGCTCTGATACCACTGTTGGGATTCCTTAGCACCCTACTGGGTTTTCATTGCATCGAGCATGCAATTTTCAAAAATTCTAAGATGCTAAAGAACCCTAGCCTAGGATCTAACTAGAGTAATTAGACAAAGCAAAAATGTAATCAAACATTACAACAAGTGAATGAGGAATACACTCTTTGAAGACCGGTCCTTCACTTCTAAAGCTTCGTGTAGTAGTCCCTTCACTCCAAGTAGTGATCTCCCGAACTCTATTATGGGTTCCTTTGAAGAAATGAACAAGCTTACTCGAAGTCTTCGAGGCCAAAGATGATCTACGTCGAGGAGAATCAAGCGCATGTTACCTCTTCACTAAGTGATGAATTTTATGAAGAAAACACCCTATACTAAATGGCTAGTAGTGTAGGATGATGAAGTAGGAATTTTGCTCACTTTAGATATATTTTTCTCACTCATTTTCATCACCTCCCAAAAAGCAAGAGAGCTCAAGAAAGGAGATGAAGAAAAGCAACCATGGAAAAAACCAAGTGTAGAATGGCAACCATGGGTGAGTTAATGTCATATACTAACCTTTGTAGAGATTTAACCATGGCTTAGGATAATGGTTGGGTTAACAAATATTTTAAGTAAAACAAAACAAGTGGACTAAGTCAAGGAACTCACAAGCTTCTCCAAGCTTCTTGCCATGACAAAATCCAACCAATTTTTGAATTACTAAAATAAATAAAACCCTAACCTTATCATAATAATAGTGTAAGTCTCACACACCCATGTTGCATGTATCATCTAGCATGATATAAAATAATGTATACAAATATATATCACATATATACTTAATGCACACACAAGTGAGAAAAAGAAATCCTAAGTGAGCATGTATTAGTTAATATAACTTAATATATCAAATATATATAATTATATATTAAATTATTAAATCAACACTTGATTAAATAATCCGGCTATGTCACATACAACCGACTAATATCATATGAATCAACTTATCGAATCAACACTTGATTCGATAACCCGGCTATATCATATATAACCGACCGATATCGCATATCGCGAGAATAGAATATGGTATCTCATATCGTATTAATCTCGGTCCCGCACATATTACATATGTGCTCCTACTTCGTTTCGCCTGAGCCAGGAAACCTCTGTGTAGGACTCTAAAGACTCGTCAATACGCCGGCAATAGGTGATGATTATATCAAACACCCACAAGCCGCAAGCGGTCTGCTAAATGTAACGGCCACCCGGGTATTGAGCGATCAGAAGATCAACAAGCAAGTCTGCTCATACTCCTGCAAATCCAATCAGTAACACTACCGTACAGTCCGGTCTCTTCGTCTGATATGTCGCATATCTAGTCTATGGGTGGTAAACGTCAGACCCCAGTAACTTGATAATTCATGCAGATGTAAGGTCTATAACGAGTCGAGAAACTACTGATAACGCTTACCAGTAAATCTCATCTGCCCTAGACAGGGATTTCCAGTTATGGCCAATCGAGCATAGCGCAATATCAACCCCCAATACCGGGAGAGACGAATCCCCTCCTATCGCTCATTGCCTCCATGTGACTCGGGACTGTATCCAAAAACCACTTGTTTGCACGACTCAGTAGAGCCGTGGTAGGGTGGAAATCAAAGCACGGTGGGAGACACACAAGACTCTATGACAATCTCGGGTCAACAGACTAACCTGCACCAGTGTCACCAGAGAACTGCTATCTGACGTGAGGTATAGTACCATCTAAGAGTTCTCGGCGAGTCCATTCAATATACCCAGTCTCCACTGTGCACCCGTATACGATCTCTGATGTCAAACACCATGGATATGGGATCATCCATCGCCCATCACATCGGTCGAGAAGCGTACACGCTAGTCTACTATGGAATATCGATGCCCTGTCTCGATACTCCCACGACTAGGAACATTTGAAGGATGTACTTGTAGAATTCCCTTGTCCCACTGGTATGAACTGCATCATAATCTAGGTAGTCAAGTATAAATCCTAAGGGTTTTACCAACACGTGAGAGCAAGGCAGTATCAGTACACTAATCTCCATAAGGTAAAGAGCAATCAGATAGCATATTATCATGTCGAGTAAGAATGTCCTCCCTATATATGTCCAAGCATCCACTATAATATACATCTTATGTACAATAATGGCCTCTAGGGCATACATACAACTAACATATGTAAGTGTGGAGAATGGCTCATCTCTTCTCTCATTAAAGCATAAATTATTTTCACATAGAAAATGGCAATCATGCTTCAATAGTGTAGCCAAACTAATAAGCAAATCAAATGAGCCATGCTTCACACCCATGCCACAAATATCTCCAATTTCCACCTCGCTAATCTATTTTGCAAAATAGATAAATCAAATAATGAGGTGTCCCCTTCTAAAAGAATCTCTTATGAAATTACAAGAATGCCCTCACCGTATATACATACTCGTATTCGTATTCCGAAAAATACGAATACAATAAGATGATAACAATCCAATAATATAATACTAAGATCCGTCTTAAACTAAGGCTCACTAGTATTATCCACCCGAACATCATCCGTGTAGCCAGTACATGAATGTGATCGGAACCCTGCCGTAAAACCAAACGACCTCTACATCGTTTCGCCCAAAGCAGAGAAACCCTCTTTGTGGGACTCTAAAGACTCGATAATACGTTGGCAGTGGGTTTAACCACAAGTCCGTCAGCGGTACTAGCTGCACGTAATGGCTACCCAGGTATCTATAGATAAGAAGTCCGATGAGCAAACTCATCCAAACTCCTACTGAGTCTATCTGTGACAATCTCCGTACAATCCGGTCTGTTCGTCTAAGATACTCGCATATTAGGCCTAGGGGGATGGTAAATGTCAGACCCTTAATAGCGCAATAAGTCGTGTTGGAGTAGAGCCCAATACACCCTGAGAAACTACTGGAGTACTTACCAGTAAATCTCGTTTGTCCTGGCCAGGGACTTTTTGTAATGGCTTTCCGAACACAGTGTGATATCAACCCCCAATACCGGAAGAGACGAATCCTATCTAACCGCTACTGCCTCCAAGTGCTTCGGGATTGCACCCAACTACTACCTGTTTGCATAACTCCTTTGAGCCGTGGTAGGGTAGTAATCTAAGTGCAGTGGGAACACATTTGAAATGAATAGTAATATCAAGTCAACGGACTAACATGTACTAATGCCATTCAGGAACTGCTACCTGGCGATAGATATAATACCAACCAACAATTCCAAACGAGTCTGTCCAATGTAACTCATAACCCAATGAGCACCTGTATACTATCTCCAGTACGACGTACTAATCGCTGTGGGAAAGACCATCTCCCCTGCTGGGATGAGAAGCGTATACACTAGTCTACTCCGGAGTATTGATGCCCCGTCTCGATAATCCTACGACTAGGGACCTGTATAAGGATGTGCTTATAGACTACCCAAACCCCACTAGTGTGACTGCCATCACAACGTTGGTAGTCAAGCAAAGATCCTAAGGGCTCTACCAATATGTATAAGCGATATGCTAAAAGAAACACATGCACATATTGAGGTAGAATCAAACCAAGTAGCATACTACCATTTCGAGCAAGAATTTTATTATAACTGTGAATATCCCAAGCTTCCAATATGTAATATACAATCCAGTATGATACAATAATGGCCTATAGGGCATATATCACTAACAATCTCCCACTTGCACTAAGCTCATGTATTGGCGTATCGCAGACCTATCATCTCGATTAGCCTCTCAAACTGTATCTGAGGGATGGCCTTTGTGAGTGGATCTGCAGTGTTGTTCTCTGTCTCTATTCTTCGCACCTCGATCTCCCGGCAATCAACGATTTCCCTGATCAGGTGGAATTGCCTCAAGATGTGTCTGGACTTCTGATGGGACCTTGGTTCCTTCGCTAAAGGTATAGCGCCGTTGTTGTCACAATACAGCGGTGTTGGATTAACAATGGATGGAACCACCTGAAGTTCTGTAATGAACTTCCTCATCCAGACTGCTTCTTTCACGGCGTCACATGCAGCGATATACTCCGCTTCCATCAACGAGTCAGCATCGGTGTCCTATTTGGAGCTCTTCCAACAGACCGCCCCTCCATTGAGGGTAAAGACATAACTCGACATGGACCTAGAGTCATCCTTGTCACTCTGGAAGCTAGAGTCGGCGAAGGCCTCGACCTGGATGTCTTCTCTGAAGTACACCAATAACATCTCCTTAGTCTTTCTCAGGTACTTGAGAATGTTCTTCACTGCTGTCCAGTGTTTCTCCCCTGGGTTTGACCGATACCTGCTTATAACGCTCAGTGCGTAAGCTACATCCGGTCTGGTACACAACATCACATACATTATAGAGCCTACCGCAGAAGCGTAGGGTATAATAGTCATGCGATCCCTTTCCAAATCAGTCTTGGGAGACATCTCTTTGGAGTGATTCCGTGATAAGCCGGTAGATTACCGCGCTTTGAATCTTCCATACTAAATCTTTTCAGTATGGCGTCGATGTACTTTGACTGTGAAATTCCCAACATCCGTTTAGATCTATCACGATAGATCTGAATCTCCGGAATGTAGGAGGCATCATCCAGGTCCTTCATGGAGAACCTTTGTGGCAAGAATCCTTTGACTGATTGTAGCATAGGAATGTCATTTTCTATCAGGAGAATGTCATCCACGTACAATACGAGGAATACCACAGTTCTCGCTACAATTTTACTATAGATGCATGGTTCATCTGGATTTTTGATAAAGTCGAATTTCTTGACTGTCTCATCAAAACAGATGTTCCAACTCCGCGATACCTGCTTTAATCCTTAAATGGATTTAAGCAGCTTGCACACTCTTCCGCTGCTCCCACTCTCTATGAAACTCTTCGGCTGATTCATATAGACACACTCTTCCAAATTTCCATTCAGAAAAGCGGTCTTTACGTCCATCTGCCAAATTTCATAATCGTGGAAGGCAACAATGGCAAGAAGGATCCGAATGGATTTGAGCATAGCCACTGGAGAAAAGGTTTCATCATAGTCCAAACCAGGTCTTTGACGATAACCTTTTGCAACAAGTCTAGCCATATAGGTTTCAACCTGTCCATCTACACCAATCTTCTTTCTGAAGATCCATTTGCAGCCTACGGGTTTTACCCCTTCTGGAGCAATGTCCAAAGTCCATACATTGTTGGTGTATATGGACTCCATTTCGGTCCGCATTGCATCCAGCCATTTTACTGAGTCTCTGCTCTGAATGGCTTGCTGGAAGCTAGTTGGCTCATCATCATCGATGATACAATCCTCTCAATCATCGTCTATGAGAAAACTATAGTATCTCTCGGGAGAATGAGACTGCCTACTAGTCCTGCGGAGTGGCGTGGGGATATCCGGTTCTTTCGAAACTTCTGGTTCCATCATGCTTTCAGTAATAGCTTATGGTTCTAGAATTTCTTTCAGTTCTATTGCGCTCCCACTTATTTCTTTTTCAAGAAATTGAGTCTCCAAAAAGTGTGCATGCCGAGAAACAAAGACCTTTTGTTCCTCCGCGTAATAGAAAAGATACCCCCTGGAGTTCTTTGGGTATCCCACAAACTTACACAGTACCGAGTGTGCCTCAGCTTGTCCGCATGCTGCTTTTTTACAAAAGCTAGACATCCCCATGTCTTAAGATACTTAAGATAGGGTTTCTTCCCACTCCACATCTGATATGGTGTGGTAGGCACTAACTTAGTAGGAAGCTTGTTCAAAATATATGCAGCTGATTCTAGTGCATAACCCCAGAAGGATCGCGGCAACTCAGCGTTATTCATCATGGAACGTACCATATCCAATAAGGTTCTGTGCCGCCTTTCCGATACACCGTTGTGTTGAGGTGTGTATGGAGGAGTAAGCTGAGAGAGAATTCCATTCTCTTTTAAGTAATCCAGGAACTCGGCACGTAAGTATTCACCACCTCGATCAAATCTAAGTGTCTTGATACTTTTGCCGGTTTGTTTTTCCACTTCATTCTTGTATTCCCGGAATTTCTCAAAGGCCTCGGATTTATGTTTCATCATGAATACATGTCCATGTCTTGAGAAATCATCCGTAAATGTAATGAAATAGGAATAACCACTTCTTGCATATGTAGACATTGGACCACACATGTCGTTGTGTATGAGTCTCAAGAGCTCAGTGGCTCTTACTCCGTGTCCAGTGAACGGAGTTTTTGTCATCTTTTCTTTGAGACATGATTGACAAGTTGTATAGGACTGATATTCAAACGGATCCAAATATCTCTCTTTATCTAACTTCGTCAACCGTGTTTCATTGATGTGACCCAGTCTACAATGCCATAAGAAAGCCTGATTTAATTCTGGAGACTTTCTTGTAAGTGTGTTCTGGACGTTGAAAACCTGAGCTTGATTTAATGCGTATATACCATTATCTAGTGTTCCTGGCCCAATCAAATTTTTATTAAGGTGGATATGGACCACATCGCTTACAAATGTAAAATCATAACCTTCTTTAAAAAGTAAAGATATAGAAATGATATTACAAGCCAGACTAGGTACACACAAACAGTTACGTAAAATCAAAATCTGCCCACTTGTCAATCCTAGGTGATATTCCCCTACGAATACAGCATCCACGCTCATTCAATTAGAAACCCTGAGAGTCATATCACATGCCTTGATAATTCTACGGTTTCTCAGAGTCTGTAATGAATTACAGATATAAGATCCTGATCCAGTATCTAGTACCCAGGAAGTAGAGTTAATTGACAGACAGTTTTCAATCATAAACACACCTGAAGCCGAAACCACAACGTGCTTCGAATCCTGGTTTCTGGCTTTCCAAGCCGTGCAGTCCTTCTGCCAATGCCCTTTTCCTTGACAATAGAAACATTTCTCCTTCCGTACTGTTAGCCCTGAAACTTTTGCCCTGCCCTTTCCCTCTACCTTACTGACACCGCCTATCGGCTTGGTGGAGGCCTTCTTCTTCTCTCCCTTGGCTTTCACCTTGGATCTAGAAGAGGAAGATTCCCCAATAAAAAGATCGGGTTTCTCTCTGTATTTCTGCAGGGTGCCTTCAGTGCTCCTCAACATGTTGAGGAGTTCTGGAAATGAAACTTCCTTTCCTTGAATGTTGAAATTCAAGATAAACTGGGCGTAGGTGGAGGGGAAGGACTGTACAATCAAGTCAGTATATAACTCGTTCTCCAACGTGGTCCCAAGGACCGCGAGCTCTTCAATATAGCTAATCATCGTAAGAACGTGGTCCCCTACAGAAGACCCGACAGCCAATCTCGCCTGAAACAATTTCTTCGAGGTCTCATATCTTGCAATACGAGATTGCTCTCCATATAAATTCTTGGTATGGAGGAAGATGGAAGCTAAGTCCATTTTCTCATGCCGCCTCTAGTGTTCATAATCCATTGAGGCTAACACGAGACACTTGGCTCTCGCACTATCTTTTTCCCATGTCTTACGGATTTCAACATCCGCGACGGTGGAATCTGGACCTGGGACGACGGGAGCTTTGGTGGTAAGGAGGTAGCCCAGCTTGTCATAGGTAATGGCCATCTGGACATTCCTTAGCCTATCATTATAGTTTGGCGAAGTCAATTTATTATTATCTAGCAGTAACTTAAGCCCGGTCATTTCGGTCGCTGCAATTAGGAGAGAGAAAAAACACTCAGTATGATACTCTTGCAAGTTTAGATTGTTTATTAATTTATCTAAACAAGATGGCTCCCACTGTTCCTCGAATCCTTTCTCAAACCATAAAAGAATAATTAGTCAGGATTAATCTCACCCTACAATTCTTGCTTAACCTTTCGGCCAGGCTAGTGTTGGTACTTCGAGAGAGGTTTTCCAACGCTTTCGCAAAGTTCCTTAATTACATAATCTCTTTTCCCTGGAGGCGTAGCCCTGCTAACACCGTTCTAGACACCTACTTAGTTTATAGCATTGATTGTTTAGTGAAAAATCTTCCGAAGAGTAGCGAATACTCACAGTAGGATCAGGATCCAAATATCATCGTGTGACAACCTTGAAGGAATCCTATCAAAATCATCACACTCCAAATGGTATGCAACACTGGCAAGTTTCAATTTTCTTAGAAACTCCCGATGTGGATTTTTGCCCCAAGCTCTTATGACCTTGACGAAGGCCAACGTATCATAAGTCGTAAGTCAAGTTCTACCCGTCATTGTCCTGGTTAATTTGAACCCACCCGTACATACCCTTGACGAAGGCCAAAATAGTGGTACGACTGTCCCAAATCAACGCATCTATCTATGCTACAGATGAATACCCAGCAGCTACCAATCACTATGCCTTGGCGAAGGTCAAAATATATAGCTTCAATACTACTGAATACCCATCTGAAATGACGGAGGGCTACGGATAGTTTTGGCGAAACCATGAACATAATGAACTTGATATAGTCGAAGGAACCATGATAGCTTTTAAAAGGAGCGGTTTAGGCTCCACATTTAAAAGTTGTTTTTCAAGAAAATCGAGTGGTTTTGAAATTGTTCCAACTATTTAAACTTTGGTTTGTTTTCCTTGCATTAATCAATATTAATGTGGTCCCATCATTTAACCCTATCATTGCAGAAAAGAAACAAAAATAGAACGTACGCTTATACCATCTGTATTCGCCACGGGGCCCCGTCATGCACCGTTAGGTTACTTAACTAACAGCAGAGCGGGGGCTGGACTAGCGTGGGTGCAAAACATAAGCAACGTTTATTATATACAATATATATATATATATATATATATATCCATTCGTCTCATGCAATAATAGGCATTCCAGATCACAGATGAATATATTGGATATACTAGGAATTCCGTATTTCGTTTTAGCCTAGAACGAAAGGCGGATTCCACAATCGTGATAAATAGCCAAACCCCATCCTAGACCCCTACGGGTGCGGCAAACTACCCGCCAAATTCCTGAAGTGAAGCAACCTCCCTCAATAAAATGAGTAGGCCACTCGGCACTTCAAGAACCCGGTAGTTTGTGCACCCCACCTTGGGTCTATCCTAAGTGCAAGAAAAAGTAAATGAAATAATACAACGGTGGCTACAATCTCAACCCGGATGTGCCCCGCAAAAATAATATTACGTCACTTTACAAATTTACATGAATGAAAGAAAATAAAACACTTTCTCATATCCCCCCGGCTATTCATCCATGACGATCCAATATTCCATATACACAACCCATCATAATACAGATATGTGCAACCCCCACTAATCAACGTATAGCGATTAGCAGACGTTTAGCATCATATACACAAACACAGAAACTTATAAACGACGTTAAAATTGCGACTTCGAAATACTCTGTATTGCCCCAACACAAAGATAACATAATATGAAATCTGGGGAAAAAACAAACAACACCTGAAATCCTAAATCCAAGATTCCAGAACACTAACAAAAAACCAAGACCTAACTCCCTACAAGAACCGGCCAGGCCGGGAAAATAGGCATTTTGGCCGGCCAAAAATTGGAGTCTGTGCCTTGTTTTTTAGTGGTGTTCTAGCTACTACAAGAAGAGCACTCTGCTGCAACTGTTTAAATAATTTTTAGAGCCTCTTAAAAAATCGATAGAAACTTGGATATGGTTTCGACTGTTTCGGAGTTATTTCGGTTTCGTAACTTTAAATATCGTCCAAACTAGTTAAGGTCTGAGTAGGCTTTGATACCATTGTAAGTCGATGTCGCACACCCCGCGGGTTCGCGGGGAGGCGGAATTTACAAAAAACGATTTTTACAAAGCTCGCAATACCGACTAAACTCCAGGATCATAACAGAAATCTTAACTGGCTATTACTACTTGGAAGTTTAACTACTCGGTAAGAGTTTTATACCTCCTAGATTACAAGTCTTTCGGGTTTTCTTCTTCTCCTTCTCTTCTTGAGCTCCTCAAAGATCTGGATCGCGCTTGATCGTCGGCCTCCTCGTGTCGAAGATAATCCACCTGAGAGTCTATACCTCAAGCTCCAACCTCTAAACCGAGCTACTAGGGTACCTGGTTCGCTAAGTTAGGTAACCTAGAAAATGTAGAGTATCTAATGGAGTGTTTTATCTGATGAGACCCTATGGTTCACAAATCATGTAAGAGTTAGGGTCTTTGAGGAAGAAGGAGAGGAAACTTGGAGAGAGAATAGAATAGAGCAAATGAACTAGGGTTGTGTAAGAGTGGAGAATGGCTCATCTTTTCACTTATTGAAGCATGGATTATTTTCATATAGAAAATGGCAACCATACTTCAATAGTGTAGCCAAACTAATAAACAAATCGAATGAGCCATGCTTCACACCCAGACCACAAATATCTCCAATTTCCACCTCACTGATCTATTTTGCAAAATAGATAAATCAAATAACGAGGTATCCCCTTCTAAAAGCATCTCTTATGAAATTGCAAGAATGCCCTTACCGTATATAAATACCGTATTCGTATTCCCAAAAATATGAATACAATGAGATGATAACAATCCAATAATATAATACTAGGATCCGGTTTAAACCAAAGCCCACTAGTATTATCCGCCCGAACATCATCCGTGTAGCCAGTACACTTATATGATCGGAACCCTGCCGTAAAACGATACGGCATCTACATCGTTTCGCCCGAAGCAGGGAAACCCTCTGTGTGGGACTCTAAAGACTCGACAGTACGCTGGCAATGGGTTTAACCACAAGTCCGTCAGCGGTACTAGCTGCACATAATGGCTACCCAAGTATCTGTCGATAAGAAGGCCGATGAGCAAACTCATCCGAACTCCTACTGAACCTATTTGTGACAATCTCCGTACAGTCCGGTCTATTCGTCTAAGATACTCGTATATCGGGCCTAAGGGGGTGGTAAACGTCAGACCCCTAATAGCACAATAAGTCGTGCCGGAGTAGAGCCCAACCATGAGAAATTACTGAAGTACCTACCAGTAAATCTCGCTTGCCCTGGTCAGGGAATTTGTGTAATGGCTTTCCGAACACAGTGTGATATCAACCCTCAATACCGGGAGAGACGAATCCTATCTAACCGCTACTGCCTCCAAGTGCTTCGGGACTGTACCCAACTACTACCTGTTTGCATGACTCCTTTGAGCCGTGGTAGGGTAGTAATCTAAGTGCAGTGGGAACACACTTGAGACAAATAGTGATATCAAGTCAACGGACTAATCTGTACTTATGCCATCCGGGAACTATTACCTGACTATAGGTATAATACCAACCAGCAGTTCCCAACGAATCCGTCCAGTGTAACTCATAACCCAATGAACACATGTATACTATCTCAATGGAGACGTACTAATGGCTGTAGGACAGACCATCTCCCCTGCTGGGATGAGAAGCGTATACACTAGTCTACTCCGGAGTATCGATGTCCCGTCTCGATAATCCTATGACTAGGGTCCTGTATAAGGATGTGCTTATAGACTATCCAACCCCCACTAGTGTGACTGTCATCACAACGCTGGTAGTCAAGCAAAAATCTTAAAGGCTCTACCAATATGTATAAGCGATATGCTAAAAGAAACACATGCACATATTGAGGTAGAATCAAACCAAGTAGCATACTACCATTGTAAGTAAGACTGTTATTATAACTGTGAATATCTCAAGCTTCCAATATGTAATATACAATCTAGTATGATACAATAATGGTCTTTAGGGCATATATCACTAACACTAATATCATGTGAAATATCTCTTCCATTTCACCAAAACTCCGAAGTTATAATGAGGGCTGAGAGTTGGTATTTTATATTCTAAAAACTAACCATAAATAAATGGACCTTAAGATGTTGAGTCTATATCCTTGAGCTTGAGCTCAAATTTCTTAATTTTTATGCCCAAGAACTCAAGTTCACACTTCTTAATTAAGTTCTAATGTCTTAATTTTTATCCACAAGAACTCAAGTTCCCCTTAGCCGCAGGAAAATTTAAATTTTCTACTTTATTTGGACCACTAATCCTGAGAGATATTTTTTCAAAAAAAGAATAATCCTTTTGGATAATAGTAAGGCTTAATTTCAAAAGATCATCAAGTACTTCCGTTTAATTACCAAAACTGTCAAATTCCTGTTAAATACAAAAAATACTACCAGAAAACTTTTAAAAACTACATGAAATTACCACAAAACTATCAAAAAGCACAAAAAACTATCTTAAAATGGTGCCGCGTTAACAATAATTACAAGAAACTACAATAAAAATTTCAAAGCATGATTGTTTCTTATAATTTTAAGAGAATTTGATAATTTCTTCTAATCTATAAAAAGAATTTGAGAGTATTTTTTTGAAATTAAGCCGAATAGTACAATAAATTCAGACAGCCGACAACAAACAGTCAAAAATAATTAGCTGGGTACAAATTAATACAGAGCCATTGAATGCAATGATCATACACAAATAAAATACTAGCAACAATGCACTGAATAATAGTAGCAAAGTCAAAAAGCAAGACCTAACTAAATTCTAAATTTCATTTTGACTAACCTACCTTCATATTTAATGTATACATACCCTGCAAATTTGAAGATATGCATGGGTGTCAAATGAATTGACTATCTAATTAATATTCTAGAATATGCACAATTGTTTATTAATTGCCTCAAGATAGCCTTTATACCAATTATAAACTTGCTCAAGTAATTAGCAATATTTTCTGCTCGTTTCATAATACTCATCTTTTTTTTGCTTGTGCGCGCACATCTATATATTAAGAAAAGAATGACTCTTCTATACTCTAAATTTTTATAGATGTTAATTCTTTATTTAACCTTATGATATTTTTCCATTAATTTCTTACAACTTGAACATGCCTGCATGCATGCATGAAGAAGTTTTTTGAGATTTATTCTTCCAGTTTAGAATTAGATTAGGAACATCGTATTTTATGTGTATCGGTAATTGAAACATATCATTTTAGATAGTGTGAAGGGACAAATAATTTGAGGGGCCTGGGGGAGGAGGGGAAGACAAGTAAGGAGGGAGTAGTTCTCCTGTTTCACAATACCGGTTTATTTTTACATTTTATTTTTCAAATTACTGTCCCTTTAGGCCTAATTTATTTGATATAAAATAAGAAGGAATTATCGGAAATAATCCTACTTCAGATACCTTAGTTGTTTGGTTGGTCGGAAATAAAACTTAGAAGTTACTTAATGGCGGTGATGTTGATCTTATGTTATCTTCAATATTTTATTCCTCTGATGGATGTCCTTTTCGGGTCTCCGTCAGATGTTGTCTTCCGTCGATCTTCCGGTGGATCTTGGAGATGATCTCCTATTGCGTGTGAGTATCAATGGGTTTTGAGGAGATTGGTGGTTTTGAGGAGTTTGCACCGAATACCTGCAAGGAAGTCCTGGAGTGGTTTGGTACCACCGAAGACCCTCCGACGATCAAGTTAGTATGAGATCCAAGCAGAGTAACGGCTAAGTGGGGTGAAAAAAGCTTACTTGACCCCTCTGTGATGGGGGTTTATATAGTGGCGGCAGCACGCGGTAGCAGGCGCGGGAATCTCACCGGCGGTTACGCTCCCGACGCCACACCCGCATAATAAGCGAATCGCCCGTTAATGGGGATCGTGATGGCGTGGAACGTGGGATGTTGCCGGCGGAGAATCCGCGCATGGCGAGATTTGCGGAGCGGCGGTTACGCCTGTGAGTGGCGGAGTTGGTCGGTCGGAGGGACCGAGGAAGATGGCCTCGGCGGGAGAGCTTGGGAACGAACGGGAGGGCCGAGGTATCTTGGTCCTGTGGTAGCTCGGGGGCGAGCTGAGAGGCCGAGGAGGCCAATTTGCAGGGGGCTCTGAGGTGAGCCAGCTTGTGCTTGCAGGTCGGATATAGGAGTGGCCTGGTTGGCCCCTGTGGGCCCTTTCTTCTGAGTTTTGGGACACGTCATCTGCCACGTGTCCTGATCTGGGAGATCGCCAATATAGAGCATCATCATTAACCCCCCACTCTTGTCCCGACCAGCTGGCGGGTCGGGTCAAGAGTGGACTGCCGGGCCGCCCGGGGTGAGCTCCCTCCTAAGATTTCGTCGGGACGCGCCCCCGGGCAGTCAGCTGTCTTTTCTGCCGGCGAATCAGGACGAGATCTCTGCATTTAAGAAAGGTGCGCCGGTTCGTGCATCCTACCACTGAAGCGACGGTCCGCGTGTCAAGCGTCGGTTGGCCGACGCGACGTGTGCAGACCTGCGGCGTCTGATGGGATGCGGCCCAGTGTGAGGATGATAAGTGGAGCGATCGGAGCCGTTGGACGCGAGGAGGCGCTTTGGCGGGAGATGAAGGGCGCCGTTGGATGGGGGCGATTGTGGTGATAAATAGGGGTGGGGCCCACTCCAGGGCCCCCATTCCTTCATATTTTTCTTCCTTCTAAGTCTTGGCTGCTCGGCGCTCTTCCTCTTTTGGGTTGGACACATGGTTCGTTCCCACTCTTTGGGTTTCTCGTTCCGGAGGGAGGCCAGCGGTGCGGCCGTGCCCCCGGCTGGCTCGTGCCCTGCACCGAATGTTCCTCCGGCGGCAGGGTCGTCCGCTTCGTTGATGGCTCCTGGTGATTGTTCCTGCGGCGGGCAGAGACGTCCATGGTCATCCGAGCCCCAGACGAGGGACGCAGGGGAGGGTGAGGACGGGGCCCCCCTTAAGAGGAAAAGGACAATATCTCGTGTGCCGCCGTCGAGGGTCCCTGAGGGGATTCCCGTGCAGGAGGGGGATGCCTTCTTCATGGCTCCATCTGGGCTTTCCGTCGCTGCCGGCCTGCTCGCCGGGATGGAAGAGTCGGCCAGGGGGAGGCTTCCGCATGGCACCCTGAGGATCCAAATGGAGGCCATAGCCCAAGGGGCAGTCCAGGTATGAACTCCTTCACGCGTTGTTTTTTTTTTACCTTCCTTTCTTTGGCTCGAGCGTCTCCAAGTTTCTCATCCGTTTCCCGTCAGGTCCTTCAACACTGCACCCTCGTTACTCGTATGGAGGCCGAGGGAGCGTTCCACGCACCGAGGGCGGTGGAAGTGTTTCCTTCAGAGGTCGAGACCCTGCGACGTGACCTGCGTCTGGAGAGGGCGAGGGCCGATGTCATGGCAGCCCGAGCGGAGAGCGTGGAGCTCGCCGTCTCAGCGAACCAGGGTGCCTATCGTCGCCTGAGTGCGTCCCACCGAGTTGCTGAAGCGAAGCTGGCGGATCTGTCCGATCGTTTCGCGTCCATGGAGAAGGAGAAAAACTCCAGCAGGGGGATGCCGAGGCGGCGCTTCGGGCGGCCGGGATTGCCGAGACTCGGGCTAGGAAGGCTGTGGCCGATTACAAGGCGTCAGAGCAGTTTCACGCCGAGCTTGGCGAGCATTCCGCCGTCGCGTGGAATAAGGCTCTAGATGCCGTGAAGGAGCAGCTTCCTGAGTTCGCCGATGGCGAGCTCCGTGCTCGGGTCCTACTCCCGGTGGCTAAGCCTCCGGCAGACAGCGATGAGGGAAGCGATGCGTACCCCTGGTGGTAAAGCCTCCGGTGGTGAAGCCTCCGGCAGACTGCGATGACAGTGATGAGGGAAGCGAGGCGCTGGAGGGGGCTTGTGACTTAGGCCTTTTTGATATTTCCCCGTCCCTCTTTTGTAAGCGTCTGGAACTTTGTAAGGCTGGGGAGCCCCCAATACCCCTATAAAAACATTTTGCTTGTGCGAATAAAACTCTTGCTGTTTCATTGCTTTGCACTTTATTTTTTGGATGTGAAGAGTACTCGTAGAATATCCTTGCTTGCATTGTTGGGCTTCTATGTCAGGCGATCGTACGTCGAGTTGATTTCGATCACATGTCAAGCGTGCTGAGTGCTGCAGAGAAGGAGGTATCCCTATGTCCCCGGAGTCGAGGGGGGATTGCTCAGACTTGAACAGATCTGATGTCTCTCAATGGGGTTTCGGGTCTGCGTCATTTGATGAGCAGCATGCTGCCCGCCGTAGATTTGCCGAGCAGAAGGGAGCTCGGTGGCCTCGTTATGAGGACTTCAAACCAGCAGCGTCTGGTGGGCAGGAGGATGCCCGCTGGGGATGACCGAGCAGGGAAGCTGCTCGGTTGCCTCTTGGAGAGGGCTTTGATCTCTGGCGTCGTGGGTAGGCAACTACCAGCCGGGGATGTCCGAGCGGGGTAGCCGCTCAGATGCCTCTTGCGAGGGCTTTAATCCCTGGCGTCATGGGTAGGGCGCTACCAGCCGGAGATGACCGAGCAGGGTAGCCTCTCGGCTGCCTCTAAGGAGGGCTTCGATCCTTAGCGCGGGAGGGGCTGTAAGAAGCCTACTAAGGATAACCGGGCAATGAAGCTGCGCGGTTGCCTCTGGGCGAGGGCTTTGATCTCTGGCATCGTGGGTAGGCAACTACCAGCCTGGAATGATCGAGCGGGGTAGCCGCTCAGATGCCTCTTGTGAGGGCTTTGATCCCTAGCGTCATGGGTAGGGAGCTACCAGCCGGAGATGACCGAGCAAGGGTCGGGCTCGGTTGCCTCTTGCGAGGGCTTTGATCCTTCAGGACGGGGATCGAGCATGGTTACTGCCTAGTGCCTCTTGGCGAGGACTTTGATCCCTGTCAGTTGTGGTAGGAAGCTACCATCCGGGGATAGCCGAGCAAGGGTCGGGCTCGACCGCCTCAAAGGAGGACTTTGGTCCTTAGCGTGGGAGGGGCTGTAAGAAGCCTACCAAGGACCCTTGGCCGAGCACGGTTACTGCCCGGTGCCTCTTGGCGAGAGCTTTTGTCCTGAAGGATAGCCGAGGGAGGGTCGGGCTCGACTGCCTCTGAGAGGACTTTTTGATCCCTGTCGATTGTGGTAGGAAGCTACCAGCCGGGGATAGCCGAGCAAGGGTCGGGCTCAACTGCCTCTGGGAGGACTTTGATCCTTAGCATTGGAAGGGCCGTAGGAGGTCCGCTAAGGATAACCGGGCAGTGAAGCTGCGCGGTTGCCTCTTGGCGAGGGCTTTGATCCCTGGCATTGCGAGTAAGGAAGCTACCGGCCAGGGATAGCCGAGCAAGGTAGCTGCTCGGTGCCTCTAAGGAGGACTTTGATCCTTAGCGTTGGAGGGCCGTAGGAGGCCTGCTAAGAATAACCAGGCAGTGAAGCTGCGCGGTTGCCTCTTGGCGAGGGCTTTGATCCCTGGCGTTGCGTGTAGGGAAGCTACCGGCCAGTGATATCCGAGCAGGGTAGCCGCTCGGCTGGCTCTAGGGAGGACTTTGACCTTTAGTGTTGGAGAGCCGCAGGAGGCCTGCTAAGGATAACCAGGCAGTGAATCTGCGTGGTTGCCTCTTTGGTAAGGGCTTCGGATCACAAAGACAGAACTCTATTTGCAATATTCTGACGTTCCCTTTATTTGAATGGAAAGGATTTTTAGAAAGAATTTACATCGTTTTCGCGAAAGGAGGGATACACACTCGTTGGCTTTGGCCTCATTGGTATAGCTTGAGCTTCTCGGCGTTGTAAGGCCGCGGGAACTTGCGTCCGTCCACATCTTGTAGATGATAGGCTCCGTCGGGGAGTACCTCAGAGACGAGGAAAGAACCGTCCCACTTTGGGGAGAACTTGTGTAGCCTGCCTTGATCGATGAACTCATTTCGCCGTAAGACCAGATCTCCGGGCTTAAAGGAGCGGCGCTTGACCCGAGCGTTGTAGTATCGGGCTGTTTGTTGTTGATAAGCGGCAGCCCTGATCTGAGCCCGGTCTCTCTTCTCCAACAAGATGTCCAGGTTGGTCCGTAGCGCCGAGGTATCCGCATCGTCATCGAAGTGCTTGACCCGATGACTGGGTAGCCCGATCTCCGCTGGGACCATTGCCTCGGTCCTGTAGCAGAGGCTGAAAGGGGTTTCCCTGGTGGGGGTCTTCTTTGATGTGCAAAGGGCCCATAAGACCCGGGGCAGTTCTTCAACCCAACTGCCTTGTCGTCCTTCTAGGCGGGTCCGGAGACCTCGGAGGACGTCTCGGTTAGCGACTTCGGCCTGCCCGTTGCACTGGGGATGCGCGACCGCGGCGAACTTCATGAGGATATGGTATTCTTTGCAGAAGTTCTTCACTTTCTCGTTCTCGAAGTTCGTCCCGTGGTCGGTGATGATACACCTCAGGATGCCGAACCGGAGTATCAGATTGTTTTGCAGGAACCTGATGGTCATGGCGGCATCCGGTTTCCTGATGGGGACGGCCTCGATCCACTTGGTGAAGTAGTCTACCGCGACGAGGACATATTTGTGCCCACCCGTACCAGTAGGGAACTGGCCGATCATGTCCAGTCCCTACTGGGCGAATGGCCATGGGGATGTTAGGGCGCTCAGCTCGGTAGCGGGAAGGCGAGGGATGCTGCCGTGGAGCTGGCAACTCTTACATCTTCTGACTAGCTTCTGGGCGTCCTCGTGAACAGTGGGCCAGTAGTACCCCTAGACAACGCCTTTTGGATCAAGGTTCGGGCCCCTTAGTGCGCACCGCCAACCCCCTCATGGATTTCACGAAGGACGTAGTCGGCTTCGTGGGGGTCGATGCACCGGAGCAGGGGCTAAGTGAATGATTTCTTGTAGAGGTTCCCATTGCTCCATATGAAGTGGCGGGCTTTGGCCCGGAGACGACGGGCGGCTCCCCGATCTTCTGGGAGCGTACTGTCCTTCAGGAATTCCACGAGGGGCTTCCTCCAATCTTGGTCGCCTTCCTGCGCCGCATATACGTGGAGTGTTGTCGCTCCGTCTTCCACGCTGGGCTGAGGCAAGGTTTCGAAGAGGATAGACCGCTTATTGTTGGTCGAGTATGACGAAGCCAGTTTGCTCAGGGCGTCGGTTTGGGCATTCAGCTGCCTGGGTATCTGTTCTACTTGGACTTCGTCAAAGTTCATCCGGAGTTTCCTTACCTCGTCCAGATATTTCATCATCAGAGGCTCCCGAGCTTCAAAGCGACCGGTCACTTGGCCGACGACTAGGGCCGAGTCGCTGCGGATTCGAATTGTCTTCAGCCCCAGCCCGGTGGCCATGCACAGTCCAGCTAGGAGGGCCTCATACTCTGCCGTGTTGTTTGAGGCTTTGAAACCGAGCTTCAGAGAGTACTCCATTTCTGCCTCGTTCGGGCCCCGGATAATGAGGCCGGCACCACAGCCTTCCTCGGTTGAAGACCCGTCGACGTAGATAATCCACTCAGGAACCGAGCCAGGCCTTTCCGCGATGGGACACTGAGTTGCGAGGGTCGGCGTGGACTCCGGTTCCTTGCTAGGGATGGTGCATTCAATGATGAAATCGGCCAGGGCCTGCGCTTTGATGGCCTGCCTCGGGCGATATTTTATGTCAAACTGAGATAGTTCCCACCTCTACTTCTCTAAGCGGCCCGAGGATTCCGGTGATGCAAGGATAGCCCCCAACGGGCGGTCAGTGAGGACGAGGATGGTGTGGGCTTGGAAGTAGTGCCGTAGCTTCCTTTAGGCCACCACGAGGGCCAAGACAATCTTCTCTATGGCTGGATATCTCGTTTCTGCGTCCTTAAATACATGGCTCACATAGTACACCAGTTTCTGCACTCCACCGAACTCTCGGACAAGCACCGAGCCCGCTGCTTGGTCGGATACCACCAGATATAGCGACAGCTCGTCTCCTTCAACTGGTCGGGTGAGCAGTGGTGGTGTCGTGAGGTGCTTCTTCAATTGGTCAAAGGCGGCCTGGCACTCCTCCGACCACTCGAACCTCGGGATCTTCCTTAGAGCATTGAAGAACGGGAGGCATTTCTCCCCCGACCTGGACATGAAACGGCTCAGAGCAGCGACTCGTCCCATGAGCCACAAGATCTCGACGTTGGTCTTGGGCGCGGCTATGTTGAGGATAGCGTCGATTTTCTATGGGTTAGCTTCGATTCCACGGTGAGTGACCATGAAACCGAGGAACTTTCCCCCGGTGACTCCGAATGCGCATTTGGCGGGGTTTAGCTTCATCTTGAACTTGCGGAGCACTTCGAAGGCCTCGCCCAGATCCTTGGCGTGGTCGGCCAACAAGACGGATTTGAAGAGCATATCGTCACCGTAGACCTCCATATTCCTGCCGATCTGTGGCTTGAACAAGCGATTGACCAACCGTTGGTACGTGGCCCCGGCGTTCTTGAGTCCGAAGGGCATCACCTTGTAGCAGTATACCCCCCGGTCCGTTGTGAATGCGGTAAGATCTTCATCTTCTGGATTCATACGGATCTGATTGTAGCCGGAGAACGCATCCATGAAACTCAACAGCTCGTGGCCGGCCGAGCTGTCGACTAGCTGATCTATCCGATGGAGAGGATAGTTGTCCTTGGGGCAGGCCTTATTGAGGTCGGTGAAGTCGACGCACATGCGCTACTTCCTGCTTGACTTATTGACCAGAACTACGTTCGCCATCCACTCCGAGTAGGGCACATTCTGGATGAAGTTTGCGGCGAGAAGTCGATCAACCTCGTCTTCGATAGCCTTCTATTTGACTGGGATGAAGCTTCGCTTTTTCTGTCTGACGGGTCGGGTCGTAGGATCAACCCCGATCTTGTGAGAAATGATTTTGGGGTCGATCCCAGGCATGTCAGCAGGCGCCCAGGCGAAGACGTCGGAGTTATTTCTGAGGAAACCGCCAGGTCATCTCGCTGAGTTCCTGTCAGGAGTGATCCGACCTGGACGGTTTTTTTATCGTCCCCCTCTGTCAGGGGCATCTCGGTCAGTGGTTCGACCGGTGTCCCCCGGACCTCCTTATGCTCGTCTCGGGTGTCCAGAGAACCCTTGATGTTGTCCTTTACCTCAGCATCGTCGGCCGGCTGCTCGGACGAAGATGTTTCGGTAAGGCATACCTTCGCAACCCGCTGGTCTCTATAGACCCGACCTATCCCGCCCTGATCGAGAGGGAACTTCATTGCCAAGTGGTAGGTCGATATCTGGGCCTGGAGGGAGTTCAGTGTCGGGCGGCCGAGGAGGACGTTGTAGGCCGATGGGACCTTTGCTATGATGAAGTCCACAGGCAACGTACGGGTGCGGCCGGACTCCCCAACATTGAACTGCAGGGTGACCACCCCTTCCGCCGGGATGGAGTGGTTGGTGAACCCTGAAAGGACATGGGAGGTCGATTTCAAGTCTGCTGGGGTGAGCCCCATGCGCAGAAAGCAGTCGTAGAAGAGGATGTCTGCTGAGCTGCCCGAGTCGACAAGTATCCGGTGGACCTCGTATCGGTGGATTTGGGCCGTGATCACCAGAGGGTCGTTGTGGGGCATGGATATGCCGTGGAGATCCCCGTCGCCAAAGGTGATAGTCTCGTGGTCCCTGGCCTTTTTGCTCGGGCGGCCGTTGGCGTCCGTTGCCGGCGTGGGGTGCCGAGTCTCGCAGGCGCTCGACTGACCCCCTGTCGTCATGACCATAGTTCTTGATGGGCTCCGGTCCCTTCCGGCGAGGTTCCTTAGGCCCCGTGGTGAGGTTGTCTTCGAGCTGCCTTGGCGGGCCTCGTGGGTGCGACCCCGTCGAGGGAGGGGGTGCCGGTCATGCCTGGAAGCAGGCGAGCTGACCACCACCGCCTTGGTAGGGACAGGGGTGCGACGAGGCTTGAGGCGAGGCTCTCCGACGTGGGACCTCGAGGTTGAATGGGACGGATCGAGACCGCTGGAGTCTGCGAGGCGGTGGCCGGCGGAGGGGTTGACGACATTCGACGGAGGTTCACCCGCGCCTCCGTTGAGGGGGAGGCGGCGGCGGGTGCTTGGATCTTCAGGGTGATCGCTTGCCATGTGGATGGAGATCGGAATGCCAACTTTGTTTTTTGTGGAGTTTAGGTTCTCACAGACGGTGCCAACTGATGGAGGTCATTTTCGGGTCTCCGTCAGATGTTGTCTTCCGTCGATCTTCCGGTGGATCTTGGAAATGATCTCCTGTTGCGTGTGGGTCTCAATAGGTGTTCTCCTCCAAAATACACGACCGGGACGTTGGGACGTCCGGGCCTGAACTTCGAGGGCAGATGCTAATTGGTGCTATCCGTCCACCTCTCTGAAGATGCCAAGTTGATTTATGACACCATGTATCGAAGGTTTAAACGGATGCGTCCGATGTAGCAGACTTCGTCAGATTCCCCCTCGTTGAGGGGTTTTTGATTGTGGGGACGCTCTTCCCTGCAGGCGCAAGCCCCCGCAGTTAATTACGCTACCGCGTCGCGGTAACCACTTTCTCCTTCTCCAGATGGTCACTTCATGTCGTGGGTGTTTGTTTTGTTTTTGGTTACCCGTGGATTGTATACATAGACTAATTTATGTTGTCGCCCGTAGGACGTGGATTAGTCCAAATCCGTATCTTCTTAGATTTGGGTTTGGGGGTTGGTTTAAGGATACGTTAGTCTCATTTGAGGCTAAGATCAACTTAAACGTTTGGTAAGGATACGTTAGTCTAATTTTAGACTAAGATCAACTTAACGGGATCATTTAGATCCAATAAAAGAGCATTTGAACTCAATTGTTTAGTTTAGAGACATTGCGGTCGATGACCAGTTTAAGGACATGGTGGTCCAATGTTAGTTTAAGGACATCTCGGTCCAAGGTTAAGGACATCATAGTCCGTGAGTTTAAAGACCTTACAGTCAAGGTTAAGGACATCATAGTCCGTGAGTTTAAGGACCCCACAGTCCATAGAATGTATGGTTGTCTGGACCCGTCACCTCTCTGAAGACGTTGAAGGATTACAACGACAAATATCAGAGGAGTTCAGAGATGTACCCTTAAACCGATGTGAGCTGAGAGACCTGTAGTCCAATTGGGACTAAGATCTGTGATTTATGAGCATATGAACTCAATTAATCTGAATTGAGGACTTATGGCCAATTTGGGCTAAGTCCATTCAATTACAATGTTCAACATTTATTCTGGGTTGTTAAGCATTTGTTTGGGCTTGGCCCTTTTAACAATGCTGAGCATTGATTTGGATTCTGACAGCATCTCTGTCTTTTATTGAATGCTGAGCATTCATCATAGCTCTGGGCTTATTAAAGAACAATTTATGTTCTATCGGCGCACACGTGAGGAGCACATGGCGCGCTTGGCATTTTGAGCCAGTCAAAGAGCGCGGTGCGCTATGGTTAAAGTGCTAATGCGCATAGCGCTTTGCGCCAGATATGAAGCGCTGATGCGCTTTGCGCTAGATGTAGAGCGCTGATGCGCTATAGTTGAAGCGTTAAGGCGGCATTGGTGTCATATAATGAGCGCAAAGCGCTTTTAGTAATGCAGTGCACACGTGAAGAGCACGTGGCGCGCTTAGCGCTAGCCAATGAGCGCTGTGCGCTGTATTTGAAGTGCTATGGCACTGTAGCGCTTTGCGCTAGATAAAGAGCACTAAGGCACTTTTAAATTAGGAGCGCTAAGGCTCTTCTTAGGTTAACTTTACGCTATGAAGATTATCTTTTCTTTGATAAGAGATTTTGTCTCAAGATCTTAAGAACAAAGTTCTTAGTTTATAAGAGATATTTCAATCTCTTTTTGATGAAAGGCTTTGCCTTTATGAATCTGTGATCCTAAGAGAATTGAATAATTCTCCCCCCTTTATAATGAGATGTTCATAATATCTTTTTGTGAAAGACAATTTGTCTTATAGATCATAAATCTGTGAAAGAAGTAAATACTTCTTTTAATTACGAGATGATTTCATCTCTCTGTTCTTTTACCTTGAAGAAAGGAATTGTCTTCTTTTGAAAGCTTGGCTCTTCTTTCTGAGATTTTCTCAAAGTTTATGGAGGGTTCCTCTGTGTGAGACTTGAAGTCTTTGGGTCCTTTATATAGGGGAGGCTGATTTGTTGAATCAGTTAAAGAGATTTATTCTCTAATTGAATTGGGAATTTCCCCACCGTCGGATCTTTGATCCAAGGGCTTCTGGTTTACAGAAGATAATCTTCTTGTTATTAATAAGATTGAGAAATCTTTCCCCCTTACAGAATTTGTTCTGTATTTTAGTGATTTTTAATCACCATTGGATCATTGATCCAACGGTGTTCCAAATTCAGGGCACAATCTTTTCTGTTTGGAAAGATTCAACAAAATTTCATTCTTATTAATTGATAATTTAATCATATCCGTTGGACATTTGATCCAACGGTGAGGAACATTTAGTTTCAGCGCTAGCGCTTATGCGCTCTGCCCATGGTGCGCTACTTGGAGCGCAGCATTCTTAGCGCTAGCGCACACGTGCTTTGCACGTGGTGCGCTACTTGAAGCGCAGCGCAGCGCATTTAGCGCTAGCGCCTATGCGCTTTGCACGGGATGTGCTAGTTGTAGCGCAGCGCTTTTATAAAAGCGCAGTTTTAATTCAAATTTTGAATTCTAAACAGAGTTTTGCTCTAATTGGGGAAACAATGGGTTTTGAGGAGATTGGTGGTTTTGAGGAGTTTGCGCTGAGTACCTGCAAAGAAGTCCCGGGATGGTTTGGTACCACCGAGGACCCTCCGACGATCAAGTTAGCACGGGATCCGAGCAGAGTAACGGCTAAGTGGGGTGAAAAAAGCTTACTTGACCCCTCTGTGATGGGGGTTTATATAGTGGCGGTAGCACGCGGTAGCAGGCGCGCGGGAATCTCGTCGGCGATTACGCTCCCGACGTCACACCCGCGTAATAAGCGGGCCACCCGTTAATGGGGATCATGATGGCGTGGAACGTGGGATGTTGCCGGCAGAGAATCCGCGCATGGCGAGATTTGCGGAGTGGCGGTTACGCCTGTGAGTGGCGGAGTTGGTCGGTCGGAGGGACCAAGAAAGATGGCCTCGGCGGGAGAGCTCGAAAACGAACGGGAGGGCCAAGGTATCTTGGTCTTGTGGTAGCTCGGGGGCGAGCTGAGAGGCTGAGGAGGCCAATTTGCAGGGGGCTCTAAGGTGAGCCAGCTTGTGCTTGCAGGTCGGGTACAGGGATGACCTGGTCGGTCCCTGTGGGCCCTTTCTTCTGAGATCTGGGACACGTCATCTGCCGCGTGTCCTGATCTGGGAGATCGTCAATATAGAGCATCATCATCCTCTCATTTTGGATGTAAATAATCATGGAACATAAGAAATAAGAAAAAGAATGTACATTTTGTTTGGTTTTCATTATTACTTAGTGAAAATTTATTATTACCAAACAATTCTTTTAATATATTGCCATTAGAAAAAAGTACACAAAGTAACTTCACATGCGCTTTTCATGGAAGTTCCATGGAAGTTGCTTCAAAATACTTTTATAATATTTTTCGGTATTTTAGGTCATCCAAATATCCCATGTTTAATGCACTCTAAATATGAAGCTCAAAATCTAACAATAGAAATCGGAAGGATAAGCCTCTTTCAACAAGTGTGAAGAACTAATGAAAACCATGATAAGAATAAATTAAGAAATTCATATTTATAACATTTTGGATATTCTAAAAAAATCATACTAATCTAAATAAATATGCAAAGTGGGAAAAAAAAAAGTCTAGAATTGTGAACGGAAAGAGTATATGTTTGATGTGCACGGCTCAACTTGCTCCGTTGATCGTAACAGCCGATGTCATTTTCACAGTTTTTAAGTCCATACCAACCCTGCTAATAACGAAAGAATGTCGCACTTAAATCAAAAGGCTATCAGTATATCTTCTTCCTTTTTTTAATAAAATTAATCACGTGCTAATATGCCAATTTCCAAATATTTCAATCAAGCATCAGCTTATATGTCATTTTGGAATATAAATCAGTGACGTCAGCAATCAAATAGCAAGCAGGTCTGTCTTGTCTCACATGCAGAGTGATGCTTGAAAAAATATTTACTTTTTCATAATCAATCAAATAAATAATAAATGGGACCTTTATAGTTGGCCAAATGAAAATTATCAATTAAAATGTGAGAATTTTTCTGATATGCCAGTTCAGCAGAAGAAAATCCCAACTCTTATGAGATTTCGTTGAATCTCAGCAGTCAGCACCCAGCTACAGTCATCAAAAATGTCTGCAAAGAAATCTGCATCTGAACTTGGATTCAGACTTTTTCATGTCCTCTTTCGCTTATTTCCTGTAGAATCAGGAATTTGAGAGTACAATATAAAAAATAAAGAATATATAATAAATAAATTATTAAAACTCGGTTTATTATAAAAACAACCTTTAAAGATTGCTAATTGTAAAAACAACGTCCGAAAGTGTACTTCGTTAACTTAAAAAAACCCTATGTAATTATAATAAAGCTTGGACCTCAGGTTAGGAGTAACGGTCTTATGACAAACTTAATGTCCCACTATTAAAACCCTAGCTTGTTCAAATTCATCACCACCTCCAACTTTCTTCTTCAATGGGAAAGTTCTTTGAACCCTAGGCTTGCTCCATCCCTCTCACCTCACTTTCACACACACCCTAAGTTGATGTAGGTAACCCTAACAGTTAAACGGTGAGAATAAATGTGTTGCTATTTTTGTTTTCTATGTTGGATCTGCACCATGGCAATTCATACTTTTTAGCAAATGTGTCAACCTAAAAATTTGTTTTTAATTTTAGAGGAGAAGGTGTTTGCCCTCTTTATGACCTCTAATGATTGTATCGTTAAGAAAATATAGTGTTTAAACAAAACAAGTTTTAAAGTATTAAAATTTGACCAGAAGGTCTCAGGGTTCGAGACTTCCGATAAACGCAAACACTTACCGTTAATCATGTCCCGTTGTCATAGGAAATACCTAGTCGGGTACCTTATTAGGCTATTCTAAATCACATCACAAATATATGTACTTGCAAAAGAAATAACAATATAAAGGAGTCGAGGAGATTTCATTCATGTTGATTTGTTTACAATATTGGTACATGTATATTTATCTATGTCTTAAGGCTTATGCAAAAAGAATTATAAGAAATACAAATGTACTTTAAAAAGAAAAGGGGTTTATCGAAATTAATATTATTTTCAAGGGGTAAGTGGGCACTTCCATTTGTGAGACCCAAACTTTGCTAATCCTGAATAAATGCGGGATTCTTTATGTGGGACCCACAACATACTTTGCTGGATGGGTGGATCAAAGTGGTACCAAACCCCATTTAAAGTGGATGCAGATATCTTTGAAATAGATACCTGACTGAACATACAATTGCGGGTATCTTTTGAGATATCCGCCCTTGCGGATATCTATTTTAGAAGATACCAGACGAGCGGATATCTAGATGAAGGATATCCGACGATTGGGTATCTATTTAAAAGATACCCGATAAGTTAGTGAGGTCGGGTTTCTTATTTTAGGAATCCAACATGCGAGTATCTCATTAAAAATATCCGCTTTGGTAGGATATCCGCTTTAGTGAGATACCCGCTTGAGAAGATATCCGTTTTAAGTTCTTTTGAAAGCAAGTCCTTATTTAACAACTTTTTTTTTGAATTCATGTAGAAAATAGCACATTATCTTTATTTTCAATATTGAGATGAGCATAATTATGTGTGTATGTTCAAAGTTCTTTTAAGGGCATAAGTTTTAAAGTTTTCATATCCATGCATGGTCTCGTTTCGAAACATATCGAGTTAGATTTCATACACTTCAAATAGATCGCGATTTGGTACTCTCGAGTGAGAGTTATGGCCATTTTACTAAAATGTGTCTGGGCTGCCAGACTTGACCTGCTAATCTGCGGATATCTTTTGAGATATACTAAAACCTATTATTTCACGTCCTTTTTGTAGGGTTACTTAAAGCGGCAGTAAGTTTTCGGGAGGTATCGTCCATACCAATTTCAAAATTTTGCTGTACTAAAGAACCCTAACCCTAGAATCTTAACTAGAGAATTAAACAATACAACATGCAAACAACTTTGCATACAAAGTGAATGAGGAATACAACCTTTGTAGACCGGTCCTTCACTTCTAAAGCTCCGTGTAGTAGTCGCTTCGCTCTAAATAGTGAACACCCGAACTCTAGTAAGGGTTCACATGAAGAAATGAATAAACTTGCTCGAAGTCTTCGAGGCCGAAAATGATCTACATCGAGAAGACTCAAGCTCATACTACCTCTTCACTAATGGTAGATTAGTGAAGCAAACACCCTAAACTAAATGGCTAATATAGTAGAGAATGATGAAGTAGGAAATGAGCTCACTTTAGATTTAATTTTATCACAACATTTCATCACCATTTTCAAAAGCTAGAAAGCTTTTTTCATGAGGAAGAAGAAGATGAAGTGAAGATAAGAATGAAACTCATGAGATGAAAATAGTAACCATGGGTGAGTTAGTGTCATACACTAATCCATGTAGAGAATGAACCATGGCTAAGGTTAATGGTTAGGTTAATAAATATCTATAAGTGAAACAAAATTGGTGGACTTGGTCAATGGTTCCACAAGCTTGTAGCCATGACAAATATCCATCCAATTTTGAATTACTTAGATAAATATAAACCCTTCATTATATCAAGTATGGTGTAAGTCTCATACACCCATGAAGCATGTGGCATCAAGCATGACACAAATAAAATGTACATTAATATATATCGCATATATACTATATGCACACAAGTGAGAACAAGAAATGTTTATTGAGCAAATATTAGTTAATGTAAGTTAATATATCAAATATATAATTATACATTAAATTATCAAATCAACACTTGATTTAATAATCCGGCTATATCACATACAACCGACTAATATCAGATGTAACAACTTATCGAATCAACACTTGATCCAATAACTCGCTATATCATATATAACCGACCGATATCATATATCGCGAGAATAGAATGCGGTATCACATACGCGTATCAATCTCGGTCCCGCAGATATCACTGTTCCCCTCCGAATGGCGGCCGAGACATTTAGGACGACTATGCCTGAGATTCGGGGCAGATACTATTTGGTTTTATCCGTCCACCTCTCCGAAGATGCAAAGTTGATTTATGGCACCGTGTATCGGAGGTTTAGACGGATGCGGCCGATTTAGCAGACTTCGTCAGATTCCCCCTCATGATGAGGGGTTTTTGATTGTGGGGACGCTCTTCCCTGCAGGCGCAAGCCCCCGCAGTTAATTACGCTACCGCACCACGGTAGCAACTTTCTCCTTCTCCAGAATTTCACTTCGTGTCGTGTGTGTCTGTTTTGTTTGTGGTTGCCCGTGGATTGTATACGGAGACTGAGTAATGCCGTCGCCCGTAGGACGTGGATTAGTCCAAATCCGTATTTACTTAGATTTGGGTTTTGTGTTTTTAGTTTAAGGATACGTTAGCCGTATTGAGGCTAAGATCAACTTAAACGTTCGTTAAGGAGACGTTAGTCCTGTTTGAGACTAAGATCAACTTAACGTGGTGATCCATTTAATATATGGCCGTCGGGACTCGTCACCTTTCTGACGTCTTTGAAGGATTACAACGATAGGTGTCAGAGGAATTCGGAGATGTACCCTTGAGCCAAAGTCGATTTGGAGTTTTATAGTACATTTAAATGTTTAAGGATACGTTAGCCGTGTTTGGGGCTAAGATCAACTTAAACGGGATCGTTTAGATCCGGCAAAAGAGCATTTGGGGGCTCTATTGTTCCAGTTTAGGGACGTGGTGGTCCATCGCCAGTTTAGGGACGTGGTGGCCTATCCTCAGTTTAAGGACGTGGTGGTCCATCATTAGTTTGAGGACGTTTCGGTCCATTGCCAGTTTAAGGACGTGGTGGTCCGATATTAGTTTAAGGACGTTTCGGTCCGATATTAGTTTAAGGACGTTTCGGTCCGATATTAGTTTAAGGACGTTTTGGTCCACGAATTTAAGGACCCCGCAGTCCAAGTTGATGTGTGGTCGTCGGGACCCGTCACCTCTCTGACGTCGTTGAAGGATTACAACGATAGGTGTCAGAGGAGTTCGGAGATGTACCCTTGAACCGGAGGTAAATTGATTTAGGAGAGCAGTCTTGCTCAGTCAATTTAATTTGAGGACTTACGGCCACGATTGGGCTAAGTCCAGTTGGAAATGTTCAACATTTTATTTGCTTTTGCATTGCATTTCTTTTCATTTTTATTTGGGCTCTACCCATAAAGGATGCAGAGCATCAATTTGTTTTGGGCTCTGCCCCTTTATAAATGATGCAGAGCATCAATTTTACTTGGGCTCTGCCCTTTTTATTGCTTTGCAATTTATTTTGGCCTGCTAGGTCTTTTTGACTTGGGCTTGACCCTTTAACAAAAGAAATGCATTGAATTTTTCAGGCGCTTTGCGCCAATCAAAGAGCGCAAGCGCTTGTGATGATGACACGTGTCATGCAGCGCAGTGCAGTGCGCTAGTACGCTACGCTTGCGCTACTGACACGTGGCGCGCTCTGGTGAGTTGCGCCAATTTCAGAGAGCAAAGCTCTATTTCAAAAGCGCATAGCGCAAATGGTTCAGATGCTGACACGTGGCGCTCCCTGGTGGTTTGCGCCAGCCCAAGAGCGCAACAGTACAGATTTATAAGTGCAAAGCACTATTAATTTAAGAATCTTTTAGATTCAAGAACCAATGGTTCATAAAAGAAGTGCAAAGCACTATTTGTTTTTCTTTGATCTAATGAGAGTTAAAGAAAACAAGTATTTCTTGTTTTTCTTATTTAAAGAACCAGTGGTTCATAAGAAGTGCAAAGCACTGTTTTTTTTTGTGAAGATCGTTGATCTTGTTCTTAGATCCATGATCTATTAGAAGAAATTTCTTTTATTTTTATGAAGGTTTTTACCTTTTTCTTGAAACTTTTTCAGAGTTCTCTCTGTTTGAAGCTCTTGATTTCTCAAAAAAAAAATGTTGATCCCCCTTGATTTGAGGTCTAGGGGTCTTTATATAGTGCCCATAAGTTTGTTGAATTTGTTAATGAGATTTTTCTCTGAGTGATTTGGGGAATTTTCCCCACCATTGGATCTTTGATCCAAGGGCTTCTGTTTTACAGAAGAAAATCTTCTTGTTTTAATAAGAACAGAAAGATTTCTTTAAAATCTTAATTCTGTTTGGCGCAAATGCCCCAGCGCGTGACACGTGTCTGTTCCCCTCCGAAAGACGGCCTGCGACGTTAGGACGTCTTGCCTGAAGTTCGGGGCAGATGCTATTTGGTTTTATCCGTCTATCTCTCCGAAGATGCCGAGTTGATTTACGGCACCATATATCGGAGGTTTAGACGGATGCGGCCGATGTAGCAGACTTCGTCAGATTCCCCCTCAGGGTGAGGGGTTTTTGATTGTGGGGACGCTCTTCCCTGCAGGCGCAAGCCCCTGCAGTTAATTACGCTACCGCATCGCGGTAACAACTTTCTCCTTCTCCAGAATTTCACTTCGTGTCGTGTGTGTTTGTTTTATTTGTGGTTGCCCGTGGATTGTATACGGAGACCGAGTAATATCGTCGCCCGTAGGACGTGGATTAGTCCAAATCCGTATCTTGCTTAGATTTGGGTTCGGTGTTTTTAGTTTAAGGATGCATTAGTCGCGTTGCGACTAAGATCAACTTAAACGTTCGTCAAGGATACATTAGTCCTGTTTTGGGCTAAGATCAACTTGACGTAGTGATTGATTTAATTATCCGGCCGTCGGGACTCGTCACCTCTCTGACGTCGTTGAGGGATTACAACGACGGGCGTCTGAGGAGTTCAGAGATGTACCCTTGAACCAAAGTTGGTTTGGGATTTTATTACTTATTTGAATATCTAAGGACACATTAACCGTATTTGGGGCTAAGATCAACTTAGACGGGACCGTTTAGATCCGAGAAAAGAGCGTTTGGGCCCTATTGTGTCAGTTTAGGGACGTGGCGGTCCATTATTAGTTTAGGGACGTTTCGGTCCGTCGCCAGTTTAAGGACGTAGTGGTCCATTATTAGTTTAGGGACGTTTCGGTCCGTCGTCCAGTTTAGGGACGTTTCGGTCCAATATTAGTTTAAGGACGTTTCGGTCCAATATTAGTTTAAGGACGTTTCGGTCCACGAGTTTAAGGACCCCGTAGTCCATATGGGTGTGTGGTCATTGGGACCCGTCACCTCTTTGACGTCGTTGAGGAATTACAACGACAGATGTCAAAGGAGTTCGGAGATGTACCCTCGAACCGGTCGTAAATTGGTTTGGGAGAGCCATTTTGCTCAATCAATTTAATTTAAGGACTTACAGCCAGGATTGGGTTAAGTCCAATTTTTTTTTTTATTTTAGGCTCTGCCTGACTAAAAGAATCGGTCCAAACAGGGCTCTGTCCCTTTATTGTTTTGCAATTTGATTTGGGCCAGGCTCTTTTAAATAATGAGTTGCAGAAACTCAAGGATTTTCCAAACAGGGCTTTGCCCTTTTATCATTGCAATTTAATTTGGGCCAGGCCCTTTTAATTAATGAGTTGCAGAACCTCAAGGATTTTCCAAACAGGGCTCTGCCCTTTTATTATTGCAATTTAATTTGGGCCAGGCCCTTTTAAAGGGTTGCGTTTGTGCAGAAACCCCAAGAAATTTTCAGGCTTAAGAACACAAGTGCATGGCACTTTTGATCTAAATTTGGATCAAAGGAAAACAAGTTCTTCTTGTTTTCCCTGATTTTACAGAACCAAGGGTTCATAACAAGTGCAATGCACTATTTTTTTATTATTCATTTTTTTATCTTCTGTTCTTCAGAAATTTTACCTTCTCTTTTTTTTTGTTCTTGATTAATCTTCAAGAGTTCTTTCTCTTCTTTTTTTTTCCCAGAAGTTTATCCTTCTCTTGATGATTCTACCTGATCATTTGAATGAGGTCTGGGCTCTTATTTATAGTGCTCACAAATTTGTTAAATTTATTACCAAGATCTTTCCTGAATAATTTTGGGAATTTTCCCACCATTGGATCTCTGATCCAAGGGTCCCTGTTTTACAGAAGAACAGAAAAGATTCACTTAAATTTTCATTCAGTTGCTGCGCAACTCACCAGCGCGTGACACGTGTCGCGCATCCGTGCGCTTGCGCAACTGCGCAGACACGTGTCGTGCATCCGTGCGCTTGCGCAGTTGCGATTGCGCAACTGCGCAGACACGTGTCGCGCTGCCGTGCGCTTGCGCAGTTAAGTCTTAATTATGTTTTCTGAAGAGCCTTGCTCTGATGGGACGCACTGTCTCGGGCGTTACGCCGCCGAATCAGCTTCTGCCATGTGGCAAATTGCGCGCTGCGCACGGGGACTGAAGCGTTGCTTCGAATTTTGAATTTTCAAAATTAAGTAGAGCCTTGCTCTGATTGGGGGAAACAGATGCCCCCCCACCGTTGCGCTCACGTGGCGCGCGCGTGAGTGCAGCGGTGGCAAGATCCTGACCGTCGGATCTAGGGGTCAAGTGAACAGGCGCAGGCGCCTATAAATAGGACCCTTGGTCCTTGGTAATTTTTTACCATTCTCAAGAAATTGAATTTCAGAGCCTTGCTCTTACTTGAGAACTTCCAGAGCCTTGCTCTTGTGATTTCCTTAAGAACTTCCAAGTTCTAACTTCAGAACCATTATAGGTAAAATTAAATTAATTTAATTTAAATTAAACTTAATTAACAGAGCCTTGTTCTTATAGATCTTTGATCTAAAGGAAACCCCTTTGGGGTTTCTTCAACAGAGCCTTGCTCTTATAGATCTTTGATCTAAAGGAAACCCCTTTGGGGTTTTTATTCACAGAGCCTTGCTCTTATAGATCTTTGATCTAAAGGAAACCCCTTTGGGGTTTTTATTCACAGAGCCTTGCTCTCAAAAATTTGCAGAGACTCTGTTCTTAGGTTTTAACCCATGAACAGAGCCCTGCTCACAGATCAACTAGAAAACTTTTTAAAAGTTTCCATGGATCTTTAAGATCCCAAAATTTTAATTCTTAGGAGTTATGAATTTTTATTACTGCTACAGAGCTAGGCTCTTTTTTAAGAAGTTTTATTCTTTCGAAACAGGAGTTTGACAAATGTCACTTGGTGACAGAGCTTTGCTCTGAAAAGAGGAGATCTTCTCCTTGTCTCTAGGGGTCCCCCCCAATGAGGATATTCTCTTGGGGGTTCTTTTTATTGACTGATAGTCTCATCCAATGGTGGGATTGTCTCATCAAATGATGCGCCGTCATCTCGATTTTGTGGGTCCCCCTTTGGTCCCCTACCCGCTGCATCACAGTGTGGAGCAAGATTTTTTTATTTATTATTATTATTATTTTTTTATCATTATTTTATTTTTTATTTTTTTTTAAGGTTTAAACGTCAGGCCACTAATGATATATATATTTTTATGCAGGAAAGATGTCTGACGACTTGTCTTTTCCCTTCGTCCGCTCAGAAGGAGGGTTCCCACATGCACCAGTGGACCGGGTAGTGTTCGCCTTGATTAAAGATCACGATCCTGAGTGCAAGAGACTTCACCTATGGGGAAGGTGGTACAGCCAGATTATCCAAGGCCGCCGCAGTTTTAGTTCCGCCTCGCCTTCCGAACCCATAGTTACGATCCCCTATGTGGACAAACCCCCGGTGGAGTATGCCGTGGAGGTAAAAAATTGGAATTCAGACGACCTTCTCCAGCCTGCAATTGGCGCTATTCCGGTACAGCCGCCGCCGGCCATAGATATCTTGGGAAGGCGAATTTGTCAGGGTGAAGCACGCCCTTGGGGACAGGCTTACAATATTGGATTGAATCCGCGACCGCTTGCTGGATACCTGCCATGGGCCCGGTACATTTTAGCGGCGAAAAGAGCTCACCTGACGAAGATTGGTTTATACTCCGCCGTCTACGTCTCGCTTTTCGAGTATCCTACTCCTCCAACGTGGTGGATAAAGGCCTTCATTGAACAATGGAATATCCCCACACATACTTTCCTGGCAGCGGATAGGGAAGTTTCCATTTCTCTAGAGGAATTCGTTGAGCTTTCAGGTTTACCGGCGAGGGGGGAGCACTACGAAGAGCTGCTTCCTCCTGATGAGTACGTCTTTGCCACCAAGCAGGTGGTAATCGACTTGACTCCGGAAAATGCCATCCAGCATCAGCATCCGGGCCTGGTGAAGGTGTTGGAGATTTACGAGGAGCTTCATTTGGAATTGGGCGACCGAGGCGTTAGTTTCGCGGACTTCATTGCCCGTTTTATTCGCCCGGAATTTTTATCAGAGCAAGGTGAGAAGTTCTCCCAACTTGCTGATCCTTTTGGTTTCGGCCTGGACCGCCAACCTTCATCGGAAATTGATCAGCGAAGTTTTTACCTTCCCGGCACTGCTAGCGTCCCTTTCTCAGAGATCGTCGTTCCTGGCATGGATGAGGAAACCTTCTTCATAGGGTTCTTAGGTCTGTGGCTGTGCAGCTTCGCGCTTCCCATGCACCCACGCCTCATGCGGTCTTCTATCTTTTACCCGGCGCATCGAATGGTGGCCGGTCTGCAGTTATCAGTGGGGATCGCCGGGTTGGCTTACCTCTACAATGGACTTAGCGTAGCGGCGGACGCTAATGAACCTGGGGTACAGCCTGCTAACTTCCCGATGCACTACTTCACTTCTTGGATGGAGCTGCATGTTCGAGGAGTGTTTGGTGCGCACAAAACTCCTCCATTCTTTGAGAGATTCATACTTCCAAGAATCATACGATTGGTCGGGGCTTCCATCGTGTTTGCACCTCCGCGGGAGTCTAGGGGACTGCTTCTGCGTTCGCATCTAGTCGGGGCGAAGACCTCTTTTGTGGATAAGGTCATCACCATGGGTTCCGAGACCACTAAGTCGGTGGTGCCGCTGCGTGATGACTTTAAGGGCGGTGTCTCCATGTTGAAGGCTCGGGAAATCCTCCACCTTTATTCCATTCGGCCGGGCTACTTGGTATTTAGGCAGAATGAAACGGCCCTCTTCATGAGGTATAACCCGCATCGATTTGCCCGGCAATCGAGTTATAACTAAGGAGTCCCGTTGGAAGCCTTCTTGGGAACACCTGCAGTCGGTCCAGAGGGAGTACGGAATGCGATGCATCACTTCATCCGGCTCAATACAGGCTCCTACTTTTTTATCAGTGAGCCCAGCTGTACCCCCAAGATACTCAATTCGTATGTGGCTTGGTACGCGCACGCGATGGGCCCAATCATCTTGATGGAGAAACGCCTACTGGTCGATCGTAGGGCTGCGCCTCCCGGCGGCAATCGCAAGGCTCCATTGCAGCCCAGGGTTCAGGTTATCCCTCCGACGAAAGAGGCCGGATCTGATCGACCACGCGTGTTGGCCCCCCGCGTGGACTGCCACTGCCTACTATGGTGGATGCCCCAACGGCGCCCCGTGCTCCGACAAAGACGGTTAAAGCGGCATCGCCGGAGTCGGGTGCAGGAGCGGACATCGGGACTCGCCGCCCGAAAGTGACTGCCAAAACTGGCAAGCGCAAAGCTGCTCCCAGTGGGTCCAAGGCTGGCGGGCAGAAGAAGAAGAAGTCCACTTTATCCCTCGACGCGATCCTTAACTTAGAGCCCGCGGCTCATCCTGCCGAGACTATATGCGAGTACGGCAGCAATGAGGGTTTCGTGGTGGACCCTGAGGACACCAATCTAGCCGCCGCCATTGCAGCTTCGGAGCGATCGGCGAGGCTCGAAGCAATGTTAAGCAGACTCGCTGAGTCAGGTAATCATCAGCCTCCTTATTTGTCATTTTATCCTACTTTTTATTATTATCTTTAGCTAATATTTGCCTCATTTTCAACAGGTGTTTCTACTGAAGAGGCCATTGCTGCCTCTCTGAAGACCTTCCAGGAGGAGGAGAAGAAGCGTACCCTAGCAAGCGTCGGTATGTTTTATCCCTTTCTCTTTTATACGGAAAGTTCGTTATCTTTTTATGATAGTCGACCTGACCTTCTCTTGTTTCTTTACAGGGGTTGTATTAATCGGCGCAAGGACCCTTCCCAAGCCCGTCATCGAAGCCCCAGCTTCGTCGAAGCTGCCGCAAGAGCCTCGGCTTGATGCAACAACGAGGGATGCTCTGAAAAATCTGGAGGCATCCCTCTACACGGATGAGGAGGCTTCGCTGAAGGAAGCCCTGATGGCATCTGTCTCATCGGCTCGAGAGGAGCGGAAGTGGTCCAGACGCGAAGCTAAGGCGCGCAGAGCTGCTCTGGCCGCAGGAGCGGGCCCTAGCACTGTTCCTCACGCTAGTACTCCTTCTGAAGAGCCCCCTGTGGCCCTGTCTACTGCTCGTCGGCAAGTTGCGTGCGCGGTTCGGAGTGCCAATGATAAATCCGCTTCAGGTAGTACTCCTTTCAGAGCCTTGTTGTATGACTTGTAAAACTATTGGCTTATACATATCTCATCTTGCAGGGTCAAGTCCAACTGAGGGGGAGGCGGAGATGACCGTCGAACCCAAGGGAGCGGAGGAAGCGGTACTCGCCGAACCCGAACCGACAGTGGACAACTTTGTTGAGGTCATGGGGCCTGGAGCCGAGATCGAGGAACCTACTGCGGAGAAGGTCATTGATGCCGCACCCGAAGTGGCGGCAGATGAGATGATTGTCTCAACCGAGCCGAAGGCGGTAGAGGGCGAGGTACTTGAGGTTGGGGACCTCGTGGTGCCGATGGACGGGGCAGCTGTAATCGCTGATCCTGAGGGAGCAGCAGGTGAGGCGGCCATGATTCCTGAAGACGAGCTAGGCGCTCCTTCTCAGGAATCTGGCAATGTTCCTATCTTGGCCCTCCCTGTCTATGGTTCCCCGCCGCCTGTAGAGCTTGAGAGCATAACAACGGTTCCCCTTGAGTCGGGTGATGAAGCTACAGGCGGTGGTCTTCCGTCAGTGGAGGAAGGGACTGCCTCAGTTTCTGCTGGCAGCTCGTCAGGTAAACTTTTGAGTCACCAGCGTTTCCCTTTTTTTTGTATATATCTTGTGATCTCTTCTAACAAGCTTGTTCTTGCAGGTGCGGCCAGCATCGATGCTCCATTGCTCGAGGGGGCACCGTCAACTACTGCTTTGGCAGTAGTCACCTCCCCGTCTTCCCTTGTACCGTCACGGATGTTGGAAGGTATGGATTCACGACTCATGCATTAATCTTTCAAAAATGCGGCTTTTGTACTAACGTTACACCATTGTGCCTTTGCAGGAGTGCTTTTTGATCATTTATATCAAGTGTTGCTCCCACACTTCTCTTTCCCATCCGAACTCGCTTCTCCTTCTAGTGGCGCCGGTGAGTATACTTTCACCATAATATCTTTATTTACCCCCTTTTTCCTAACAATGGGATAATTCTTGACTTTTCCTTTTCTTTGTTGCAGTGCCACAAATCGAAGGAGGGGATGCAAGACCTGCCGCGCTATCGGCCCTTCCGACTTTGCCGTCCGCTACACCTGGTATAGTAGATTTCCTCTTTGGTAACCCTTCAACATCTTTTGAACCATCGTTTAACCCTGTTTTGTTTTGCAGCTATTATTCCGGCTCCAGTCCCTTTCGAGGCTCGCGTCTTTTCACCGGCAGGCCCCTTTTTGAGACGTCCGTCTTCAAAGGGTGCTGTGATGAGTCTAGGCATGCTGAGCGGGTATATCGAAGAGCTCAGCATGGACGCTCTTCCTTCTGCTGCAGATTTCGCTGTGGATGTTAACCCCATGTTAGCGGCGCTCGTAACTTTTCACGACGAAGGCGTCGTTGAATCTTGGGTTAACCACTGCAGGGAGATCGAGGCCTGTCTGTACCGTCTGGAGTTGACGCGCCCTTCTCCTGAAGTTTTAGCTCTGAGCACCCAACGCACAACTTGGCTCGAGCAAAGCACTTCGCACTCCCGCCACTTGGAGCAAGAAGCAGCTCAAAGACTAAGGGAATGCCAAAAGACCTCAAACGAAATGGCCCATCTGCGCGCTGAGGTTGAGGCAAATGCTGCCCAAGTGAAGACTATCTTTGAGGGTCTCTTGGAGCGCATCTCCCATGGGCTAAACTTAAAGAAGAAGCTTGACGTGGCTGAGCGTAACATCCCAAGTCGGGAGGCTGCTTATCAAGTCGCGAGGGAGCAGCTTGCATTGGTCTTGCGGCAACGAGCCCAAGTGGAGGCAGAGTTGACGGCGGTAGCCGAGCAGGAGAAGGCGTGGAAGGAGATATGCGAGCGATTGCTACATCTGTGCAAGACGCTCCCTTCCCAATAGCTGCCCTTGTATCAATATACTTGTAATTTTCTTTTTTGAATAAGATGTATACATTCTTTATTCTTTTATACGATTCGCCATGTACTTGATTGAATTAATAAATAAAGATACACATTTTTTTTTGCAATGTCTTGTATCATTTCTTTGTTTTCTCCCTTCTCTTATTATCAGCATGCTGTTTTGATAAACATGATTGACAGGTAACAGAGTAAGCATTTTGGTTTCTTCAAGATATAACGATGGCTTATGCCGCAGGTTCGGATCTGCTGCCTAAGACTGTTCAACTCTATGAGCCGTGAGGGTCTCATAGAGATTTTTCTCCCTACGGATCGAGAGGGTCTCGTAAGTGGATTTTCTCCTTAGGAATCGTGAGGATTCCTAAGTGTGGTTTTCTCTCATAAGTCGAAAGGATCTTATGAGAGAATTTCTCCCTCTTACGAGTCGAGAGGGCTCGTAAGCGGTTGTTTCCCTCTTTGTCGAGAATCGACTTCAGAGAGTGAGACCCGTGGATAGTATGCAAGAGACCATTTAGGATTGACTTGCAGGATCCCATTGCCCTTCTTACGAGTCGAGAGGGCTCGTAAGCGGTTGTTTCCCTCTTTGTCGAGAATCGACTTCAGAGAGTGAGACCCGTGAATAGTATGCAAGAGACCATTTAGGATTGACTTGCAGGGTCCCATTGCCCTTCTTACGAGTCGAGAGGGCTCGTAAGCGGTTGTTTCCCTCTTTGTCGAGAATCGACTTCAGAGAGTGAGACCCGTGAATAGTATGCAAGAGACCATTTAGGATTGACTTGCAGGGTCCCATTGTTCAGGAAGCAAGTTTTTGAATCCTTACTGCCCGAGATGTGAGTCAGAGAAGCTCTCGTCACGGAGTGTTTGTATCCGCGAGTTGAGAAGTTTTGCGAGGGATTATTTGTTTCCCAAGCGCCAAGGATTATTTGTGTCCCTGGGGTTTGAAACGAGTCGATGGTTCCCACGGGGGCGCTGGTGGCTCTGCGAGTCAACGCGGATCAGGAGGCTCTCGTCAAGGAGTGTTTGTATCCGTGAGTTGAGAAGTTTTGCGAGGGATTATTTGTTTCCCAAGCGCCAAGGATTATTTGTGTCCTTGGGGTTTGAAACGAGTCGATGGTTCCCACGGAGGCGCTGGTGGCTCTGCGAGTCGACGCGTATCAGAAGGCTCTCGTCAAGGGGTGTTTGTATCCGTGAGTTGAGAAGTTTTGCGAGGGATTATTTGTTTCCCAAGCGCCAAGGATTATTTGTGTCCTTGGGGTTTGAAACGAGTCGATGGTTCCCACGGAGGCGCTGGTGGCTCTGCGAGTCGACGCGTATCAGAAGGCTCTCGTCAATGAGTGTTTGTATCCGTGAGTCGAGGAGTTTTGCTGAAGTCACTGGCTTCTTCGGTTGAAATGAACCGTTGAGGTTTGGCTTCGTCGTTTGACGGAATCCGCTGGGGAAGTATGGTTCCTTCTTTGTTTATGCCCTTGGATTGTATACAGGGATCGATGTGATCCTAACTGTAGGGCCAAAGTTTTATCATTTCTTCTTTTTATTTTATTTTATTTCCGCGATGCTCTATCATTTCAGCTTTTATATCGCGAAGATCGCGATTGCCCAATCATTTCGGCTATTTTTCGCGGTGCCCAATCATTTCGGCTATTTATTTTATTTTTACTCGTTGCTTTTTACTACGCGTTGCCCAATCATTTCGGCTATATTTTTTTTATTTTTACTCGCTGCTTTTTATTGCGAGTTGCCCAATCATTTCGGCTATTTCGTATGCATGAGCGGCCTGCTGGCTTTTGCCGTAAACCTGAAATTGGACACCGATTTCGGCATCAGCACCGCTACAACCGTGATATTACCAGGAGCGAATCATCATTTGCCTCTGTCGTTGTCGAACAAAGGAGGCTTAGCGACCAGGGTTAGGGTCCTGTCGGCTAAGGCTTTTGACTTCATGAGCCGTAAGGGTCTCGTGAAGGTATTTCTCCCTACAAGTCGTGGGGATCTTGTAGGTGTATTTTTTCTTTAGGAATCGTAAGGGTTCCAAAGTGTTTTGTTTCTCTGTAAGTCGTAAGGATCCTACAGGGGGGGTTTCTTCTTGTAAATCGAGAGGACTTACAAGGGTTATGCGAACATATCCCCGGTCACGGATGGACCTTGGTTAGGGAAACGTTTATTCACGCCCGTGGATTGTATACAAGGGTCAATATTGAACCACTTGTAGGGCAACATTGGAAGTTTGTGGGGGTTTGCTTAAGCACAGGTTTAAGTCTCTGTGACTTAAGACTTTCAAATCCTATGAGCCGTGAGGGTCCCATAAGAGAGTTCTCCTTACGAGTCGTGAGGATCTCGCAAGCGTATTTTCTCCTTAAGAATCGTGGGGATTCCTAAGTGTGTTGTTCCTTTGTAAGTCGTAAGGATCTCACGCGGGTGGTTTCTCCTTACAGGGTCGAGAGGACCCTGTAAGGGTTCTTTAACGAAGTTGCACCCTTTCGGGTTTTCACAAACACTCGCCGGTAGTCCTGCTGTTTTTACCCACGGAGCCCTTTCGGGTTTTCATCCGTGCCCATCTTGCTTATGGACATACCTTTTTTTTTTTTTTTTTTTTTTTACGAGGTCGCGCCCTTTCGGGTTTTCACGAACACTCGCCGGTAGTCCTGCTGTTTTTACTCACGGAGCCCTTTCGGGTTTTCATCCGTACCTTTTTTGCTTATGGACATACCGTTTTTTTTTGTTTTTTTTTTATATGTTTTTTTTTTATATCTCGTCAGCCTAAAGATGCTGCGGTAGTAGTTTAAAGACGTTTCGGTCTGCTATTAGTTTAAGGACATTTCGGTCCGACGTTGAGAGGGCTGGCTACTGCTTATAAAGCTTGGGCTTAGGAAGACAGCGAGCGGACATAGTCGTCGTCATCTGCCATTGACCTAGGCTGTGGCTCATTAAGCGTAGTATTTCTTTAAGAAGCGACCGTTTATTGGTCTGAAGAGCCTTTCACCGTGCATGTCCATGAGTAGATAGGCCCCACCCTGGTAGACCTTATCAATGATATACGGTCCTTCATAGTTTGGCTCAAATTTTCCCCGCTTGGCGCGATTGGGGATCATAGGCCTTTTGACCACTAACACGAGTTCACCTTGGCGGAATGTCCTCGGTCGGGTCAATCTTTCGTATGAGCGCATCATCTTTGATTTATAAGCTTCTAGATTTTGTTGCGCGATGAGCCGTGTTTCTTCAAGGGCATCGAGCTCCTCAAGCCGGAGGTGAGCATTTTCTTCATCCGTCAGCTCGTAGTGAATTGCCACTCGTAGAGAGGGTAATTCTATTTCGAGAGGGGGTACTGCTTCCGTCCCAAATACTAACGCGTACGGCGTTGTGTTTGTGGCCGTTTTAAATGTAGTTCGATACGCCCAAAGAGCCTCTTGCAATCTTTCGTGCCAATCTCTCTTATTTCGTGACACCGTTTTCTTCATGATCTTCGTCAAGGTCTTGTTGAAGGCCTCAGCTAGACCGTTAGCTCGGGGGTTATAAACTGAGGAATATCTCCAGTCTATATTGTGCTGCTGTGCGAAGCGGCTAATCTTATGACTTCGGTAGGCTGGCCCATTATCAGAGATGATTCTTCTCGGGGTTCCAAACCGGTATATGACATGCGTTCTAAAGAAATGGAGGATGTTCTCCGTTTTCACTTCCCTCAACGGTACCGCCTCTGCCCATTTGGAGAAGTAATCAGTCGTCGCCAAGATGAAACGATGTCCCTTTGACGATGCTGGTTCGATGGGACCGACTATGTCAGTTCCCCACATTTTGAATGGCCAACTAGCCACTGTTGGGTGCAATGGATTTGGATGTTGATGGATGAAGTCCCCATGAATTTGGCACGAATGACATTGCTTCGCATATTCGAGGCAATCCTGCATCATCGTGGGCCAGTAGTAGCCCATCCGCTTTATCTTTAACTTCATCTTAGGGCCTGCTTGGTGGGAACCGCAGAGTCCGTCGTGAACTTCTTGGACGACCCTTCTCGCTTCGTCAGGTCCTAAGCATCTCAACCACAGAGAATCGAATGACCTCTTGTACAGAGTATTATTGACGAAGGCGAAAGACAGAGCTCGTTTCATGAGCTGATGTCTTGTGGACGCCTCTTCAGGTATTCGGTGGAACTTAAAGTAATCTATGAAGACTTCTCTCCAGTCCCCGGTATTCTCCCGGTCTTTTATTTGCAGGGTTGTCTCCTCTTTCGCTCCTTTTTCTTCAGACGATTCCGGAGATATTTCTGTTGGGGCGAGCACTCGACGGCTTTGTACCACGATTCTAACGTCGTCGAGGTTCTCGTCAGCCAGTTCTTTAGCAAGTTTGGCTAGTGCATCTGCTTTGCTGTTTTCCGCGCGCGGTATGCTTTCTAACGTGTAGGAGGGAATTTGGGTTAGCAGTTGCTGCACTTTTTCACCGTATTTTACCAATTCCGGTTTGCATGTTTGGTAATCGCCGTTCACTTGACTAACGACCAGTTGAGAATCCCCGTATATGAGGAGATTTTCAATTCCCATGTCGATGGCAATCTCAAGACCTGCTATCAAGGCTTCATATTCAGCTTCATTGTTTGTCCTCGACTCTGTTAAGGAGAATGCGAAGCGCATTATCCCTCCTTGTGGAGTTACAAAGATGAGGCCTACCCCCGATTTGATTATAGGGGTGTTTTGTTTGCGTTTCTTCATGGAAGATGCACCATCAAAATAGAGTTCCCATCGGGTATCACCACTGTCGATTGCGTCAAACGCATGTCTGTCTGGAAGATCGCAATTTAATGGAGAATCGGCGGGTATGGGATGTTCAGCGAGGAAGTCGGCGATGGCCTGGCCTTTCACTGCTTTGAGAGGTTGATACGTGATCGAAAACTCCATCAAGAGTAGGGCCCATTTAGCGAGTCGTCCCGTCAATATGGCCTTTGACATTAAGTATTTAAGGGGGTCCACCTTTGAAATCAGACGGACCTCGTGTGCTAATGCATAGTGCCTAAGCTTTGTTATTGCGAAGATCAACGCCAGGCAGTGTTTTTCAATGGGAGAGTAATTGCTTTCTGCCCCCAGCAGAACTCGGCTTAGGTAGTAGAGTGCTCTTTCTTTCTCTTGATCGTTCTCTTGTGCCCATAATGCGCCTAAGGAACCTTCGAGGGCGGTCGTATAAAGAATGAGAGGCTTCCCCTTAACCGGGGCAGCCAACACCGGCGGGTTCTGCAGGTACTGCTTGATCTCGTCTAGTGCGCCTTGGCATTTTTGATCCCAAACGAATGGGGTTCCTTTCTTCATCAGGTGACTATATGGCCGGCATTTTCCTGAGAGGTTGGCTATAAATCGCCGTATGTATGCGAGTTTCCCTTGGAGAGACCGCAGCTGTTTGAGAGTCCTCGGCGGAGGCATTTCCATGATTGCTTTAATCTTTGACGGATCTATTTCAATACCTCGGTATCGAACAACGAATCCCAGGAATTTGCCCGAGGAAACCCCGAACGCACATTTAAGAGGATTCATCTTCAGGTTGTACTGCCGAAGGCGTTGAAATACAGTCTTCAGATGCTCGAGATGTTCCCCGTATGATTTGCTTTTAACCACGAGATCGTCGATATAGCATTCAACGATTTCGTGTATAAGGTTGTCGAAGATCTTTGTCATGGCCCTCTGATAAGTAGCACCGGCGTTCTTCAAACCGAAGGGCATCACTTTATAACAAAATATACCAAGAGGAGTCCTGAAGGCTGTGTGCTTCTGGTCTTCGGGATGCATTTTTATCTGGTTATACCCCGACGAGCCGTCCATGAAGGAGAAAACCTCATGAGTGGATGTATTGTCTATCATAAGTTCAGTAACTGGCACTGGGAAATCATCTTTTGGGCAGGCTTTATTAAGATCCCGAAAGTCTACGCATATGCGCACTGTCCCATTTTTCTTCATCACTGGGACGATGTTGGCGATCCATTCAGGGTATTGAACTTCCTGGATGAAGCCAGAGTCTATCAGCTTTTTGACTTCGGCGTTGATGCTTATCTCAAGCTCGAGTCGCATTCTTCTTGGCGCCTGTTTGACTGGCTTGATGTCCGGGAATATCGCCAATTTGTGTACAGCAATTTCTGGATCTAGTCCAGGCATTTCGGAATAGTTCCACGCGAAGCAATCTTTGTGCTGTAGAAGCACATCCTTCAACGCGGCCACCCTTTCTTCAGATAGCAGCTCGCTGATGAATGTCGGTCGCGGGTCATTTGCCGTCCCCAACTCGATTTTCTTGAGGTTATCTGCAGTAGTGTGGATTCCATCCTCCAGTTCTTTCGGAGCTGGGGGAAATTCTGAGATTACCTCATCGCTGTCGTTTTCAAAGCACCAAGGGAGGTTGTTCATGTCCTCAGACCCTTCTTTTAATATTGTTATCACATGGCAGGTGCGAATTTCCTGCCAATCCCAATGCGGGGTTGGTTTTATTCTTGTGTTTTCGGGTTCGTGCTTTTGCGGCGGCGCTACCCTCCAACTGTCAGACAACGCAAATTTGCCAAGCTGATATTGGTCCTCAACCCAATTCTTAAAGGTGAAGCAATCTTCAAGCGGATGCCCTACTACTCGATGGTAAGAGCAATAACTTGGGTTGGAGACTTCGCCCGCTTGCTCAGGGTGTTTAGACTCTGGCAGAGTAAGCATTTGATGTTTTAGAGCAAGATCAAGTATTTTCCTTGTTTTGTTCCGAGGAAACGAGTATGCTCGACCCATTTTCTTCATGAGGGCTAAGTCAATAACGCTCGACTCTCGGATGCGTGGCTTCTTAGCTCTGTCTTGTGGTTGTCGAGCACCTTTTCGGCCCCTCGACTTGTTTTTGCTTTCGCGTCGAACCCTTTTTGTAGCAGGCTGACGTGGGGCAACATCTTCGTTCTTTACTGCCTGTCGAAGAAGACGCTGTGTCTTGGCTTTCTCATAGATTGCCATTTCACGATCGTGATCATCTCGGGCTTTTTGACTCGCATCCTTTATAAGTTTGCTCATCTGGTCTTCAGACGATGGACTGGGAAGTCTTGTGTCAGGAATTTTTGCTGGTTCGGGATTAGCGTCCTCCCATTGAGCGTCCGCCTCTTCATCGAAATCATACATGGCATAACAGCTGTTTATTAGCTCCCGTTTCTTTGAGCGAACATACCCGAGCCCTTTCGTTTCCGTTCTCCCGTTAGGCAGTTTGCATTGAGTTCCGGGAACGTTCCAGACCTTGTCATAGAATTTGGCTTTTCTGACGGTCTGTGTGAAGGACATCCCTTGGCGTTTCAGCAGTTTCTTCAAACCTTCGGTATAATATCTGGGAAGACGGATAGGCTGAAGTCTGTCGAGCGTGGGATCCGCGCCATGCCAAATTTCTTTTTCCACCTTGTTTTCTTCAGAACGGTAGAATAGGATTGCCTTCTCGCCTTTTCTTCCGGGAGGGATATAGAATGTCTGCAATTCTTCTACGCTGTTGGTGTCGAGTGCATCCAGTTCTTTGTAATGTTCAAGCGGCACCATGGTTACCTGCAGACTTCGCTCTTCATCAGTGGAAATCTGTATTGAGGGCCGAGCGGGGAATACAGCATGAACTTCATCCTCTGAGTCACTACCGAAGATCAATGAAGGAACAGATGGTCCTGGCCTGGTGGACTGGGATGGACCTGAATAAATTATATCCTCCTCCTCCTCGGTGTCACTGCCGAAGACAGGGATGGTTGCGTTAGTTTTGTTCTCCGGTTTGTGACACCTTTCCGTGTCTTCGAAACTCGGTAAGAAGTATTTGGCATCTTCATACTTGCGAACTTCGTTCACGGAAAACGGATTCAACTCTCCTGCCACTGTGTACTCGAGGCCGTCCCTAGAATACTTCATGCACTGATGCTGTGTAGAAGGGATGATATTGTATTCGTGTAGCCATGGTCGGCCGAGCAGAGCATTGTAGCACGTCTTGGCGTCTATAACGTGGAATTTGATGTCTGTGACGAGCACCCCGAAGCGTAGCGTCAATATCACAGATCCAAGAGTCTTTAAGGATTGCGAGTCGAAACCGGAGATGGTGATTTTGTCCCGGGCGAGGTGTTGGACACTCATGCAAATCTCCTTTAACACTCGCACATTGAGTAAATTGACAGACGATCCGTTATCGACCAAGATTTTTCCTATCTTTATGTCATGGCAGTATCCCGAGACATAAAGGGGGCGATTGTGTTCACACGTCCCGAGGAGAAGGTCTTCATCACCAAAAGCAACGTCGGCTGTGTGCACCTCTTCCAATTCATCCTTCATCTTTTGTTCGGCTAAGAAGGCTTGGAACTGGTCCGGATCTTATAGGGCCTTAATCAAAGAATCCCTCGCTTCTTTCGATAGCAATAGGGCATCGAGAATGCTGAGTTGTGAGGGTAGCTTTCTCAGATGCGCCAAGACATTGTAATCTACTTTATTCCTTTTTGGGGGATTCTTGGCGGTTAACTCTTTCGCAACTTGGTCATCCAGAGCGATGTCTTCAGAGACCTTCTCTTTCCCTTTGTTTTTCTTATTCAAGGGTCCGAGGTTCTTTTCGGGTAATATTCGATTGCGCAGCTGTATATTCTCGCAGGCCTTCAGTTCTTTTTCTTTTCCCAAAGTGGATTCTTCGAAGAGGGGGCCGAGCTCTAGCTCTTCATCGGAGTCGCTCCCAAATGTAGGCACTTGTGACCCGGTAGTGTTAACCATGTGACAATTGCCGGCAGTTCTTTCAAGTTCTTTAGTCGTATTTCTTTGCTCTCGGCGAATTTTACGTTTTTCCCGTTTAAATCGTTGTCGATTAGCGACGTATCCTTGCCACCATCCATTGAAAGCTTTGCAATCTTGGGTGGAATGCGAGACCTTCTGATGGTATAAGCAATAAGAGGGGTGCATTTTTACCGCGCCAGTAACTTTTTCTTCAGAGGGTGGTAGCTTCATGCCCATCGATATGGCCTTAGCAAATTTCTTTTTTATCTTGAATTGGCTTTTGTCAGTGGTGGAGGCATTTTGCTCCAACGGGATCATTTCAGCTTCTTCCTCAAGTCGCTGACGCTTAGCCCTTTCGAATATAGCCGTCTCGCGTTCTCGATCAGCCTTGCTTTTCAACCGAGCTTCATTAAGAAACGCGCTAATCATTTCAACCGGTAACCCTGGGGTTCCTGATTCGGCATTTGCCCCCAGCGTTTCAGTGCCAGAAGTTCCTTCATCGTTCGTGGTCGAATGGGAGATCATATGACAGCTTGCCACATATTCATCAGATTCATCCGATGAACTTTCTCCTTCATCTTCTTTTTGGAAGACGTGATCAAGGAAATCTTGGAGCGTGATGGGAGTTCGCGCCTTTTGGTTATATTCATCCAGCGCATCGATTTGCTTGTAAGTCCGTGCGCTTGTCACCAGGCTTAACGGGCTTCTTAGATTTCTTCTTCTTCTTTTTCGAAGATTTTGACGGCTGACTATGAGCGCTTGAACTGCTACCATCGGTCTTCGGAATCGGTCGTGGCTTCAACATCCCTTCAATAACCTGCGGTTCCAAGGGGTTCTTCCACTTGACCGCTGGACAGGTCTGAAGATCATTTAGCATTCTCCTCGTTTTGGCTGATAATACAACCTCCCAGGGAGCTTCTTCAATGACGGAGCATGTTGCCCCCGGCGTATTCGTCCCCTTAGAGGTGTGGGGCTGCGGAGGATTAACCTTCCATTTGTCAGATAGCGCAAATTTGCCCTGACGGTACTGGTTCTCAAGCCAATTCTTGAAAACGTAGCAATCCTCAATCGGATGGCCTAGCACTCGATGGTAAGGGCAGTAATTGGGCTCGTTGACGTCGTTCGGTTGCAACGGACGTTTTGGATCTGGCAGATTTATGAGTCTGTTGCGCAACGCCAGCTCGAATAGCCTCCTTGTTTTATCACGGGGGAAGGAGTAAGCACGTCCCATCCTGTCCTCAAGGGGTATGTATGGGCGCGTATTGTTTGGACGAGCAACCGGCTTCGAGTCGCTCGGTTGTTGTTGGGCATTAGCGACAATGATCGCTTTTCCCTTTCCTTTATCGTTTCGGGAGTCCGGCTTCGGGAGAGGGGGTTTATGGCCCATCTGGTCCATCTGCGCTAATTTGTCGATCAAAGCCTGGAAGGAAGTCGGCTTGAAGAACATCATGAACTGCGAGATGGTTGCCTGTGGATCAAGCGTTCTAACAAACATTCCCACCGCAGGGGCTTCTTCTATGCGCTGTTCACACTTAGACCATAGATTACGCCACCGTATAGCGTATTGAACCCACGTCTCGCCGGGCTTTACCCTGGCGTTAATCAGCGCCATCATCGGAGTACGCTCACTGGCACTTGCAAAACGTTGGGTGAAGAGCAGCTCCATCTCCGCAAAGGTTTTAATAGAGTCATTAGGAAGCTCAGAATACCATTCAAACGCTGTGTCTGATAAGCTTCCAACAAACTGGCGAAGTAACAACTTGTCGTCGCCGCCTGTATTACCACAAAGCGCCCTGAACTGGGCAACATGTTGATGGGGATTGCCGGTCCCTTTGTAAACATGAAACTTGGGAATCGTGTAACCCGGCGGGTACTTGATTTGGTCATACCAGCCCGGATATGGCCACCCCGTTTTCACGATCTGACCGGCTGCTTCAGTTGCCTGATGCACCCGTATTTGTTGGGCAATATATTCATCCAAATCAGCTTTTGATATGGTATCCTCTTTAGCTGCGGATAGAGCTGGTGGAGGATTCGACGTCTCTCCCCTATCATCTTCAAGAATGATCGGGGGATCTTCAGTCGGGGGCTCTGGTTGTATCATCATTCCTATCATGTCCTGGAAGAGAAGGCCCATACGTTGTATATTGGCTGCTTGTTCAGCAGCCTCTTTGTCTCTCTTTTCGAGCACTCGGCGAAGGAATTTGGCGTCGGTCTCCTCCCCTTGACGTTCATCTGAGGATGTCTCAGGATTCTCTTTTGGCCCCGTGAGTGCGGCCATTGTAGTCATCATCTCCTGGAGCTTTTGTTGCTGCTCCTGAGACTTGGTCACTGACCGGGTAAGCGGTCGGTGACCCGTAGAAGTACGGCTTTCTTCTTTTCCCGAAGCCATATAGACCGTATGCACTGTTATGCCCCCTGACTTGGGGCGTTTAGGTTCACCATTGTTAACTCTTGCTGCTGATGCGGGAGCTTTCTCTGGCCTCCTTCTTTTGTGGGCCATCGAGGTTAAAGGAGCCGTTGGAGTGGGCATCCTAGCAACCGTCGCCCCCTGCTGTTTAATGGGGCAGTTTTTGTTATTTTCCACCTTCGCCCTTTTCTGGTGACGCAAGTGGTCTGGATCGATCACAGAGTCGTGAACCCTACGCCATACTTTATAAACTTTTGAGGATAGCCGTTGAGGGGGCTGTTCCCGCTTCGTCTCCGAAGCTTTTTCCATGGGCGGAGGAGACCTTTTCAATGTAGCAACCGGAGAGTTCTTTCTCACCTTCCTCAGCAATTCGAAGCTGTTCCCAGTTGGAACAGCAGCATTGACCTCCACCGCTGGAGCAGGTGGGGTTAGCCCTGAGGGGGAGTTGCCCCCTGCTTTCCTTACTCGCTGCCAATGGCGGCGTCGCGCACGACGAGCCGTTGGGACTGGCTCGGAAATCGAGATAGTTTCTTGTTGCCCCCTGTTTGGGTGTGGGGTAACTGTCGACGTCAGCCTATCGAAGACTGATGCTTTTTGACCAACTGGGGGAGGAGTGGGAACCGTCAGTCTTGTGAAGACCGACTCTCTGATGGGAGAAGCCGCTTTAACGACTTCCAAAGCAGCGGCCGTTGCCCTCTTTGGGACGGCCACTTTATAGTTCTGACCTAGCCTGGTGAAAACGGAGGCTGTCGGTTTAGTAGCAGGCGACCCGTTGACAGGGGTCGTGGTAGCAGTGAGCCGGTCAAATACCGACTTTTTGTTCGCTTCTGGTGCGGATATCGGCATAGAGAAGCTTGCAGGGGGGACCATGGTCCCGAAAAACAGGCCGGTGGTGGCCTGGGTCACCTGCTCTACCGGCAGAGTAAGGAAAGAGGCCGCTTGGGGCCCATATGTTACACCTCTCGGTGAGGTGGAGCGTCCGTTGTAGTGGTGCTTCGCGCATTTGGTGCAGTGGGAATCCATGGATGCTTGAGTTCTGCGCCAGATAAAAGACCAAATCTAAGCAACTTGAAATCCGAAGACAACCATTTAACAAACCGCGATTGATTCGCGAAGACGACACACGAAGTGTGGAGTGGAAAGAGGAAAAGGTCCCACCGGGCGTGCCAGAATCTGTTCCCCTCCGAAAGACGGCCTGCGACGTTAGGACGTCTTGCCTGAAGTTCGGGGCAGATGCTGTTTGGTTTTATCCGTCTATCTCTCCGAAGATGCCGAGTTGATTTACGGCACCATATATCGGAGGTTTAGACGGATGCGGCCGATGTAGCAGACTTCGTCAGATTCCCCCTCAGGGTGAGGGGTTTTTGATTGTGGGGACGCTCTTCCCTGCAGGCGCAAGCCCCTGCAGTTAATTACGCTACCGCATCGCGGTAACAACTTTCTCCTTCTCCAGAATTTCACTTCGTGTCGTGTGTGTTTGTTTTATTTGTGGTTGCCCGTGGATTGTATACGGAGACCGAGTAATATCGTCGCCCGTAGGACGTGGATTAGTCCAAATCCGTATCTTGCTTAGATTTGGGTTCGGTGTTTTTAGTTTAAGGATGCATTAGTCGCGTTGCGACTAAGATCAACTTAAATGTTCGTCAAGGATACATTAGTCCTGTTTTGGGCTAAGATCAACTTGACGTAGTGATTGATTTAATTATCCGGCCGTCGGGACTCGTCACCTCTCTGACGTCGTTGAGGGATTACAACGACAGGCGTCTGAGGAGTTCAGAGATGTACCCTTGAACCAAAGTTGGTTTGGGATTTTATTACTTATTTGAATATCTAAGGACACATTAACCGTATTTGGGGCTAAGATCAACTTAGACGGGACCGTTTAGATCCGACAAAAGAGCGTTTGGGCCCTATTGTGTCAGTTTAGGGACGTGGCGGTCCATATTCCAGTTTAGGGACGTGGTGGTCCATTATTAGTTTAGGGACGTTTCGGTCCGTCGCCAGTTTAAGAACGTAGTGGTCCATTATTAGTTTAGGGACGTTTCGGTCCGTCGTCCAGTTTAGGGACGTAGTGGTCCAATATTAGTTTAAGGACGTTTCGGTCCAATATTAGTTTAAGGACGTTTCGGTCCACGAGTTTAAGGACCCCGTAGTCCATATGGGTGTGTGGTCATTGGGACCCGTCACCTCTTTGACGTCGTTGAGGAATTACAACGACAGATGTCAAAGGAGTTCGGAGATGTACCCTCGAACCGGTCGTAAATTGGTTTGGGAGAGCCATTTTGCTCAATCAATTTAATTTAAGGACTTACAGCCAGGATTGGGTTAAGTCCAATTTTTTTTATTTATTTTAGGCTCTGCCTGACTAAAAGAATCGGTCCAAACAGGGCTCTGTCCCTTTATTGTTTTGCAATTTGATTTGGGCCAGGCTCTTTTAAATAATGAGTTGCAGAAACTCAAGGATTTTCCAAACAGGGCTTTGCCTTTTTATCATTGCAATTTAATTTGGGCCAGGCCCTTTTAATTAATGAGTTGCAGAACCTCAAGGATTTTCCAAACAGGGCTCTGCCCTTTTATTATTGCAATTTAATTTGGGCCAGGCCCTTTTAAAGGGTTGCGTTTGTGCAGAAACCCCAAGAAATTTTCAGGCTTAAGAACACAAGTGCATGGCACTTTTGATCTAAATTTGGATCAAAGGAAAACAAGTTCTTCTTGTTTTCCCTGATTTTACAGAACCAAGGGTTCATAACAAGTGCAAGGCACTATTTTTTTATTATTCATTTTTTTTATCTTCTGTTCTTCAGAAATTTTACCTTCTCTTTTTTTTTGTTCTTGATTAATCTTCAAGAGTTCTTTCTCTTCTTTTTTTTTCCAGAAGTTTATCCTTCTCTTGATGATTCTACCTGATCATTTGAATGAGGTCTGGGCTCTTATTTATAGTGCTCACAAATTTGTTAAATTTGTTACCAAGATCTTTCCTGAATAATTTTGGGAATTTTCCCACCATTGGATCTCTGATCCAAGGGTCCCTGTTTTACAGAAGAACAGAAAAGATTCACTTAAATTTTCATTCAGTTGCTGCGCAACTCACCAGCGCGTGACACGTGTCGCGCATCCGTGCGCTTGCGCAGTTGCGATTGCGCAACTGCGCAGACACGTGTCGCGCATCCGTGCGCTTGCGCAGTTGCGATTGCGCAACTGCGCAGACACATGTCGCGCTTCCGTGCGCTTGCGCAGTTGCATTTGCGCAGTTAAGTCTTAATTATGTTTTCTGAAGAGCCTTGCTCTGATGGGACGCACTGTCTCGGGCGTTACGCCGCCGAATCAGCTTCTGCCATGTGGCAAATTGCGCGCTGCGCACGGGGACTGAAGCGTTGCTTCGAATTTTGAATTTTCAAAATTAAGTAGAGCCTTGCTCTGATTGGGGGAAACAGTGTCACGCAGCGCAACTGCGCTAGGGCATCTGCGCTGACACGTGTCGCGCAGCGCACAGCACAGCGCACAACGCAGCGCAACTGCGCTAGCGCATCTGCGCTGACACGTGTCGCGCAGCGCACAGCACAGCGCACAACGCAGCGCAACTGCGCTAGCGCATCTGCGCTGACACGTGTCACGCAGCACAGTGCTTGCGCAACTGAAGCGTTGCTTCCTTTAATTTTGCCTTAAATAGAGCTTTGCTCTGATTGGGCGCGCCTTCTTGGGCGCTGCGCTGACGTATCAGCACCTGACACGTGGAGCGTTGCGCCCGAGATTTGAAGCGTTGCTTTAAAATTTGAACTTTGAATTTCAACAGAGCTTTGCTCTGATTGGGGAAACAATCACATATGTGCTCCTACTTCGTTTCACTTGAACCAGAAAACCTCTGTGTAGGACTCTAAAGACTCGTCAATACGCCAGCAGTAGGTGATGATCATATCAAACACCCACAAGCCGCAAGCGGTCTGTTAAACGTAACGGCCACCCGGGTATTGAGCGATCAGAAGATCAACAAGCAAGCCTGTTTATACTCTTGTGAATCCAATCAGTAACACTACCGTACAGTCCGGTCTCTTCGTCTGATATGTCGCATATCACAGCCTGGGGGTGGTATAACGTCAGACCCCAATAGCTTGATAAGTCATGCCGATGCAAGGTCCATAACGATTTGAGAAACTACTGAGTGTTGATTTAGTATTGACTTTTAGCTCATTTATTTAAACCTTTTCTATTTGGATGTGTGCATGAATGTGTGTATGCATATATACATGTTGATATGAATGCACACATACATGCATACATGTGTCATGGTTGTTGATACATTGGAGATGGAAATGCAAGAATCACATGGTGTGTGTGTGTGTATGTGTATTGAGAAAAAGAAAATGATTAAATCATGGTTGAATATTCTTCTTCACTATTCTTTACTTGACCTAAGTTTTGACCATGGTTTAATTTCCTTTGTTCTTTAACTCACTAATGAAAATATCTAGATATTTATTAACCATGGTTCTATGTGAGTGTGACTCATATACTTATATTCTCACTTAAAAACCTTTCCTTTTTCTTTTCTTCACTCACTAGAAAAAGCAAGAGAGAATGAAGGAGAAAGAAGAAGGAGATGGCTAGCTTGAGCTCTTTTTTGTGATAATTCTCTAATAAAATGAGAAAAGAAATACAAACCACATCACCAATCTATACTAGTCTAGCCCATTAATGTAGTTTGTTTGCTCCACTTCTTCATAGATCAAGTGAAGTTAGGAGTTTGAGCCAAGGGACTCCGGGTGGATCATCGTGGACTTGGAAGGATTCTAGCGAGCCGGTTCAAACCATTGTTGATCCAAGGAGTCATAAGAGGAGGTCTACAAAGGTTGTATTTCTCCCCACTTAGTGTTAGACACTACATAGTATGTGATACTTTATGTTGTTACCCTAGATTTCTAGTTCGATTCATGGTTGGAATTGTTTAGCACCCCCTAAATTTTTAATATAGCATGTGTGATACAATCCAAACCCTAGGCATGGTGCTAAAGAATTCCTACAGTGGTATTAGAGCCAAGCTAGAAACTTAGACGATGTTATAAATATTACGAAACCGAAACAACTCCAAAAAATACGGATTTCTGAATCTGGTATGATGCAGATCATACTAGTGGGGCAGAGGTAGTCGGTAAGTACTCATCCTAAGGGCTTTATCAACATGTAATAGAGAGACAATGAGTGTACATGTTAAGATAAAATGCAACCAGATAGCATGCTATCATGTCGAGCAAGAAAGTCCTTCCTATATATGTCCAAGTATTCACTACAATATACATCACATATACAGTAATGGCCTCTGGGGCATACATATAACTAACAATCTCTCATCCACTCACAAAGGCCTTTCCCAAGAGAGGCTTCTATAGGACGTTGAGTATGAGATACTGCAACAAATGGTCTTAATGAAAGTGGAAAATTGTTAGTTACAGTAATGGTCTCTTTTATCATCATATATGGTTTCGTTTTGAAACTTATCGAGTTAGTTTTCATACACTTCAAACGGATTGCGATTTGGTGCTCTCGGGTGGAAGTTATGACCATTTTACTAAGATATATCAGGACAGGCAGATTCAGTCCAAAAATTTGCTTTGAATTATTAAAATTTGGGCAGAGTTTCTCCTTTTATTTTAAGTTTTATTTATGAAAAAACATAGAGTTTAATGTGTATGGTGTTTTTCGTCACCCCATTGAGATGGTAATACGCGCGTGCTTGTCAGGCGCATTACAGATTCCCCCTGCCTAGGGTAGACGGGGGTTTATTGATTATGGGGATCTGAATCTCCGGCAGCCGCGAACTGAGCTGCCGTTAATTACTCCTCGGCTTTTGGAGCAAGAGAACCTCCGATTCATGGGTTAAACAGGTCAGGCGAACTCAATCGTGCAGTGTGCGTATGTTTTGAAAGGATTTTGGATATATTGGGGGGCCCCGCAGAGTTTTTACGGGGGTTCCGCTACCCGGATAGCGGGCTTGAGGTCAAGGGGGTTAGCAGCCCCTTGTGGGGTGCGGGACAGCGCCCCGTTAGAATTTTTTTTTCTTACGGGAACAGTGTTATGGAGTGTGTGTGTGTGTGTGTGTGTGTAAGGGGAAAACGCATCCAAAGGATGCGTGGGAGAAGGCGCCAGCGCCCCACGTGCCTGGCACGCGGGCGCTGTGAGCCAGCAGTAGAAGGGACTTGGTCCCTGCACTGGGAGCTGTGCTCCAAAAAGAAAATATTTATTATTTTGTATATATATATATATATATATATATATATGTATATATATTTTTGAGGAGTTGAACTCCTAAGATATTTTGGAGCTGATGGAAGGGGCTTCTCTCTTGAGCCCTGGATCTTCCCCCAAATAGGGTTCTTGGAAGCGGGTCTCCTTCTTCCTTCTCTGTTGGCCGGATTTTGAAGAACAAGAAGTATGAGATTTTAAAAATCTCTTATTTTTGAGATCTAATGGAAGATCTGAGTTCCTCTTTGTGAGTTTTGTGGTGAAAAACTATTTAGTTTTGGAAAAGGAAGAGTAAAACTCTTGATTTAATTCAAAAGAAGAAGAAGATTTAGAATCTTGAGGAAGGAGAAGGAGGCACAAAAACCCTAATCTTTTTTAGAGGAATGAAAAGTGTTTTTTTTTATTCATCATCATGTTTGCCTTTATAGGCTACAAACTTTACATATAGCCTCTTGGGCTTTACAAAATGGCATTTTGCCCATCCCATATCTCATATGCTATTTCTTTTTGCATATAAGCCCTGGGCTTGTTCATACCATAATATTGCATTATTATATTCTCCATTTTTATTCGTTTTATAAATAAACAGGTGCTTTTGACGCATGTCAGCTACATATTACAGGTTACAGGTTCTTGGACAGAAAACAGTGAAAACGATGAAAAGACGATGCAAAAGTGGAACTGCAACCAACAAACAGAAAACTCTTGATCAAGTCTACATCAAAGATAAAATTCACGAAGTACAAGGCAATGCAAAGTCCAAGATTACAAAGCGAACGGTTAAAAGTCCACCGCAATTATTCACTGGAGATCTGAAAGAAACATAGAAGCTATTTTAATAAAAGAACCAAATAATAAGGAAGCCCAAAGACAGAAGAGCCAACAAAGGAAATTTCAAAGCCCAATACTTCCTTTTAAAGAGACAGAGACATAAAATTTTATCAAAACTTGGAGTCTACTTTGACTAGGTCTTCCTAAGGATATTTTGGTAAATGTAGACGTGCGAATCAATTGTAACCTAGGGTTTCCTATCCTCTATAAATAGGAACTCTAAATCAGTGTAAAGGCTATGCCTCCCTTCATTAATAAATTTTAGAATTCTTTTGGAGAGCATCGGTGCCTCTTTTCATTTCATGAATTCAGATCTGACAACCCTGTGTTGATGTTTGGAGAGAGCCATCTGTAAGTAGTTTTATTTAATTGCTCTAGTTTAGATTTTAATTCCTTGCCTTAGATGTTAGCTTTGGGGAAGGCTTTTTTAGAGATGAGATCTCTCATCCCTTTCTTACCCATCACATATAATTAATAGGACTCCATGCATACACGCACACACCGCGTCCTATGGCACCCTATCCCTCGAGGTAGCAGTGATACCGTAGTATAAAGGCCCGGTTGCGCGCGTTTTTCATGGAGGTTAGGGTAAGGATCTCTAAAGGAAGGACAAGAACCTAGAGAAAGGAACACCTTCCCGAATGGATCTAATCCCTTTTATTGATAATTACCATAACTCCTCATAGATCTTTATTTGGGTATAGAAAGCGTTGATATTTATTTACATTTCCAAACCATTCCTAAACCTAACCCTAGAAAGATTAAGATTTAGATTAATTTAGTTTTTAGATTTAATAATCAATCCGAACACCCATCGGAATTAACTCGTTTGAGCGATTAGGAAATTCACAACATCCCTGTGGACCGACCCGTACTCACCGGCTAGCTTCATGCGACGCCGTTCTTGATTGCGGTTAATAGATAGTTTTTGAGATCAATCAAATGGCGCCGTTGCCGGGGATGGCGTGTTATTTCTTTTTTGCAATTTCGGGTTAATCAAAATTAAAAATATCATAAAAATATGAAAAAATCAAAAAAAATATATCATCTGTTATTTTTGGGAAGGGTATTTTTGTGTGAATTTTTCAGGATCTACGAACAAATTCGGATCTGGAAATCTACAGAGATCAAAACAACAAATATCAAATCCGAACAAACAGAAGATCACAACAACCGAGGAACAGAAGAAATTTAGAGGACCGAATCTACAAGTCAACCGCGGAGATCTGGTGAAAAAAAAGTGCTGATTCGTCTAGGTCGCCGCGGTTCCGCGGTTTTAAGCTCCTCCCACCGCGTTTTCGCGGTTCTTTGTGCTGATCAGACCCCGAAAAAAAAAACTCTGTAAGTCTTCTGATCTCCTCCTCTGCAAATCTCGATATATCTTTTGTAAAATCTCCTGCAGGATTCTTTGCGCTTAAAAAAAAATCTTCCCCCTTCCAATAACAAATCTTGTGCAGGATTCTTTACGCCGCGCATAACAAAAAAATCTTTGATTGCAAGTGATTTACTGTTTTACATATCTTTAATCGGACTTTAAGGGGCTTTTGACCAATTCAGATTGGGTGGGGATTTCATCACCCTTTCCAGGACCCCAGAAATCACATAAGGCATTTGCATTGACCATTCTTAATTAAAAAATACTAGACTCAGCCCTAAGGACTTCGAGCTCAATAGGACAGAGGACTAGTTATAGGCATCGACCGTTTATCCTAACCTGACTTTGCGGTGTCTAGGCAAGTGGTTACTTAATTAGGACCGCTACTTGTAGTGGGGAGCCTCCCACTTACCTGGCACTTACTTGGCCGAAATTGGCGATGAAGAGGCGGTTTGAGGTCCTATTTCTAGCCCTTTGGAACAGTTAGGAGCTGTCTAGCTGACCTAGGTGACCCTAGATCTAGGTCTGATTGTGCATTTGTGGTTGATCGCATTTGTGTCAAAGTCTCTTTTCAAAAAAATCTTTTTGCAAAATTTCCAAATAAAGAGAAAAAGGAAAAAGGAAATTTTTTGTCTAACAACTTGCAAATTTTTGCCGCTAAGAAATCCTTGCACCACCTACCTTCTTTCTCTTCTCTTTCTTCTATCATGGGTACCCCACATCATAAATCTCTTGCCGAACTTTGGTATCCCGAACCTAACTTTGCCTCGTACGTCAATTGTTTCGGTCGATTTAAGGAAGATCCCTCCGTGCCCAAAATATCTTTGAAAGATCAAATAGAAGCGTCTAGGAGAAACAGTTTGACTTTGCAACCCACTTTGTGTCAACCAAGTCAACCCTTACCACCTTCATATGTTGATACCACTTTTTCAAGTTCTGCTGTAACTCCTAAACCGATGTCCATTGCTGAGCATATTGCTCAATCTCGTAGCCGATCTTTTACCCCTCTCCACACATCTAGTTCTAGGGATCAACAAGTCCATTCACCTTTTTATCCACATGTTGACCCTACTCCTGTCCAACCATCCACTTCCTACCAGTCCTACCCGACTTTCCCACCTTCACTAGACCCTGTTTCTACACAGCCTTTTGGGAGTTTCACGTATCCAAACAATTTTGAATCTTTTGCCGAAACCCCCTTACCACCCAAGTCTAGTTTGGAACAGTCGTTGGAAGCTTATATTACAGCAACAAACAAAATGACTAGGAATGTGGAAGCGTCCATAGCCGCCCTTATGCAACCTGCTGAACCGGTAGCTAGTTTCCAATTAGCTTCAAATTTTTCAATGTATGAGAAGGCGGTTGGACAGAGGGAGAATTTAAGAGGAGCGAATGAGTTCTACACATTCCCAAATCAAACCTACCCTTACCCAATTGAAGCCCACAACTCCGGTTTTCCATCGATTGTCCCAAATGATTCATCAGTTAAGGATAAAAATGAGTTGTGTGATTTTGTAGTGCTTGATTTGCCAAATTGTGAAGAACCCCTTTCGAGTGAAACCACACTTAATCCTTTCGATCTTTACACCTCCACTCTAGAATCTAAATCGATAAATATCCATGCTTTTGATGAGGTGTCAGAAAAAATTGATTTTCACTTAATTGAGGATATAGACGCCGGGAAAATTTCGGATGATGAACCTGTCGATTTGATTGAACTTTTATGTCCAATTCATCATCCCGAGTCATTAGATGTTTCTCCCGAACTTCATGAGCGTCTTGATTTTGATGATAATGGCATGGATAAGTTAAATATTGAGGAGTATTATGAGGAGAGTATTGAGGATAATATTGAGGTTGAACCATTTTTGTTTGATGTGTCGGATTTTCCAATTCATCCTCTTGAACCTTTAACTAAATCACCCTCCCTCCTTTTCATCGTTCCGACCACGCCTAATATCACACTTGAAGACTGTGAGCTTGAAAAATTTCTCTTTGAATCTGACACAGTTCTCACAGCCGATAACACTTACGAGTGTTTCACTTTTTCGGACGATGTTGATGACTCACCGCCCGAGTTTGAGTCCTTTACATTTTCAGATGAGTTAGTGGAACCATCAGACTCAGTTGCTTATAATCGTTTCGAACCATTGATGGAATCTTTCAAGTTCGAAACAGTTTACTACGGTGAGAATGAGACTATCCCTAATTCACTCCCTTTCGTCCTTCCTATCATTCCGACCGTACAAGAGACCGTTACGTTTTCATCTCCAATACCAAGTTCGGCGTACCTATGCTTTCTTGCGAATCTTGAGGGATTTGACCCCATTTCTCGACGGGTTGATAGGTTAGCACAATCGCTTTTAACACATCGGTCATCACAAATTGTGCTAAATTATTCACTCAATTTACACCCTCAAAATCGTGCTACCCTTCTTTCTCTTTTCCGCCATTCTTCTCCCCCACCGAGACCATATTCTACCTTTCTTCCCATTCGGTCCAGTGTTCTTCTCATTTCTTTCCTTTACATCCCATTCTTTCACCAACTCGCTCATTACCACGCTAAAATTTTTGAATGGTTGGTGCTAACCTTTGGCTTGTGTAAGTCCAAGCTTAAGTTTGGGGGGAACCTTTGTATATATGTATATATATTTTTTTGTTTTCTTTTTCTATAAAAAATAACAAAAAATTTCAAAACAATAAAATAAAAAAAAATTATAAATAAATAAACAGGGGAGTGCCGGCATTTTGACCCTCTTGGTGTAGCATGACAGTGAGGACACTGTCAAGTTTAAGTTTGGGGGTATGCTCGGTACGTCTTCTTCCTTCGCATTCATATGTATATTTTTGCATTTGCATATTTATTTGAAACTCCATAAAAATTGAAAAATTTTGAAAAATTATAAAAATTATTGTATTCAATTTTGGCTTATTTGACTAGAGTTTGACAAATAGGTTAACTGGCTAGGAAAAACTAGATCTTAGACTTAGTAAATTAAAAACCCTAAAAATAACCTTCCTTAAAGTTTAACGGTAGAGAGTATATGTCTTTGTAGTTTATTTAGAAATAGGCAGATTTTGAGTTCACTTTTTGGGCTAAGTTGAAACGAAGGAAAAGTATTGATATCTTTATGAGAGTATGAGTTTGAAAAATAATTCCTAGCTTAAGTCTAGATTCTGAAAATGTATACCCTACAAATTGCACAATCACGCACCTTGAAACTTGGAATAGTAGAGGAGACCTTGAAATGCTCTTGTCTAAAGTCCTTAGTACGAAGAAAAAAAATATACAAGTGTGAATAAAGAATAAAAAAATGAACACTGGTTTTTGTGATAACTTAAGGCTGCAAAAATAGAAAAATATTTAGCGAGGGTGCTTCATCACCTAGTGCCTTAGACCAACTGGTTTGGGAGTCACTGCTAAAAGCCTTGGGTATTGCAAGACTAGGAATTACGCTTTAAGATGCAAACGCATTTTGTAATCGGTCGTTGGTACCTCAAGAAGTATTAACGGTCGCATGAAGGATGTGTAAGCAAAATTCAATTAAAAATTCACCTACTAATAAGTACTTTGGACAACGGACAAGGGTATGATTGCTTGATTTGAATTTTCAAGTGTAAGGGTGATTTATACACACACGTGGGGATATGTGATTGAAGTTTAGATGAGAGAAAGGAGTGAAGAATAGAACTTGTATCTTTAATAGAGTTGATAAAAATTCCTAAGTGGAGATGGAACCCTAGGAGGAAAACTTAAGAAATGCCGAAAGCTAAGTAAATCTATAGAACATATATAATCTTAAATTAAATAATGAGGAAGTGTGAAGAATATGGGTGGATAATTTACGAGTCGACGATAATAGAATTCCTTGTTAGAAAACCTAATTGGAGAATTAAAGTCGAAAAAGCCAAATTGATAGGATTTTGTGGGTAGTATCCGCTGAAAACCCTCAGGAGACAACACTCCTCCTACTAGGGACACCTAAAGGTTTAACGGCTTGTTGCACGAGCTCAGTGCAATCGCGTTTCCCTGCGAAAGTGCGGTTAGGTTTTTTGTAGAGAATAAAAAAATAAGTTTGCTCGAGAACAAGCAAAAGATAAGTTTGGGGGTATTTGTTCATACCATAATATTACATTATTATATTCCCCATTCTTATTCGTTTTATAAATAAACAGGTGCTTTTGACGCATGTCTGCTACATATTACAGGTTATAGGTTCTTGGACAGAAAACAGTGAAAACGATGAAAAGACGATGCAAAAGTGGAACTGCAACCAACAAATAGAAGACTCTTGATCAAGCCTACATCAAAGATAAAATTCACAAAGTACAAGGCAATGCAAGGTCCAAGATTACAAAGCGAACGGTTAAAAGTCCACCGCGATTATTCACTGGAGATCTGGAAGAAACATAGAAGCTATTTTAATAAAAGAACCAAATAATAAGGAAGCTCAAAGACAGAAGAGCCAACAAAGGAAATTTCAAGGCCCAATACTTCCTTTTAAAGAGACAGAGACATAAAATTTTACCAAAACTTGGAGTCTACTTTGACTAGGTCTTCCTAAGGATATTTTGGTAAATGTAGACGTGCGAATCAATTGTAACCTAGGGTTTCCTATCCTCTATAAATAGGAACTCTAAATCAGTGTAAAGGCTATGCCTCCCTTCATTAATAAATTTTAGAATTCTTTTGGAGAGCATCGGTGCCTCTTTTCATTTCATGAATTCAGATCTGACAACCCTGTGTTGATGTTTGGAGAGAGCCATCTGTAAGTAGTTTTATTTAATTGCTCTAGTTTAGATTTTAATTCCTTGCCTTAGATGTTAGCTTTGGGGAAGGCTTTTTGAGAGATGAGATCTCTCATCCCTTTCTTATCCATCACATATAATCAATAGGACTCCATGCATACACGCACACACCGCGCCCTACGGCACCCTATCTCTCGAGGTAGCAGTGATACCGTAGTATAAAGGCCCGGTTGCGCGCGTTTTCCATGGAGGTTAGGGTAAGGATCTCTAAAGGAAGGACAAGAACTTAGAGGAAGGAACACCTTCCCGAATGGATCTAATCCCTTTTATTGATAATTACCATAACTCCTCATAGATCTTCATTTGGGTATAGAAAGCGTTGAGATTTATTTACATTTCCAAATCATTCCTAAACCTAACCCTAGCAAGATTAAGATTTAGATTAATTTAGTTTTTAGATAGATTTAGTTTTTACATTTAATAATCAATCCGAACACCCATCGGAATTAACTCATTTGAGCGATTAGGAAATTCACAACATCCCCGTGGACCGACCCGTACTCACCGGCTAGCTTCATGCGACGCCGTTCTTGATTGCGGTTAATAGATAGTTTTTGAGATCAATCAGTGCTTTACAAAAATTTGGCTTTATGCCCATTTTGCTTACATTCATGCATAAAAAATTACATCAAAATTATTTGTTACATGATTTTTATTTTGGCATGGGGAGGCCGGCCGCGGGGCTCGACTTGAGCATGGGCCCACTTGCTTGGGCTTGGGCCCGCTTACTTGGGGTTGATCTCGACTTTGACCCGGTCAACCGGGGTGCAAATTTTGACCCCAACATAATGTCTATGTTCTTATATGTGTGGAAAAATAGGGTTTCTCCTATTTTCCAAAAAGAAATAATTTCATATTCTCGGTTTGTCAAAAAAAAAGAAAGAAATTAACCATTTCTTAGGTCCATCGGACACTTCTTGATTTGTAGGAATTCATAGAATTCCTCCCATCCCCCAACCCTTAATATGTTTCATATGGAGATTTCTGTTAGAAACAAGAAATAAAGAAAAATGTTTGAAGAAAGTGTTCATCAAAGTCACCACCTTCTTCTGTTTTCTTCTTGTTGTTGTTATTGGAGAGGAGAACCAAAGAATCATCAAGTCTCCAAACCTATAAAAAAGAGTTGAGAATTTCCTCTTTTTTTACAGAATGAGGAAGGGATTCTTTCTCTTTCTCTTTTTTAGAGTATATATACATGAGAGGGAGTTGTACAAAAGGAACGGGGGAAGAGAATAACTCCCTCACTAATATTTGAAAATAGGCAATTAACCGTCCATACAGGTATCTCTACGCAACCGCTTCGTCAAATTAGATACCCGCTTTTAGTCAACGAGAAATACCCGCTTAAGATATCCGTCCTCAAAGATATCCGTTTATGCGATATCTGACAAAAGATATCCACAATAGGTCAACTTGGGAATTTTTATTTTTGTTCAAATTTTTGACGTCGGCAAGAAGGAACATTCTTCTTATAGATTCGACGCTAAAATTTGTACAAAAAATAGGCACACAAGAGACAACAAGCATTATACACTAATTCACAACTGATTTCATTCACTCTTCAGCTGAAATGCCGACATCACACACTTGAGTTTTGGATCAGTCACAAAATAACCGAATACACCCAATATATTCAATACAACCGAATCATGCTAAGAAAGTAACAACAAATCATCGGCATGGAAACAACCGGATATTACACTGATTCTGTAGCAGACTATGCCTGAACCTACCCATCTTATTAACTTGAGAGAAATTGACCTAAAATCATTACATTGATAATTGTTAAGCTACACATGTGCAACCTTATAAGATCTGGTTAACAATCGGTCAAAACAAAGTATAAAGACCGTGTGCCAGCACAGGGCTGAGCATCAGCTTCGCTCGCACTATGAGCCTTATACTTCGTTTTGACCCTCAGCTCCTCTACTCGGCCTACTGATTGAGCATAATGCGTAGCGATATGTTATGTGTTTACTTGTTCTGCTTACCACAATTAAATCGGTATCGCTTGGTAGCTAACCGGTTGAGTATGAGTCGTCCACTGAAAGATGGTATGTTTTTCATTCTTATTTTAGATGAGTTAAGTGAAAATGTATATGTTTGTTCAATTCTATTATAAGTGTTTGTATTCTATGTTCAAGTAAACTTGTTAGGGTTACGCTTGGTTAGTAGCTTTAGGATTAGTCTTGTGCTTATCTTTTGCCATTTTTGAAATGATGTTGGAATAATCGGAAGTAGCGGGGATTAGGAGGACATAAGAATGAGATTTATGAGTTTAAGCAGGCTTTCCAACGCTAAATCCATTCCTAGTGCCACTTGTCCATCCGTTACATGCTCTTATTTCCAACCATAGGCCAAACATACACAACCAAGTCTCCAATTAGGTCACAACTACATGTCACGTTGTAATGCGCCTAAAGGAATTCTCGATTAGGTCGCGACTATATGTCACTTATAGCACGCCTAAAGAAAGGGGTTTTTGTTTGTTTGGCCTAGACTCACTTCAAGCTGTTTGGCGAAGAAAAACACAAAGGATTTTTCCATCCCTTATACTACATTCCTTACCCCTAACAAGTGAGTAAATTATTCACATATTATAAGGAATGGAAGAATACAGTTTACAAAAGATAACAAGCTAACTACTTGGGTCCTCACCTAAGCAAGTAATTTCATTGAGTATCATGGCTTGAAAATACGGATTAGAAGAGAAGAAGAACAAGAACAAGAAAACCAACAACCACTTTAACAAATAAGTAATAAAAGTTATACTAAAAATTAAAATACAATACAAGAAAATAAAGATACAAGAAATAAAAAAAACTCTCATTTTCATTAATCATCCACTCAAAAACTCTCACTATATTGTCATGAAGAATAGATGACGAAGAAGAAGAAAACTACACTAAACTACATTAATCCTAAAAAAAGAAAAGCATCCATGGTTGGCTCAAATATAGAGTATATATAGGCAGAGGAAGGAAACCCTATGGCCATATTCTGAGCCCATGTATAATTACAAAAACACCCTAGAAAAATGGTCGCGAGATGCCACATCATGGCCGCGGTTCTGCGGTCGATTTGAAGAATTAGTGCGCCGTTTTTCTTGTGCTTTCTCGTATTGTTTTGTTCTTCTGTCTGGCAGGTTCAAATTTGCAAAATAATTTCAAAATATTTTCAGATTTCAAACAGTCAAATGACCACTCTTTTTATATTTTTGGTCTTGATCTCCCTCGAGCTCCGCGTTGCACTTTATTTCTTATGTTGCCTCCCTCGTGCTATGTGTTTGTCCGAGATACGAATGACCGCTGTATTCGTCTTGTCTCTTGAACTGTGAACCTGTAACATGTAATCATGTAGCAAACACGGATCAAAAGCACCTAGCTATATACAAATGAGTAGAAGAATGGACGGTATTAAATGCAATATTCTGGTGTGAACACCTGCCCTCGAGGTTTTGAGTGCAGGGCTGGACCTCTGGATCACTCGTCCCATCCGTGGGAATTGAACTCCAAGATCGGTCGTTGACACGTAGTAGGCCGAGCATGAGCCGTTTACATCATCTTGGTCGAGATCGGACCTAAACCCATCAGCGTGTGAATGCAAGACCAGGCTTCTGGATCATTCACACTGGTGGCCTCAGGCCAAACCCTACCAAAGGCATCCTCGGCCTCGCCTCCACCGGCATCATCAGTCATGAAAGAGCTGTGTGCCAATGGCAGGGCCGAGGATCGTCACATCTAAAAACTCAGATAGTTGATCAGAGACGATGGAGGCATTATCTGTTGAGAAGAGTTGGACGTCTTGATCTCGAACAGGGCCTCGATGGCAGTAGTGGATAATCGTCGGAAATCACTTAACTACCATAATCAACGGCTGTAGGAGCCAAAGATGAACTAGATCTAGAGCCATTTTATCTAAGGGTTGTTGGTTGATTGATCCAGACCCTTTGCTTTTCATCCTTTCACCCCCTGCCTCTTGTTGTTTTGTAAAGCTAATGGATTACTTGGGAATCAAGCATCAGTTCGTGGGCCCAATAGCATGCACCCTTCGGCCCAACCCGCCTTCAAGAGGGTTCTTTGGGCTCGGGCCAGGTGGTTCTCATGGGCCGAACGGGGGCTTTTTGTATTACCAAACAAAAGGTAAGATTCCTTTGGGGGTTCTTTAATTGATTAATTAATTTTATTTGCATGCTTCTGTGAGTCCAGCCATACACATTGCACTAATTTTTCCTAAATTTTCTCAACTCTCAGTAATTCTTCTAAATTATGCAATTTCTATTGTCAATTAATCACCCCCAATTCCATTAATTACTTAATTTTTATGCATTATTATGTTCAAATTTCATATTTTTGTCTACATTTGCTAAGCTATGTTTTCAGATTACTTCAAGAATGAAGCAATGAGTTCAGATTGTAATATTGGGCCAAAAAATTGTGCAGGGGATCTAAGTTATTTATATGAAGTATTGAGTTGAAGTAACTTTTGGGTAAATAAAAATTGTGCAGGTTTGGATTGTCATAATTTTGGCCCACACAATATGAAGGGTTTCAGCTCAGTCTTTCTATGAATTAGTGAGTTCAAACAACAATTTTGGGCTAAATTTTTTTGAAGGTTAACACTAAATATTTGTTTTGAAGTTGAGTTTTAAACCAGTGAGTAAGATTGAAGGACTCTTAAGTGTTTGCAATGAATAAGTGACTTCAAAATAAAAACTTTGGCCTATACAAATGGTTAGGGGAGAGAATAGGATCGATGATGAGGAGAGAACCGAAGACGAAGGGGTTGTAGGCGTTGGGAGAGTCTGTTGCCGTTGCTTGTTTGGTTCAGGTAATTGCCGAATGGAGCTGAGCTATTTAATGGCTTATAACTAGCCATTGGAGGGATAAAGTGTTATTTGACACCTCCAACGGCTAGTTCTAACACTGTTAGGAATGCTCTTTACTATAGGGTCCTTTTTAGTTAACTGAATATCTTTGGAGGTTGTTTTTATAATTTGTAATCTTTAGGGTTTGTTTTACAAAATAGCTAATCTTTAAGGGTCATATATATATAATCCACTTTTGATAGGAGTCGCTCAAATTCTCTATTATCATAAGAGTAATGAAGTAAAGAGCCCATACGAGAGAATTTACTCCTATGGCGTCAAAAAAATACACCCTCCAATATTTTCTCATATTCATCATCATCATCATCTTTATCATCTAAGATGTGGATATACCAAATTTCATGTGATTCTACCACCTTTTCATCATTGAATTAGCAAAGTAAAAAGTTCTATTATCGGTAAACCGTTTAAATTTGCACCCACTAAATCAACGGTGAAAATGTGGTAGAATTACGTGAAATTTGGTGTATCCACATCTTAGACGACGATGAAGTATGCCGATCGTCGAGAAAAATGACGGAGGGTGCATTTGTTTGACAATATAGGTGGAAATTCCCTCCTAGACACCTTTCCTCCATTATCCTCTATTAAAAAAAACGCATTTTTTATATATATATTTAGATCTATCAACCAGAAGGGAAATGGACATAATAATATGGCATCCCAAATAATTTTATATATTTTCAATTTCCAATAATAAATGTAGAATTTAATCAAGAATCGCCAAACATTATAATATAGTTGAAAACTTATATCAAGCGATGAGAAATTTGCCCAAACGATATAATATAGTAGAAGGATCGGTTCTTTCTTATTTTTCTTCATATTGACATATTTTCCCTATCCTTCCTGACTTTTCAGGATTTCTATATATGTAAGCAAGTTGTGCCTGCGTGCGTGTATTCAATACCTGCATACTTGCTAATAATTCGATAATGCAAACAAATAATCCATTTATGTGTTATGAGCTGGCTGACTAAATGGAGAACGGATATGAGATATTATACTAAACCCCCATAGTAAGTACATATCATACTGGCTAAATTCGCTGGGCTCTAATGGGGAATCATGAATAAGCTACTTTGTTCATATGTCAAACAGATTCTAAGCTTAAATGCCAAAATGAGACTGGTTTACTATTAGGTATCTTGTAGCATATGACAATCAATGAGACAGATTATCTGAAGTCGATAAATCTAAATATTAAGGGATATTTTGAACTAAAGAACATTGCAGCAGGAAAGAATACTTTATCGTATAAACACAACTTTACGCATGTAAAACAGGAAATTGAACAAGCATAGAAAAACAGATTGGAAATATATTTCTTATGATATATTTCAAAGGACATAAGGGCAAACATGTAGCAGGAAATATTGGTGGGGCTTGGAGTAGCCCAAGGGGAGACCCGGGATGGCTAATTTATCCCACCTATTATCGGTGTTGCTGTTCAGCATTCCAAGCAGCTTACATCTTAAATCAGGAGGCTTAACGGGAGCGACCACTGGACTATTGCCTTCAAGAATGCTCGCTACTGTGGACATTAGAGGCCTATGAATCGGAGATTGATTGGCGCACACAAGGCACAAATTCAACATCTGCGATGCCTCCTCTTTGAAGTAGTTTGAACCCAAGTTTGGGTCAACAAGTTCCGGCAGCCTTCCTTGTTCTTCTAGAGAAATAGGCCTGTATCCATAAAGGGAAAATGTATTTGTCACAGGTTTATATATAAAAGAAATATTTATAAGAAAAGAAAGGAAAGGAAGAAGAATTTTTTTAAAATTATTCTCATACTAAACAGAGATTATACATACCAAAACACTACCTATAAAGGGATGGGTGCTTTTTTATTTTTGCAAGAAAAAAATATGACTTTCAGGTTTTGTTTCATTTTGCAACAGCTAGAAATAGTATATAATAAAGTTCCTCCGTAGAAATGCTACAATTGGATAATGTTTATCACAAAAAATATTCTCAGTTTAAAAAGAGAATGATGGAGGACACATGCCACGAGAGGGATATCCTTTTATGGAGGTGGTAAAATGTGGATCCTACACCATTTTTTGGAAGATGGTACCGGTCATCTTAATCTTCACCATCTTAAGCTCATGTTTGGCAATTTAAGAGTAAAAAGGACGTAGGAAAGTAATAAAGCTGTAGAAAAACAGAATGGTTTGATGGTGAAAAGAAAGTACTAATTTTTGTTTGTTTTGTTTAAAAGAAATAGAAAAGATGATGAGGTGGCACTTATGTGAGAATAAAAAGTAAGCTTGGGTTTTTTGGTTGGAATGATAGAAAGTAAAAAAGTATGAATAAGAAAATAGAAAGTATAATGAAATAAATTGAATAATCGTCAACAACATTATCAACAACATTAGCTGTACTTTGCTTTCTTTTTATTTGTATATCCAAATAGATAAAGTTGGAAAGTACCTTCACTTTTTTACTTTGCTACAATTAAACATGCCCTAAACGCAGATACAACAAATTTCATGTAACTCTGTTATCTTTAATTAGCTTTGATCTAGTGGTTAATTTTTTTTTGGCGCCCACTAAATTAACAGTTAAAAGCTAATAGAATTACATAAAAAATTGGTGAATCTACTACATCTTAGGCAATGAAGATTAAGATGGACAGTGCCGATCATCCAACAAAATAATGCAGTTTTGACTTTGGCCTATGCCATAAGAGGATTTCCCTTTCATGGCTTTGTCCTCCATTATCCTGGTTGAAAAATAATAAGGATAACTAACCGAGATTTTGAGCCAAACCCCTGCCACATTGTGCTTCATCTTAATGTAATTTGCAAGCTTAATTTATTGAACACTATGAGTTGGTGGTGTATATTCTGTGTTCTTGGCAAAGATACCTATTAGAAAGAGAACTCTTGCATAAAACTTCGAATGAAAGTAGGAAAGGAAAGTACACCTACCTTTTTATTTCTTTTCAATTAAGTTCAAAAACCAAGGGGGTGTGTGTGAGCGCATCTTGTAACTTGCTGAAGAGAATGGATTTAGCTCATTTCCAGCAGAAGCAAATAGCTGCGATCTTTAGAATTGCCTCCTGTTTTCTCATTTGAGAGAAGTTTCAGTTTACACCAAGGAACAAGTTTCTTACAAGTTACCATGTCCGGCTAATCAAACAAATATTAATCTACCGTAATCCAAAAGAATAAGATGCTTCCTCCAGTAACAAATATGTTAAATGACAAATAATCTATTGCTTCCCCGACCAAAACTGTCACGCCCCGCTTCCCAATATACAGTAAAATACGGGACATTACTCGGCCAACCATGCTAAGGAAATATCCTTCCATAATCACATTAAGATTGTAAATCAGTAATCAAGAACAATAAAATAATATCACTAACTATCACATATCCAATATGCCACGGTAAACAATAACGATAGAATCAAGAGTCAATAGCGGAAGCAATAAATAGCGATCAAGTCTCAAATTCCAAGGAAATAAGAATAACGACAACCAAATCCCATTCCTTATGGGATCACAATAAAATCCAATAGAAATACAATATGGAAACGAAACCTAAACCATAAATAACTATGTAAACTAATTACTTCTCAATGCTCTGCAGGCTTCTCGAAATACTCATGATTCTTCTGTGCTAAAATCAAAGTATCTGGACAATGCAAAATCCAGACGTCAGTGCGTCATAGATAACATAATGATAATATAACCGAAATATGATACAATATACCATTTACAAAACTCCATGTCATGTGTATACGATAAGCAATAGCAAGAACATATGATATAACGATCAAAATATAATAGATCAATCATGTCATGTGTGACATATGGGTTCATGTCGCTAAGTTATCTATCCTACAGGCATTTGAAACCAATTAATACAATTCTCAATATAATTCAATAGTATCCCGTGTGTTCCCGGGACGATGGTCTCATAACTCCCGGGACCGAATCCGAGATGTGCAGCTAAGTAGTAAAACAATGTCAATATCTGGACGAATGATACCAGCATCATCATTCCGGAGCCCGTAACTCGTATGGACTGATCAGTCTCTAACAATCAATCCTACCGAATTACAATTTGGTTTCCATTATTAATTTCCTTTTTCCCTAGATTTCAATTCATGTCAAATATCAATAGTATGTTACCTAATACCAACACAATAACAATCAATACTTGTGCAGGTCGTGTTAATCGATACAATTAGGTCAATCAATAATTAACAATGAATTGTTGGCATTTCTGTAAATATAATGATTCAGGTGTGGTGACATAATAGCATTAATCAATCAATCATGATTTCATATGAACAATCAATGGAATATGTAGGAATATCGTAATCTAGCATTTACATGATCAAGTTACTAACAATTAACAAAATAACATAGACAATCAATTTATGTACAATATCATGATCAGGTCAGGTAACATGTCCAGTCATGATTAATCGTGTACTCGTGAAACAAGCTAACATGTCAGGTTCATATTGAATTTATAATATTAATTTCAGCAATTTTATTCACCAGACATCTGTAGGAGACGTCTGGTCTATCTCAAGTTCTATTCTAGACTTCTGTAGGAGACGTCTGTTCACTGTACCAGACGTCTGGTCCCTGAAGCAGACGTCTAGGGAAGACGCCTCAAGTTCAATTTAAGTTCTGGAAAATAAATATAAAGACGTTTGATCATTGTAGATAGACGTCTGTAGTTCAATTTTAATTACTGTAAAGTTAACTTAGAGACATCTGGTTACTGTAGGCAGACATCTATACGGGATTTTCCTGAAACGATCTGATAATTAAGTTAGGGTTTCGAATTAGTTTTCAATACTGGTGATAGTAATTATTATTTCATTGATTCCTAAGGGTTCCATATAGCAAATAAACTCGTTTAAACAGTACCTTTATAGATCTATATCAAGTATTATCAATCGGTCAAGTTTTCCGACATATCACCATTCCGATCTCGACATATCGTTAATTAGGTTAAACATTATGTAAATATAAAATTAAAAGCAATACTAATCGTTACTCCAGATCTGATCTGGTCGTAACTAGCATGTAGCAAGATCTATAGATACTTGCATCAACGATGATCTCACGAACGACGATGACGATCTCAATCCAATCATCGCCAAGAAGACGATGTCACAAGGAAGAAGACGGTGACGGTGACGAGACGATCACGGCGATGGCGATAGCAAAAAGGGAACGGAATTGATGATGAAGGTCGGCCGGTTAGGGTTTAGGTTGTAGAGAAAATATGGAGGCTAGGGTTTTTCTTTTAGACGAGGAAATATAAGAGTTATATGAGAGTTTAAATAGGCTAATTAGTAATACGGGCCGGGTATCTAATTAACCTTATTCCCACAAGGATTAGGAATTAAAAAAAATTCTAAAATATAATTATATGTCATATAATTTTCCAATAACCATAAATCTTATGTCAAATAAATATTTGACATACAATAAATTATTATGACCAACAAAAACAATAATCAATAAATCCCATGATAATCCAAACCAATGCAATTTATCAATAAACTCCATATTACAATAAAAATCCCATTCCATAAAATCAATCTATCGATCAAATAATTTTAAATAACAAGCAAAGCAATTATCATACTTTATTCTATTAAATTACCGTATGATCGTTCTAGGGTGTTGTATTATACCCAAATACAAAAGAATTCTGTTCTCGAAATTCACGAAAACGAAAGAACAAGAACGGGAAAACAATAACAAGTAGTCTCATACTCATGGAAACAAATGCGAGAATTTCTGTCTAATATCTTCTTCTCGCTCCTACGTAGCTACTCCGTATGAACGACCTCCCTATGAAACAAGTACTAACTGAAAGTAGATCCTAACATCTCTATGAGGGTTTTAACAATATCAAGTATGCAATTTAAAAAAAATCTACAGGGCTAAATCTGCTAGGTAGAATCGAACTAAATGTTTAGGGTTTAATAGAAAGCAAACTAGAGTTTTAACTAAGTGATAAAGAGCTACAACCTTTGTAGCCAAGTCTTTCACTTCTAAAGCTCCTAGCTGTAGTTCCTTGAGCCCTTCCATGAGCTCCATTTGAGGACTTGAACTAGCTTTCTCGAAGTCTTCTTTGTCGATAATGATCCACTTTGAGGCAACACTCACTCAATCTAACACTTCACTGATCAAACTATTAGTGAAGTGAACAACCTAAACTAATTTACTAGAATAGTCTAGATTGATGAAATAGTGTTTTTACTCACTAAAAATTCTTTTCTTTTTTCTTGAGTGAATAGTGTCTTAACAGAAGAGATGAAAAAGATGAAGATGATGATGAGAATGAGAAGGAGTGAGGATAAGTCTTAGAAATGATAAACTTATATTAATTTATTATAAAAGATCAATGAGTCATGCTTGTTACACACTTCCAAAGCAATTACTCATTTTTTCTTTTCTTAATTCATATAAGCAAATCATTATCTTCTCATTGTAGGGTGTTCTTCGTCACCCCATTAAGATGGGGAATACGCGCCGCTTGTCAGGCGTATACAGATTCCCTCTGCCTAAGGTAGGTCGGGATTTATTGATTATGGGGACCCGAATCTCTGGCAGCTGCGGACTAAGCTGTCGTTAATTACCTACCGTTTTTGGAGCGAAGGAACCTCCGATTGACGGGTCAACTAATCATGCGAACTCAGTGTGCAGTGTGCGTGTGTTGTGTTTTGAAAGGGTTTTAGATTTATTGGGGGCCTCGCAGAATTTACGGGGGGCCCGCTACCCGGATAGCGGGCTGGAGGTCAAGAGGGCTAGCAGCTTTGCGGGATGCGGGGCAGTGCCCCGTTAGAAAAATCTTCCCCACGGGGGACATGTTTTGGGTGTGGAGTGCATGGAAAATAAGGAGTGAAGAGCGTCTTAAATACGCGTGGGCGCTGGGCGCCCGCGGGTCACGTGCCTGGCGCATGGGCGCTTGGTGCGTGGACGCTTGGCACCCGCGGGTCCCGTGCCAGGCGCGTGGGTGCCTGCGGGTCGGTTGATGCATGTGACCGCTGGACGCCAGTGACCCGCGGGTCACGTGCGTGGCACGCGACCGCTGGACGCTGAGCGCCCCGCGGATCCCGTGATGCGCACGTGGGCACTGAGCGCCCACAGGTCACGTGCCCTGCACGCAACCGCTGGATGCCCGCGGGTTACGTGCGCGGCACGCGACCGCTGGAAACACTAGAGGAAAAAGGGCTTAGCCCCTGGGCTGGGAGTTGAACTCCTAACAGGGATTATGTATAGATTTGGAGTTAAACTTCTAAAAAGGGTTTTGTTTATGGAGTTAAACTCCAACAGATCTTGAATGGAGTTAAACTCTTAGAAATATTTGAAGATGATCAGAGGGGACCCTTTTCTTCTCCCCTTTAGCCCTGAATCTTCTTTTGAGCCTATGATCTTCCCGAAATGGGATTTTTGGAGATGGGTCTCCTTCTTCCCACTCTCTGTTGGCTGGATCTTGGAGGAAAGGGGGTGAAACTTAAAATCTTCCCTTTTGGGAATTTGATGGCAAACCCGAGCTCCCTTTCAAGGGTTTTATGGTGAAAAACTGTTTCTTTTTAGAAAAGGGAGAGTTAAACTCTTGATTTAATTCAAAAAAATAGAGAAGGTTTAGAACCTTAAGGAAAGAGGAGGCGGCACAAACCCTAACTTTTTGAGGGGAATCAATTCTTTTTTTTCCATTCCATTATCATGTTGCCTTATATAGGCTTACAAATTTACACATAGCCCTTTGTGCTTTACAAAATGGCATTTTGCCCATCCCATGCCTCATGTGCTTTTTCTTTTTGCACATGAGCTATAGGCTTTACAAAAATTTGACTTTATGCCCATTTTTCTTACATTTATTCGTAAAAATTACATCAAAATTATTTATTACATGATTTTCATTTTGGCATGGGAGAGGCTGGCCACGGGGCTCGACTTGGGCATGGGCCCACTTGACCTGGGCTTGGGTCCGCTTGGCTTGGGGTTGACTTTGACTTTGACTTGGTCAACCGGGATGTAATTTTTGACCCCAACAAAGTGCCCCCATCAATAAATGCAGACCACGTATATGAATTGTGTGCATGAAATTGATGGATTTTCTTTCGCGTCGGTGACTTAATTTGGTTCCCGCTTTTGGGGAGGCTGGCACTGCCCTTTTTACGACATGGACGGTCGATGCTTGACGTGTTTCCGAGACGGAGTGTCTCTGGTTGACGTGTCCACAAGGCGGAGTGTCTGTGTTGGACGTTTTCCCGATACGGAGTGTCTGTATATGACGTGTTCTCGATACGGAGTGTCGCTGGTTGACGTGTCCCCGAGACAGAGTGTTTGTTTGACGTTTCCCCGGCGCAGAGTGTCGCAAGATGACTTGTCCCTGGCACGGAGTGTTTGTTTGACGTTTCCCCGGTACGGAGTGTCACTGGTTGACTTGTCCCCGGCACGGAGTGTCTGTTTGACGTTTTCCCAGCACGGAGTGTCGCTAGTCGACTTGTCTCTGGCACGGAGTGTCACTGGTGGACGTTTCTCCGGCACGGAGCGTCGCTGGTCAACTTGTCCCCGGCACGCAGTGTCACTTTGACGTCTCCCCGCATGGAGTGTCGCTGGTTGACGTTTTCCCGGCACGGAGTGTCGCTGGTCGAATTGTCCCCGGCACGGAGTGTCGCTGGTTGACGTTTCCCCGGCACGGAGTGTCGCTGGTCGACTTGTCCCCGGCACGGAGTGTTGCTGGTGGACGTTTCCCCGGCACGGAGTGTTTCTGGTCGACTTGTCCCCGACACGGAGTGTTACTTTGACGTTTCCCCGGGACGGAGTGTCGCTGGTCGATGTATCCCCGAAGCGGAGTGTCGCTGGTCGACTTGTCCCCGGCACGGAGTGTCATTTTGACGTTTTCTCGGGATGGAGTGTCGCTGGTCAACGTATCCCCAAAGTGGAGAGTCACCGGTCGACTTGTCCCCGGCACGAAGTGTCGCTGGTAGACGTTTACCCGGCACGGAGTGTCGTTGGTCGACTTATCCTCGGCACGGAGTGTCACTTTGACGTTTCCCCGAGATAAAGTGTCACTGGTCGACGTATCCCCGAAACGGAGTGTCGCTGGTCGACTTGTCCCCGGGACGGATTGTCTGCTGGTTGACGTGTCCCTGAGACGGGGTGTCTGTTTGACGTTTCCCCGACATGGAGTGTCATTGGTTGACGTGTCCCCGAGACGGTGTTTCTTTTTGACGTAGAGATTGTTGTTGGAATTGGTTGATTTGATATGTTTGATTTTTGCCTTATTCGGAGAGACTTTTGAATGTGAGAGGAATTTGGAATTTTTTTATCAGTATTGCTGCACTGGAATAATACCAGGAGCAACTCATCATTTTCCCTGGGAGGACTTGAGATTTAATTTTGGTTTGGCATCAGTATCGCTACACTGGAATATGGTACCAGGAGCGAATCATCATTTGCTATGCCCGTTAGGGAACGATGGCGTAGGAGACAGGTTTAGGCCCCTGTCACCCAAGACTTTTCAATTTTATGAGTCGTAAGGGTCTTATAAAAGCATTTTCTCTCTACGAGTCAAGAGGATCTCATAGGTGCATTTTCTTCTTAGGAGTCGTGAGGACCCCCAAGTGCGTTTTTCCCTTGTGAGTCGTAAGGATCCCACAAAGGTATTTTCTTACGAGTCGAGAGGATCTCGTAAGCTCTGTTCTCCCCATGTATTGTGATGACACATGAGTGGGTCTTCCCAAATGGGGCATAATTCCGATGGCAGCGACCGACCGCATGATTGGTGATTACGGTGGGGCATGGGTGTGATGAGAATTATTTGAGCCCGTGGATTGTATACGGTAGTCAATTTAGGGACTGGCCGTAGGGCTGAGAGAATTTGAAGGATTTGGATTTTGATTGGCGTCTGCATCGCTGCACTGGAATATGGTACTAGGAGCGACTCATCATTTGCCTTTGGGAAAACTTAAGGTTTGAGTTTTGGGTCGGCATCAGCACCGCTAAAACTGAAGCGTAGTGCCAGGAGCGACTCATCATTTGCCGTTGCCCGTGGGAGAGCGATGGCTTAGGAGACTAAGGCTTTTCAATTTTATGAGCCGTAAGGGTCTCATAAAAGCATTTTCTCCCTACGAGTCGAAAGGATCTCACAGGCGTATATTCTCCCTAGGAATCGTGGGGATCCTTAAGTGTGTTGCTCCTTTATGAGTTGTAAGGATCTCACACGGGGATTTTCTCCTCACAATGTCGAGAGGACTTTGCGAGTGTATTTTTGTCTCTTTTTTTACGGGTTTGCACCCTTTCGGGTTTTCACAAACTCGCCAGCAGTCCTGCTGTTTTTACTCACGGAGCCCTTTCGGGTTTTCATCCGTGCCCGTTTTGCTTGTGGACATACCGTTCTTTTTTACTTTTTTCTTCTTTTTTTTACATCAATTTTCTTTTATTTCCCAGTTTAACGACTTAGAGGTCATCGTTGTGCGCTTATTCAAAAATCCTTGGACTTTGATCTCACGGCGCTTCAACGCTCTCTTTGTCCTTTTGGAGAGACCTTCACGTGTGTCCCATAGAAACTGCGGTAGACTGGGTCATTTTCTGGAGCGGACGATTGAGCCGTCTGCCTCCTGAGGGTTTTGGCCTTCGCTCGAATGGAGCGAACGATCGTAGCTTGGTTTTCTGCTAACGCATCTTTGGCCAATGAGACCACTCCCTCATTATATTGTTTCTCAACCTAATTCTTGAAAACAAAGCAGTCTTCAATGGTATGACTCACCATTCTATGATACGGGCAGTACAAGGGATCATTAGTCATGTTTGCTTCATGTGGTCCTTTTGATTTAGGCAATTGCAGACCGTTTCTCAGGGCGTCCTTGAATATTTTACGGACTCTATCCCTTCTTAAAGAATAGACCTGTTCCCGCCAAAATTTTGGCTCAAAACCTGCTCCTTTATAAAATAATAACAATAAAATAAAAAAAGGGAAAAACTCCACATGCAAAGAATGTAACAAATGTCTCAGTGCCGAGAGTTAAAACACTATGTTGCAGTGCTCACGTGCAAAGCACGTGTGCGCTAGCAGCGCCAGCACTAAGAGTCAAAGACTCTGAAACGGCGCCCACATGCAAAGGACGTGTGCGCTAGCGCTAAGTGTGCTGCGCTCTGAGCAGCGCACCACGTGCAAAGCACGTGTGCGCTAGCGCTAAGTGCGCTGCGCTCTGAGCAGCGCACCACATGCAAAGCACGGGTGCGCTAGCGCTGGAACTAAAAGCTCCTCACCGTCAGATCAAAGATCCAATAATAATGATAAATCATTAATTAATCAGAATTAAATTCTTTTAAGGAAAGATTCCTCAAAATCTTTCCAAACAACAAAATTGTGCTCTTAAATCAGAGCACCGTTGGATCAATGATCCAATGGTGATTAAAAATCACCCAAAAATACAGAATAAATTCTGTTTGGAAAGATTTCCCAATCTTGTTGAAAATAAGAAGATTGCCTTCTATAATCAGAAGCCCTTGGATCAAAGATCCAACGATGGAAAATTCCCCAAATCAATTGGAGAAAAGATCTCCTTAACTGATTGAACTGATCAGCCTGTCCTATAAAGGCCCCTAGACATTAAGTCTCAAAAAAAAGATATAGAGAAATATAGAGAGGAACTCCCCCATAAGCTTTAAGATCTCTGAAGGAAGAGCCAAGCTCTCAGAAAAAAGAAGAAGTTTCTTCAAGGTAGAAAAAATGAACAAAGAGATGAAATCATCTAATAATTAAAAAGAAGAATTCTCTTCTTAAAAGATCATAGATCTACAAAGACCAAGGTCTTTTACAAAGAGATCAAAAGATCTCATCATAAAAAGAAGAACATAATTCTTCTCACAGATCATAAATCTATAAGACAAATTGTCTTTCAGAGATCATGAACATCTCATAAGGGGGGAGAGAATAAGTTAATTCTCTTAGGATCACAGATCCATAAAGGCAAAGCCTTTCATCAAGACACGAGATTAAAACATCTCCTAGAACTTCTGTTCTTAGAACCATGAGACAAAGTCTCTCGAGGCGCAAATTGATCTAAGTTGCATAAAAGAAGAGCCTTAGCGCTCCTGATTCAAAAGAGCACCAACGCTCCACACCTAGCGCAAAGCGCTGCAGAGCCTTGGCGCTCTTAATTTTAAAGAGCCTTAGCGCTCCAAATATAGCGCACTGCGCTCTTGGACTGGCGCTTGGCGCCGAGCACGCCACGCGTCACTCACGAGTGCGCCACTCAACAGTTAGCACTTTGCGCTCATGGACTGGCGCTCAGAGCCAGGCGCACCACGTGTCACTCACGTGTGCGCCACTGAACTAATAGCGCAATGCACTCATCATCTGGCGCTCAGCGCCAAGCGCTCCACGTGTTATTCACGTGTGCGTCACTCAGCAGAAGCGCACTGCGCTCTTTAACAGGCGCAAAGCGCCAAGCGCACCACGTGTTCCTCACGTGTGCGCTGACAGAACATAAATTGTTCTTTAATAAGCCTCAGAGCTATTATGAGACAGAAATGCTGTCAGAATCCAAATCAATGCTCAGCATTGTTAAAAGGGTCAAGTCCTAATAAAGGCTCAACAGCCCAAAATAAATGTTAAACATTTTAACTTGATTGGACTTAGCCCAAGATTGGCCATAAGTCCTCAACTCTGATTAATTGAGCCCATATGCTCATAAATCTTTTAACAGACCTTAGTCCCAATTGGACTACAGGTCTCAACCAAAACTGGTTCAAGGGTACATCTCTGAACCCCTCTGATATTTGTCGTTGTAATCTTTCAACATCTTCAGAGAGGTGACGGGTCCCGACAACCATACATTTCACGGACTACGATGTCCTTAAACTGGACTGGGGGTCCCTTTAAACCTATGGACTACGATGTCCTTAAACTAGACTGTGGGGTCCCTTTAAACCCACGGACTACGGCTCATGAAGACGAAGAAAGTCTTAGGCTACAAGAACCATAAACTTGTCCCTTAAGCCCTCAATTCTGTGGCTATGCATAACTCTGCACTACTTCACCCACGTACATACTTACGTGGGCAAAGTAGTGGGGGGCATTTGTTCCCGCCAAAATTTTGGCTCAAAACCTGCTCCCTTATAAAATAATAACAATAAAATAAAAAATAAAGGGAAAAACTCCACATGCAAAGAATGTAACAAATGTCTCAGCGCCGAGAGTTAAAACACTCTGTTGCAGCGCTCATATACAAAGCACGTGTGTGCTAGCAGCGCCAGCACTAAGAGTCAAAGACTCTGAAACGGCGCCCACGTGCAAAGCACGTGTGCGCTAGCGCTAAGTGCGCTGTGCTCTGAGCAGCGCACCACGTGCAAAGCACGGGTGCGCTAGCGCTAAGTGCGCTGCACTCTAAGCAGCGTACCACGTACAAAGCACGGGTGCGCTAGCACTGGAACTAAAAGCTCCTCACCGTCAGATCAAAGATCCAATAATAATGATAAATCATTAATTAATCAGAATTAAATTCTGTTAAGGAAAGATTCCTCAAAATCTTTCCAAACAACAAAATTGTGCTCTGTAAATCAGAGCACCGTTGGATCAATGATCCAATGGTGATTAAAAATCACCCAAAAATACAAAATAAATTCTGTTTGGAAAGATTTCCCAATCTTGTTGAAAACAAGAATATTGCCTTCTATAATCAGAAGCCCTTGGATCAAAGATCCAACGATGGAAAATTCCCCAAATCAATTGGAGAAAAGATCTCCTTAACTGATTGAACTAATCGGCCTGCCCTATAAAAAGGCCCTTAGATTTCAAGTCTAAAAAAAAGATATAGAGAAATATAGATAGGAACTCCCCCATAAGCTTTGAGATCTCTGAAGGAAGAGCCAAGCTCTCAGAAAAAAGAAGAAGTTTCTTCAAGGTAGAAAAAATGAACAAAGAGATGAAATCATCTCATAATTAAAAAGAAGAATTCTCTTCTTAAAAGATCATAGATCTACAAAGACCAAGGTCTTTTACAAAGAGATCAAAAGATCTCATCATAAAAAGAAGAACATAATTCTTCTCACAGATCATAGATCTATAAGACAAATTGACTTTCAGAGATCATGAACATCTCATAAGGGGGGAGAGAATAAGTTAATTCTCTTAGGATCACAGATCCATAAAGGCAAAGCCTTTCATCAAGACACAAGATTAAAACATCTCCTAGAACTTCTGTTCTTCGAACCATGAGACAAAGTCTCTTGAGGCGCAAATTGATCTAAGTTGCATAAAAGAAGAGCCTGAGCGCTCTTGATTCAAAAGAGCCTTAGCGCTCCACACCTAGTGCAAAGCACTGCAGAGCCTTGGTGCTCTTAATTTCAAAGAACCTTAGCGCTCCAAATATAGCGCATTGCGCTCTTGGACTGGCGCTCGGCGTCAAGCGCGCCACGTGTCACTCATGAGTGCGCCACTCAACAGTTAGCGCTTTGCGCTCTTGAACTAGAGCACTGCGCTCATGGACTGGCGCTCAGCGCCAGGCGCACCACGTGTCACTCACGCGTGCGCCACTGAACTAATAGCGCAATGCGCTCTTAAATTAGCGCAATGCGCTCATCATCTGGTGCTCAGCGCCAAGCGCGCCACGTGTCATTCACGTGTGCGCCACTCAGCAGAAGCGCACCGTGCTCTTTAACTGGCGCAAAGCGCCAAGCGCACCACGTGTTCCTCACGTGTGCGTTGACAGAACATAAATTGTTCTTTAATAAACCTCAGAGCTATTATGAGATAGAAATGCTGTCAGAATCCAAATCAATGCTCAGCATTGTTAAAAGGGCCAAGCCCAAATAAAGGCTCAACAGCCCAAAATAAATGTTAAACATTTTAACTTGATTGGACTTAGCCCAAGATTGGCCATAAGTCCTCAACTCAGATTAATTGAGCCCATATGCTCATAAATCTTTTAACAGACCTTAGTCCCAATTGGACTACAGGCCTCAACCAAAACTGGTTCAAGGGTACATCTCTGAACCCCTCTGATATTTTTCGTTGTAATCCTTCAACGTCTTCAGAGAGGTGACGGGTCCCAACAACCATACATTTCACGGACTACGATGTCCTTAAACTGGACTGAGGGGTCCCTTTAAACCTACGGACTACGATGTCCTTAACCTTGGACTGTGGTGTCCCTTTAAACCCACGGACTACGATGTCCTTAAACTGGACTGTGGGGTCCCTTTAAACCCACGGACTACGATGTCCTTAACCTCGGACTGTGGGATCCCTTTAAATCCATGGACTACGATGTCCTTAACCTCGGACTGTGGGGTCCCTTTAAACCCACGGACTATGATTTCCTTAACCTTGGACCACCATGTCCTTAAACTGGTAATGGACCACCATGTCCTTAAACTGGTAATCGACCGCCATGTCCCTAAACTAAACAATAGAGTCCAAATGCTCTTTTGTTGGATCTAAATGATCCTGTTAAGTTGATCTTAGTTTAACATTAGACTAACGTATCCTTGACATACGTTTAAGTTGATCTTAGTCTCAAATGAGACTAACGTATCCTTAAACCCAACCCCAAACCCAAATCTAAGAAAATACGGATTTGGACTAATCCACGCCCTACGGGCAACATAAATTAGTCTCCGTATACAATCCACGGGCAACCAAAAACAAAATAAACACACACGACACGAAGTGACCATCTGGAGAAGGAGAAAGTGGTTACCGCGATGCGGTAGCGTAATTAACTACAGGGGCTTGTGCCTGCAGGGAAGAGCGTCCCCACAATCAAAAACCCCTCACAACGAGGGGGAATCTGACAAAGTCTGCTACAGCGGCCACATCCGTTTAAACTTTCGATACATGGTGTCATAAATCAACTTGGCATCTTCGGAGAGGTGGACGGATAGCACCAATTAGCATCTGCTCTCGGAATTCAGGCCTAACGTCCCAACGTCCCGGTCGCGTCTTTCGGCGGAGAATAGATTCTGGCACGCCTCGTAGGACCTTTTCCTCTTTCCACTCCACACTTCGTGTGTCGTGTTTCGTGAACAAATCGCGGTTTAATATGGTTGCCCTTGGGTTCAAGGTACTAAGATTTGGTTTGCTCTTGTGCAGAAAAAAGAACATCAATGGCCTCTAACTGCTCCAGCTGCAACTGCAACCCCCGTTTCGCCTCATCTGGAGGAGTAACCTACGGGCCCCAAGCGGCCTCCCTATTCAAGATGCCAGTGGAGCAGGTAATTCAGGCCACCACTGGGCTATTCTTCAGGACCATGCTCCCACCGATGAGCTTCAACGCCCATGTACCATTGCAAGAAGCTCAGAAGAAGTCGGTCTTTGATCGGCTTACCACTGCTGTGGCCCCTCTTAACGGGTTGCCCAAACCAAGCCCCTCAGTTTTCAGCAGACTGGGCCAAAGCTCCAACGGGCCCGTGAAGAAGCCCGCAATACCAGAAGGCGTTATCCTGAAGCGGATAGCCATTCCTACTCTTGAAGTCACCAAGGCGGCTTCTACGGCTCAGGGGTCGGTCTTCACAAGACTGGCCGTTTCAGCTCCCACTCCGGGTGAAGTAACCAAGGTCGTTTCCCCTGCACGAAAATCGGCCTTTTCAAGATTGGCCATTCCCTCTCAGCGAGCATTGGTCTTTGACAGGCTGGCGCCAACAGTAGACTCTCATCAGAACAGGGAGCATGAAAAAGCTGATCCAACAGCGGAGGTGATCCCGGCCGCACGACATGCTTGACGTCGCCACTGGCGCCGAGTGAGGAAAGCTGGGGGCAATTCCCCTTCCGGACTGACTCCGCCAGCTCCAATGGTGGAAGTTGGTGCTGCTGTTCCAACTGGGAACAACTTTGAACCACTAAGGAGGGTGCGCAAGAATTCTCCGACTGCTGTGCCGAAAAGATCTCCTCCACCAATGGAGAACGTTACAAAGGCGAAGCCGGAGCAGCCCCCTCAACGGCTGTCCTCTAAAATTTACAAGGTCTGGCGGCAGGTCCAGGACTCCGTGATAGATCAAGACTATCCCCGCCGACAGAAAAAGATGAAGGTTCGGAAAGAAAAGGACCACCCTGTCAAACCACAGAAAGCGACAGCTACTTGGGTTCCCGCTGCAACGGCCCCCTCAACCTCGACCGCTCATAAGAGGAGAAAGCTGGAGAAAATCCCGGTGTCTGCGACGAATCGCAAGAACACTGAATCTAAATGCCCCAAGTCTGGGGGCATGGTGGTGCGCACCATCTATATCGCATCCAGAAAATAGATAGCCGTATCTCCACAGGTCATCGACCGCTTACGCGATCAGTGATTAAGGCTCAGGAGCAACAACAACAAAAGCTCCAAGAAATGCTAACAGCTATGGCCGCACTTACGGGACCGAAAGCAAATCTGGAGACATCCTAGGAGCAGCGCCATGAACAGGAAACCGATGCCGAATTCCTTCGGAGAATGCTTGAAAAGAAGGACAAGGAGGCCGCAGAACAGTCGGCCAATATAAAACGATTGGCCTTTCTGTTCCAAGACATGGTCGGGATGATGTTACAGCCGGATCTTCCAGCTGAAGACCCTCCGATTACACTCGAAGACAACAGAGGAGAGACATCAAATCCTTTGCCGGCTCTATCAGCAGCCAAAGAGGAGACCATCTCCAAAGCCCCCTGGATGACTATATCACTCAACAGATACGAGCTCATCAGGCGAACGAAGCGGCCGGTCAAATTGTTAAGACTGGACGACCATATCCGGGTTGGTACGACCAAAAAAAGTACCCGCCGGGATATACGATCCCCAAATTCCATGTGTATAAGGGGACGCGTAATCCACATCAGCACGTCGCTCAGTTCAGGGCTCTCTGCGGCAACACCGGGGGTGACGATAAACTACTGCTTCGCCAGTTCGTCGGCAGCTTGGCAGAAACGGCCTTCGAATAGTATTCCGAACTCCCAAATGACTCTGTCAAGACGCTTGCAGAAATGGAGTTGCTATTCACCCAGCGTTTCGCAAGCGCTAGCGAACGCACCCCGATCACGACACTCATCAACGCCAGAGTGAAGCCGGGAGAAACTTGGGTTCAATATGCCATTCGGTGGCGGAACCTATGGTCAAAGTGCGAACAACGCATAGAGGAGGCTCCTGCCGTGGGCATGTTCGTGGGGACCTTTGACCCTCAGGCAACCATCTCCCAATTCATGATATTCTTCAAGCCGACCACCTTCCAGGCCTTGATTGACAAGCTGGCCCAAATGGACCAGATGGGCCATAGGCCTTCCTCTTCAAAGATGGAGCCTTGGAATGAAAAGGGCAAAGGGAAAGCAACCTTCGTCGCCAACGCTCAACAACAACCGAATGGCCCGAGACCGGTTGTTCGCCAAAGCAACATGCGGCAATCCTTCGATGAGAAGTTGAGACGTCCTTACTCGTTTCCCCGGATAAAATAAGGAAACTGTTTGAACTGGCAGTGCGCAATGGGCTCATCACTCTACCGGAGTCGAGACACCCACCGCAACCGAACGACGTCAATGATCCTAATTATTGCCCCTAAAACCGAGTATTGGGCCATCCGATCGAAGACTGCTACGTCTTCAAAAACTGGGTTGAAGACCAATACCAACAGGGCAAGTTCACGCTGTCCGAAAACTGGAAGATGAACCCGCCACAACCACATGCTCCGTAAAAGATGAACATGCCGGAGGCATCATGCTCATTCATAGAGAAAACCCCACGGACCGCTATGTCCTAAAACTAGCCACGGACCGAAACGTCCTTAAACTAACGATGGACCGCTATGTCCTAAAACTAGCTACGGACCGAAACGTCCTTAAACTAACGATGGACCACTATGTCCTAAAACTGGCCATTGACCAAAATGTCGTTAAACTACTACAAACCGTGGTGTCCCCAGCTTGACGTGGTAAAAAAAACGGTATGTCCATAAGCGAAATGGGCACGGATGAAAACTCGAAAGGGCTCCGTGAGTAAAAACAGCAGGGCTACCGACGAGTTTTGTGAAAACCCGAAAGGGCGCAAGCTCGTTAAAAGACACTTGCAAGGCCCTCTCGACCTTGTGAGGAGAAACCACCTGCGTGAGATCCTTACGACTCACAAAGGAGAAACACACTTAGGGATCCCCACGACCCCTAAGGAGAAATTACACTTGCGAGATCCTCACGACTCGTAAGGAGAACCCTCTTATGAGACCCTCACGGATCATAAGATTCAAAAGTCTAAGCTATAGGGATCTGAACCTGTTCTTAAGCCATCAAAACCTCCAAATTTGCCCTACAAGCGGTCCAATATTAACCTTTGTATACAATCCACGGGCACGAATAAATATTTCCCTAACAAAGTCCCACCAGGGACTGGGGATATGCTCATATGGCGAAAAACACTTGTAAGTCTTCTCGACTTATAAGGAGAAAATACTCTTGTAAGATCCTTACGACTTATAAGAGAATACACACTTAGGAATCCTCACGATTCCTAAGTAAAAAACGCACCTACGAGATACTCACGACTCGTAGGGAGAAATACCTTTATGAGACCCTTACGACTCATGAAGTTAAAAGCCTTAGTCGACAGGATTGTAACTCTGTTCGCTAAGCCACGTTTGCTCGACATCGACAGAGGCAAATGATGCTCCTGGCAATATCCTAGTTGTAGCGATGCTGATGCTTAAATCGGTATCAAATCCCAAACTCGTAGCGAAAAGCCAGCGAGCCACAAATGCGTATGAAATAGCCGAAATAATGGGGCAACTTGCAACGAAATCAGCAAGTAAAATTGTATGCATACAAAATAGCTGAAATGGTTGGGCAACTCGCAATAAAAAAAAAGAGCGAGTAAAAAGAAAAAAATAGCCGAAATGATTGGGCACCGCGAAAAATAGCCAAAATGATTAGGCAGTCGCAACTTTCGCGATATTAAATGCTGAAATGATAGAGCATCGCGGAAAGAAATAAAAAATGAAAGAATGAAACGCTTTTCCCTACAGGTGAGATCATATCGATTCCTGTATACAATCCATAGGCACAAACAAAGAGGGAACCATACCTTCCCACCAGGCTCCATCAGAAAGCAAAGCCAAATCTCGACAGTTCATAGACAACCTAGAGACAACCTAGACATTTGTCGCAATATTGCAGACACAATGTCAACAAACGAAACAAAGGAAGATCCATAGCTTCAGGGTCTCGACGTCAACATCGACAACTTAGAGATCACCAACGGCGTTTCTCCTCACTCCAACCAGACGCAGACGTGATGTCAACAACCAACCTTAGAGTCGCAACGAAACGGAGCCATGGTAAAGTCCCTAGTTCCAAATCTCAATGGCCACATCTACAGCCTAGAGACCAACAACAGTGTGCCTCCTCATTCCAGCAGGACACAGATGCTACACCATCAATCGGAACCACGACAAAGTCTCTAGTTCCAAGACTCTACGGTTCACAGACAACCTGGAGTCATCCAATGACCCCATCACGGAAACACGTCATCTAATGACCCCGTCTCGGAATCAAGTCAACTCAAAAACCTCGATTCAGGGAAATCAGCGTCTTTGACGAGAGCATCTCGATTCGCGTCGACCCGCAGAGAAATCAGAGTCTTTGTAGGAATACCTCGATCCGTCTCAACCCCAGGGAAATTAGTGTCCTTGGCAAAAACCTCGATTCAGGGAAATCAGCGTCCTTGACGAGAGCATCTCGATTCGCGTCGACCTGCAGAGAAATCAGTGTCTTTGCAGGAATACATCGATTCGTCTCAACCTCAAGGAAATCAGTGTCCTTGGGAAAAACCTCGATTCAGGGAAATCAGCATCCTTGACGAGAGCATCTCGATTCGCGTCGACCAGCAGAGAAATCAGTGTCTTTGCAGGAATACCTCGATTCGTCTCAACCTCAAGGAAATCAGTGTCCTTGGCAACCTCCTCGATTCAGGGAAATCAGCATCTTTGACGAGAGCATCTCGATTCGCGTCGACCCGTAAGGAAATCAGCGTCTTTGCAGGAATACCTTGATTCGTCTCAAGTTCAAGGAAATCAGTGTCCTTGGCAACCTCCTCGATTCAGGGAAATCAGCGTTGTTGACGAGAGCATCTCGATTCGTGTCGACCCGCAGAGAAATCAGTGTCTTTGCAGGAATATCTCGATTCGTCTCAACCTCAAGGAAATCAGTGTCCTTGGCAAAAACCTCGATTCAAGGAAATCAGCGTCCTTGACGAGAGCATCTCGATTCGCGTCGACCCGCAAGGAAATCAGCGTCTTTGCAGGAATACCTTGATTCATCTCAACCTCAAGGAAATCAGTATCCTTGGCAACCTCCTCGATTTAGGGAAATCAGTGTCCTTGACGAGAGCATCTCGATTCACGTCGACCCGTAAGGAAATCAGCGTCTTTGCAGGAATATCTCGATTCGTCTCAACCTCAAGGAAATCAGTGTCCTTGGCAACCTCCTCGATTCAGGGAAATCAGCGTCCTTGACGAGAGCATCTCGATTCGCGTCGACCCGCAAGGAAATCAGCGTCTTTGCAGGAATACCTCGATTCGTCTCAACCCCAGGGAAATCAGTGTCCTTGGCAACCTCCTCGATTCAGGGAAATCAGCGTCCTTGACGAGAACATCTCGATTCGCGTCGACCCGCAGAGAAATCAATGTCTTTGCAGGAATACCTCGATTCGTCTCAACCCCAGGAAAATCAGTGTCCTTGGCAAAAACCTTGATTCAGGGAAATCAGCGTCCTTGACGAGAGCATCTCGATTCGCGTTGACCCGCAAGGAAATCAGTGTCTTTGCAGGAATCTCTCGATTCGTCTCAACTCCGAGGAAATCAGTGTCCTTGGCAAAAACCTCGATTCAAGAAAATCAGCGTCCTTGACGAGAGCATCTCGATTTGCGTCGACCCTCAAGGAAATCAGTGTCTTTGCAGGAATCTCTCGATTCGTCTTAACTCCGAGGAAATCAGCGTCCTGGGTAAAAATCTCGATTCAGGGAAATCAGCGTCCTTGATGAGAGCATCTCGATTCGCGTCGACCCGCAAGGAAATCAGTGTCTTTGCAGGAATCTTTCGATTTGTCTCAACTCCGAGGAAATCAGTGTCCTTGAAAAAAACCTCAATTCAGGGAAATCAGCGTCCTTGACGAGAGCATCTCGATTCGCATCGACCCGTAGAGAAATCAGTGTCTCTGCAGGAATATACGACGTCAGCAAAACGGAGCCATGACAGAATCCCTAGTTCCAAGTCTCGACGACCGCATCTACAGCCTGGAGACCTACAACAGCGTTCCTCCGCATTCCAGCAGGATTCAGACACGACAATCAACCTTGGAGCCATGGCAAAGTCCCTATTCCAAATCTCGACGGTTCACAGACAACCTAGAGACCACCTCGACATTCTTCTCATTACAACAGACGCAATGTCAGCAAAGCGGAGCCGCGGCAAAGCTCCCAGTTCCATGACTCGGCGGTGCACAGACAACCGAGAGTCAACCCCTGACTCCGTGAAATGCGGAAAAAGTCAACCCCTGACTCCGTGAAATGCGGAAAAAGTCAACCCCTGACTCCGTGAAATGCGGATAAAGTCAAACCCTGGCTCCGTGAAATGCGGATAAAGTCAACCCCTGACCCCGTATGGATAAAGTCAATATAGCCAAAGTCAACCCTCGACTTCCCCGTCCAAGCAATTCTTTGATTCGGGAGCAAGTTAACTCATCAATCACTTACAGGTTCTCTCGACTCGTAAGGGAGAAAACTCTTTTGTGAGATCCTTACGACTCTCAAAAGAAAACACACTTAGGAATCCTCACGATTCCTAAGGAGAAAATACACTTGCAAGATTTTTCTCGACTCGTAGGGAGAAAAGTCTTTGTGAGACCCTCACGGCTCATAAAGTTGAAAAGTCTTGGGTGGCAGATACTAACCCTGTCTCCTAAGCCATCACTGGGGCCCTGCAAGTTGGTCCAAGATGGACTCTTGCATACTATTCATGGGCCGAACTCTCCGAAGTCAAATCTCGACAAGGAGGGAAACAACCACTTACGAGTCCTCTCGACTTATAAGCGGGAAAATTCTCTTGTGAGATCCTTACGACTCTCAAGAGAAAAACACACTAAGGAATCCTCACGATTCCTAAGGAGAAAATACACCTATGAGATCCTCTCGACTCGTAGGGAGAAATACCTTTATGAGACCCTCACGGCTCATAAAGCTTGAAAAGTCTTAGGTGACAGATCCTAACCCTGTCTCCTAAGCCATCGCTGCCTTATAAGAAGGTCAAGATGGACTATCTACGGGCCACATTTGCCACAATTACATGCCACTGAAATAAAAAAGCTACTTACGGGTCCTCACGATTCGTAAGGAAAAATATTCGAGTGAGATCCTTACGACTCACGGAGGTAATGAACACTTAGAAATCTTCACGATTTCTAGGGAGAATTTGCACCTACGAGATCCTCTCGACTCGTAGGGAGAAAAACCTTCTTGAGACCCTTACGGCTCATGAAGACGAAGAAAGTCTTAGGCTACAGGGACCATAAACTTGTCCCCTAAGCCCTCAATTCTGTGGTCATGCATAACTCTGCACTACTTCACCCACGTACATACTTACGTGGGCAAAATAGTCGGGGGCATTTGTTCCCGCCAAAATTTTGGCTCAGAACCTGCTCCCTTATAAAATAATAACAATAAAATAAAAAATAAAGGGAAAAACTCAACATGCAAAGAATGTAATAAATGTCTAAGCGCCGAGAGTTAAAATACTCTGTTGCAGCGCTCACGTGCAAAGCACGTGTGTGCTAGTAGCGCCAGCACTAAGAGTCAAAGACTCTGAAATGGCGCCCACATGCAAAGCACGTGTGCTCTAGCGCTAAGTGCGCTGCGCTCTGAGCAGCGCACCACGTGCAAAGCACGGGTGCGCTAGCGCTAAGTGCGCTGCACTCTAAACAGCGTACCACGTACAAAGCACGGGTGCGCTAGCGCTGGAACTAAAAGCTCCCCACCGTCAGATCAAAGATCCAATAATAATGATAAATCATTAATTAATCAGAATTAAATTCTGTTAAGGAAAGATTCCTTAAAATCTTTCCAAACAACAAAATTGTGCTCTGTAAATCAGAGCACCGTTGGATCAATGATCCAATGGTGATTAAAAATCACCCAAAATATAGAATAAATTCTGTTTGGAAAGATTTCCCAATCTTGTTGAAAACAAGAAGATTGCCTTCTATAATCAGAAGCCCTTGGATCAAAGATCCAACGATGGGAAATTCCCCAAATCAATTGGAGAAAAGATCTCCTTAACTGATTGAACTGATCAGCCTGCCCTATAAAAAGGCCCCTAGACTTCAAGTCTCAAAAAAAAAAGATATAGAGAAATATAGAGAGGAACTCCCCCATAAGCTTTGAGATCTCTGAAGGAAGAGCCAAGCTCTCAGAAAAAAGAAGAAGTTTCTTCAAGGTAGAAAAAATGAACAAAGAGATGAAATCATCTCATAATTAAAAAGAAGAATTCTCTTCTTAAAAGATCATAGATCTACAAAGACCAAGGTCTTTTACAAAGAGATCAAAAGATCTCATCATAAAAAGAAGAACATAATTCTTCTCACAGATCATAGATCTATAAGACAAATTGTCTTTTAGAGATCATGAACATCTCATAAGGGGGGAAAGAATAAGTTAATTCTCTTAGGATCACAGATCCATAAAGGCAAAGCCTTTCATCAAGACACGAGATTAAAACATCTCCTAGAACTTCTGTTCTTAGAACCATGAGACAAAGTCTCTCGAGGCGCAAATTGATCTAAGTTGCATAAAAGAAGAGCCTCAACGCTCCTGATTCAAAAGAGCCTCAGCGCTCCACACTTAGTGCAAAGCGCTGCAGAGCCTTGGCGCTCTTTGTAGGGTGCTTTTAGTCACCCCATTGAGATGGGAATACGCGTTCGCTTGTTAGGCATGCTACAGATTCCCCCTGCCTAGGGTAGGCGGGGGTTTATTGATTGTGGGGATCCGAATCTCCGGCAGCCGCGGATTAAGCTGCCGTTAATTACCCCTTGCCTTTGGGGCGAGAGAACCTCCGATTAACGGGTTAAACTGGTCATGCGAACTCAATGTGCAGTGTACGTGTGTTTTGTTTTGGAGGGGGTTTGGATATATCGGGAGCCACGCAGAGTTTTTACGGGGGTCCCTCTACCTGGATAGCGGGCTGGGGGTCAAGGGGTCTAGCAGCCCCCTTGTGGGGTGCGGGGCAGTGCCCTGGCCCAAATTTTTTTTTGAGGGGACAGTGTTGTGGAGTGTGTGTGTATCTGTACATATATATACATGTATATATATATAAAAAAGGGAAAAATCGCCCAAAGGACGCGTAGGGTCAGCGCCTTGAGCGTTGTGTGCTTAGGTGCTGTGTGCTTAGACGCTAGCACGCCACGTGTCGGCACGTGGGCGCTTTGCGCTTGAGCACTGGGTGCTTGAGAGCAGGCGAGCCACGTGTCGGCACATGGGAGCTTTGCGCTTGAGCGCAGGGCGCTGGAGCGCAGGTGCGCCACGTGTCGGCATGTGGGCGCTTTGCGCTTGAGCGCAGGACGCTGGAGCGCTAGCACGCCATATGTCGGCACGTGGGCGCTTTGCGCTTGAGCACTGGGCACTTGAGCGCCAGGCGCTCGAGCGCTAACGCGCCATGTGTCGGCACGTGGGCGCTTTATGCTTGAGCGCTGGGCGCTAAGCGCTCGAGCGCTAGTGCGCCACGTGTCGGCACGTGGGCGCTTGGCGCTTGAGCGCTGGGCGCTTGAGCGCTTGGGCGCCGGGCGCTTGAGCGCCGGGCGCTTGAGCGCTTGGGCGCCGGCGTGAAAAAGAGGCTTTTAGCCCCAAAAATTCTCGAAAGAGAAATTAGGGTGGAGTGAAAACTCCTAAGCTGTTTTGAAGCTGATGAAGGGCTTCTCCCTTTGAGCCCTAGTTCTTCCCCAAAGTGGGGTTTCTGGAGATGGGTCTCTTTCTTCCTCCTCTGTTGGCAGGATCTTGAAGATCAAGAGATATGAGATGTTAAAAATCTTTTCTTTTTGAGATCTGATGGAAGATCCGAGTTCCCCTTTATGGGTTTTGTGGTGAAAAACTATTTAGTTTTATAAAAGGAAGAGTAAAACTCTTGATTTTAATTCAAGAAAGAAGAAGGTTTTAGAACCTTGAAGAAGGAGAAAGATCTCAGATCTAAAATTGCTCTTTGGAGAGAGAAAAAGTTGTGAGATATTTTCATCATCCTTGCCTTTATAGGTTATACACTTTACACATAGCCCCTTGGGCTTCACAAAATGGCATTTTGCCTATCACATGGCTCATGTGCCATTTCTTTTTGCACATAAGTCATGGGCTTTACAAAAATTTGGCTTTATGCCTATTTTTCTTACATTTATTCATAAAATAAAATAAGAGAAATACAAAAAAATTATTTATTACAAATTTTTTATCTTGGCATGGGTGGAGGTCGGCCGCTTCATGTTCGGGCTCGACCCGGGCATGGGCCCACTGGATCTGGGCTTGGGCCCACTTGGCTTGGGGCTGACTTTGATTTTGACTTGGTCAACCGAGGTGTAAATTTTTACCCCAACAAATTGCCCCCCATCAATAAATGCACACCACATATGTGGGTCGTGTGCATGAAATTGATGGATCTTCTTTCACGTGGAGGCGACTTGATTCGGTTCCCACCTTTTGGGAAGCTTGCAATGCCCTTTTTACGACATGGACGGTCGATGCTGCCCTTTTTACGAAATGGACGGTCGATGCTGCCCTTTTTGTGACGTGGACAGTCGATGCTGCCCTTTTAACGACGTGGACGGTCGGTGCTGCCCTTTTAGTGACGTGGACGGTCGGTGCTGCCCTTTTAGCGACTTGGACGGTCGATGCTGCCCTTTTTGCGATGTGGACGGTCGATACTGCCATTTTAGCGACGTGGACGGTCGATGCTGCCATTTTAGCGACTTGGGCGGTCGGTGCTGCCCTTTTAGCGACTTGGGCGGTCGGTTCTGCCACTTTTGCGACTTGGACGGTCGATTCTGCCCTTTTTGAGACGTGGACGATCGATGCTGCCCTTTTTGCGACGTGGACGGTCGGTGCTGCTCTTTTAGCGACTTGGACGGTCGATTCTGGATTTGACTTGCTCCGCTTCTTGCGGCGTCAGGGATGAAGTTGACTTGTTTCCGAGGTGGAATTTGATTCTACCAGGGAGGTCATTAGTTGTTTTGCTGATTTGATGTGATTTGGGTTGATATCAGCATCGCTACGCTGGAATATGGTACCAAGAGCGAATCATCATTTGCCATGAGAGGATTTGGGGATTTTGGTTTTGGTTTGGCATCAGCATCGCTGCACTAGAATATGGTACCAGAAGAGAATCATCATTTGCCATGAGGAAATTTCCCTCGTTCCCAGTTTAACGACTTAGTGGTCATCTATTCCCAGTTTAACGGCTTAGAGGTCATCTGTTCCCAGTTTAAAGACTTAGGGGTCTATTGGATTGGAGTTTGGAATTTTGGGGTTAGGGTAGGCATCAGCGTTGCTAACACTGAAGCACATGTGCCAGGAGCAATTCATCATTTGCCTTTCCCCGTTGGGAAGCGGTGGCTTAGGAGACAGGTTTAGGTCCCTATCACCTAAGGCTTTTCAATTTTATGAGCCGTAAGGGTCTCATAAAAGCATTTTCTCCCTACGAGTCGAAAGGATCTCGTAGGTGCACTTTCTCTTTAGGAGTCGTGGGGACTCCCAAGTGTTTTTCCTTTGTGAGTCGTAAGGATCCTACGAAGGTGTTTTCTTACGAGTCGTGAGGATCCCGTAAGTAGGTTCTCCTCATGTATCATGAGGATACATGAGTGGGTCTTCCAAAATGGAACATAAGTCCAAGGGCGAAGACCGGCCGCTGGACTGGTGATTGTGGTGTGGTATGGGTATGATGAGAATTATTTTAGCCCGTGAATTGTATACGGTAGTCAATTTGGGGACTAACCGTAGGGCCGGGAGAACTTTGAGAAATTGGATTTTGGTTGGCGTCTGCATCGCTACACTGGAATATGGTACCAGGAGCGACTCATCATTCGCCGTTTGGGGACTTGGAATTTGGATCTTGTTTGGCATCAGCATTGCTGCACTGGAATAATGCCAGGAGCAACTCATCATTTGCCTCGGGAGGACTTGGGATTTGGGTTTTTGGTCGGCATCAGCACCGCTAACACTGAAGCGAAATGCCAGGAGCGACTCATCATTTTCCGTTGCCTGTTAGGGAACGATGGCTTAGGAGACAGGTTTGGGTCCCTATCACCTAAGGCTTTTCAATTTTATGAGCCGTAAGGGTCCCATAAAAGCATTTTCTCCCTACGAGTTGAGAGGATATCGCAGGTGTATGTTCTCCTTAGGAATCGTGAGGATTCCTAAGTGTGTTGCTCCTTTGTGAGTCGTAAGGATCTCACGCAAGGATTTTCTCCTCACAAGGTTGAGTGGACTTTGCGAGTGTATTTTATTTCTTTTCACGAGTCTGCGCCCTTTCGGGTTTTCACAAACTCGCCGGTAGTCCTGCTGTTTTTACTCACGGATCCCTTTCGGGTTTTCATCCGTGCCCGTTTTGCTTGTGGACATACTTTTTTTTTGCCGCTGGTGGGACTTTAAAAGTAGTCTCACCGGCAGGATTTGGGAGAGATAGGGGTCGTTTACGCCCGTGGATTGTATACGGTTTTGCAGGATATATTATCCAGACCGTAGGGCCGGTGTGCTCAGTTCTCCTGCGACTTGGAGCATTCACGCGTGGTATTTCTTGAGATATCGGCCATTAATGGGTGGTATGGGCCTTTCTCCCTCGGCACTTATTAGTTGGTAGGATCCTCCGTCGAACACTTTTTCGATAACGTATGGTCCTTCCCAGTTTGGCTCGAATTTTCCCTTGGCATGTCGATTGGGGATGGTCGGTCTTTTGAGGACCAATACCAATTCTCCTTTCTTGAAAGCACGGAGACGGGTTATCTTGTTATAGGCCCATGACATTTGGGCTCGGTATAGCTCCAGTTTTGCTGCACCGCGAGCCTCTTTTGTTCGAGCGCGTCGAGCTCTTCAAGCCGAAGGAGCACGTTTTCCTCTTCCGTCAACTCGTGTTGGATGGCCATTCTTAAACTTGGAACCTCGATTTCGAGGGGGAGGATCGCCTCCACTCCGAAGAGCAATGAGTATGGAGTGGACTGAGTTGGAGTACGGTGCGTGGTACGATATGCCCACAACGCCTCGTGAAGCTTGAGATTCCAGTCTCTCTTGTTGGCTGAAGCATTTTTCCTCAGGAGCTTGCATAGAGTCTTATTGAAGGTTTCGGCTAGCCCATTGGCTCTTGGATTATAGATGGAGGAATATCTTCAGTTTATCTTGTGCTGAGTAGCGAACCTTGAGACATTAAAGCTCTTGAAAGAAGGCCCGTTGTCAGAAATGATTCTTCTTGGTGTACCGAAGCGGTATAGAATATTATGCTGGAAGAATGTCAGAATATCTTTTGTCTTGAATTCTTTTAGCGGGACAGCTTCAGCCCATCTAGAGAAGTAGTCTGTCGCGGCCAGTATGAACCCATGGCCTTTGGATGATGGAGGATCAATTGGGCCAACAATGTCGGTGCCCCAGACTTCGAAGGGCCACGACGCCACCGTAGGATGCAACGGATTGGGATGCTTGTGAATTAAATCAACATGGATTTGGCAGATCTGACATTTCTTTGCATGCTTTCCGCAATCCCGTATCATGGTGGGCCGGTAATACCCAAGCCGTTTGATTTGAAGTCGCATCTTGGGGCCAGATTGGTGAGCACTGCAAACGCCCGAGTGAACATCTTTCATGACCTTTTGGGCTTCGGCCAATGACAGACACCTGAGCCAGAGTTGGTCATATGACCTGCGGCATAACGTGTTATTTATAAACACGTATTGGAGAGCTCTTTTCTTCAGCTGAATCCTCATAGATTTTTCTTCGAGCAGCTTGTCGTATCGGAAGTACTCTATGAAGGGTTCTCTCCAATCGGGCTCGTCTTGGATGATCGAAGCTTCTTCGGCAGGACTGCTCTTCTGTTCCGCGCTTTCCTCTTCTCATAGAGAGACTGGGGGTAGAATTTACCGGCTCCTGACCGTGATCAAAATTTCGTCCATGTCAGGATCAACCAGCTCCTTGGCTAGGCGAGCGAGTATGTCGGCTTTTCCGTTTAACGCTCTGGGGATTCTCATTAGTTCAATGTGAGTGAACCGTTTTATGAGTTCCACCACCCGGCTTTTGTACCGAGCTAACTCGGGTTTGTATATCTTATAGTCTCCGCTTACTTGGCTGACGACAAGCTGGGAGTCACCATAAACCCGTAGCCGAAGGATTTCCATTTCTATGGCGAGCTCCAAACCAGCTATCAGAGCTTCATACTCAGCTTCATTGTTTGTCCGAGGCTCGGTGAGAGCGAAAGAACGTCGTAGGGTTCCCATTGATGGCGTGATGAACACCAATCCTATCTCCGCTTTTACCTCCGGGATGCTTGATCTGCCGGAGCTCCTTATTGATGAAGCCCCATCGAAATAGAGCTCCCAACATGGCTCATCTTCCTCGAGGTGTAGCACTTGTTCGTCGGGTAACTCACAATTTAGCGGCGACCCTTCTGGTATGGGATGAGCAGCGAGAAAGTCTGCAAGAGCTTGCCCTTTTAATGCTTTCTGAGGAGTATAAACTATGTGAAACTCAAGTAGCATAACAGCCCATCTTGCCATTCTGCCGGCTAGGCTCGCTCTGGTCATCAAGTATTTGAGCGGGTCGACCTTGGAGATCAGCATAACCAGATGAGCGAGCAGATAGTGCCTCAGCTTCTTCACAACAAATATCAGAGCCAGGCATTGCTTTTCGATTGGGGAATAGTTGTGTTCCGTCCCGACTAGAGTTCGACTGAGATAGTAGAGGGCATTTTCTTTTCCCTCCTCGTTATTCTGGGCAAGGAGCGCACCGAGTGACTCATCTAGCATGGCAGTGTAGAGAATCAGCGGTTTATTTGGAATGGGGGTGGCTAGCACTGGAGGGTGCAACAAGTATTGTTTGATGCTTTCGAACGCTGCTTGACATTCGGCATCCTAGATAAAAGGAACTCCTTTCTTCATGAGCTTTGAGAAGGGCCTACATCTTCCTGATAAATTTGAGATAAACCTTCGTATATAAGCGAGCTTGCCTTGAAAAGATCTTAGCTGTGTCAAGCTCTTTGGAGGGGGCATATCCATGATGGCCTTTATCTTTGATGGGTCAACTTCGATCCCTCGATGTCGGACTATGAAGCCTAGGAATTTTCCCGATGACACGCCAAAAGCGCATTTTAAAGGATTCATCTTCAGATCGTATTCTCTCAGTCTGGTGAGAACGGTCCTAAGATCTTGGATGTGGTCGACCTTGGTTGTAGTTTTGACGACCAGATCATCAACATAGCATTCGACGACTTTATGGATTATGTCATCAAAGATATTAGTCATTGCCCTTTGATATGTAGCACCTGCGTTCTTCAGTCCGAATGGCATCACCTTGTAGCAATATATTCCGATCGGGGTTCGAAATGCTGTGTGTTTCTCATCCTCAGGCGACATCTTGATCTGATTATATCCAGACGAGCCATCTATAAAGGTGAACAACTCGTAATTTGAGGTGTCATCGACCATCATTTCCATGACCGGTAGCAGGAAGTCGTCTTTAGGACATGCCTTGTTGAGGTCCCTGAAATCGACACAAACTCGGATCTGCCCATTTTTCTTCTTCACTAGGACTATGCATGCGATCCAGTCCGCATATTTCTCTTCCCTGATGAAGCCGGCATCGATGAGCTTCTTGGTTTCCTCGATGACCTTTTCTTCTAGTTCCCTTCTTATTCTTCGAGGAGCTTGTTTGACTGGCTTAGCATCAGGAGATATAGCCAGCTTATGCACGGCCACTTCAGAGGAAAGGCCAGGCATTTCTTTGTATGTCCATGCGAAGCAGTCGACGAACTCGTGCAGTAGGGCGATTATCTGCGCTTTCATTTCCTCCGACAAAAGTGAGCTGATGTAGGTCGGCCTTGGATCATTGGGCATTCCTAAGTCAATCTTGGTTAGCTCGTCAAAGGTTGCTTGTCCGCCATCTTCGAGCTCTTGAGGAGCTTTTTCGGGCTCGGTTAGCTCGTCTTCATCATTTGACTCTTCGCTGGCTTCCCCAATATGGGTTATGTAGCATGCCTTAGAATCAGGCTGGATGAAACCTATGCCCTGCCTATCTCGAATTCGTCCATCGATAAGTGCTCGGACCTGAGGTGGATGCCATAGCCTTTCGTAAAACTTTGCTTCGGACTCTGTTTGATATAACCGGCATCCGCACCTTTTGAAGTATTCCCGCATCTCGGGCGCATAGTATCTGGGATTGAGGACAGCCCTTATGCCTCTTTCGTATGGAAGGCATGCGACAGACAAATCGTCCAGGTGCACAACGGGGTTTGACCCATAAAACAGGATGCCCTTCTCTCCACTTTTCCTCCCGGGAACGTAGAAAGTTTTCAGCTGGTCCACGGTGGAGACTGACAACGCATCGAGCTCTTTGCACATCTGCTCTGGTACCCTTATGACGGCTAGGGACCCTTCTGCAATTTCGAAGGTCTCTCGTAGTTTCGCTTGTTGCATGGGGGTCCAATCTGCACCGCTGTTGCACGGCAGGTCCTCTTCCTCCGACTCTTCAGTGTCGCTGTTAAGATGAGGGCGGACTTTGCTGCTAGATGGGGCTTCAGTAACAGATTCGTCCGTATCGCTACCGAAACGAGGGCGAGTTTTATGGAAGGACGGACTTCCAGCGTCGGACTCATCAGTGTCGCTACCGAAATGCGGGCGCACTTGGGCGTTTTTGCTTTTGAAAGTGACAGCCGGCTTAGATTTTCCTTTGAGTCTTGGGGCCGCTCTATCCTCAGTCAGTTGTGGCTTAGCATTTTGGTGGTTCATAAAGTACCGAGAATCTTCATATCGGACTTCATGCACACCGAACGGCTGGATGTCTTCGTCAATGCGTCTTTCTTCGCCATTTTTAGTATACTTCATGCATTGATGGAGAGTTGACGGGACGATGCCGTAATCGTGGAGCCACGGCCGTCCCAAGAGAATCTTATAAGACGTGTCGGTGTCGATCACGTATATCTTAGCTTCAGTTTGCAGATCCCTGAATTTGATCGGCAGAGCTATGGACCCAAGAACTTGCTGGCAATTTTGGTTGAAGCCTTGAATGACAATCCTTTCCCTTGACAGGTGTCGGACGTCCATTGACAAACTCTTCAGAGTTCGCAAGTTCATGATGTTCACTGAGGACCCCGGATCAATCAATATGCGATTAATTCGATCTCCGTCGCTGTACCTGGTCACGTAAAGCGGCCGATTATGCTCAGCTGTTCCCAGCAGCAAGTTTTCATCCTTAAATGTGACTGCGGTGGCTTGCGAAGTGTACTGAGCTTCTTTCATATTAATTTCCGCAAAGCGAGCCTGATACCGCTCAGGGTTTTGTAGAGCGTGAATGAGGACATCTCTAAGCTCCTTAGATAGGACCAAGGCATCGTAGATGCTCAGGAGAGACGGAAGCTTCCGGAGATGAGCCAAGACATTATAGTCCACCGAGGAAGGACTTGAGTTTTCATCAGCCGGCTCTCTGCCATCTTCCTCATTAGCCATCTTTTTTTCCTTCCCTTTTGGGGCATTGTCTTAATTTGCCGGTAGAGCCCTACCGCTTCTGAGCTAGATTTGATTGGCCTTTGTGGCAAGTGTTGGAGATAGTGCCCTCAGAGTCAATTATTGGATCACAGGCACGTGATTGCAATGATTGAGGGAGGACCTATCCCGGTACGACAGTCTTACTCGAGATGATAGTATGCTATCAGGTTTACCTTTATCATCGTGTACTGCTTTAGGTGACCTGACAGGTCACTATTGCACGTTGATAGAGCCCCTAGGATTCTTGCTTGGCTGCCAGCAGTATGAGGGCGATCATATAAGTGAGAGCTGGAGTCTATAAGTACATCCTTAAAAGGTCCCTAGTCATGGGAGTTTCGAGACATGGCATCGATTCTCCAGAGTAGACTAGTGTATACAGTCGAGACCCCGACGAGGGGCGGTGGCCGGTCTCACAAGCCACTGGTGTCAGTTGGTTCACCTAAGATGTATACAGGTGCTCATTGGGTTATGAGTACACCGGACAGGACTCGCCGGGAACATGCTAGTTGGTCTTATACCTGACGTCAGATAGCAGTTCCCAGGTGACATGTGTACAGGTTAGTTCATCGACCTGGGGATCGTCATTTGTCTCGTGTGAGTTCCCACTGTGCTTTGATTACTACCCTACCACGGCTCAAAGGAGTCGTGCAAACAGGTTTTAGTTGGGTACAGTCCTGAGCCACATGGAGGCAGTGAGCGGATCTTCGGGGGTTCGTCTCTCCCGGTATTGGGGGTGAGGTCGCGCTGTGTCTAGGAGAGCCATTACACGAAGTCCTTGGCCAAGGCAGGAGATTTACTGGTAGGTATTCCAGTAGTATCTCAGGGTGTTCTGGGCTACACTCCGACACGACTTGTACCGCTTTTGGGGGTCTGACTTTTACCAACCCCCTAGGCCCGACATGCGATGCTCATAGACGAACGGACCGGACTGTACGGATATTGTCACTGACAGGCTCAGTAGGGTGTCAGGATGAGTTCGCTCATCAACGTCCCTTTTAGTCAATAGCTGGTGGCCCGTCACGTATTGGCTTATACCTCTGACGTGCTAGTGGTTAAATCCACAGCCATAGTATTGACGAGTCTTTAGAGTCCACCACACTTTCAGTTACTCAGGCTTTCGGGCGAAACGCTGTAGAGGCCGTATGGAGATATGGCAGGGTCCGATCAGATACGTGCGGTATTGCACGGATCAGGATCGGACGGTTTGTACTAGCGGCCGTATGGATATATGGCAGGGTTCGATCAGATACGTGCGGTATTGCACGGATCAGGATCGAACGGTTTTTACTAGCCAGCTTTGGTTTAAGCCGGTCCTAGTTTAGTATAGTGTAGATTTTGTCTCTTTGCATTTGTATCCGGACGGAATACAGATGCGGGTGTGTATGCACAATATCGGGGTTTTCCTGTAATTTATTACGGGACCAGTTTTCTGGAGTTGCCAGTTTGCATTCCGTTCCGGCCGGTTTTCCTTTGTTCTTTCCCGGCCGGACTTTTCCGATGGAGGGGGTTATTTGCAATTGTGCAAATAACATTTGTGGAGGGGGTTTCTTGCACTTGGTTTGATTATGATAGGATTAGAATCTTTCATCCATGCTTTTGCATTAATGGTGATTTGAGAGGGTATGGTTTGCATGTAAGATTGTGATGATAATGTTTATGATGTGGTCACCTCTTCTCTTTATCCTACCATCACCTCCCTTCATGATTTGCTTTTGCCCTCCACCTTTCTCATAATAAGGAGGCCGGCCACTATGTTGGAGAGAAGAGAGAAAATTTCATTTTTGGTGTGACATAAATTTCTTCATCTCATTCTTCTAGTTTTGGAAAAATGAAAGTACCATTTTTCCTTAACCTTATTCCTCCATCAAGGCAACTACAAACCCCAAATGAGACAAGCATCATCTACACTACAACCTACAGCAAATCTTGGGCGCGTCGGCTAGCCAACTTCGCGCCCGAGTTGCCTCGGTATTGAGGTGGGAGCCCGTAAAAGATGCAGACGATGTGGTGCCCTTCCGGCAACGAGGCGACGACCGGAGTTTCCGCGGGAGATCGGGATGATGACGAGAAGACCGGAGGACTCGGATCACTCGGTATATCTCTTCCCATCTTGTAGTTAGCTAGAACTAGTTTAATGGCCCGATCCGGGTGTTTAGTGCGCGGTGGTGCCGGTTTGCAAAGTTCGCAAAATTAAAGTTTATCACCGTTTCCGCATTTGGCCGTCGGTTTGACGGCCGGGGCGCCGCCGTGCACTTACAGTGGTATCAGAGCCTCGCCATTAACTTCGTCTAGCTTCGTTTGATGTGTTTTGCATTTCCGATCGACCAAAATTCCAAAATCTACAATTTAGTTCACATCAGTTTTCTGTTGAAATTTTTTGGTCTCTAAAAATTTTTCAGGTTGTAAAATATTGATGTACTGGAAATTATAAGACTGCTGTAAAAATTCGACGCACTCAGTCGATGGATGAAGCGCGGAACCGCGGCCAAACCCCCCCTTGGGCCGCGGTTCCGCCGCACTTTACTGTCCTCACTGTGTCCAATTTTTACAGTGGGCTTGTGGGCTGATTTTGGGGGTTTTGGGATATTAAATTTAGGCCCAGATTTTCTGTGAGTGCTACAGTATTGCTTGGGGGCCCACTTGTTAATTTTTGATCGATCGGATATTTTAAACACATTATTTCACAGTATTTACATTATATCTGCGACCGTGAATGTCACTCGATCGGTAAATCCGGTCTAACTGCTATAGCCCGGTTAGACGGATTTGCGAACGTGACTTTCACGTTGATGTTCTGTGTTTTTGCTGTGATGTTGCGGATCGGTCGTGGGGGATAGCCTGGATGCAATGCTAGTACAGTGTTGTTGTATTATGTACATTTGATATTGCGGGGCGAGCGTCCGACATGTGGACTGCCGTCACTGCCTGTTTGTATTATTCTTTTGGGGCACGACCTGGTTGCGGTCGATGTACCCATTGTATGTATATTTTACTTTCTGTACTAGGGTTACCCCGCGGAGGGGTGCACGGATAGCCGGGTTCTAGAGGGCAACGGGCCCGCATCTCAGGGCATTGAGACGGAGGGGGCTTCAGTCTGGAATTGGCGGGCTATTCGCCGCACTCGTAGGGGGTACAGGTTGACCCAGGACGGGTGCCCAAGTTACCGGATTCCGTGAAGTGCTGGGTGGTCCATTCACGGCGCTGAAGGGGGCTGCCTCGCTTCAGTTTTTGGCGGGTGACTTGCTGCGCCCGTAGGGGTCTAGGATTTCATTGCACAGGCTATCCTCACGACCAGGGGAACGTCGGGTTTCAGTAGTGGCTCTGTGAAACCCGGGGATCCCAGATATCTGTATTGTTCTGAGATGCTGTACATTTCTGTGATGTTGCATTTTATCACGCCTTGAGCGAAATACAATATATTGGTATATATATTAGTAGATGTTGTATATGTTTTTCATCCGCGCTAGTCCAGTCCCCACTCTGCCGTTAGTTAGCTAACCTAACGGGTGATGACGGGACCCAGTGGCGAATGCAGATGGCATATACGTACGTCAGTATATTTTCGTTCTTTGTGGTGTGATCAATTGATGGGACTGCATTGATTCGGATCAATGCAAGTTAAACAAACCTAATCTGATGTTGTCGGAACACTTTTCAAAAAGCTGTTATTGCAAGGACGTTCACTTTTGTTTTGCATTGTGGTATTCATTTGGAATATCCTGCTCCTCAGTCGACGAGGCAAGGGCCGAGATCCCTTCACCGGGAGTGACCCCTTGGACAGAAGTTTGCGTCAGGGCATTAACTTCACTATAGCCGATTACTTTTGCTTTGCATCGTGGTATTCAGTTGGAATATCCTGCACCTCATTCTACGGGGAAAGAGCCGAGATCCCTTCACCGGGAGTGACCTCTTTAGTAAAGGTTTTCGTCACTATATTTTCTAAAAAGCTATCCGTTCCTTCAATGATATTAAGTTCATTACGTTAAAGGTTTTCGCCAGAAACCATTCGTAGCCCTCCGTCGTTTCATATGGGTAGTCAATAGTATTCAAGCTGTGTTTGTTGGCCAAAGTCAAGGCACAGTGTTTGGTAGCTGTTGGTTATTCATATGCAGCATAGATAGATGCGTTGGTTTGGGGCAGTCGTATAGCCTTGTTGGCCAAAGTCAAGGGCTTGTACGGGTGGGCTCAAATTAACCTGGAGAATGACGGGCAGAACTTGACATGTGACTTATGATTTGTTGGCCAAAGTCAAGGTCATAAGAGCATGGGGTAGAAATCACATCGGGGGTTTCAAAAGAACTGAAACTTGCCAGATATGCGCATACCTTCTGGAGTGTTATAGCGTGAGCGGATTCCGTCACGTTATCATGCGATAATAGTTGGATCCCGATTCCCACTGATGAGTTGGTTTACTCCTCGGGTGACCCCGACTAATTCTTCTTTCAGGTTTGGAGGAGAATTTGAGGTACAGTGGGAGATTTCCAGATTAGATAAATTGGTAACCATTCTGATCTTGGTTAGAGTGCACGCTGAGTGTTTCTTTTCTCTCTCTCTCTGGCAGCGACCATTGACCCGACCCAAGACTATGACTCAGAGACCAAGTTGACCGAACCTTCTTAACACTGGCTTTTGGATTGTCAGAGTTGCAGACCTCATTGCCACTCCTACTTTTACCCTTTTCTCCAGGACACCCCGTACTACTACGAACGTCCACTTCCATTGGACAAAACCATCGTATGGTTAGATACGAACTCGAAGGAATTATTCGAGGATGGTTTCTGGTTCTGGAGAAAACGGATAAGGTTTATTCAGTTGTTTTTTCCTTTTTGCCTTCTCTCAAGTTACAAGTACTCCTTAGTTTAGGAGATAGTACATCTATTACGCAAATTGGATAGTCTTCTTCCAAACTTTAGGTTGGTGCCGAACAGTGGGGAATGAAGAAAACCAATTAGCATAACGATGGTGTGCAGAAGGTATTAAGATTAAGACAAAGCAAGGGATTAGTAAGAGGGCAAAGTAAATTGCGACTGATATTCACGACCAAACCAAGTATTTCTTCGCCAATCCTAAATCACCTTTGTATTTCTCCAGGACACTCCGTATCACTACGAAGATCCACAGTTTATTGGATAATCCATCGTATGGTTATATACGAACTCGAAAGGAACTTGTTCCTTTTTGGGGATGGATTCTGGTCCAGGAGAAATAGGAATAACGTTTATTCAGTTGTCTTTTATCTTCACCTTCTCTCGCATTGCGAGTGCTCCTAGGACTAGGACAGTACACCCATTATGCTTATTGGATAGTCTTCTTCCAAACCATAGGCTGGTGCCGAACGGTAGGGAAGGAAGAAAACCAATTGGCCTAAAGGGGTGTGCAGAAGGTAATGACTAAAGACATATAAAGGGATTTGGAGAGGTGGCAAAGAATTATACGGTTATAGTTGTGAATCTGGATAATGGTAGAGGCATTACTAGGAATACCAGAATACCCCATCGAAACATTTCAATGTTTCAGTTCAACTGTGTACTGTTAAAAGAAAACTGATTTCCCGATTGGACACTTGCTCCAGGGTATGTATTTACCAGGTTTGATTCTCACATCTGTATGGTTTTTACAGATGGTGAGTGGGAGTAAGTTATTGGGAATAGGGTAATCATCCTCATTATATCGGGATTCGTTGTAATCGGTGATATTTGAGGAGATCATCTGGGCTGTTTGCCGGTCGGCAAATATTTGGTTTTGAATATCCGCTTTTATGCACCAATTTCAAATTGATTAATCTGTACGTCTATTTTCATAGAGTGAGATATACCTTTTTGATATTATGTCGATGACATTTACCTATATCAGTGGATGGTTAGGTAAGGAGCATTAAACAGCGGTGTAATTCTTCTTAACCATAAGTACAGTTTTCAACCTACGACGCACAGTGAAAGAGTTGTTAGACTCAGCGGACTTATACAGAGTAATGTATGTTGTCCAGTGTCCATTAGGACAGAGGGGTTGGTCCTCATACTATATTCTGTTTACTTTTAACTTCTCTAGTTCTTAGACATGTGTTTCGTAGAAACACAGGGTCTAAGTTTTGAGGAGTTATAGGTATTTGAATAGAGTAGAGAACCAGGTGTAGCAAGTATCGGGATTCTTCAAGGTGATCGAAGATGTAGATACTTGTGTATGGTATTCAGTTGATAGTAATGATAAAGAGTAATTGCTTCTCTTTCAGGTTACTCATAATTGGAAGCATTCCTAAGTTGAGTAACGCTGATCGGCCTCTCTCCATTTAGTTGACATGCACTGGAGACAGCTGCATGATTTGAATCTGGTTGAATTAAATCAGTGCCTCTGGTTCTATATTGGATATAGTACAGTTCATATCTTAACATTGTTAAGGTACGGGGAGTTGTCCGGCTTATGATTAAAACCAGACTCTGGATAACTCAAGGCACGTTTCTGTAATGGCTGTTTGTGGGTTGATCCAGGCTATGACGAGGGTTGATTTTCTACCATCTGGATGAACAATAGCGATATTGTTCTAGACTCGCCACAGTTTTATTAAAAAATGGATTTTTTTTTCAAAAACAGTAGTGGGAGTATGGTAGAACTGGAAGTGATTCCAGAACCGCAAACGATTACTGAAGATTTGATAAGGAACCTAAAGATTCAATCTGATTTGACATTCCATTGGCCACTCCGCAGATAAGGTGGGTAACTTCAGGCACCCGAGAGGTACTCCGGTAGCCTCAAGGACGGTGACAGGGAAGTTCTTGTTTACCCACACTTACCATTGTTGTTGTTCCAGGCTGCGAGACCCGGCAGGAGGATGAGTATAGCGTCGTTCTAAACTAGCTTTAGAAGTGCACGTCTATATGACTCTGCCAGAGGGTTGTCGTAGTCAGTGGGAGCAGCAGAAGCATTGGTGGACATCAGGCTTATATCTATTTATAGACTAAACCAGATATAGCGGAGATAGATCATCTATTTCTGATGTGACAGTCATGGGTTTGACGTCATCAGAATAGGGGACGGATCTGTTGAGAAGGTAGTAGGGTGTGATATCCGGGTTTTGGATGACATACACAGAGTAGGAAAGGAAACTCCTATACTACGATCGGTTATACTTTGGTCGTCACACAGTGGTTTCTCCACAAAGAAAATGGATTTTATATCAGACATACTGGTTACTAGATCTATGGTTTTAGATCTAGATTTGGGTGGTTTCCCAATCAGGGTACTTCGACAACATTCTAAGAGTATTTAGAATGAACGACTCCTGGCACGGTAGTGTACCTGCAGGTGATGGAGTTACCCTCGCTAAAGGTGTCTTATAGACTAAAGTAGAGAGGGAAGTGCATGATTGGCAGATCACTTGCTTAGGCAATTGAGTCAATCATGAGATGTCAAGTACCACACCAGATGTTGTTCTTGCACGAGATGCAATAAGTTGACATTGATCCAATCCTGGAGAAACAGTCAGAAGCAGTTTTAGAACATGAGTGGATGTTCTAGGGATATGATAACGACAGCCTCATTGGGAGAAAGTTATCATTCCTGGCTTCCAAGGTGATATGGACGACAAGGAGGTTGTCAGAGTTATAGTTTTCCTTCTGACGAGGGGCAGTATTCTGGACAGGTGATCCAAGGCAATACTGAGGGAGGCATGGCGCAGGATACTGATTAAGTTCAGTTGACGATACAGTCTAAGGAGTTTGGATTTGGAGTTCATTTATGAGCTCGGTCCCATCAGACATCCAGACATTCTAAGACAGGTATTGCTCATTTCGGGAGATGGCATTCTCCGCGAACTTGAGATTTAGAGAGACATAGAAAGAAACATCAGAGCGGATCCACTCGCTGAGGCTATTCCTCGAACGCAATAGTCTCGCAAACGAGCTTTGTGAGACTGACTAGTAGAGGAGTTGGGTGTTCGGTATCACACGGGCTGTGAGTATGCGACATCGCAATAATTAGCCTTGAGTGCAAGTGGGAGATTGTTGGAGATAGTGCCCTCAGAGTCAATTATTGGATCACAGGCACGTGATTGCAATGATTGAGGGAGGACCTATCCCGGTACGACAGTCTTACTCGAGATGATAGTATGCTATCAGGTTTACCTTTATCATCGTGTACTGCTTTAGGTGACCTGACAGGTCACTATTGCACGTTGATAGAGCCCCTAGGATTCTTGCTTGGCTGCCAGCAGTATGAGGGCGATCATATAAGTGAGAGCTGGAGTCTATAAGCACATCCTTAAAAGGTCCCTAGTCGTGGGAGTTTCGAGACAGGGCATCGATTCTCCAGAGTAGACTAGTGTATACAGTCGAGACCCCGACGAGGGGCGGTGGACGGTCTCACAAGCCACTGGTGTCAGTTGGTTCACCTAAGATGTATACAGGTGCTCATTGGGTTTTGAGTACACCGGACAGGACTCGCCGGGAACATGCTAGTTGGTCTTATACCTGACGTCAGATAGCAGTTCCCAGGTGACATGTGTACAGGTTAGTTCATCGACCTGGGGATCGTCATTTGTCTCGTGTGAGTTCCCACTGTGCTTTGATTACTACCCTACCACGGCTCAAAGGAGTCGTGCAAACAGGTTTTAGTTGGGTACAGTCCCGAGCCACATGGAGGCAGTGAGCGGATCTTCGGGGGTTCGTCTCTCCCGGTATTGGGGGTGAGGTCGCGCTGTGTCTAGGAGAGCCATTACACGAAGTCCTTGGCCAAGGCAGGAGATTTACTGGTAGGTATTCCAGTAGTATCTCAGGGTGTTCTGGGCTACACTCCGACACGACTTGTACCGCTTTTGGGGGTCTGACTTTTACCAACCCCTAGGCCTGACATGCGATGCTCATAGACGAACGGACCGGACTGTACGGATATTGTCACTGACAGGCTCAGTAGGGTGTCAGGATGAGTTCGCTCATCAACGTCCCTTTTAGTCAATAGCTGGTGGCCCGTCACGTATTGGCTTATACCTCTGACGTGCTAGTGGTTAAATCCACAGCCATAGTATTGACGAGTCTTTAGAGTCCACCACACTTTCAGTTACTCAGGCTTTCGGGCGAAACGCTGTAGAGGCCGTATGGAGATATGGCAGGGTCCGATCAGATACGTGCGGTATTGCACGGATCAGGATCGGACGGTTTGTACTAGCGGCCGTATGGATATATGGCAGGGTTCGATCAGATACGTGCGGTATTGCACGGATCAGGATCGAACGGTTTTTACTAGCCGGCTTTGGTTTAAGCCGGTCCTAGTTTAGTACAGTGTAGATTTTGTCTCTTTGCATTTGTATCCGGACGGAATACAGATGCGGGTGTGTATGCACAGTATCGGGGTTTTCCTGTAATTTATTACGGGACCAGTTTTCTGGAGTTGCCAGTTTGCATTCCGTTCCGGCCGGTTTTCCTTTGTTCTTTCCCGGCCGGACTTTTCCGATGGAGGGGGTTATTTGCAATTGTGCAAATAACATTTGTGGAGGGGGTTTCTTGCACTTGGTTTGATTATGATAGGATTAGAATCTTTCATCCATGCTTTTGCATTAATGGTGATTTGAGAGGGTATGGTTTGCATGTAAGATTGTGATGATAATGTTTATGATGTGGTCACCTCTTCTCTTTATCCTACCATCACCTCCCTTCATGATTTGCTTTTGCCCTCCACCTTTCTCATAATAAGGAGGCCGGCCACTATGTTGGAGAGAAGAGAGAAAATTTCATTTTTGGTGTGACACAAATTTCTTCATCTCATTCTTCTAGTTTTGGAAAAATGAAAGCACCATTTTTCCTTAACCTTATTCCTCCATCAAGGCAACTACAAACCCCAAATGAGACAAGCATCATCTACACTACAACCTACAGCAAATCTTGGGCGCGTCGGCTAGCCAACTTCGCGCCCGAGTTGCCTCGGTATTGAGGTGGGAGCCCGTAAAAGATGCAGACGATGTGGTGCCCTTCCGGCAACGAGGCGACGACCGGAGTTTCCGCGGGAGATCGGGATGATGACGAGAAGACCGGAGGACTCGGATCACTCGGTATATCTCTTCCCATCTTGTAGTTAGCTAGAACTAGTTTAATGGCCCGATCCGGGTGTTTAGTGCGCGGTGGTGCCGGTTTGCAAAGTTCGCAAAATTAAAGTTTATCACCGTTTCCGCATTTGGCCGTCGGTTTGACGGCCGGGGCGCCGCCGTGCATTTACAGCAAGCTCCTCGTCCTCTTCGGGAAAACAGAGCTCCCCCTCAGAGTTGCTGCCCAGATGGATGGCGTAGCAGGTCACTATAGGGATCTCTTCATTGGAGTCTTTCTCTAATTCCTCCAGAATTTCAGCCGCTCGTACAGGGAGAAACTCCTTCAATTGAATCAGAGTTCTTTCCTTCTGTTCATATTCTTCGAGGGAATCGATATATTTTTGAATGGTCGATCTCCTTGCAGACTCCTTTTCGCGCTGAGCTGCACTTTTCTTCTTCTTGAGCTTCTTGGATTTTGAGCCTGATGGAGCCGCATTGGCAGCTGGATTGGTAGGCTTCTTCTGCCCTTCCCATTCCGTCCTGGGCTCTTTCCAAAGTAGCTTTATCATCTTCTTATTATTATTAGATATGTGCGTACTCCATGGAGGCCGCAATGAGTCCGTTTCATTTCTCAGGGCAGCGGGTTCGGCTGTCTGCTCCCAGAAGGCTTCAACTTCTGTCTGTATAAAGTTGGTGGTTGCAACTTGATTGTTCACCAACACACTTTTGGACAGCTCGATCTCTCTAGCCTTGTACTGCTTCTCGACCCAGCCTTTGAAGATATAGCAATCCTTGATCGCATGACTCACTACTCGGTGGGACGGGCAATACAGAGGATTGTCGGTCATTTTTGCTTCTTGGGGTCTTTTGACTCTGGCAATTGTAGACCGTTGTTCAAGGCATCTTTAAATATCTTGCGGACCTTGTCCCTTCTGAAAGAGTAAACCCTGTTCTTCTTCTCCTCAAGGGAAGGCCCATCTCCTCCTAGCAATGGCTTTCGAGACCGGTTGGTTTTGGATTCGCCCGCCCTTCGCTTTTCTTCATTGTCGGACGCATTGAAGACATTGGTACTGCTGAAACTCCCGCTTCTACGGCTGTCGTCCTGCTTGCTTTTCCAAGTTTTGTCTCTCTGGGAGTCCGGTGGGGACTCTTGCTTCGAGCGTTCCGGCATTTGGACTTTCTTGGTTAGCTCCTGAAATGTCTTAAGGCCCGCTGTACACAAGAATGGGACCATCTAATTGCTGAGGTCCCCAATGAGAAGGCTGACGGACTGGTCCTGCTCCAGCGGCGGTTCGCACTTGACTGTGAGATTACGCCATCGGGCGATAAAGTCGGTGTTGCTTTCATTCTTCCCCGGCTTGGTCCTCACAAGCCGGCAATGGAGATTTTATCACTGACGCTCATGAACTTTTGCCGAAACAGAGACTCCATTTGGGCAAAGGTAATGACGGACCCGTCTGGTATACTCGCGTACCAGTCGAAGGCGACACCGGTCAGGCTGTTGAAAAACTGACGAAGAAGGAGCACGTCATTGCCCCCTGTATTTTCGCACTATGCTTTGAAGTGGGCGATGTGCTGATTTGCATTCCCAGTTCCGTCGAATCTTCCGAACTTAGGAATGACGTAGCCGCTCGGGAACTCGATCAGATCGTACTGTGCGGGATATGGCCGCCCACTACTGCCAATTTCTTTCTGAGCTTCAGCTTCAGTCACCAATGTTTTAACTTTGCTGGTGACCAAATCCATTATCCGATCTTATGTTAGCGGGATAGTGCCATCTGGGGCCAAGGCATCCCTAGAAGCGGAATGTGGCCGGCTTTTGTGCGGCTCGACCAGTCTTGGACCCAAAGGAACAGGCATTGGCTGCTTCGGATTGTCATCACCCGGCTGATTAGTAGCGACTTGTGCTTGATTGGGAGGTGCTCGAGCAATTTGAGCCGTAAGCTGCATCACAACGTTTGTTAGGTCGTCAATTTTCGAATAGAGCTTGGCCATCTTTTTATCCTTGCTCTTGAGCTGTTTTCGAAGCTTTTGAAGCAGCTCTTGCTCCATGGTCCTGGGGCGAAAAGTCGGCTCTTCCTCGCTGTCCGAGCTTGACTCTGCATGGACCGAGAGGTCTTTCTGCCTATCATCCTCATCGAGAGAGTTTTCTTCATCCAGCGGAGGCGGCTGTTCTTGGGCAGCGGCGACCACATTCAAGCCAGATTGGGCTTGGGATGTGGTGGCCCCATCCTTGCTTTTGCTGCGAAGGTTGTCGCTGGGGCGCCCGCCCGTTATATATACCGTATGGATAATATATCCAGCCGTCTTTTTATTATCGGCGGCTGATTTCACAGATCGCTGCCTTGACCCCCATGTTTCAGTAGCGGGCAGTCGATTGAAGGCGGATGGCCTGGCTGGATTCTTGAATGGTGCTGGCGCTTCTTTTCTGGATTTGCCCCGCTACTTTCATGCGGCACAGAGCGCCTGATAGACCCTTGAAGAGACAGTGCCATACTTTTTCTGTTGGGGCCGGGACACGTCTCTTTGTAGCATTGTTCGGACCGCTGTCTTCTTGATTCTGGCGGTCATGGCATTTTTCTGAACCCACTTCAGAGGCTCGAAGGAATTGCTGATTCTTACGTCTGACTCAGCCGTCGTCACGGGGCGACCCTGCACCTGGAACTTCACAAGATTCCATTTGGCCGAAGCCCTGGCCCTCTTGTTGGCTCGATACCTGAGCCGCTTCTGCCTTAACTTTTCTGTTCTAAGCACCTGGCAGACTTCGGCTCTTTGGAAAGACGTCGTAGACTGGACGATGGAGGATTTTGGAGATATGCTCGATTGTGCATTTGTTGGAGTCATCGCTTGAGCTCGTCCGCAACATTTGATGTTGCCCTTTGTACCGGAGTTCTTGCCCCCCGCTGGAGCACCAGAGAATCGTTCAGGCACCGTCTTAAGTTTCGGTTGTGGTGCCTTGGCGATCACGACATTCGGCCTCTTGGGCCTTGAGACCGGCTTGGCCGCCTGTTTCGCCGGGATTCCTGCCAAATGAGTGCTTCCGGAAGGGTAGATGACGACGGAGCCAAACTGGCGGGACAGTTCCTCCCACTGTCGACTGAGGCTTGCAGGGAGAACCACACGAGCATTGACCTTGACCACGCACGGGATCGGGGTCGCATTGGAAGCTGAATTCGTCTTGGGAGACATTGTCATCGAAAGTTGACTGCTGCACAGAAAAAAATCATCATTTCAGTATAGACAATCGATATGTATATTGATTGAGTTCGCATGAACATTTAACCCGAAATATGGGAGGAGAGAAAGGTCCCACCGGGCGTGCCAGAATCTGTAGGGTGCTTTTAGTCACCCCATTGAGATGGGAATACGCGCGCGCTTGTCAGGCATGCTACAAATTCCCCCTACCTAGGGTAGGCGGGGGTTTATTGTGTAGGGTTACTAGGCACTATAACAAGGGTCTACAAGGAATCAACCATGCCCGATTAAAATTTTAGTCGTGCCGAATAACTCTAAACAAGATCTTTGTTAGATTATTAGGATTTCACATGCAAGTATTTATCATTTACGACTAAGTGAATACGAGATACAACCTTTATAGATCGGTCCTTCACTTCTAAAGCTACTTGTTGTAGTCCCTTCGCTGCGATGATCGAACTCCCGGACTCTCGGACGGCTCCATGAGAAGAGGGCAACGGTTTTGCTTGAAGTCTTCGAGGCCAAAAATGATCTACGTCGAGTGAATACGAACTCAAGCTTCTACTTCACTAACTAGAGAATTAGTGAAGCAAACACCCTAAACTAAACTGCTAGTCTAGTAGAGGATGATGAAATACGAAATGGGTACACTTTAGAATTTCTTTTCTCACTATAATTCTCTCTCTTTATCAAACCCTAGAAAGTAATTGAAGGAGGAAGAAGATGAGCTCAAAATGAGAATGAAAACTAAATCAAGAGAGAGAGAGCTAACCATGGGTGAGTGGGTATCATATACTAACTCTTGTAGAGACATAACCATGGCTACATTATAATAGTTAGGTTAATTAATATCTCAAGTAATCCAAAGTTAGTAGACTAAGTCAATGCAACCCTAAGCTTCATGAAGCTTCATGCATGTGAGCTCATCATCCACTAATTTTTAGAATTACTTTAAATATCAAAAACCTAACACTATAATTAGTATGGTATAAGTATTATACACCCATGATAGTTGTATCAACAACCATGATACAAAATGAACACAAATAAATATATATCACATATATATTAAGTTGTGCACAAGTGAGAAAAACAAATGCTTAAGTGAACCAATGTTAGTTAATGTAAATTAGTATATCACATATACAATTATACACTAAATTATTAAATCAACTCTTGACTTAATAATCCGGTTATATCACATATAACCGACTAACATCCAACGTATCGACTTATCGAATCAACCCTTGATTCGATAACCTGGTTATATCCCATATAACCGACCGATACAAAAAGTTGCGAGAATAGAATACGGTATCACATACACGTATTATTCTCGGTCCCGCACATATCACATATGCGCTCCTATTTCGTTTTGCCTGAGCCAATAAAACCTCTATGTAGGACTCTAAAGACTCGTCAATACGCCGGCAGTAGGTCATGATCATATCAATCACCCACAAGCCGTCAGCGGTACTAGCTGGACGTAATGGCTACCCGGGTATTGAGCGATCAGAAGATCAGCAAGCAAGCCCGCTCCAACTCCTGCAAAAAGCCTGACAGTGACACTACCGTACAGTCCGGTCTCCTCATCTGATATGTCGCATATCAAGTCTAGGGGTGGTAAACGTCAGACCCCAATAACCGATAAGTCGTGCCGATATGAGGCGCATAACGAGTCGAGAAACTACGGGTAACACTTACCAGTAAATCTCTAAACCAGCCCTGGCCAGGGACTTCCCTGTTATGGCTAATCGAGCATAGCACAACATCAACCCCCAATACCGGGAGAGACGAAACCCCTCCTATCGCTCATTGCCTCCATGTGACTCGGGACTGTACCCAAAAACCACCGTTTTGCACGCCCTCTTGGATATGGTAAGGTGGAAATCAAAGCACAGTGGGAATCACACAAGACTGTATGACGATCTCGGGTCTACAGACTAACCTGTACCAGTGTCACCAGAGAACTGCCATCTGACGTGGGGTATAATACCATCTGGGAGTTCTCGGCGAGTCCGTCCAGTGTACCCAGTCTCCACTGAGCACCCGAATATCATCTCTGATGTCAAACACCAATGGATATGGGATCATCCATCGCCCATATATATGGGTCGAGAAGCTATACGCTAGTCTACTCTGGTATATCGATGCCCCGTCTCGATACACCCACGACTAGGGACCTTGAAGGATGTACTTATGGACTACCATGTCCCCACTAGTATGATCCGCATCATAGTCCAGGTAGTCAAGTACACATCCTAAGGGCTTTACCAACATGTAGCAGAGAGACAATCAGTGTACACGTTAAGGTAAAGAGTAACCAGATAGCATACTATCATATCGAGCAAGAAAGTCCTCCCTATATATGTCCAAGCATCCACTACAATATACATCTCATGTATAGTAATGGCCTCTAGGGCATACATATAACTAACAATCTCCCACTTGCACTAGGGCCATCTGATAACAGTGGTTGTAGTATCTCATACTCAACCATCCCATAAAAGTCTCTCTCTGGGAAAAGGCCTTTGTGAGCGGATCCGCCGTGTTGTCCTCTGAGTCTACTCTCCTGACCTCAATCCCCTGGAGATCAACCATCTCCATGATCAGGTGACACTGCCTTAGAATATGTCTGGATCACTGATGGGACGGGCGTTCCTAGGCATAAGCCACAACTCCATTGTCTCACAATGGTAGGAACGAAGTTCATCTCATGAACTAATATACACCCAGACTGCCTCTTTGGTAGCATCTTTGGTAACGATGTATCTTGCCTTTAATCATCTAGTAAGTCACGGTATCTAGCTTGGAACTCTTCCAATATACCGTCTCTTTACTGAGGGTAAAGACAATGCCTGTGACTGACATTCAGTCGTCCTTATCACCCTGGAACCTTTCCAGTGATTCTCTCCAGGATCGATTGATACCATCTCACTACAACTAGTGAGTATCCTAACATCCAATTAGATCTATCTCATAGATCCAAAACCCAGGATTTAGGAGGTATCACTTTGATCCTATATGGAGAATCCTTGTGATAAGCGGAGATTGACCGAGCGTAGCATAGGAAACTTCTTCCCTATCAAGAGTATGTCATCCACGTTCTCTACGAGGATTATCAACATACTCCCTACTACCTTTTTGTATATACAAGGTTCATCTACCATTTTGATGAAGTCAAACTCTTTGACTACCACATCAAAACAGATGTTCCAACTCCGCGATGCCTGCTTCATCCCATAAAGCAACTTGCACACGCTTCCGCTGCTCCCACTGTCTACGAAGCTCTCTGGCTGTGTACTTATAGACGCTCTTTTCTAAAACATCATTTAGAAAAGCAGTCATGACACCCAACCGCCAGATATCGTAGTTATGGTATGTAGCAATGGCAAGTAGAATCTGGATGGATTTAAGCATAGGCCCCAGAAAAGGTTTCATCATTAGCCACAACTGGTCTATAATGCAAACCTTTAACAAGTCTAGCTTTGAAAGTCTTAACTTTTCCATGTACACCAAGTAATCTTCTCAAGATATACTTGCTCCTAATGGGGATTTAACCCTTCAGATAAAGCAACCAAAGTCCATACTTTGTTGGTGTATATGGATTCCATCTCAGATCGCTAAGCATCCAGCCATTCTTACAGAGTCCTACTCCTGATGGCCTGCTCGAAAATAGTTAGGTCATCATCTCATGATGCAATCCTCGCTCCCACTGTCATAGAGAAACCGAAGTATCTCTCAGGTGGATGAGGAACCTTACTAGATCGGCGGAGAGGCTGAGCTTCGTTGGTTACTATTGAATCCTTCGGTTCTACCAAATCATCTGCTGTAGTTTGTATAGCTGGAACTCCTTCCAGTTCTATCTCATGACCACTAATTTCTTCACAAGAAATTCCCTTTCACAAAGGTGGCATATTGAGAAACAAAACATCTTTTGTCCCTCGGTTAGGTAGAAGATATTCCCTTTGCATATGCTTGGGATATCCAACAAACTTCCACAGATTTGACTTTGCCTCGAGCTTGTCCGAATTATATTTTTAGACATAGGATGGACAACCCCAAATCTTAACTACTTAAGATATGGGCTCTTCCCATTCCATATCACATATGAAGTGGTAGGCAACTGATTTGATTTGAACCCTATTCAATAGGTATGCAGCTTCTCAAGTGCATAACTCCCAAAAAGGAAATAGGAAACTCAGTAGTACTCATCATAGAGCACACCATATCACATAGGGTGCTATTGCTCCGCCTTGATAGACCATCGTACTATGGTGTATACGGAGGAGTAATGCTGAGAGATAATCTTATTCTCCTTTAGAATAATCCAGGAATTCCGTGCTCAAGTATTCTCCTCCTTGATCATATCAAAGGACATAATACTTATACCCGTTTTGGTTTTCTACTTCTAACTTATATTCTGTGAATATCTCAAAAGCTTCGGACTTGTGTTTCAACAGGAACATATGTCTGAATCTTGAGAGATCATCAGAGAATGTAATGAAGTACAAAGAACCGGTCCTGGCATGTGTAGACAGGGGACCTTCATATATCAGCATGTATTAATCCCAAGAGTTCACTAACTCTTTCTCTGCTTCCAATAAACAGAGCTATGTCATCTTATCTCTGTGACATGACCGGCAAGTTTCACAAGATGTAAATTCAAACTAATTTAAATATGCATCTATATGTAACTTCAGCTAGTCGGGTCGTATTGATATGACCTAGTCTACAATACCATAAGAAGGATTCGTTCATTTCTGAACTCTTCCTCTTGTGTGTGTTCTGTATACTAAGAACTGTAGTTTGATTTAGAACGTCAATATTTTAGATAACGTGCATGAACCGATCAACTCTTGATATAGGAAATGTTCAAAACATTATCCAACAAAACAAAATTATATCCTTCTTTACTAATAAAGAAACCGATATGATTTTGTATATCAGGTTCAGTATCTAATAACATTCGTTCAGAATCAATGTATTTGCTAATACAGGGTGATAGTGACCAACAGACTTGGCTGCAACACTTGCGCCGTTTCTATCTTATGAAACTTATAACCCGTTCTCAGTTCTCTACCTATCTGTAGCCCATGTAACAAATTACATTTGCGGGATCCTGATCCGGTATCTCATACCCAGGACGTAAAGGATACTGAGAAACAGTTCTCTGTAATGAACACACCCGAAGATGATGGATCAACATGCACTTTCTTCGTTTGGGCGGCACGGGAATTCTGGTAATCCCTTATTTCCTGCTCTGTCTTATAACATTTATAAGTTGGAGCGGGACCAACGTTCCCCAGCTCAGTATAACAAGCGGGTTTGGTCAAAACATCCGTATTATTATCTTGATTAAGGCATGATATGGTCGCTACCTGGAGAGAGAGAGAGAAGAAAACACTCAGCATATACTCTTGCAAGATCATATTGGTTATTATTTTATCTAATCAGGATGGCTCCCATTGTTTTTATCAAATCTTCCTTCAAACCATAAAAGGAAAGACTAGCCGGGATTAATTACACCTTACAATTTCGCCAATCTTTCAGCCAGGCCAGTGTCGGTACTTTGAGGGAGGTTCCCCGTGCTTTCGCACGGACCTAATTAAAGTAAACCTCGTTTTCCCAGAGGCGTAACCCCGTTGACACCTTTCTAGACACCTACTTGATCGGCTAATTGTCCTGTGTAAAACTCTCCCAGGAGTAACAATTACTCGCAGTGGGTATCGGGATCCAACTATCTCATAGAAGGTATGCAATCTCATTGCAAATTTTAACACTTGAAATTCCCGATAATATTTTGCCCCAAGCATCCCATGACCTTGACGGAGGTCAACAAACCACAGGGTGCAAGTTAAGTTCAATCCGTCATTTCTTGATTGAATCAAACCCACCCGCACGACCCTTAACGGAGGTCAACAAGGTCGTACGACTACCCTAATCCAATCTGCATCATATGCATAAGCAGATAAATACTAGTTAGCTACCATATACTACGCCTTGACGGAGGTCAACAAATGTAGCACGACTACTAAGTAGGACTTATCTGAAATGACGGAGGGCTACGACAGGTTTTTCTGAAAACCTATTGCGTAATGAACTTGATATCGTTGTAGAATCAAGTGAATTTTGAAATGGAGTGATTTTGAGGCTTTCATTAGTTTTGCTAAAGTGGTTACTCCCGGTGAAGGGATCTCGGCTCTTTCCTCATCGAATAAGGTGCAGGACATATCATATATCACTATGCAAAGCAAAACTCTAAAAGCAATCAAAAACAAACCGAGAGTTGTAGCATCTGCCAGTTTTGCTAAAGAGGTCACTCCCGGTGAAGGGATCTCAGCTCTTTCCTCATCGAATAAGGTGCAGGATATATCATATATATCGCTATGCAAAGCAAAAACTGTAGCTACCCTTTTTGAAATTTTTTGATTCTACAACATCTTTTAGGTTTCTTTTCTTTCATTAATCATATTAATGAAGTCCTATCATTTAAGTCACCTAAACATCACAGATAAATACGACGTACACTTATGCCATCCGCATTCGCCTCGATGTCCCCTCGTGCACCGTTAGGTTAGGTAACTAACGGTAGAGCGGGGCAGGGCTAGCGCGGGTGTAAAACATAAGTAACGTCTATATAATATATCATATATACTATATACAGTATTTATCACAACATATCAAATGATCACACACAGATATTGCAGCAGAAGAAGCATATGAAATAATGGATATACTAGGAGGTCCGTGTTTTATTTTGAGCCTCTATAAAACATGGATTCTACGGTCGCGATGAATAGCCAAACCCATACCCCTAGATCCCTACGAGAGCGGCAAGCAACCCTTCCAATTCTAGAGTTAGGAGACCCGGACTAGACTCCTCGAGTTGGTCTCCCACTGGACTCTAGAACCCGGTTACTTGTGCTCTCCTCCTTGGGTCTATCCTAGTGCGGAAAAGTAAATAATATACAAATGGTGACATCAACCTCATCCCGGAAGTGCCCCAATAAAAGAATATTAAATACATTTAATTTTACATGAATGAAAATAAAAACCCTCATCTCACATAAAACCCCCGGCTATTCAAAACACGATGATCCAATATAACATATCCAGCAACACATAACATCACATGCATCAACGTAAGTAAATATGCGCATCCCAATTATCGTTGACATATAGCAACGAAACCGGCGATATCACATATTACACTTACGGTCGCAGAAAAGAAAGTGTAAAACTACAACATTTGGAATCCACAATTTCTTTAGACATTGTAAATCCGAAATATCACATACTTCGCATTTCATGCCTAACTATATGAATTCCACATATTGTATCACATTCTAGATAAATAGACAGTATTAAACTTTCCGATCGAATAATCAACTACCCAAGATTTCCATAATAGCTCAACACTTGAGCGGAATTCAAAAATTCTAGAATACGTCACAGTAGCAACGGTCTAGCCGTAGAAGGGTCAAGCCAACGCCTCACATGTGGCACGCCGTACTGCCCCAAACCCTAAGGTTTAAAGGCGGTTCAGACGGTCACATAATCGAGTTAAGGTTTCTGTTCTTCTAGAGGGTCCATCGCGTTACTTGCACGTTTTTCCGAAAGATCTAAACTCAAGAAAAATTCAACACTTGAAAGTTTTTCGTGCCGGGAAAAATTGAGTTAATGACATCCGTTCGAACATTTTAATACTTTCTAAATTATCCGGAAAACATAACGAAATTAAATTTTCCGATCGAATCAACGAATACAAAATAAACCCTAGATCACTCAACACTTGAGTCAGTTTAAAAATACCCAGAAAATCTAACTCACAGAAATAGAATGGGTGCATAAATCCTCTGTACTGCCGTGGATCCGCGACCCAAGCGCGGTACGGCCGCGTTTCCGCGGCGGTTTGTACGGATTATGCTCTCGTTTTTCACTATAATTCTTATATTTCCCTGTTGATTTTTTTAGGCATGTTTAATACAGAAAAAACACAGTTTTAAAAAATTGTCCAGAGAGGGGGTTAAATTGACGTTTCCAGGTTCGATCGGGGTTTTAACATCGTATACACGTCGCCTAATGCTCTAGCTAGGCTCTGATACCACTGTTGGGTTACTAGGCACTCTAACAAGGGTCTACAAGACATCAACCATGCCCGATTAAAATTTTAGTCGTGCCGAATAACTCTAATCAAGATCTTTGCTAGATTATTAGGGTTTCACATGCAAATATTTATCATTTATGACTAAGTGAATACGAAATACAACCTTTGTAGATCGGTCCTTCACTTCTAAAGCTCCTTGTTGTAGTCCCTTCGCTACGATGATCGAACTCCCGGACTCTCGGACGGCTCCATGAGAAGAGGGCAACGGTTTTGCTTGAAGTCTTCGAGGCCGAAGATGATCTACGTCGAGGGAATACGAACTCAAGCTTCTACTTCACTAACTAGAGAATTAGTGAAGCAGACACCCTAAACTAAAGTGCTAGTCTAGTAGAGGATGATGAAATAGGAAATGGGTACACTTTAGAATTTCTTTTCTCACCATAATTCTCTCTCTTTATCAAACCCTAGAAAGCAATTGAAGGAGGAAGAAGATGAGCTCAAAATGAGAATAAAAACTAAATCAAGAGAGAGAGAGAGAGAGCTAACCATGAGTGAGTGGGTATCATATACTAACTCTTGTAGAGACATAACCATGCCTACATTATAATGGCTAGGTTAATTAATATCTCAAGTAATCCAAAGTTAGTAGACTAAGTCAATGCAACCCTAAGCTTCATGAAGCTTCATGCATGTGAGCTCATCATCCACTAATTTTTAGAATTACTTTAAATATCAAAAACCTAACACTATAATTAGTATGGTATAAGTCTTATACACCCATGATAGTTGTATCAACAACCATGATACAAAATGAACACAAATAAATATATATCACATATATATTAAGTTGTGCACAAGTGAGAAAAACAAATGCTTAAGTGAACCAATGTTAGTTAATGTAAATTAGTATATCATATATACAATTATACACTAAATTATTAAATCAACTCTTGACTTAATAATCCGGTTATATCACATATAACCGACTAACATCCAACGTATCGACTTATCGAATCAATCCTTGATTCGATAACCTGGTTATATCACATATAACCGACCGATACAAAAAGTCGCGAGAATAGAATACGGTATCACATACACGTATTATTCTCGGTCCTGTACATATCACATATGCGCTCCTATTTTGTTTTGCCTGAGCCAGTAAAACCTCTATGTAGGACTCTAAAGACTCGTCAATACGCCGGCAGTAGGTCATGATCATATCAAGCACCCACAAGCCGTCAGCGGTATTAGCTGGACGTAACGGCTACCCGGGTATTGAGCGATCAGAAGATCAGCAAGCAAGCCCGCTCCAACTCCTGCAAAAAGCCTGACAGTGACACTACCGTACAGTCCGGTCTCCTCGTCTGATATGTCGCATATCAAGTCTAGGGGTGGTAAACATTAGACCCCAATAACCGATAAGTCATGCCGATATGAGGCGCATAACGAGTCGAGAAACTACGGGTAACACTTACCAGTAAATCTCTAAACCAGCCCTGACCAGGGACTTCCCTGTTATGGCCAATCGAGCATAGCGCAACATCAACCCCCAATACCGGGAGAGACGAAACCCCTCCTATCACTCATTGCCTCCATATGACTCAGGACTGTACCCAAAAACCACCGTTTTGCACGCCCTCTTGGACGTGGTAAGGTGGTAATCAAAGCACAGTGGGAATCACACAAGACTCTATGACGATCTCGGGTCTACAGACTAACCTGTACCAGTGTCACCAGAGAACTGCCATCTGACGTGGGGTATATTACCATCTGGGAGTTCTCGGCGAGTCCGTCCAGTGTACCCAGTCTCCACTGAGCACCCGAATATCATCTCTGATGTCAAACACCAATGGATATGGGATCATCCATCGCCCATCTATATGGGTCGAGAAGCTATACGCTAGTCTACTCTGGTATATCGATGCCCCGTCTCGATACACCCACGACTAGGGACCTTGAAGGATGTACTTATGGACTACCATGTCCCCACTAGTATGATCCACATCATAGTCCAGGTAGTCAAGTACACATCCTAAGGGCTTTACCAACATGTAGCAGAGAGACAATCAGTGTACACGTTAAGGTAAAGAGTAACCAGATAGCATACTATCATATCGAGCAAGAAATTCCTCACTATATATGTCCAGGCATCCACTAAAATATACATCTCATGTCTAGTAATGGCCTCTAGGGCATACATATAACTAACATATTGATTGTGGGGATCCGAATCTCCGGCAGCCGCAGACTAAGCTGTCGTTAATTACCCCTTGCCTTTGGGGCGAGGGAACTTCCGATTAACGGGTTAAACTGGTCATGCGAACTCAATGTGCAGTGTACGTGAATTTTGTTTTGGAGGGGGGTTTGGATATATCGGGAGCCACGCAGAGTTTTTACGGGTGCGTGTGTATCTGTACATATATATACATGTATACATATATAAAAAAGGGAAAAAGCGCCCAAAGGACGCGTGGGGCCAGCGCCTTGAGCGCTGTGCGCTTAGGTGCTGTGCGCTTAGGCGCTAGCACGCCACGTGTCGGCACGTGGGCGCTTTGCGCTTGAGCGTTGGGTGCTTGACAGCAGGCGCGCCATGTGTCGGCATGTGGGCGCTTTGCGCTTGAGCGCTGGGCGCTTGAGCGCAGGCGCGCCACGTGTCGGCACGTGGGCGCTTTGCTCTGGAGCGCAGGGCGCTGCAGCGCAGGCGCGCCACGTGTCGGCACGTGGGCGCTTTGCTTGAGTGCAGGGCGCTGGAGCGCTGGCGCGCCACGTGTCGTCACGTGGGCGCTTTGCGCTTGAGCGCTGGGCACTTGAGCGCCAGGCGCTCGAGCGCTAGCGCGCCACATGTCGGCACGTAGGCACTTTGCGCTCGAGCGCTGGGCGCTAAGCGCTCGAGCGCTAGCGCGCCACGTGTCGGCACGTGGGCGCTTGGCGCTGGAGCGCTGGGCGCTTGGGCGCCGGCGTGAAAAAGAGGCTTTTACCCCCAGAAATTCTCGAAAGAGAAATTAGGGTGGAGTGAAAACTCCTAAGCTGTTTTGAAACTGATGAAGGGCTTCTCCCTTTGAGCCCTAGTTCTTCCCCAAAGTGGGGTTTCTGGAGATGGGTCTCCTTCTTCCTCCTCTGTTGGCAGGATCTTGAAGATCAAGAGATGTGAGCTGTTATAAATCTCTTCTTTTTGAGATCTGATGGAAGATCTGAGTTCCCCTTTATTGGTTTTGTAGTGAAAAACTATTTAGTTTTATAAAAGGAAGAGTAAAAATCTTGATTTTAATTCAAGAAAGAAGAAGGTTTTAGAACCTTAAAGAAGGAGAAAGCTCTCAGATCTAAAATTGCTCTTTGGAGAGAGAAAAAGTTGTGAGATATTTTCATTATCCTTACCTTTATAGGTTATACACTTTACACATAACCTCTTGGGTTTCACAAAATAGCATTTTGCCTATCCCATGGCTCATGTGCCATATCTTTCTGCACATAAGTCATGGGCTTTGCAAAAATTTGGCTTTATGCCTATTTTCTTACATTTATTCATAAAATAAAATAAGAGAAATACAACAAAATTATTTATTACAAAATTTTTATCTTGGCATGGGTGGAGGCCGGCTGCTTCATATACGGGCTCGACCCGGGTATAGGCCCACTGGATCTGGGCTTGGGCCCACTTGGCTTGGGGTTGACTTTGATTTTGACTTGGTCAACCGGGATGTAAATTTTTACCCCAACACTCTTAATTTTAAAGAGCCTTAGCGCTCTAAATATAGCGCACTGCGCTCTTGGACTGGCGCTCGGCGCCGAGCGCGCCACGTGTCACTCACGAGTGCGCCACTCAACAGTTAGCGCTTTGCGCTCTTGAACTAGAGCACTGTGCTCATGGACTGGCGCTCAGCGCCAGGCGCACCACGTGTCACTCACGTGTGCGCCATTGAACTAATAGCGCAACGCGCTCATAAATTAGCGCAATTCGCTCATCATCTGGCGCTCAGCGCCAAGCGTGCCACGTGTCATTCACGTGTGTGCCACTCAGCAGAAGCGCACTGCGCTCTTTAACTGGCTCAAAGCGCCAAGCGCACCACGTGTTCCTCACGTGTGTGCTGACAGAGCATAAATTGTTCTTTAATAAGCCTCAGAGCTATTATGAGACAGAAATGCTGTCAGAATCCAAATCAATGCTCAGCATTGTTAAAAGGGCCAAGCCCAAATAAAGGCTCAACAGCCCAAAATAAATGTTAAACATTTTAACTTGATTGGACTTAGCCCAAGATTGGCCATAAGTCCTCAACTCAGATTAATTGAGCCCATATGCTCATAAATCTTTTAACAGACCTTAGTCCCAATTGGACTACAGGCCTCAACCAAAACTGGTTCAAGGGTACATCTCTGAACCCCTCTGATATTTGTCGTTGTAATCCTTCAACGTCTTCAGAGAGATGACGGGTCCCGACAACCATACATTTCACGGACTACGATGTCCTTAAACTGGACTGTGGGGTCCCTTTAAACCCACGAACTACGATGTCCTTAACCTCGGACTGTGGGGTCCCTTTAAACCCACGGACTACGATGTCCTTAAACTGGACTGTGGGGTCCCTTTAAACCCACGGACTACGATGTCCTTAACCTCGGACTGTGGGGTCCCTTTAAACCCATGGACTACGATGTCCTTAACCTCGGACTGTGGGGTCCCTTTAAACCCACGGACTATGATGTCCTTAACCTTGGACCACCATGTCCTTAAACTGGTAATGGACCACCATGTCCTTAAACTGGTAATCGACCGCAATATCCCTAAACTAAACAATAGAGTCCAAATGCTCTTTTGTTGGATCTAAATGATCCTGTTAAGTTGATCTTAGTCTAACATTAGACTAACGTATCCTTGACATACGTTTAAGTTGATCTTAGTCTCAAATGAGACTAACGTATCCTTAAACCCAACCCCAAACCCAAATCTATGAAAATACGGATTTGGACTAATCCACGCCCTACGAGTGACAACATAAATTAGTCTCCGTATACAATCCACGGGTAACCAAAAACAAAACAAACACACACGACACGAAGTGACCATCTGGAGAAGGAGAAAATGGTTACCGCGATACGGTAGCGTAATTAACAGCAGGGGCTTGCGCCTGCAGGGAAGAGCGTCCTCACAATCAAAAACCCCTCACAACGAGGGGGAATCTGACAAAGTCTACTACAGCGGCCGCATCCGTTCAAACCTTCGGTATATGGTGTCATAAATCAACTTGGTATCTTCGGAGAGGTGGACGGATAGCACCAATTAGCATCTGCCCTCGGAATTCAGGCCTGACGTCCCAACTGTTGGATATAGTGCCCTCAAAGTCAATTATTGGATCGCAGGCACGTGATTGCAATGATTGAGGGAGGACCTATACTGGAAGGACAATCTTACTCAAGATGATAGTATGCTATCTGGTTTGCCTTTATGAATCATGTACAGGTTCAGGTGACTGATCACTATTACACGTTGATAGAGCCCTTAGGATCTTGCTTGACTACCAACAGTATGATGGTGATCATATACATGAGAGTTGGGTAGTCTATAAGCACATCCTTAAAAGTGGTCCCTAGTCGTGGGAGTTTCGAGACAGGGCATCGATACTCCGGAGTAGACTAGTGTATACAGTCGAGACCCCGACGAGGGGCGGTGGCCGGTCTCACAAGCCACTGGTGTCAGTTGGATCACTTAAGATGTATACAAGTGCTCATTGGGTTATGAGTACACCAGACAAGACTTGCCGGGAACCTGCTAGTTGGTATTATACCTAGCGTCAGATAGCAGTTCCCTGGTGACATGTGTACAGGTTAGTTCATCGACCTGAGGTCGTCATTTGTCTTGTGTGAGTTCCCACTGTGCTTTGATTTCTACCCTACCATGGCTCAAAGGAGTCGTGCAAACAGGTCTTTTTTAGGTACAGTCCCGAGCCACCTGGAGGCAAGTGAGCGGATCGACAGGGGATTCGTCTCTCCCGGTATTGGGGGTGAGATCGTGCTGTGTCTAGGAGAGCCATTACACCAAGTCCTTGGCCAAAGCAGGTGAGAATTACTGGTAAGTATTCCAGTAGTTTCTCAGGGTGTTCAGGGCTTCTCTCCGACACGACTTATACCGCTTTTGGGGTCTGACGTTACCAGCCCCCTAGGCCCGATATGCGATACTCATAGACGAACGGACCGGAATGTATGTATATTGTCACTGTTAGGCTCAGTAGGGTTCCAGGATGAGTTCGCTCATCGGCTTCCCTTGAGGTCAGTACATGGGCAGCCGTTACGCACTGCTAGTGCCGCTGACGTGCTTGTGGTTAACCCACTGCCAGGGTACTGATGAGTCATTAGAGTCCCCCACAGATAGTTTCCAAAGTTCGGGCAAAACGTTGTAGAGGCCGTATGGTTTTATGGCAGGGTTCGGAAAATGCACGTGCATTTACGCACGTGTCATATTTCGGGCAGATAATACTGGTGGGCTTTGGTTTAATCCGGATCCTAGTATTATACTGTGTAGATATAATATCTTAGTCTCAGTTGCATTTGTATTCGGTCGTAATACAAATGCGGGTATGTATGTACAGTTACGGGGTTATCCTGAAATTCGTTTCGGGATCGTTTTTCGAAGTTGCCAGTTTTCTATCACCCGTCTTAAACATTCGGTTTATTGCGGAATTATCTTTTCTTCATTTGGGTGAGTCATGAGGGTGAGTCATGAGTGTGAGCTTCTAAATTGATGACTAGGTTTGTGTGTCACCATTTTGCATTAAATGTTTTTTTGCAAGGTGGCATTTGCATTAATGTCTTTTGGTAATGCTTAGGATATTATTCCTTATGGTCACCCCTTTGCTCCTACACTCACCCCTCCTCTCCTATATGTGGCCGGCACTTATGGGAGCCCCTTGATTCTTTTCCCACTCTCTCACTTTGTGAGAAAATGATATGATTCATTTGATAATTTTCTTAGTTCAATTGATCAATCTAAAAGGCAACTTCATTAACCGTTCATCCATGGTTTTGGATGAAACGAGACAAAGTATTCTACTCATTCTCTACATCAATCTTAGACATGTGGGCTAGCAAACTTCATGTCCGAGTTGCCTCGGTTCAGAGGCGGGAGCCCGTATAAAGATCCGTTGACGTGGTGCCATCTGGACGAGGAGACCGGAGATCGAGCGAGATCGCAGATGCCGCAAAGGAGCGTGGGATGATGGCTAAAGACCGAAGGACTCGGATCGTTTGGTATAGCCTTTCAACCTCTTTGCAGTTTGTTAGTTTAGCGTTAATGGCAAGATCCGGGTTATAGTATGCGATAGAGCCAGTTATAAAAGTTTTTGTTCCGCGTTTGGCGTCAGATTGACGGCCGGGACGCTACCGTAGACTTACATGGTATCAGAGCCACGCCATTAACCTTAACTAACGTGTTCTAACGCGTTTAAAACAACGATCGAATGAAATTTCCGAAACCGCGATTTTCAGTGTAAAGTTTCTGTCGAATTTTTAAACAGGTCTAAAAATTATTTTGGGCATCTCAGAAAATCGTGCAGGCTTTTTGAAGACCACAGTAGAAATTTAGGCCAGTGAGTCAACCATACTGCCGCGGAACCGCGGCGCAAGCCCAGGTTTGGCCGCGGTTCCGCCGCCGTCTTGGCTCTTCACTGTACCATATTTCTTCTGGCTGTTCTGCATGGGAAATTGTGGTTTCTGGAATATTTTGTTTGGGCCCAGATTTTGTTACTGTACTGCAGATGTACGTGGGGCCTACTTCGGGAAGTTTTGTCGATCGAAATTTTAAACGTGTTAGTTTACAGTACTTACATTATATCTCCGACCGTGAATGTCATTCAAGCAGTAAATTGCATCTAATTGCTATAGTTCTTTTAGACGGGTTTGCGAACGTGACATTCGCGTTGATGTTCTGTATTGTGCTGTGATGTTGCGGATTTGTCGTGGTGGATAGCAGTATGCAATGATAGTGCAGTTTGGATTTATTTGTACATTTGATATTGCGGGGCGAGCGTCCAACATGTGGACTGCCGTCTCTGCCTGTTTGTATAATATTCTTTTGGGGCACGACCGGGCTGAGGTCGATGTACCCGTTGTACATATTTTTCATTTTTGTACTAGGTTTACCCCGCGACGGAGTGCACGGATAGCGGGGTTCTGGGGGGCAACGGGTCCGCATCTCATGGCTTTGAGAGGCAGAGGGGCCTCACTCTAAAATTGGCAGACTATTCGCCGCACTCGTAGGGGGTACAGGTTGACCCAAGGAGGGGTGCTCAAGTTACCGGATTTCGTGAAGTGCAGGGTGGTCCATTCATTTTGCTGTAGGGGGTGCCTCGCTTCAGGTTTTGGTGGGTAACTTGCGGCACCCATAGGGGTCTAGGTTTCATTGCACAGGCTACCACACGACCAGGGGAACGTCGGGTTTCAGTAGCGACTCTGTGAAACCCGGGGATCCCAGATTATCTGTATTGTTCTGTGATGCTTATTACTTTTCTGTAATGTTGCATATTATCACACCTGGAGCGATTATTGTATATTGGTATATATACTAGTAGATGTTGTATATATTTTACACCCGCGCTAGTCCAGTCCCTGCTCAGTCATTAGTTAAGTAACCTAACGGGTGATGACGGGACCCAGTAGCGAATGCGGATAGCATATACGTACATTATATTTTCGTTCTTTTCTGGTGTGATTAATTGATGGGACTGCGTTGATTTTGATCAATGCAAAGGAAAACAAACCTGTTTGGATGTTGTTGGAACAGTTTTAAAAAGTGTTATTACAAAGACGTTTTCTTTTGTTTTGCACAGTGGTATTCAGTTGGAATATTCTGCACCTCATTCGACGAGGCAAGGGCCGATATCCCTTCACCGGGAGTGACCCCTTGGGCAGAAGTTTGTGTCAGGGTAATAACTTCACTATAGTCGATTACATGTTGCTTTGCATCGCGGTATTCAGTTGGAATATCCTACACCTCATTCCACGAGGAAAGAGCCGAGATCCCTTCACCGGGAGTGAGCTCTTTAGCAAAGGTTTTCGCCACTATATTTTAAAAAAAAGTAATCAGGTTCCTTCAACGAGATCAAGTTCATTACGTTAAATGTTTTTCGCCAAAAACCAGCCGTAGCCCTCTGTCATTTCAGACGGTAGCACGTAGTATTCATGCTATGTTTGTTGGCCTTCATCAAGGCATAGTGGATGGTAGCTGCTTGTTACTTTTCTGTTGCATAGATAGATGAGTTGGTTTGGGACAGTCGTATTACCTTGTTGGCATTCGTCAAGGGTATGTACGGGTGGGTTCGAATTGACAAGATAATGATGGGCAGAACTTGACATGTGACTTATGATTTGTTGGCCTTCGTCAAGGTCATAAGAACATGGGGTAAAAATCATATCGGATGTTTCTAAAGAAACTGAAACTTGCCAGGCATGCGCATACCTTCTGGAGTGTGATAACGTGAGTGGATTCCGTCACGTTATCATGCGATGAGAGTTGGATCCCGATTCCCACTGATGAGTTAGTTTTCTCTTCGGGTGATCCCGATTGATTCTTCTTTCAGGTTTGGAGGAGAATTTGACAGTACAGTGAGAGGTTTCCTGATTAGATAAAGTGATGACCATTCTGATCTAGGTTAGAGTGCACGCAGAGTATTTCTTTTTTCTCTCTCTCTTTGGCAGCGACCTTTGACTGACCCTAGACCATGACTCAGTGACCAAGTTGACCGAACCTTCTTAAAATACAGGCTTTTGGATTGTCTGAGTTGCATAAGTCATTGCCACTTCTTCTTTTACCCTTTGCATTTCTCAGAACACCCCGTATTACTACGGACATCCACTTCCATTGGATAGATCCATCGTATGGTTATATAGGAACTCGAAGGGACTTCTTCAAGGATGGATCCAGGTTCAGGAAAAATAGAATTGGTTTATTCAGTTGTCTTTTATCATCATCTTTTCTCAGGTTGCGAGGGCTCCTTAGTTTAGGAGAGTACACCTATTACGCTTATTGGATAGTCTTCTTCCAAACCATAGGCAGGTGTCAAAAGGTAGGGAATGAAGAAAACCAATTAGCCTAAGTAGGGTGTACAGAAGATAATAACTAAAGACAAAATAAAGGGATTAGAAAGAGGGCAAAGTAAATTGCGACTGCTATCATTCACGACTAAACCGCGTACTTCATCGCTACTCCTATTTCACCTTTTCTTTTTTCCCCAGTTCGGGAGAAATAGAATAAGGTATTATTCAGTTGTCTTTTATCATCACCTTCTCTCAGGTTGCGAGTACTCCTTGGTTTAGGAGAGTACACTTATTATGCTTACTGGATTGTTTTCTTCCAAACCATAGGCTGGTGCCGAACGGTAGGGAAGGAAGAAATCCACTTACCTTAAAGGGGTGTACAGAAGGTAACGACTAAAGACAAATAAAGGGATTTGGAGAGATGGCAAAGAGATATACGGTTACAGTCATGAATTGGATTATGGAAGAAGCATTACTAAGAATACCAGGATACCCCTACGAAACATTTTCATGTTTCAGTTTCACTGTGCATTGTTAAAAGGAAAACTGTTTTCCCGATTTGATACTTACTCCAGGGTATGTATTTATCAGGTATGATTCTCACATCTGTATGGTTTTACAGATGATGAGTAGGAGTAAGTTATTGGGAATTAGGTGATCATCCTCATTATATCGGAATTCGTTGTAATTGGTGATATTTGAGGAAATCGCCTGGGTTTTTGCCGGACGGCATGTATTTGGTTTTGAGTATCCGTTGTTGTGCACCAATTTCAAAATGATATATCTGTACGTTTATTTTTATAAAGTGAGATATGACTTTTTGAAATTATGTCCGTGACATTTACCTATATCAGTTGACGATTGGGTAAGGAGCATTGAACAGCGGAGTAGTTCTTAACCATAAGTACAGTTTTCAACCTACGATGCACAGGTTTTGAGTTATTCGACTCAGGGGACTCATACAGAGTATTGTATGTTGTCCAGTGTCCATCAGGATAAAGGGGCTGGTCCTCGTACTATGTTCTGTTTACTTGTGACTTCTCTAGTTTTTAGACAAGTGTTTCGTAGAAATACAAGGTCTAAGTTTTGAGAAGTTGTGGGTATAAGAATAAAGTAGAGAACCAGGTGTCGCAAGTATCGGGATTCTTCAAAGAGATCGAAGATGTAGATTCTTGTCATTGGTATTCAGTTGATAGTAATGGTTTTGAGAAACTTGTTTCTCTTTCAGGTTACTCATAATTGGATGGATTCCTAAGTTGAGTAATGCTGATTAACCTCTCTCCATTAAGTTGATATGCACTGGAGACAGCTGCATGATTAGAATCTGGTTCCAATTAAATAAGTGCCAAAGTTTCTATATTGGATATAGAATGGTTCATATTTTAACGATGTTAAGGTACGGGGAGTTGTCCAGCTTATGCTTAAAACCAGACTCTGGATAACTCAAGGCACGTTTCTGTAATGGCAGTTTGTGGGTTGACCCGGGCTATGTCGAGGGTTGACTTTCTACCATCTGGAAGATCAATAGTGATATTGTTCTTGACTCGCCACAGTTTTAGTAAAATGGATTTTTTCAGAAAACAGTAGTGGGAGTATGGTAGAACTGGAAGTGATTCCAGAACCGCAAACGATTACGGAAAATTTAATAGAACCTAAAGATTCGATCAGGTTTGACATTCCGTTAGCCACTCCGCAGATATGGTGGGTAACCTCAGACACCCGAGAGGTACTCCGGTAGCCTTAAGGACGGTGACAGGGAGGTTCTTGTTTACCCAGATTTGACACTCCTGTTGTTCCAGGCTATGAGACCCGGCAGGAGGTTAAGTATAGCGTCGTTCTAAACTAGGTTTAGAAGTGCACGTATATATTATTCTGCCACAGGGTTGTTGTGGTCAGTGGGAGCAACGGAAGCATAGTGGGCAAGTAGCTTATGTTTATTTATAGACTTGAGCAGATATAGCGGAGATTGATCATCTAATTTTGATGTGACAGTCATGGCTTTGACTTTATCAAAATAGGGGATGGATCTGTTAAGAAGGTAGTAGGGTGTGATGTCTTGGTATTTGGATGACATACACAGAGTAGGAAATAAAATTCCTATACTACGATCGGTTATACTGTGGTCGTCACACAGTTGTTTCTCCACAAAGGATATGGATATAATATCAGACATTCTGGTTACTAGATCTATGGTTTTAGATCTAGACTTGGGTAGTTTCCCAATGTGGGTACTTTGACAGTATTCTAATAGTATTTTAGAATAGATGACACCTGGCATGGTGGTGTACCTGCAGGTGATGGAGTCACCCTCTCTAAAGGTGTCTTACAGACTAAAGGGGAGAGGGATGTGCATGATTGGCAGATCACTTGCTTAGGCAATTGAGTCAATCGTGAGATGTCAAGTACCACACCAGATGTTGTTTTTGCACTAGATGCGATAAGTTTATATTAATCCAATCCTGAAGAAACATAAGGAAGCAGTTTTAGAACATAAGTGCATGTTCTACGGATTTGATGACGGCAGCCTCCTTCGGAGACGGTTATCATTCCAGGCTTCAAAGGTGACATGGATGACAGAGTGATTGTCAGAGTTATAGTTTTCCTTCTGATGAAGGGGGCAGTATTATGGACAGGTTGGCCAAGAGGATACTGTGGGAGGCATGGTGCAGGATACTGATTAGGTTCAGTTGACGATACGGTCTAAGAAGTTTGGATTTGGAGTTCATTTATGAACTAGGTCCCATCAGATATCCAGACATATTCTAAGACAGGTATTACTCAATTAGGGAGATGGCTTTCTCCGCAAACTTGAGATTAAGAGAGACATAGAAAGAAACATCAGGGCGGATCCACTCATTGAGGCTATTTCTCGAACACAAGAGTTTTTACAAATGAGCTTTGTGAAACTAGTTAGTAGAGGAGTTGGGTGTTCGTATCACACGGGCTGTGAGTATACGACATCGCAATAATTGGCCTTAAGTGCAAGTGGGAGATTGTTGGATACAGTGCCCTCAAAGTCAATTATTGGATCGCAGGTACGTGATTGCAATGATTGAGGGAGGACCTATACCGGTAGGACAGTCTTACTCAAGATGATAGTATACTATCTGGTTTGCCTTTATCAGTCATGTACAGGTTCAGGTGACTAATCACTATTACACATTGATAGAGCCCTTAGGATCTTGCTGTTAGTTATATGTATGCCCTAGAGGCCATTACTATACATAGGATGTATATTGTAGTGGATGCTGGGACATATATAGTGAGGACTTTCTTGCTCGACATGATAGTATGCTATCTGGTTGAACTTTACCTTAACGTGTACACTGATTGTCTGTCTGTTACATGTTGGTAAAGCCCTTAGGATGTGTACTTAACTACCTGGACTATGATGCGGATCATACTAGTGGGGACATGGTAGTCCATAAGTACATCCTTCAAAGTCCCTAGTCGAGGGTATATCGAGACGGGGCATCGATATACCAGAGTAGACTAGCGTGTACCTTCTCGACCCATACAGATGGGCGATGGATGATCCCATATCCATTGGTGTTTGACATCAGAGATGATATACGGGTGCTCAGTAGAGACTGGGTACACTGGACGGACCCGCCGAGAACTCCCAGATGGTATTATACCTCACGTCAGATGGCAGTTCTCTGGTGACACTGGTACAGAGTAGTCTGTTGACCCGAGATCGTCATAGAGTCTTGTGTGGTTCCCACTGTGCTTTGATTTCCATCTTACCACGTCCAAGAGGGCGTGCAAAACGGTGGTTTTTGGGTACAGTCCCGAGTCACATGGAGGCAATGAGCGATAGGAGGGGATTCGTCTCTCCCGGTATAGGGGGTTGATGTTGCACTGTGTTCGATTGGCTATAAAAGGAAATCCCTGGCCAGGGTTGCTGAGATTTACTGTTAAGTGTTACCAGTAGTTTCTCGAATTGTTATAGACCTCATATCAACACGACTTATCGAGCTATTGGGGTCTGACGTTTACCACCCCTAGGCGAGATATGCGACATATCAGACGATCAGACCGGACTGTACGGTAGTGTTACTGGTTGGATTCACTGGAGTGTGAGCGGGCTTGCTCGTCGATCTTCTGATCGCTCAATACCCGGGTGGCCGTTACGTTTAGCAGACCGCTTGCGGCTTGTGGATGTTTGATATGATCATCATCCGCTGCCGGCGTATTGACGAGTCTTTAGAGTCCTACACAGAGGTTTCCTGGCTCAAGCGAAACGAAATAGGAGCGCATATGAGATATGTGCGGGACCGAGAATAATGCGTGTATGTGATACCGTATTTTATTCTCGCGTTGAATGTGTCGAATGGTTGTATGCGATATAACCTAGTTATCGAATCAAGGATTGATTCGATAAGCCGATACATTGTATACTAGTCGGTTGTGTGCGACATGACCGGATCATTGAATCAAGTGTTGATCTAATGATTTAATGCATAATTATATATTTGATATATTACTTTGCATTAACTAGTATTGGTTCACTTTAAATGGATTTTCTCACTTGGTTTGTGCACATTGTATATGTGATATATTTTTGTGCACTTGTATGTATCATGTTTGATGATGCATGCTAACTTGTGTTTTGTGTAAAGTTTAAACCATGGTTATGTAATGGTTAGGGTTTTCATTTTCATATCTATTTATTTATTTGTTTATTCATTTTGGAAAATGATAAGCATAATGCAAAATGGTGGCTTTCTTTGGAAGCTTGTTGAAGCTTCATGAAGACTTTGACCAAGTGACCATTTTGTCTCATGCTTAACCCTAACCATTCCATTCAACCATGATTAACTCTCTACACATTACCATGGTTAATATTATGATAAGTATGATTTGATTATTCATTTTTATAATTAACTTATCATAATATTCTTCTTCTTCTTCATCTTCTTCTTCCATGAAGAAGCTTACTTCATCAATGGTGATTGACGAAAACAAGTGAGAAATCCAATTCTAAAGTCTACCCACTTCCTATTTCTTCATCCTCTACCTCTTGCCAAGTAGTAGAGTGTGTTTCCTTCACAAGTTTTCATGGCTTGGTGAAGGTGGAGCTTGATCTAGCGATGCCTCGACGTAGATCATCTTCGGCATGGACATCGACGACCTAGCTCGCCATTTCTCCGATGAAACCACCGTGAGAGTCATGGTTCGATTTGGACAGCGGAGATGACTTCATTACGGAGCCGTGGAGGTGGAGCACCGGATCTACAAAGGTTGTATTTCCGTATTCTTGTAGTTAAGTGTTAGCTAGTTTGCTTTGTCGCCTAGAAATCTAGCCAACGATCCGTTCTAGGGTTTCTCGGCACCGTTAAAATTTGAAATTGGCATGGCTGATGCCTTGTGAGACCTCATTAGGGTGCCTAGGAACCCTACAGTGGTATCAGAGCCTAGCTAGAGCCTTAGACGAAGTCTAGACGCAATTTGAAGTCCGATCGAACCAAAACCCGAACCCGGATCATGCTCTCTGTACATTTTTGAAAACAGTGAGTTTTTCTATATTAAAAATATGCAGAAAAACATGCAGGAATATCTAAGAGTTACTGTGAAGTCGTATGCCCTAATTCCTTCATTGAGCCGCGGTTCCGCGGCCGTAATGCCTTAACATACACAGAAAGTTACACAGTAATTCTTGGTTTCCAGTGCTGCTTTTTCTGGGAATTTTTAATATTTTTTCAAGAGTTGAATTTTCGGTGTTGTTTTGGGGATTCGGTGTTTTGATCGGAGTATCAGATTTTGTCTATGTGTCTTTCCGGATAAATTTTAGAATATGTTAAAAAGTTCGACCGGATATAAATACCCACTTTTTCCCCTGCCGGGAAATTTCCAAGTGTTGGATTTTTCCGTAGTTTGACGACGTTCTAAGTAGTGCAAGTAACGCGATGGACCCTCTAGAAGACAACAAACCTTAACTCGATTATGTGACCGTCTTGAACTGCCCTTTGAACCTTAGGGTTTGGGGCAGTACGGCGTGCCACATGTGAGGCGTTGGCTTGACCCTTCTACGGCTGGACCGTTGGTACTGAGGCACGAACGGAATGTTATTAGACTTATTTCATGTGTTGAGCTGTATCGGGAAAACTTGGGTGTTCGATTGTTCGATCGAAAAGTTTAACATTTTCTGTTTATCTGGAATGGGATACAATAATTGGAATTCACAAAAGTTATGTGATAACTGAATGAATGTTATAAATCTAGCGGTTTAGTCTCACTTGATCGGTTGCCACGGAATTTTGATGTGATCAAAAGTCCGTCGCAATCACGTAGCGTACGCGGATACTCGCCGGGTAAACTTAATAGACAGCTACACCCCATAGCCCCGACCAAGTGACTGTAGGAGAACCCCGTCGCCGAAAGCATCCGTTCGGGTGCTCGCGGTAGCGGTGTTCCGCCTTGGTGCACTTCGTCGACGGCGTCGGGGGTGCGGCCGTCTACTGAAGTTTGCGACGAGCATTCGATCAGGATGTCGGGAATCTTGTTGAATTGCCCGACTCGATATTGAAAAGTGTTTTCGATAATGAGACTGAAATGTGGGGTTTATAATTGTTAGGCATGTGATGTCTAAGTAATTCATTTGGTCAGGCATGCGATGTCTGAGGTGGTTGCGGATTCCAACTGTTGTAGTTTTACACTTTCTTTTCTGTGACCGTAAGTGTAATATGTGATATCGCCGGTTTCGTTGCTATATGTCAACGACAATTGGGACACGCATGTTTACTTACGTTGATGACATGTGATGTTATGTGTTGCTGGATATGTTATATTGGATCGTCGTGTCTGAATAGCCGGGGGTTTTTATGTGAGATGAGTGTTTTTCATTTTCATTCATGTAAAAACTTGTATGTAATATTCTTTTATTTGGGGCGCTTCCAGGTTGCGGAAGATGTCACCCGTTATTGTATATTATTTACTTTTCCGCACTAGGATAGACCCAAGGAGGAGGGCACAAGTAACCGGGTTCTGGAGTCCAGTGGGAGACCAACTCGAGGAGTCGAGTCCGGGTCTCCTAACTCTAGAATTGGTAGGGTTGCTTGCCGCTCTCGTAGGGGTCTAGGGGTGTGGGTTTGGCTATTCATCACGACCGTGGAATCCGTGTTTTATACTGGCTCGTATTGAAAACATGGACGTCCTAGTATATCCAATATTTCATATGTTTCTTCTGCTGCTATATCTGTGATGTGATCATGTGATGTTCTGTGATAGATACAGTATATAGTATATATGATATATTATATAGACGTTACTTATGTTTTACACCCGCGCTAGCCCTGCCCCGCTCTGCCGTTAGTTACCTAACCTAACGGTGCACGAGGGGACATCGAGGCGAATGCGGATGGCATAAGTGTACGTCGTATTTATCTGTGATGTTTAGGTAATTAAATGATGGGACTTCATTAATGTGATTAATGAAATAAAAGAAACCTAAGATGTTGTAGAATCGAATTTCAAAATTAAAACAGGTAGCTACAGTTCTTGCTTTGCACAGCGGTATATGTGATATATCCTGCACCTTATTCGATGAGGAAAGGACCGAGATCCCTTCACCGGGAGTGACTCCTTTAGCAATAACTGGCAGATGCTACACACTCGGTTTGTCTTTTGATTGCTTTTAAGAGTTTTTGCTTTGCACAGTGATATATATGATATATCCCGCACCTCATTCGACGAGGAAAGGACCGACGATCCCTTCACCGAGAGTGACTCCTTTAGCAAAACTAGAAAAGCCTCAAAAGCACTCCATTTTAAAATCATTTGATTCTACAACGATATCAAGTTCATTACGCAATAGGTTTTCAGAAAAACCTGTCGTAGCCCTCCGTCATTTCAGATAAGTTGTATATAGTATTCGTGCTGCATTTGTTGGCTTTCGTCAAGGTGCAGTGTGCGGTAGCTATATGCTGCTTATCTGCTGCATACGATGCGATTGGATTAGGGTAGTCGTGCGGCTTTGTTGGCTTTCGTCAAGGGTCGTGCGGGTGGGTTTAATTCGATCAAGAAATGTACGGGTTGAACTTGACTAGTGGGCTATGGTTTGTTGGCTTTCGTCAAGGTCATAGCACGTTAGGGGCAAAATTATCGGGAATTTCAAGTGTTGAAATTTGCAATGAGATTGCATACCTTCTATGAGATAGTTGGATCCCGATACCCGCTGCGAGTAAGTGTTACTCCTGGGAGAGTTTTATACATTACAATTAGCCGATCAAGTAGGTGTCTAGAAAGGTGTCAACGGGGTTACGCCTCTGGGAAAACGAGGTTTACATTAATTAGGTTCGTGCGAAAGCACGGGGACCTCCCTCAAAGTACCGACACTGGCCTGGCTGAAAGATTGGAGAACTTGTAGTGTGTAATTAATCCCGGCTAGTCTTTCCTTTTAAGGTTTGAAGGAAGATTTGATAAAAAGCAGTGGGAGCCATCCTGATTAGATAAAATAATAACCAATCTATTCTTGCAAGAGCGCACGCTGAGTGTTTTCTTCTCTCTCTCTCCTGGTAGCGACCATATCACGCCTTAATCAAGATAATAAAACGGATTATTGACTGAACCCGCTTGTTATACTGAGCTGGGGAACGTTGGTCCCGCTCCAACTTATAATTGTTATAAGACCGAGCAGGAAATTGGGGATTACCAGAATTCCCGTGCCGCCCAAACGAAGAGAGTGCATGTTGATGTATCATCTTCGGGTGTGTTCATTACAAAGAACTGTTTCTCTGTATCCTCTACGTCCTGGGTATGTGATACCAGATCAGGATCCCAGAAATGTAATCTGTTACATAGGGCTACAGAAAGGTAGAGAACTGAGAACGGGTTATAAGTTTCATAAGATAGAAACGGCGCAAGTGTTGCAGCCAAGTCTGTTGGTCACTATCACCCTGTATTAGCAGTACATTGATTCTGAACGAATGTTATTAGATACCGAACCTAATATACAAAATCATATCAGTCTCTTTAGAAGTAAAGAAATGATAAAATTTTGTATTGTTGGAAAATGTTTTGAACATTTCCTATATCAAAAGTTGATCGGTTCAGGCACGTTATCTAAAAGCGTTGATGTTCTAAATCAAACTATAGTTCTTAGTATATGGAACACACATAAGAGGAAGAGTTCAGAAATGAACGAATCCATCTTGAGGTATTGTAGACTAGGACATATCAATGCGACCCGACTAGCTGAAGTTACATGTAGATGCATATTTAAATTAGTTTGAATTTACATCTTGTGAAACTCGCCAGTCATGTCACAAAGATAAGATGACCACAGCTCTGTTTATTGGAAAAAGAGAAAGAGTTAGTAAACTCTTGGGATGATACATGTTGATGTATGTAGGTCCCCTGTTTACACATGCCAAGATTGGTTCTTTGTACTTCATTACATTCTCTGATGATCTTTCGAGATTTAGACCTATGTTCCTGTTGAAACACAAGTCCGAATCTTTTGAGATATTCACAGAATATAAGTTAGAAGTAGAGAACCAAAATACGGGTATAAGTATTATGTCCTATGATGAGATCAAGGAGGAGAATACTTGAGCACGGAAATCCTGGACTATTCTAAAGGAGAATGAGATTCTCTCTCAGCATTACTCCTCCGTATACACCATAGCACGATGGTATATCGGGGCGGAGCAATCACACCTTATATGATAAGGTGTGCTCTATGATGAGTACTACTGAGTTACCTATTTCCTTTTGGGTGTTATGCACTTGAGAAGCTGCATACCTATTGAATAGGGTTCAAATCAAATCAGTTGCCTACCACTTCATATTTGATATGATATGGGAAGAGCCTATGTCTTAAGCTAGTTAAGATTTGGGGTTGTCCGGCCTATGTCTAAAAGCAAAATCCGGACAGGCTCGAGGCAAGATCTGTTATGTAGAACTGGAAATGTTCCAGCTATACAAACTGCAGCTGAAGATTTGGTAGAACCAGTGGATTCAATAGTAACCAACGAACCTCAGCCTCTCCGCCGATCTAGTAGGGTTCCTCACTCACCTGAGAGATACTTCGGTTTCTCTATGACAGTGGGAGCGAGGATTGCATCATGAGATGATGACCCAACTAGTTTCGAACTGGCCATCAGGAGTGTGACTCTGTAAGAATGGCTGGATGCTTAGTGATCTGAGATGGAATCCTTATACACCGACAAAGTATGGACTTTGGTTGCTATATCTGAAGGGTTAAATCCCTATCAGGAGCAAGTATATCTTGAGAAGATTATTTGGTGTAGATGGAAAAGTTGAGACTTTAAAAGCTAGACTTGTTAAAGCTTTTCGTCATCGACCAGGTGTGGATTATGATGAAACCTTTTCAAGTGGCTATGCTTAAGTCCATCCAGATCCTACTTTCCACGGCTACATACCATGACTACGATATCTGGCGGTTGGGTGCCATGACTACTTTTCTAAATAATGATTTAGAAGAGAACGTCTATAAGAACACAGCTAGAGGGCTTCGTAGACAGTGGGAGCAGCGGAAACGTGTGCAAGATGCTTTATGGGATAAAGCAGGTATCGCGGAGTTGGAACGTCTGTTTTGATGTGTTAGTCAAAGAGTTTGACATCATTAAAATGGTAGATGAACCTTGTATAAACAAAAAGGCAGTAGGGAGTATGGTGGTGATCCTCATAGAGTACGTGGATGACATACTCTTGATAGGGAAGGAGTTTCCTATGCTACGCTTGATCAATCTCCGCTTATCACAATGATTCTCCATATAGGATCAAAGTGATACCTACTAAATCCTGGGTTTTGGACCTATGAGATAGATCCAAGTGGATGTTAGAATACTCACTAGCTGTAGTGAGATAGTATCAATTGATCCTGGGAAGAATCACTGGAAGTGTTCCAGGGTGATAAAGACGACTGAGTGTCAGTCACAGGCATTGTCTTTACCCTCAGTAAAAGGGACGGTATGTTGGAAGAGTTCCAAGCTAGATACCGTGGCATACTAGAAGATAAAGGCAGGATACATCGTTACTTAAGATGCTACCGAAGAGGCTGTTTGGGTGTATATTGGTTCATGAGATGAACTACGTTCCTACCATTGTGAGACAATGGAGTTGTGGCTTATGCCGAGGAACGCCGGTCCCATCAGTGATCCAGACATATTCTAAGGCAGTATCACCTGATCATGGAGATGGTTGATCTCCAGGGGATCGAGGTCAGGAGAGTTGACTCAGAGGACAACACAGCGGATCCACTCACAAAGGCATGTTCCCAGAGAGAGACTTTTATGGGATGGTTGAGTATGAGATACTTCTAACCACTGCTACAGATGGCCCTAGTGCAAGTGGGAGATTGTTAGTTATATGTATGCCCTAGAGGCCATTACTATACATAGGATGTATATTGTAGTGGATGCTGGGACATATATAGTGAGGACTTTCTTGCTCGACATGATAGTATGCTATCTGGTTGAACTTTACCTTAACGTGTACACTGATTGTCTCTCTGTTACATGTTGGTAAAGCCCTTAGGATGTGTACTTAACTACCTGGACTATGATGCGGATAATACTAGTGGGGACATGGTAGTCCATAAGTACATCCTTCAAAGTCCCTAGTCGAGGGTATATCGAGACGGGGCATCGATATACCAGAGTAGACTAGCGTGTACCTTCTCGACCCATACAGATGGGCGATGGATGATCCCATATCCATTGATGTTTGACATCAGAGATGATATACGGGTGCTCAGTAGAGACTGGGTACACTGGACGGACTCGCCGAGAACTCCCAGATGGTATTATACCTCATGTCAGATGGCAGTTCTCTGGTGACACTGGTACAGAGTAGTCTGTTGACCCGAGATCGTCATAGAGTCTTGTGTGGTTCCCACTGTGCTTTGATTTCCATCTTACCACGTCCAAGAGGGCGTGCAAAACGGTGGTTTTTAGGTACAGTCCCGAGTCACATGGAGGCAATGAGCGATAGGAGGGGATTCGTCTCTCCCGGTATAGGGGGTTGATGTTGCGCTGTGTTCGATTGGCTATAACAGGAAATCCCTGGCCAGGGTTTCTGAGATTTACTGTTAAGTGTTACCAGTAGTTTCTCGAATTGTTATAGACCTCATATCAACACGACTTATCGAGCTATTGGGGTCTGACGTTTACCACCCCTAGGCGAGATATGCGACATATCATACGATCAGACCGGACTGTACGGTAGTGTTACTGGTTGGATTCACTGGAGTGTGAGCGGGCTTGCTCGTCGATCTTCTGATCGCTCAATACCCGGGTGGCCGTTACGTTTAGCAGACCGCTTGCGGCTTGTGGATGTTTGATATGATCATCATCCGCTGCCGGCGTATTGACGAGTCTTTAGAGTCCTACACAGAGGTTTCCTGGCTCAAGCGAAACGAAATAGGAGCGCATATGAGATATGTGCGGGACCGAGAATAATGCGTGTATGTGATACCGTATTTTATTCTCGCGTTGAATGTGTCGAATGGTTGTATGCGATATAACCTAGTTATCGAATCAAGGATTGATTCGATAAGCCGATACATTGTATACTAGTCGGTTGTGTGCGACATGACCGGATCATTGAATCAAGTGTTGATCTAATGATTTAATGCATAATTATATATTTGATATATTACTTTGCATTAACTAGTATTGGTTCACTTTAAATGGATTTTCTCACTTGGTTTGTGCACATTGTATATGTGATATATTTTTGTGCACTTGTATGTATCATGTTTGATGATGCATGCTAACTTGTGTTTTGTGTAAAGTTTAAACCATGGTTATGTAATGGTTAGGGTTTTCATTTTCATATCTATTTATTTATTTGTTTATTCATTTTGGAAAATGATAAGCATAATGCAAAATGGTGGCTTTCTTTGGAAGCTTGTTGAAGCTTCATAAAGACTTTGACCAAGTGACCATTTTGTCTCATGCTTAACCCTAACCATTCCATTCAACCATGATTAACTCTCTACACATTACCATGGTTAATATTATGATAAGTATGATTTGATTATTCATTTTTTATAATTAACTTATCATAATATTCTTCTTCTTCTTCATCTTCTTCTTCCATGAAGAAGCTTACTTCATCAATGGTGATTGATGAAAACAAGTGAGAAATCCAATTCTAAAGTCTACCCACTTCCTATTTCTTCATCCTCTACCTCTTGCCAAGTAGTAGAGTGTGTTTCCTTCACAAGTTTTCATGGCTTGGTGAAGGTGGAGCTTGATCTAGCGATGCCTCGACGTAGATCATCTTCGGCATGGACATCGACGACCTAGCTCGCCATTTCTCCGATGAAACCACCGTGAGAGTTATGGTTCGATTTGGACAGCGGAGATGACTTCATTGCGGAGCCGTGGAGGTGGAGCACCGGATCTACAAAGGTTGTATTTCCGTATTCTTGTAGTTAAGTGTTAACTAGTTTGCTTTGTCGCCTAGAAATCTAGCCAACGATCCGTTCTAGGGTTTCTCGGCACCGTTAAAATTTGAAATTGGCATGGTTGATGTCTTGTGAGACCTCATTAGGGTGCCTAGGAACCCTACACTTGCTTGACTACCAACAGTATGATGGCGATCATATACGTGAGAGTTGGGTAGTCTATAAGCACATCCTTAAAAGTGGTCCTTAGTCGTGGGAATTTCGAGACAGGGCATCGATACTCCGGAGTAGACTAGTGTATACAGTCGAGACCCCGACGAGGGGCGGTGGCCGGTCTCACAAGCCACTGGTGTCAGTTGGATCACCTAAGATGTATACAGGTGCTCATTGGGTTATGAGTACACCGGAAAGGACTCGCCGGGAACCTGCTAGTTGGTATTATACCTAGCGTCAGATAGCAGTTCCCTGGTGACATGTGTACAGGTTAGTTCATCGACCTGAGGTTGTCATTTGTCTCGTGTGAGTTCACACTGTGCTTTGATTTCTACCCTACCACGGCTCAAAGGAGTCGTGCAAACAGGTCTTTTTTGGGTACAGTCCCGAGCCACATGGAGGCAAGTGAGCGGATCGGCAGGGGATTCGTCTCTCCCGGTATTGGGGGTGAGATCGTGCTGTGTCTAGGAGAGCCATTACACCAAGTCCTTGGCCAAGGCAGGTGAGAATTACTGGTAAGTATTCCAGTAGTTTCTCAGGGTGTTCAGGGCTTCTCTCCGACACGACTTATACCGCTTTTGGGGGTCTGACGTTACCAGCCCCCTAGGCCCGATATGCGATACTCATAGACGAACGGATCGGACTGTATATATATTGTCACTGTTAGGCTCAGTAGGGTTCCAGGATGAGTTCGCTTATCGGCTTCCCTTGAGGTCAGTACATGGGCAGCCGTTACGCACTGCTAGTGCCGCTGACGTGCTTGTGGTTAAACCCACTGCCAGGGTACTGATGAGTCATTAGAGTCCCCCACAGATAGTTTCCAAAGTTCGGGCAAAACGTTGTAGAGGCCGTATGGTTTTATGGCAGGTTTCGGAAAATCCACGTGCATTTACGCACGTGTCATATTTCGGGCAGATAATACTGGTGGGCTTTGGTTTAATCTGGATCCTAGTATTATACTGTGTAGATATAATATCTTTGTCTCAGTTGCATTTGTATTCGGTCGTAATACAAATGCGGGTATGTATGTACAGTTACGGGGTTATCCTGAAATTCGTTTCGGGATCGCTTTTCGAAGTTGCCAGTTTTCTATCACCCGTCTTAAACATTCGGTTTAATGCGGAATTATCTTTTCTTCATTTGGGTGAGTCATGAGGGTGAGTCATGAGTGTGAGCTTCTAGATTGATGACTAGGTTTGTGTGTCACCATTTTGCATTAAATGTTTTTTTGCAAGGTGGCATTTGCATTAATGTCTTTTGGTAATGCTTAGGATATTATTCCTTATGGTCACCCCTTTGCTCCTACACTCACCCCTCCTCTCCTATATATGGCCGGCCCTTATGGGAGCCCCTTGATTCTTTTTCCACTCTCTCACTTTGTGAGAAAATGATATGATTCATTTGATAATTTTCTTAGTTCAATTGATCAATCTAAAAGGCAACTTCATTAACCGTTCATCCATGGTTTTGGATGAAACGAGACAAAGTATTCTACTCATTCTCTACATCAATCTTGGACATGTCGACTAGCAAACTTCATGTCCGAGTTGCCTCGGTTCAGAGGCTGGAGCCCGTATAAAGATCCGTTGACGTGGTGCCACCTGGACGAGGAGACCGGAGATCGAGCGAGATCGCAGATGCCGCAAAGGAGCGTGGGATGATGGCTAAAGACTGAAGGACTCGGATCGTTTGGTATAGCCTTTCTACCTCTTTGCAGTTTGTTAGTTTAGCGTTAATGGCAAGATCCGGGTTATAGTATGCGATAGCGCTAGTTATAAAAGTTTTTGTTCCGCGTTTGGCGTCAGATTGACGGCCGGGGCGCTACTGTAGACTTACACCAACGTCCCGGTCGCGTCTTTCGGCGGAGACCTTATTCAACTTCTCTTCCAGGGGCGATTCCTCCCCCCCTCCCAACACTAGTTTTCGAGCCTGGTCGGCATTAGGCCTGCCTGCTCCTCGCCTACTTTGGTCGGTAGATGCATTGGAGAATTCAGTGTCCTTGGGAGGTCCACCTTTGTGGTTGTTGTTCTCAGGACATCTAGACTTGTTGTTATTTTGGTAGTTTGGAAGAGATTCAGGGCCTGCATATTCCAACATCTGAACTCTTTTAAATAAGTCCTGGAGAGTTTCGGGATCTGCCAATGTCTTTCCCTTAATTATTTCCCGTGTCAACTGGTCGCAATTATGCGTCAGGACTTTCCTGAGGGCTAACCGCTATCGACTTTCATGAAAGTATTCCGTTCTCAGACCGAAGGGGATAGCTGTTGGCTACTTTGGGATATCAATCCCTGGTTCGTGAACCAAATTTTGATTTTGTTGTGATTGCATTTGAAGGACTCGGGTTGCGAGATTTTCCACAACATTCACCAGATCGTCGACTTTGGAACGGATCTTGGCTAACTCCATATCACGGTCCTGAAACTGCTCTTGAAGCCATTGGAATAACGCTTGTTCTATAGTTTTGAGGATGACGGCTGGACAATCCTCATCACCTGAGCTTGGTTCCCTAAGAACCATAGGCCCTTTTTTCTTAGCAGCTCGAGTAGGGTCCTCATCATTATTTGAACCGAGCCAATATTGGACGGCGTCAACCATATCATCACCATGGCTGTGAAGTGTAGGAGGGTTGTTGGGCTATGCCAGCACCCCGGCCGTCAATCCGAGGCCAAATGCGAAACAAAAACTTTTCAAACTCGGCGCTAACGCAACCCGATTCCCGGATCGTGCCATTAACCCTATACTAGTAAACTGTAAAAGAGTTTGGAGAGATTATACCGATCGATCCGTGTCCTTTGTTCTTCAATCTCTTCGCCAAGCTCTTTGCGTCTGCCCCCGAACAGACTCGCTCTCCGATCTGGCTCGTCGAAGTGGCTCCACGTCGAGAATTCTTAATACGGGCTCTCGCTTCAAACCGAAGCAACTCGGACATGAAGTTTGCTAGCCGACATGTCCAAGGTGAAGTAGAGATAGTGTGTGATTACTTTGTCTCATGACACTCTAGGATTCTCAACACATGAGAGGGATAGAGTGGATGTAGAAGAAGAAGCCAATGATAGAAGTTGTGAGCTCAAGAAGAAAGCTAGTGAAGAAAAAGAGCTTGCTTCTTGTGTGAGATAAAAATGTGAGAGCTCTAGCAACAAATCAAGAACCAAACCCCACCTTAAGTGGCTGCCCCCTCTCTCCACATATCAATCCCACACAATAATCAATCAAGAGAATAGACATGGCACAAGAAAACACACCTTGAGTCATCAAAAATACACATGCCACATTTAATGCTCTTGATCAAGACTTGCACTCACAATTTCCACTTAATAAACGTTAATCCAAATGTTTAAGACAATAAATAGAATGGCATCTTCTAAAGTAAACTCGTGACGCATCATAAGAATACCCCTCACCTTTATATACATACCTGCATCCGCATTCCGACTGAATACGAATACAACGAGATGAAAATAATCCAACAATCTAATACTAGGATCCGGCTTAAACCAAAGCCCACTAGTATGATCCGTCCGATCATGATCCGTGCACGAGTGCACGTATATGATCGAACCCTGCCATAAAACTATACGGCCTCTACAACGTTTCGTCCGAACTTGGGAAACTTTTTGTGGGGGACTCTAAAGACTCGTCAATACGCTGGCAGTGGGTTTAATCACAATCATGTCAGTGGCACTAGCTGTACGTAATGGCTGCCCATGTATTGAGCGAAAGGGAAGCTGACGAGCGAACTCATTCTGGAACCCTACTGAGCCTATCTGTGACAATCTCCGTACAGTCCGGTCTGTTCGTCTATGAGTATCGCATATCGGGCCTAGGGGGATGGTAAACGTCAGACCCCTAATAGCGGTATAAGTCGTGTCGGAGTGTAGCCCAGAACACCTTGAGAAACTACTGGAATACCTACCAGTAAATCTCACTCGCCTTGGCCAAGGACTTTGTGTAATGGTTCTCCTAAACACGGCGCGATTTCAACCCCAAATACCGGGAGAGACGAATCCTATCTAACCGCCACTGCCTCCAAATGCTTCGGGACTGCACCCAACTACTACCTGTTTACACGACTCCTTTGAGCCGTGGTAGGGTAGGAATCAAAGAACAGTGGGAACACACTTGAGGAAAAGTAGCAGTCTCAAGTCAACGGACTAAGCTGTACTCATGTCACCTGGGAACTGCTCCTGACGATAGGTATAGTACCATCCAGCAGTACCCCTGCGAGTCCGTCCGGTGTACTCATAACCCAATGAGCACCTGTATACATCTTAGGTGAATCAACTGACACCAATGGCTTGTGAGACCGGCCACCGCCCCTCGTCGGGGTCTCGATCCGTATACACTAGTCTACTCTCGGAGTATCGATGTCCAGTCTCGAAACTCCTACGACTAGGGACACTTTAAGGATGTGCTTATAGACTACCCAACTCTCACGTATATGATCGCCATCATACTGTTGGTAGTCAAGCATGAATCCTATGGGCTCTATCAACGTGTAATAGTGATCTGTAATGTCACCTGAAGTATGTACACGATGATAAATACAAACCAGATAGCATACAATCATCTCGAGTAAGACTGTTCTACCGGTATAGGTCCTCCCTCAATCATTGAAATCACGTGCCTGTGATCCAATAATTGACTTGAGGACACTATAGCCAACAATCTCCCACTTGCACTTAAGGCTAATTATTGCGGTGTCGCATACTCACAGCCCGCGTGATACCGAACACCCAACTCCTCTACTTATCAGTTTCACAAAGCTCGTTTGTGAAACTATTGCTTTCGAGAAATAGTCTCAGTGAGTGGATCCACTCTGATGTTTCTTTCTATGTCTCTCTTAATCTCAAGTTCGAGGAGAAAGCCATCTCCCAAAATGAGCAATACCCGTCTTAGAATATGTCTGGATATCTGATGGGACCTAGTTCACAAATGAACTCCAAATCCAGCAAACTTCTTAGACTGTATCGTCAACTGAATTTAATCAGTATCCTGCGCCATGCCTCCCTCAGTATCCGCTTGGACCACCTGTCCAAACTACTGGCCCTCGTTAGAGGGAAAACTATAACTCTGACAGTCACTCTGTCATCCATGTCACCTTGGAATCCTGGAATGATAACCGTCTCCCGAAGGAGGCTGCCGTTATCAAACCCCTAGAACATCCACTTATGTTCTAAAACTGCTTCCGAATGTTTCTTCAGGATTGGATTAATATATCAACTTATTGCAGCTAGTGCAAAAACAACATCTGGTGTGTTACTTGACATCTCATGATTGACTCAATTGCCTAAGCAAGTGATATGACAATCATGCACATCCCTCTCCCTTTCAGTCTGTAAGACACCTTTAGAGAGGGTGCTCCTTCACCTGCAGGTACACCACCATGCCAGGAGCCATCCATTCTAAAATACTTTTAGAATACTACTAAGTACCCAGATTGGGATACTACCCAAATCTAGATCTAAAACCATAGATCTAGTGACCAGAATGCCTAATATAATATCCATATCCTATGTGGAGAAACCACTGTGTGACAACCATAGTATAACCGATCGTAGTATAGGAATTTTACTTCCTACAATGTGCATGTCATCCAAATACCAGGACATCACACCCTACTACCTTCTTAACAGATCCATCCCCTATTCTGATGAAGTCAAAACCTATGACTGTCACATCAAAAATAGATGATCTATCTCCGGTATATCTGCTTTAGTCTATAAATAGACATAAGCTACTTGTCCACTATGCTTCTGCTGCTCCCACTGACTACAACCACCCTCTGGCAGAGTCATGTACACGTGCACTTCTAAAGCTAGTTTAGAACAACGCTATACTCATCCTCCTGCCGGGTCTCATAGTCTAGGACAACAGTAATGGCAAGTCTGGGTAAACAAGAACCTCCCTGTCACCGTCCTTGAGGATACCGGAGTACCTCTCGGGTGCCTGAGGTTGCCCACCATATCTGCAGAGTGGCTAATGGAATGTCAAACCTGATTGAATCTTTAGGTTCTATTAAATTTTTCGGTAATCGTTTGTGGTTCTGGAATCACTTCCAGTTCTACCATACTCCCACTACTATTTTCTGAAAAAGTCCATTTTACTAAAACTGTGGCGAGTCAAGAATAATATCACTATTGATCTTCCAGATGGTAGAAAGCTATCCCTCGTCATAGCCTGGAATAACCCACAAACTGCCATTACAGAAACGTGCCTTGAGTTATCCAGAGTCTGGTTTTAAACATAAGCCGGACAACTCCATATACCTTAATATCATTAAGATATGATCCATTCTATATACAATATAGAAACAGAGGCACCGATTTAATTGGAACCAGATTCAAATCATGCAGCTGTCTCCAGTGCATGTCAACTAAATGGAGAGAGGCTGATCAGCATTACTCAACTTAGGAGTGCATCCAAACATGAGTAACCTGAAAGAGAAACAAGTTTCTCAAAACCATTACTATCAACTGAATACCAAACACAAGTATCTACATCTTCAATTACCTTGAAGAATCCCGATACTTGCATCACATGGTTCTCTACTTTATTCTTGTACCTATTACTTCTCAAAACTTAGACCTTGTATTTCTTCGAAACACTTGTCTAAAAACTAAAGAAGTCATAAGTAAACAGAATATAGTATGAGAACCAACCCCTCTGTCCTAATGGACACTGGACAACATACAATACTTTGTATAAGTCCCCCGAGTTGAATAACTCAAACTCTGTGCGTCGTAGGTTGAAAACTGTACTATGGTTAAGAAGAATTACATCGCTGTTTAATGATCCTTCTCTAACCATCAACTGATATAGGTAAATGTCATGGACATAATTTCAAAAAGTTATATCTCACTTTATAAAATAAAAGTACAGATATATCATTTTGAAATTGGTGCATAACAACGGATATTCAAAACCAAAAATTTGCCGTCCGGCAAAAACCCAGGCGATTTCCTCAAATATCACCAATTACAATGAATTCCGATATAATGAGGATGATCACCCAATTCCCAACAACTTACTCCCACTCACCATCTATAAAACCATACAGATGTGAGAATCAAGACCTGGTAAATACATACCATGGAGTAAGGATCTAATTAGAAAATCAGTTTTCAATTAACAACGCATAGTGAAACTGAAACATGAAAATGTTTCGAAGGGGTATCCGGGTATTCCTAGTAATGTCTCTTCCATTATCAGATTCACGACTGTAACCGTATATTTTCTTGCCATCTCTCCAAATCCCTTTATTTGTCTTTACTCATTACCTTCTGTACACCACCCTTAGGTTAATTGGTTTTCTTCCTTCTCTACCTTCGGCACCAGCTTATGATTTGGAAGAAGACTATCCAATAAGCATAATAGGTGTACTCTCCTAATCCTAGGAGTACTCGCAACCTGAGAGAAGGTGATGATAAAAGAGAACTGAATAAATCTTATTCTATTTCTCCTGAACCGGAGAAAAGTAGATGTGAAGTAGGAGTGGCGATGAAATATGTGGTTTGGTCGTGAATGATAGCAGTTGCAATTTACTTTGCCCTCTTTCTAATCCATTTATTTGTCTTTACTTATTACCTTCTGTACACCACACTTAAGCTAATCGATTTTCTTCATTCCCTACATTTCGGCACCTGCCTATGGTTTGGAAGAAGACTGTCCAATAAGTGCAATAGGTGTACTCTCTCCTAATCCTAGGAGCCCTCACAACCTGAAAGAAGGTAAAAGGAAAAGACAACTGAATAGTCCTATTCAATTTCTCCAGAACCAGAATCCATCCTCGAATCTGGAACAAGTTCCTTCGAGTTCGTATGTAACTATACGATGGATTTATCCAATGGAAGTGGATGTTCGTAGTGATACGGGGTGTTCTGGAGAAATGCAAAAGGTAAAAGAAGGAGTGACAATGATGTATGCAACTCAGACAATCCAAAAGCCAGTGTTTTAAGAAAGTTCGGTTAACTTGGTTACTGAGTTATAGTCTAGGGTCGGGCCATGGTCACGGCCAAAGAGAGAGAAAAGAAAACCTCAGTGTGCACTCTAACCTAGATCAGAATGGTTAATCACTTGATCTAATCAGGATGTCTCCCACTGTATTCTCAAATTCTCCTCCAAACCTGAAAGAAGAATTAGTCGGGATCACTCGAGGAGTAAACCAACTCATCAGTGGGTATCGGAATCCAACTATCATCGCATGATAACTTGATGGAATCCACTCAAGTCACCACACTCCAGAAGGTATGCGCATGCCTGGCAAGTTTCAGTTTCTTTAGAAACTCCCGATGTGATTTTTACCCCTAGGACCCAAGTGACCTTGACGAATAATCAACAAATCAAAAGCTCCTAGTCAAGTTCAACCCGTCATTTTCTTGATTGCATTAAACCCACCCGCACGACCCTTGACGAATAATCAACAAAGTCGTATGACCGTCTTAACCAATCGACATATCCATGCGACAGAAAGCATTACAGAGCTACCGCACACCACGCCTCGGCGAATAGCAATGACCAACGCAGCACGAATACTAAGCAATACTAATCTGAAATGACGGAGGGCTACGGCTGGTTTTTGGCGAAAAACCTTTGACGTAATGAAATTGATATCGTTGAAGGAACCGGATAGCCTTTTACAAATATACAGTGGCGAAAACCTTTGCTAAAGAGGTCACTCCCGGTGAAGGGATCTCGGTTCTTTTCTCGTAAAATGAGGTGCAGAATATTCCAAACTGAATACCGCGATGCAAAGTAAAAAGTAATCGACTATAGTGAAGTTATTACCCTGACGAAAACTTCTGCCCAAAGGGTCACTCCCAATGAAGAGATCTCGGCCCTTGCTTCGTCGAATGAGGTGCTAAATATTCATAACCGAATACCACTGTGCAAAACAAAAAAGAACGTCCTTACAATAACAACTTTTTGAAAATTGTTCCAACAACATCGAATAGGTCTATTTTCCTTGAATTGATCCGAATCAATGCAGTCCCATCAATTAATCACACCATAAAAGAACGAAAATATAATGTACGTATATGCCATCCGCATTCGCCACTGGGTCCTGTCATCACCCGTTAGATTACTTAACTAACGACAGAGCGGGGACTGGACTAGCGTGGGTGTAAAACATATACAACATCTACTAGTATATATATCAATATATAATAATCGCTCCAGGTGTGATAAATACAACATCACAGATAAGTAATAAGCATCACAGAACAATACAGATAATCTGGGAGCCCCGGGTTTTCTTTGAGCCGCAAGTGAAACCCGACGTTCCCCTGGTCGTGTGGATAGCCTGTGTAATGAAAACCTAGACCCCTACGAGTGCGGCAAGTTACCCGCCAAAACTAGAAGCGAGGCAGCCCCCTTCAGCAAAGTGAATGGACCACCCAGCACTTCATGGAATCCGGTAATTTGAGCACCCCACTTTGGGTCAACCTATACCCCCTACGAGTGAGGCGAATAGCCCGCCAATTCTAGAGTGAAGCCCCCTCCGTTTCAAAGCCATGAGATGCGGGCCCGTTGCCCTCCAGAACCCAGCTATCTGTGCACTCCATCATGGGGTAATCCTAGTAAAGAAAAGAAAATATGTACAACGGTGACATCGACCTCAACCCGGTTGTGCCCCAAAAGAATAATATAAAAACAGGCAGTGACGGCAGTCCACATGTCGGACGCTCGCCCCGCGATATCAAATGTACAAATAAAACTAAACTGCACTATCATTGCACGCAAGCTATCCACCATGACGAATCCGCAACAATACAGCACAACACAGAACATCAACGTGAATATCACGTTCGCAAACCCGTCTAAAAGGACAATAGCAATTAGACAAGATTTACCGCTCGAATGACATTCACGGTCGCAGATAGAAATGTATGTACTACAAACTTTAAACAATGTTAGAAAATATCGACTTCGAAATAACCCACGAATAGCCCCAAACAACAAGATAAAACTATATCCAAACTGGGCTAAACAAACAAAATCACTGAACCAACATTCCAGAGACTAGATTACCCTGAAAATTTCAAGTCCAAACACCCCGATGTGGCCGGTTTTGAGCATGCTCTCGCCGGGTGAAATCTGGTAGATGGGGCTCAAATTTTTAGGGTGTTCTAGTGGTCACTAAAATAGCCTTCTGCAATTGTTTAAAAAAATTTTGAAGACACTTTTAAAATCGATAGAAACTGCAATGTTACGAGTGATGTTTCGGTCTCGATAGTTTAACATTGTCTAAACCAACTAGTATGCGGTTAATGGTTGGCTTTGATACCATGTTGGGCTACGCCAGCGCCCCGGCCGTCAATCCGATTCCAAATGCGGAACAAAAACTTTTCAAACTTGGCGCTAACGCAACCCGATTCCCGGATCGTGCCATTAACCCTATACTCGTAAACTGTAAAAGAGTTTGGAGAGATTATACCGATCGATCCATGTCCTTCGGTCTTCAATCTCTTCGCCAAGCTCCTTGCGGCTGCCCCCGAACAAACTCGCTCTCCGATCTGGCTCGTCGAAGTGGCTCCACATCGAGGATTCTTAATACGGGCTCCCGCTTCAAACCGAAGCAACTCGGACATGAAGTTTGCTAGTCGACATGTCCAAGGTGAAGTAGAGATAGTGTGTGATTACTTTTTCTCATGACACTCTAGGATTCTCAACACATGAGAGGGATATAGTGGATGTAGAATGTTCCCCTCCGAACGGCGGCCCGGACTTCGCGTCCGTGCCAGAGGTTCGGGGCAGATGCTATTTGGTTTTATCCGTTTATCTCTCCGAAGATGCCAAGTTGATTTATGGCACCGTGTATCGGAGGTTTAGACGGATGCGGCCGATGTAGCAGACTTCGTCAGATTCCCCCTCAGGGTGAGGGGTTTTTTTGATTGTGGGGACACTCTTCCCTGCAGGCGCAAGCCCCTACAGTTAATTACGCTACCGCATCGCGGTAACAACTTTCTCCTTCTCCAGAATTTCACTTCGTGTCGTGTGTGTTTGTTTTGTTTGTGGTTGCACGTGGATTGTATACGGAAACTGAGTAATGTCGTTGCCCGTAGGACGTGGATTAGTCCAAATCCGTATTTACTTAGATTTGGGTTTGGTGTTTTTAGTTTAAGGATACGTTAGTCGCGTTGCGGCTAAGATCAACTTAAGCGTTCGTTAAGGATACGTTAGTCCTGTTTGAGACTAAGATCGACTTAACGTGATCGTTTAGATCCGACAAAAGAGCGTTTGGGCCCTATTGTTTCAGTTTGGGAGATTCATAGTCCAATTTGGGACTAAAATCTGTTTGGAGGATACGTTAGTCATTTTTGAGGCTAAGATCGACTCAAACGTTTGTTAAGGATACGTTAGTCCAGTTTGAGACTAAGATCAACTTAACGGGACCGTTTAGGTCCGACAAAAGAGCATTTGGACTCTATTGTGCCAGTTTAGGGACGTGGTGGTCCATATTCCAGTTTAGGGACGTGGTGGTCTAATATTAGTTTAGGGACGTTTCGGTCCGATATTAGTTTAGGGACGTTTCGGTCCGATATTAGTTTACGGACATCTCGGTCCACGAGTTTAAGGACCCCGCAGTCCATATCGATGTGTGGTCGTTGGGACCCGTCACCTCTTTGACGTCGTTGAGGAATTACAACGACGGATGTCAAAGGAGTTCGGAGATGTACCCTCGAACCGGATGTAAATTGATTTAGAAGAGCAATTTGGCTCAGTCAATTTAATTTAAGGACTTATGGCCAAAATTGGGCTAAGTCCAGTTGAAATGTTCAACATTTTATTTGCTTTTGCATTGCATTTTTTTTTATTTTTATTTGGGCCTTGCCTAGAAAGGATGCAGAGCATCAATTTGTTTTGGGCTCTGCCCTTTTAGGAATGATGCAAGGCATCAATTTTATTTGGGCTCTGCCCTTGTATAAAGGATGCAAAGCATCAATTTATTTGGGCTCTGCCCATTTATTGCCTTGCAATTTAATTAGGCCTACTAGGTCTTTTTGGTTTGGGCCTGGCCCTTTAGAAAATGCATTGCATTTATTAAGCGCTTTGCGCCAATCAAAAAGCACAACAGTGCAAATTCATAAGTGCAAAGAACTATTAATTTGAGAATCTTTTAGATTCAAGAACCAATGGTTCATAAAAGAAGTGCAAAGTACTATTTGATTTCTTGATCTAATTTAGATCAACGAAGAACAAGTTTTTTCTTTTTATTTCAAGAACCAAAAGTTCACAAAAGTGCAAAACACTATCTTTTTTTTTATTTCTGTTTTTCTTGTTTTAGAGAACCAGTGGCTCATAAGAAGTGCAAAGCACTATTAATTTAAGAACCTTTTAGGTTCAAGAACCGATGGTTCATAAAACAAGTGCAAGGCACTATTTGATTTATTTCTAAGAAAAAACAAGTTTTTTCTTGTTTTTCTTATCTCAGAGAACCAAAGGTTCATAAAAATGCAAAGCACTATTTTATTTTATTTATTTTTATTAAAGATCATTTATCTTGTTTTTTAGATCTATGATCTGTTCATAAGAGAAATTTCTCTTCTTTTAAAGGTTTTTACCTTTTTTTATTCTTCAAGAGTTCTCAAGAGTTCTCTTCTCTCTTTTTTTTTTAGCAAGATGTTGATCCTCTTTAATTGAGGTCTGGGGTCCTTTTTATAGTGCCCATAAATTAGTTAAATTTATTAAAGAAATCTTTCTCTGAGTGATTTTGGGAATTTTCCCCACCGTTGGATCTTTGATCCAAGAGCTTCTGTTTTGCAGAAGAAAATCTTTTTGTTTTAATAAGAACAGAAAAGATTTCTTAAATTTTTTAATTCTGTTTGGCGTAGTGCCCCAGCGCCTGACACGTGTCACGCTGTGCTGACACGTGTCGCGCAGTTTTTTTTTTTTTTTTTATTTTTTTAGTGCGCTGCGCAACGCACAGTTGCGCTGCGCTGACACGTGTCGCGCAGCGCGCGCAAAATTTTTTTTTTTTTCTTCTTTTGCGCTGCGCAGCGCACAGTTGCGCTGCGCTGACACGTGTTGCGCAGCGCGAGCAATTTTTTTTTTTTTTTTTTTTGCTGCGCAGCGTACAGTTGCGCTGCGCTGACACGTGTCGCGCAGCGCGCAAATGCGCTGCGCGCGCAACTTTTTTTTTTTTTTTTTTTTTTACGCTGCGCAGCGCACAGTTGCGCTGCGCTGACACGTGTCGCGCAGCGCGCAACTGCGCTGCGCGCGCCAATTTTTTTTTTATTTTATTTTATTTTTTTTAGAGATTTGCTCTGATTGGAGAAAGAACAGAAGCATTGCTTCTTTTTCCATCTTGGAATTTGAACAGAACTTTGCTCTGATTGGGGTAAACAAATGTCCACCCACCGTTGCGCTTACGTGGCCTCCTAACATGAGCGCAGCGGTGGCAGACTCCGAACCGTCGCGCCATCCCTTGGAAGCTGAAAGGGCACTTGATGCCTATAAATAGGACCTTTGGTCCCTGAAAAATTCTTTACCACTTCAAGAATTTTGACTCAGAGCCTTGCTCTTACTTAAGAATTTTCAGAGCCTTGCTGTTGATTATTTTTTTTTTATTTATTTATTTATTTTTATTAAGAACTCCAGAGTTCATAACCATCATAGGTAAAAATAAAATAAAATTAAATTAAAGCTGATTAATAGAGCCTTGCTCTCCATAGATCCATGATCTAAAGAAAACCCATTTAGGGTTTCATTTAGCAGAGCTTTGCTCTAAAGAGGTCCAAAGAGAACTCAAGAGAATTCTGTTAGGGTTCCATTAATAGAGCTTTGCTCTATAAAAGATTTCTCTTATATCTTCTTAATTAATGGAGCTTTGCTCCTCCCAAATTATATGGCACTTGATTTTTTTTTATTTTATTTTTTTTTCAGAGCGGGGCTCTCAATATTCTCAGGGAATTTTCCTCAAATTCTCCTCATAACTGATTTTGACTGGTGTCGCTCCTGTCTGCAGAGTATTGCTCTCGAGGAGTTTAACTTTTAACTTTCTGTATTTTCTTGTTTGTTAATATCCCTGTATTGTTTTCTTCAGGTATTATGGCGGTGCGTCTATACAGTTTGCACGAGTTCATCACTTATGAAGATATCCGTGTACAGGACCGTCAACAGAACCAGGAGTTTACGGACGCTCAATGTGCAGAGGTCATGGGTCGCCTGAATGCCAGCGGTGGCTGGCTGCTACCTCGTTGTTCGGCCCTTTTGAAAGTCGTGCTGGGGGCAATATGGAGGGCACTCCCAGGTCTTCACGAGGCCTTACCGCTCAATGCGCTGGATGATGCCGAAGACAAGGTGCATTCAGTGTACCTGACGGGGCTGATTTCGAAGAAACGGCGAAACAACCTCGTTGACATCCTACATCAAATCTTTCAGCAGACGACGATCGTTGCTGCTTATCGAAGGCCGGCGGGGCTTGCCGATGATATCGACACCGAGGAGCGCGAGAGGCTGCGCATAAGAATAATTAGAAAGGCCAGAAGAAGTTTGGACGGCCTTACTTTTGAACTCCTCAATCCCTGCCACGGATCTGAAGTTATTCCATTTAATAAAGTTTTCCTTTTACTGCTTTTCAAAATTATAAGAATTTTTGCCAATATGAATGGAAACTTTTTATTTCAGCTTCTCTTATTTCTCGTCCTGAGTTTTCTGTCCATACATAAATGAATGCGTCACGCATGCCAGATCAAACGTAAACCGGATATTCTTTCTGTCATCTTCTTTCTTTTAATGTCAGCAGGCTATCTTAATAACCATGGTTGATGGATGTCTAAAATGAGTATTCTGACTTCCTCAGGAAATAGCGATGGCTTAGGCCGCAGGTTCAGGTCTACTGCCTAAGACTTTTCAATTCTATGAGCCGTGAGGGTTTCATAGAGGCTTTTCTCCCTACGGATCGAGAGGATCTCATAGGTGGATTTTCTCCTTAGGAATCGTGAGGATTCCTAAGTGTGGTTTTCTCTTATAAGTCGTAAGGATCTTATAAGAGAATTTTCCCTCTTACGAGTCGAGAGGATTCGTAAGTGGTTGTTTCCCTCCTCGTCGAAATTCGACTTCGGAGAGTGAGACCCGTGAATAGTATGCAAGAGACCAGTTTAGATTGACTTGCAGGGCCCCATTGCTCAAAAAGCAAGCTTTTCAATCCTTGCTGTCTAAGACTTTATCTCACGAGTCGAGCCGCCTCGACAATTTTTCACAAGTCGAGACGAATCGAACGTTTCTCGCGAGAACATCTTAACGTCGCATTTAACCTCTGCTCTTTACGACAGAAGCCCGTTAAGGTCGGTGGTACTTAGGGTTTTGGCCATCGTACCGTCGCATAAGCTGATATAGTCCTCGATAGGCAATCGTGCTGTTCGAGTAGCCCCGCGACTGCCGTGTCTCTGATCCCTTCGGGGGCTGGACAAGACGTCTTCAAGCAATTCTCCTTGGCAGTTTGACCGTCGGAAGAGCAAGCGCTAGGAATTTGCCATGCCGCTTTTTACTTGAGGTTAGGCTCATTTTGGAGAGCCCCGATGAGTCATAACCACTCCGCGCTGGTGTGGGATGATCTCCGATAGTCTTTCAGGCTTTATATGACTTGCCGTTAAGACCCTGAAGCTAGGAATTTGGCCTTTGCTTCGTTTGCTGGCATTGCGTCCTCTGTATCGAGACGAATGTCGTGGTTGTCTTTAGGTTGCTGGTGAACCGTCGAGGTTTGGAACTAGGGATTTTGCCGTGGCTCCTTTTGGTGATGTTGCATCTGCTGTATCGAGACGAACGTCGAGGTGGTGACCACTCCATGTGGGATGATCTCCGGTGGTCTTTCAGGCTTTATATGACTTGCCATTAAGACCCTGAAGCTAGGAATTTGGCCTTCGCTTCGTTTGCTGGCATCGCGTCCTCTGTATCGAGACGAATGTCATGGTTGTCTCTAGGTTGCTGGTGAACCGTCGAGGTTTGGAACTAGGGATTTTGCCGTGGCTCCTTTTGGTGATGTTGCGTCTGCTGTATCGAGACGAACGTTAGGATGACATCTCGTCTGCTGTATCGAGACGGACGTCGAGGTTGTCTCTAGGTTGCTGGTGAACCGTCGAGGTTTGGAACTAGGGATTTTGCCGTGGCTCCATTCGTTTAATGACGTTGCGCCTGCTGTGTCGAGACGAACGTTGGGGTGACATCTCGCCTACTGTATCAAGACGGACATCGAGGTGGTGACCATTCTGTGCTAGTGCGAGATGATCTCCGATTGTCTTTCCGGTTTTATGTGAGTTACCGCAAAGACGTTGAAGCTAGGAATGTGGCCCTCGCTTCGTTTGCTTTGTCATGTCTGAATCCCTGCTAGAGGAAGAACGCTGGGGCGACAACTCGTCTGCTGTATCGAAACGAACGTCAAGGTGGTGACCACTCTGTGCTGGTGCGAGATGATCTCCGATTGTCTTTCCGGTTTTATGTGAGTTACCGTAAAGACGTTGAAGCTGGGAATTTGTCCTTCGCTTCGTTTGCTTTGGCGCGTCCGAATCCTGTTGGAGGAAGAACGCTGGGGTCGACATCTCGTCTGCTGTATCGAGACGGACGTCGAGGTGGTGACCACTCTGTGCTGGTGCGAGATGATCTCCGATTGTCTTTCCGGTTTTATGTGAGTTACCGTAAAGACGTTGAAGCTAGGAATGTGGCCTTCGCTTCGTTTGCTTTGTCACGTCCGAATCCCTGCTGGAGGAAGAACGCTGGGGTCGACATCTCGTCTACTGTATCGAGACGGACGTCGAGGTGGTGACCACTCTGTGCTGGTGCGAGATGATCTCCGATTGTCTTTCCGGTTTTATGTGAGTTACCGTAAAGACGTTGAAGCTAGGAATGTGGCCTTCGCTTCGTTTGCTTTGGTGTGTCCAAATCCTGTTGGAGGAAGAACGCTGGGGTTGACATTTTGTCTGCTGTAATGAGACGAATGCTAAGGCGGAGTTGGGATTTTGCCACCGCTCCGCTTGATGGTGTAACATCTGTGTCCTGCTGGAATGAGGAGGCACGCCGTTGTTGGTCTCCAGGCTGTAGATGTGGCCATTGAGATTTGGATCTAAGGACGTTGTCATGGTTCCGTTTCGTTGCGACTCTGAGGTCGATTGTTGACGTCACGTCTGCATCTGGCTGGAGTGAGGAGAAACGCCGTTGGTGATCTCTAAGTTGTCGATGTTGTCGTCGAGACCCTAAAGCTCGGTATCTTCTTTTGCTTCATTTGTTGACATCGTGTCTGTAATATTGCGACAAATGTCGAGATGGTCTCTAGGTTATCTATGAACCGTCGAGATTTGGCTTCGCTTTCTGGTGGAGCCTGTTGGGAAAGTATTGTTCCCTTTTTATCTGTGCCCCTGGATTATATACAGGGATCGATGTGATTTCACCTGTAGGGCAAAAGTTTCATTCTTTCATTTTTTTTTTATTCTTTCCGCGATGCTCTATCATTTCAGCTTTTATATCGCGAAGGTCGCGATTGCCCAATCATTTTGGCTATTTTTCGCGGTGCCCAATCATTTCGGCTGTTTATTTTATTTTTACTCGCTACTTTTTATTCCGAGTTGCCCAATCGTTTCGACTATTTATTTTATTTTTACTCGCTGTTTTTTTTTATTGCGAGTAGGGAATTTGGGGTCTGATACCAATCTTGGCATCAGCATCGCTGCGACTGGAATATTGCCAGGAGCGAATCATCATTTGCCGTAAAAGGACTTGGAATTTGATATCGGTCTAGGCATCAGCATCGCTGCAACTGGGATATTGTCAGGAGCGAATCATCATCTGCCATGAAAGGACTTGGAATTTGATACCGATTTAGGCATCAGCATCGCTACAACTGGAATATTGCCAGGAGCGAATCATCATTTGCCGTAAAAGGACTTGGGATTTGATACCGGTCTAGGCATCAGCATCGCTGCAACTGGGATATTGCCAGGAGCGAATCATCATTTACCTCTGTCGATATTGAACAAAGGTGGCTTAGTAAACAGGGTTAAGGGTCCTGTCGGCTAAGGCTTTTGACTTCATGAGCCGTAAGGGTCTCACAAAGGTATTTCTCCCTACAAGTCGTGAGGATCTTGTAGGTGTGTTTTCTCCTTGGGAATCGTGAGGATTCCTAAGTGCATGTTCTCTTGTAAGTCGTAAGGATCTTACAAAAGGGTTTTCTCCTTATAAGTCGAGAGGACTTACAAGTGTTGTTTACTGTACAAGCATATCCCTAGTCACGGATGGGACTTTGTTAGGGAAATATTTATTTGCGCCCGTGGATTGTATACAAGGGTCAGTATGAGCCGCTTGTAGGGCAATATCGAAGGTTGTGGGGGTTGCTTAAGAACAGGTTAAGGTTTCTGTAACTTAAGACTTTCAAATCTTATGAGCCGTGAGGGTCACATAAGAGAATTCTCCTTACGAGTCATGAGAATCTCGCAAGTGTATTTTCTCCTTAGGAATCGTAAGGATGCCTAAGTGTGTTGCTCCCTTGTGAGTCGTAAGGATCTCACACGGGTGGTTTCTCCTTACACGGTCGAGAGGATCCTATAAGTGTTTCTTTAACGAGGTTGCGCCCTTTCGGGTTTTCACAAACACTCGCCGGTAGCCCTGCTGTTTTTACTCACGGAGCCCTCTCGGGTTTTCATCCGTGCCCTTTTTGCTTATGGACATACCTTTATTATTTTTTTTTCTTTTTTTTTTTTATGAGGTCGCGCCCTTTCGGGTTTTCACGAACACTCGCCGGTAGCCCTGCTGTTTTTACTCACGGAGCCCTTTCGGATTTTCATCCGTGCCCATTTTGCTTGTGGACATACCGTTTTTTTTATTCTTTTTTTTTCTTTTCTTTTCTTTTTCTTCTTTTTTTTTTTTAAACGAGGTCGCGCCCTTTCGGGTTTTCACGAACACTCGCCGGTAGCCCTGCTGTTTTTACTCACGGAGCCCCTTCGGGTTTTCATCCGTGCCCATTTTGCTTGTGGACGTACCTTTTTTTTTTGTTTTTTTTTTAACATGTCAGCCTGAAAATGCTGCGGGTTGGGAGTAGTTTAACGACGTTTCGGTCATTTGCAAGTTTTAGGACATCGCGGTCCGCCGTTAGTTTAAGGACATTTCGGTCCGACGCCAGTTTTAGGACATAGTGGTCCATCGTTAGTTTAACGACATTTCGGTCTACCGTCGCCGTATTTGAGGCGAATTTCTAGTTTACTGACTTTTCGGTCTAGGAGGCCTTCCCTATGAATGAGCATGATGCCCCCGGCATATCCACCTTTTTCGAAGCATGTTGTTGTGGCGGGTTTACTTTCCACTTTTCGGGTAACGCGAACTTGCCCTGTTGATATTGGTCTTCGACCCAGTTCTTGAAGACGTAGCAATCCTCGATCAGATGACCTACCGTTTGGTGGTAAGGGCAATAATTAGGATTATTAATATCGCCTGGCCGCAACGGACGTTTTGGACTCGGCAGATTGATGAGTCTGTCACACACTGCCAGCTCGAACAGTCCTCTTGTTTTATCTTGCGGAAACGAGTAAGGGCGTTTCAACTTTTCCTGGAGGGATTGCCGCTTGTTGCTTTGGCAAGCAACTGGTCTAGGGTCACCTGATTGTTGGTGAGCGCTGGCGACGAGGGCCTTTTTTCCTTTTCTTTTATTCTTTTTGTTCGCTCCGTTGTTTGCAGGGCCGGGATTCTTTCCGAGTAGCATGCGATTGCATGGCTGAACGTTCTCGCAGCTTCTCAATTCCTTTATTTTTGAAATAGATTCCCCGAGGGAAGAGTTGGGGGTAGCTTCTTCGTCAGAGTCGCTTCCAAAGGTGATAATTTGTGATCCCTTGAAGTCGGCTATATGACAGTCGGCGGTGGCTCTTTTGCGCTCATCTATCGCATTTTTCCGATGTCCACAAGCTTCACACTTTGTCCTGTCGAAGTGTAGCTTTTGAGCGACATACCCTTGCCACCAACAGTTAAAGGATTCGCAGTCTTCGGTAGGATGTATGATCTTCTGATGATATAAACAGAAGTTAGGGTGCATCTCTACCTTAGCGAAAGAATTTTCTTCAGAGGGCGGTAGCTTCATTCCTACTGATAGAGCTTTGGCGAACCGTTTCCTCGTCTTGAATTTGTTTTTACCCGCAGTGTATGGCTTTTGATTTGACGGGAATACCTTGGTTCTTTCCAGTATGGCCATTTCATGCTCTTGATTGGCTTTTGCTTTCAGACGAATTTCATTTAGGAATGCATCGATCAGCTTGTCTGACGGCCGCAGAATTTCTGTTTCAGGGTCCGCCATTGATTTCTCAGCGCAAGGATCCTCCTCATCATCCGTCAGTGAATGAGAAATCACATGACAAGTCGCTACGTAGTCTTCGGATTCATCCGATAAGTTTTCTCCATCGTTTTCATCCTTGACGAAAGAACAAGTTGCCCCCGGCGTGTCCGTCTTCTTTGGAGAGTGCGGCTGTGGGGGGTTTATCTTCCAGCTTTCAGACAGCGTGAATTTGCCTTGCAGGTATTGATCCTCGATCCATCCCTTAAAGACGAAACAATCCTCAATCGGGTGACTTACCGTTTGGTGGTAAGGGCAATAATTGGGATTATTAAGATCGCCTGGCTGCGACAGACGCTTTGGACTCGGCAGATTAATAAGTCTGTTGCGCACTGCCAGCTCAAACAATCTTCTCGTTTTATTCTGAGGAAACGAGTAAGGACGTCCTAGCCGCTCTTCGAGGGATGGGCGTGGACGCACGTTGTTTTGGCGAACGACCGGCTTTGAGTTGCTTGACTGTCGTTGAGCATTGGCGACGATGATCGCTTTTCCTTTCTCATTTCGGGGATCGGGTCTTGGAGGAGACGGTCTATGGCCCATCTGGTCCATTTGGGCTAATTTGTCGATCAAGGCCTGGAAGGTGGTCGGCCTGAAGAACATCATGAATTGCGAGATGGTCGCCTGCGGATCGAGAGTGCCCACAAACATGCCTACCGCAGGTGCCTCTTCTATGCGTTGTTCGCATTTCGACCATAGGTTTCGCCATCGTGTTGCGTATTGGACCCACGTTTCGCCGGGCCTTATCCTGGCATTTATCAGTGCTGTTATCGGAGTGTGTTCACTAGGACTCGCGAATCTTTGTGTAAACAGCAGCTCCATCTCTGCAAATGTTTTGATAGAGTCGTTAGGCAGCTCCGAATACCATTCAAAGGCTGTTTCTGCTAAGCTGCCGACGAATTGACGTAGCAACAATTTGTCATCGCCTCCAGTATTGCCGCATAAGGCCCTGAATTGAGCGACATGCTGATGCGGATTCCCTGTCCCTTTATATACGTGGAATTTAGGGATCGTATATCCTGGCGGGTAATTAATTTGGTCATACCAGCTCGGATACGGTCGTCCGGTTCTAACAGTTTGCCCAGCCGCTTCATTCGCCTGATGAACCCGGATCTGCTGAGCTATATATTCGTCTAGGTCGACTTTAGAGATTGCCTCCTCCTTGGCTGTTGATAGAGCCGGCGGAGGATTTGACGTTTCTCCTCTGTCGTCTTCAAGGACGATCGGAGGATCTTCAGCAGGAGGGTCCGGCTGTAACATCATCCCTACCATATCTTGGAAGAGGAGCGCCATCTGTTTTATGTTAGCCGCTTGCTCTGCAGCTTCTTTGTCCCTCTTTTCGAGAACTCTGCGTAAAAAGTCAGCGTCGGTTTCTTGTTCTTGACGCTCATCCGAAGACATTTCAGAGCTTTCTTTTGGCTCAGTGAGTGCAGCCATTGTAGTCATCATTTCCTGAAGCTTTTGTTGTTGCTCCTGGGCTTTCGTCACGGATCGGGTGAGCGGTCGGTGGCCCGTAGAAGTGCGACTTTCCTCCTTTCCAGAAGCCATATAAACAGTGTGCACCACCATGCCCCCAGACTTGGGGCGTTTGTGTTCGGTGTCTTTGCGATTTGCCGAAGACACAGGGGCTTCCTGTGGCCTCCTTTTTTAAGTGATTGGAGTTAAGGGAGCCGTTGTAGTGGGCACCCAAGTAGCTTTTGCTTTTTGTGGTTTGACAGAGTAATCCTTCCCCTGCCGAACCTTCATATTTTTCTGTCGTCGGAGGCAATCTTGATCGATCACCGACTCTTGAACCTGTCGCCAGACTTTGTAAATTTTAGAGGACAGCCGTTGAAGGGGCTGCTCTAGCTTCTTCTCTGGAGTATTCTTCATAGATGAATGAGTTCGCTTTAGCACCGCAGTAGGAGAGTTTCTGCGCACCGAGTTCAGCAACTCAAAGCTGTTCCTGGTTGGAACAGCAGTATCGATCTCCACCATTAGAGTTGACGGAGTTATCCCAGAGGGGGAGTTGCCCCCAGCCTTCTTCACTCGCGCCAGTAGCGACGTCGGGCATGTCGTGCTGATGGAGTTGTTTCAGCTATAGGGGTGACCTAATCATGCCCCCTGTGTTGGTCAGAATATACCGGTACCAGCTTTTTAAAGATCGACGTCCGTTGAACGGGGACGGCCAACTTGTCAGAAGCGGACTTCTGAACATGGGAAGCAACCTTGGTGATTTTGCCAGGAACGGGAGTTGGGATGGCTATCCGCTTCGGGATAACGCCTTCTGGTATGGCAGGCTTCTTCATGGGCCCGATGGAGCTCTGGGCTAATCCATTAAAACCTGAAGCAGTGGAGTTGGGCGACCTGTTGAGAGGGGTCGCGGCAGTGGTGAGTCGATCGAAGACCGACTTCTTTGGAGCTTCTTGCAATGTCATTGGGGCGTTGAAGCTCATTGATGGGAGCATGGTCCCAAAAAATAGTCCAGTGGTGGCTTGAGCCACCTGCTCCACCGGCATTTTGAAAAGGGAGGCCGCTTGGGGCCCATAAGTCACTCCTCCAGTAATGACGGAGCGAGAGTTGTTGCTGCAGGCGATGCAGTTCGAAGCCATTGATCTTCTGTTTTCTGCACGGAGCAAGACACCAAATCTTAGTACCTTGAATCCACAGGCAATCACAGCAAACCGCGATTTGTTCGCGAACACGACACACGAAGTGTGGAGTGGAAAGAGGAAGAGGTCCCACCGGGCGTGCCAGAATCTGTTCCCCTCCGAACGGCGGCCCGGACTTCGCGTCCGTGCCAGAGGTTCGGGGCAGATGCTATTTGGTTTTATCCGTTTATCTCTCCGAAGATGCCAAGTTGATTTATGGCACCGTGTATCGGAGGTTTAGACGGATGCGGCCGATGTAGCAGACTTCGTCAGATTCCCCCTCAGGGTGAGGGGTTTTTTTGATTGTGGGGACACTCATCCCTGCAGGCGCAAGCCCCTACAGTTAATTACGCTACCGCATCGCGGTAACAACTTTCTCCTTCTCCAGAATTTCACTTCGTGTCGTGTGTGTTTGTTTTGTTTGTGGTTGCCCGTGGATTGTATACGGAAACTGAGTAATGCCGTCGCCCGTAGGACGTGGATTAGTCCAAATCCGTATTTACTTAGATTTGGGTTTGGTGTTTTTAGTTTAAGGATACGTTGGTCGCGTTGCGGCTAAGATCAACTTAAGCGTTCGTTAAGGATACGTTAGTCCTGTTTGAGACTAAGATCGACTTAACGTGATCGTTTAGATCCGACAAAAGAGCGTTTGGGCCCTATTGTTTCAGTTTGGGAGATTCATAGTCCAATTTGGGACTAAAGTCTGTTTGGAGGATACGTTAGTCATTTTTGAGGCTAAGATCGACTCAAACGTTTGTTAAGGATACGTTAGTCCAGTTTGAGACTAAGATCAACTTAACGGGACCGTTTAGGTCCGACAAAAGAGCATTTGGACTCTATTGTGCCAGTTTAGGGATGTAGTGGTCCATATTCCAGTTTAGGGACGTGGTGGTCTAATATTAGTTTAGGGACGTTTCGGTCCGATATTAGTTTAGGGACGTTTCGGTCCGATATTAGTTTACGGACATCTCGGTCCACGAGTTTAAGGACCCCGCAGTCCATATCGATGTGTGGTCGTTGGGACCCGTCACCTCTTTGACGTCGTTGAGGAATTACAACGACGGATGTCAAAGGAGTTCGGAGATGTACCCTCGAACCGGATGTAAATTGATTTAGAAGAGCAATTTTGCTCAGTCAATTTAATTTAAGGACTTATGGCCAAAATTGGGCTAAGTCCAGTTGAAATGTTCAACATTTTATTTGCTTTTGCATTGCATTTTTTTTTATTTTTATTTGGGCCTTGCCTAGAAAGGATGCAGAGCATCAATTTGTTTTGGGCTCTGCCCTTTTAGGAATGATGCAAGGCATCAATTTTATTTGGGCTCTGCCCTTGTATAAAGGATGCAAAGTATCAATTTATTTGGGCTCTGCCCATTTATTGCCTTGCAATTTAATTAGGCCTACTAGGTCTTTTTGGTTTGGGCCTGGCCCTTCAGAAAATGCATTGCATTTATTAAGCGCTTTGCGCCAATCAAAAAGCACAACAGTGCAAATTCATAAGTGCAAAGCACTATTAATTTGAGAATCTTTTAGATTCAAGAACCAATGGTTCATAAAAGAAGTGCAAAGCACTATTTGATTTCTTGATCTAATTTAGATCAACGAAGAACAAGTTTTTTCTTTTTATTTCAAGAACCAAAGGTTCATAAAAGTGCAAAGCGCTATCTTTTTTTTATTTCTGTTTTTCTTGTTTTAGAGAAGCAGTGGCTCATAAGAAGTGCAAAGCACTATTAATTTAAGAACCTTTTAGGTTCAAGAACCGATGGTTCATAAAACAAGTGCAAGGCACTATTTGATTTATTTCTAAGAAAAAATAAGTTTTTTCTTGTTTTTCTTATCTCAGAGAACCAAAGGTTCATAAAAATGCAAAGCACTATTTTATTTTATTTATTTTTATTAAAGATCATTTATCTTGTTTTTTAGATCTATGATCTGTTCATAAGAGAAATTTCTCTTCTTTTAAAGGTTTTTACCTTTTTTTATTCTTCAAGAGTTCTCAAGAGTTCTCTTCTCTCTTTTTTTTTTTAGCAAGATGTTGATCCTCTTTAATTGAGGTCTGGGGTCCTTTTTATAGTGCCCATAAATTAGTTAAATTTGTTAAAGAAATCTTTCTCTGAGTGATTTTGGGAATTTTCCCCACCGTTGGATCTTTGATCCAAGGGCTTCTGCTTTGCAGAAGAAAATCTTCTTGTTTTAATAAGAACAGAAAAGATTTCTTAAATCTTTTAATTCTGTTTGGCGCAGTGCCCCAGCGCGTGACACGTGTCACGCTGTGCTGACACGTGTCGCGCAGTTTTTTTTTTAGTGCGCTGCGCAGCGCACAGTTGCGCTGCGCAGCGCACAGTTGCGCTGCGCTGACACGTGTCGCGCAGCGCGCAACAGCGCTGCGCGCGCAAAATTTTTTTTTTTTCCCCCCTTCTTTTGCGCTGCGCAGCGCACAGTTGCGCTGCGCTGACACGTGTTGCGCAGCGCGCAACTGCGCTGCGCGAGCAATTTTTTTTTTTTTTTAATTTTTTTATTTTGCTGCGCAGCGCACAGTTGCGCTGCGCTGACACGTGTCGCGCTGCGCGCGCAACTTTTTTTTTTTTTTTTTTTTTTTTTTTGCGCTGCGCAGCACACAGTTGCGCTGCGCTGACACGTGTCGCGCAGCGCGCAACTGCGCTGCGCGCGCCAATTTTTTTTTTTTTAGAGCTTTGCTCTGATTGGAGAAAGAACAGAAGCATTGCTTCTTTTTCCATCTTGGAATTTGAACAGAACTTTGCTCTGATTGGGGTAAACATAGAAGAAGCCATTGATGGAAGTTGTGAGCTCAAGAAGAAAGCTAGTGAAGAAAAAGAGCTTGCTTCTTATGTGAGATAAAAATGTGAGAGCTCTAGTAACAAATCAAGAACCAAACCCCACCTTAAGTGGCTGCCCTCTCTCTCTCCACATATCAATCCTACACAATAATCAATCAAGAGAATAGACATGGCACAAGAAAACACACCATGAGTCATCAAAAATGCACATGCCGCATTTAATGCTCTTGATCAAGACTTGCACTCACAATTTCCACTTAATAAACATTAATCCAAATGTTTAAAACAATAAATAGAATGGCATCTTCTAAAGTAAACTCGTGACGGATCACAAGAATACCCCTCACCTGTATATACATACCTGCATCCGCATTCCGACTGAATACGAATACAACGAGACGAAAATAATCCAACAATCTAATACTAGGATCCGGCATAAACCAAAGCCCACTAGTATGATCCGTCCGATCATGATCCGTGCACGAGTGCACGTATATGATCGAACCCTGCCATAAAACCATACGGCCTCTACAACGTTTCGCCCGAACTTGGGAAACTTTTTATGGGGGACTCTAAAGACTCGTCAATATGCTGGCAGTGGGTTTAACTACAAGCACGTCAGTGGCACTAGCTGTACGTAACGGCTGCACATGTATTGAGTGAAAGGGAAGCTGACGAGCGAACTCATCCTGGAACCCTACTGAGCCTATCTGTGACAATCTCCGTACAGTCCGGTCTGTTCGTCTATGAGTATCGCATATCGGGCCTAGGGGGATGGTAAACATCAGACCCCTAATAGCGGTATAAGTCGTGTCGGAGTGTAGCCCAGAACACCTTGAGAAACTACTGGAATACCTACCAGTAAATCTCACTCGCCTTGGCCAAGGACTTTGTGTAATGGTTCTCCTAAACACGGCGCGATTTCAACCCCAAATACCGGGAGAGACGAATCCTATCTAACCGCCACTGCTTCCAAATGCTTCGGGACTGCACCCAACTACTACCTGTTTGCATGACTCCTTTGAGCCGTGGTAGGGTAGGAATCAAAGAACAGTGGGAACACACTTGAGGAAAAGTAGCAGTCTCAAGTCAACGGACTAAGCTATACTCATGTCACCTGGGAACTGCTCCTGACGATAGGTATAGTACCATCCAGCAGTACCCCTGCGAGTCCGTCCGGTGTACTCATAACCCAATGAGCACCTATATACATCTTAGGTGAACCAACTGACACCAATGGCTTGTAAGACCGGCCACCGCCCCTCGTCGGGGTCTCGATCCTTATACACTAGTCTACTCTCGGAGTATCGATGCCCGGTCTCGAAACTCCTACGACTAGGGACACTTTAAGGATGTGCTTATAGACTACCCAACTCTCACGGATATGATCGCAATCATACTTTGGTAGTCAAGCATGAATCCTATGGGCTCTATCAACGTGTAATAGTAATCTGTAATGTCACCTGAAGCATGTACACGATAATAAAGACAAACCAGATAGCATACTATCATCTCGAGTAAGACTATTCTACCGGTATAGGTCCTCCCTCAATCATTGCAATCACGTGCCTGTGATCCAATAATTGACTTGAGGGCACTATAGCCAACAAGGGTTCGTTTCTCCAAGTCCGACCATGTAGACCGAATGGATTGTGCATCTGTCTGTTGCCCCCTTATTATCAACATTTCTCGCTGGACCATTGGATTGCCGCTGTGATTTGCCCCTTTCAGGGAAGGGCGAACAATTGAGAGCGGCCAGTTCCCGCAATATATCGATCTCTGTTTGTATAAAATTGGCGGTCGCGGCTTGATCATTTGTCAATACGCCAGGGGACAATGAGATTTCTCCGGCTTTGTATTGTTTCTCGACCAATCCTTGAAGATGCAACATTCTTCAATAGTGTGTCCCAGCACTCGGTGGTATGGGAAAAAATTGGGATGATCAGTCCTGCTCGCTTCACTTATCCTTTTTGGTTCTGGTAACCGCAGACCATTCTTCAGAGCATCTTTGAATATTTTATGGACCTTGTCCCTTCTGAAAGAGTAGACATTATTTCTTCTTTCCTCCAAAGTTGGCTCTCGAAATTTGTTAGTCTTTGCTCCGCCCGCTCTCTGCTTATTTAGAGAATCGGTGCTGTTGGAACTTTCGCTTTTCCGGTTGTCGTCCTTCCGACGTCTCGGTCTGTTTATGAATTGGAGATTCTGAGCGGACTCGGGCTTTGAGCATTCCAACATTTGAACCTTCTTGGTCAGCTCTTGGAATATTTTGAGTCCTGCGGTGCACTGGAAAGGTTTAATCCAGTCTTTCAGATTTTCTATAAGAAGACTGACGGATTGGTTTTTCTCCAACGGCGGTTTACATTTGACACAGAAATTGCGCCATCGGACTATAAAATCCATGTTGGTTTTGTTGTTCTTTGGCTTGGTCCTTACGAGGTCGGCAATGGTAATTTTATCGCTGACACTTATGAACCTTTTCTTGAACATGGATTCTATTTGAGCGAACGTCATGATCGAGTCATCCAATATGCTTGCATACCAATCGAAAGCAACATCGGTCAACCAATTGACAAACTGGCGGAGAAGGAATGCATCATGGCCCCTAGTGTTCGCGCATGATGCTTTAAATTGGGCAATATGCTGGTTTGCATTTCCCGTCCCATCGAACCATTCAAATTTGGGGACGACATAGCCAGTGGGAAACTCCACAAGATCGTACTGAGCAGGATATGGTCTCCCGCTACTGCAGACATCTTTTTGCTCTCCGGTTTCGTCTACCAATATTTTGACTTTGTTGGCAACCAAATCCATGATTTTCTCTTGCGTTAGCGGGTTGCTGTCATCGGTGGTCAAGACATTTTCCGAGATAGGATGCGACCGACTTTCATGCGATTCGCTCACCTTTGGATTTGAGGGAATAGGCGTCGGCTGTCTCGGGACACCATTTCCCGGTTCATGAGCAGAACCCTGCACTTGATTGGGAGGCTGAGAGGCAACTTGGGAAATGAGATGTAAGACAACCTTTGTCAAGTCGTCAATCTTTGAGTAGAGCTTGGCCATCTCCTTGTCTTTGTTTCTGAGCTGCTTCTGGAGCTCTTGGAGAAGTTGCTGCTCTGCAATCATGAAATGGAAGATTGGCTCATCTTCACTATCCGAGCCCGACTCCTCATGAATTGAGGGATCTCTCTGCTTATCAGCGTCACTAGAAGGATTTTCATTACCTTCCAGAGGAAGCTGGTCTTGGGAAGTGGCAGCCACATTCACACTAGATTGGATTTGAGATGTGGTGGCCCCGTCCTTGCTTTTGCTGCACGTGCCCACCATGTAGACAATGTGGATAACACATTTGGCCATCTTGCAGCTGATTTCGAGGACCGTTGCCGCGGACCTTCCGTTTCGGGAAAGAACAATCGACTAAAAACGGTCTGCCTGGCTGGGTTCTCAAGTGGCGCCGGTACAACATTTCTGTTGGATATAGTGTCCTCAAGTCAATTATTGGATCGCAGGCATGTGATTGCAATGATTGAGGGAGGACCTATACCGGTAGAACAGTCTTACTCGAGATGATAGTATGCTATCTGGTTTGTCTTTATCATCGTGTACATGCTTCAGGTGACATTACAGATCACTATTACATGTTGATATAGCCCATAAGATTCTTGTTTGACTGGCAGCAGTATGATGGGGATCATATAAGTGGGAGCTGGGGTCTATAAGCACATCCTTAAAAGGTCCCTAGTCGAGGGAGTTTCGAGATAGGGCATCGATACTCCAGAGTAGACTAGTGTATACAGATCGAGACCCCGACGAGGGGCAGTGGCCGGTCTCACAAGCCATTGGTATCAGTTGGTTCACCTAAGATGTATACAGGTGCTCATTGGGTTATGAGTACACCAGACGGAATCGCCGGGAACATGCTAGTTGGTATTATACCGATTGTCAGATAGAAGTTCCCTGGTGACATGTGTACATGTTAGTCTATCGACCTGGGATCGTCATTTATCTCGTGTGAGTTCCCACTGTGCTTTGATTACTATCCTACCACGGCTCAAAGGAGTCCTGCAAACAGGTTTTAGTTGGGTACAGTCCCGAGCCACATGGAGGCAGTGAGCGGATCGTCAGGGGATTCGTCTCTCCCGGTATTGGGGGTTGATGTCGCGGTGTGCACGGGTGACCATCACCAGAAATCCTTGGCCAGGGTAGTCGAGAATTACTGATTCGGATCAGTAGTTTCTCAGGTGGTGATGGACTTCATACCGACACTAAATATCGCGTTATTAGGGGTCTGACTTTATCTACCCCTAGACTCGATATGCGATACTCATAGACGAACGGACCGGGCTGTATGGATATTGTCACTGTGAGGCTCAGTAGGGTTTCATGATGAGTTTGCTCATCGGCCTCCCTTTCGCTCAATACCTGGGCAGCCGTTATGTACAGCTAGTGCCACTGACGTGCTTGTGGTTAACCCCACTGCCAGCGTATTGACGAGTCTTTAGAGTCCCACACAGAGGGTTTCCCTGGTTCGGGTGAAACGTTGTAGAGGCCGTATGGTTTTATGGCAGGGTTCGATCATATACGTGCACTTGTGCACAGATCATGATCGGACGGATAATACTAGTGGGCTTTGGTTTAAGCTGGATCCTAGTATTATATTGTTGGATTATTTTTGTCTCGTTGTATTCGTATTCATTCGGAATACGGATGCAGGTATGTATATACAGATGAGAGGTATTCTTGTAATTCATTACAAGATTACTTTAGATAATGCCATTTCTTTTCTTGATTAAACATTTAGGTTTAAATGTTTATATGTTATGTGGAAAGTGTGAGTGCAAGTCTTGGATGGTGCATTGATTCATGCACTTGGTGACTCATGGTTTTGGTTCTTGTGATGATTTGTTTTGGCTAAGATATTTTTGTGTGTAGGGTGAGATATTTTGTGAGCTAGGGTTTTCTTTAGTTTCTCTAACTCACATATATTCTCACAACACCAAAAAAAAGGAAGCCAACACTCACTTCCTCACTTCTTCAATTCTTGAGCTCACACTTCTTCACCCATGGCATCTTCTTCTACCTCCACCCTATCCCTCTCATGTGTTGAGAATTGTAGGGTGTTTTGAGACAAAGTATTCACACACTATCTCTACTTCATCTTGGGTATCTAGGCTAGCAAACTGGATGCCCGAGTTACTTCGGTTTTGAAGCGGGAGCCCGTATTACTAATCCTCGACGTGGATCGTCTTCGACGAGGGAGAACGGAGATCGAACTTGATCGAGGAAACCGCGAGGAGCTTGGGGCAGAGGTTGAAGACCGAAGGACATGGATCGATCGGTATAACCTCTCCAAACTCTTTTTATAGAACTAGTATAGGGTTAATGGTACGATCCGTCGATTAGGGTTCTGTTAGCGCCAAGTTTTAAAAGTTTTTGTTCCGCATTTGGCCACAGATTGATGGCCGGGGCGCTGCAGGAATCCCAACATGGTATCAGAGCCAACCCATTAACCACATACTAGTTGATTTAGACAATGTTAAAGTATCAAAACCGAAACAACTCCGAAATATCACTCGATGTATTCCATTCTCTATTGAATTTTTAATGGTCTTCTAAAAATATTTTAGCAACTGCAGAAAACTACCTAGGTGACAACTAGACTACACACCAAACACGAGCCTCTAACTCCACTATTGGACCGGCCACATTGGCCTAAAATCCGAGCTGGCCGGCCATTTGGTGGACTTGGGACTTCTTATTTTGTGTGTGGTCTAGTCACTGGAATATAGGTTCAGTGGTATTGTTTGTTTAGCCTAGTTTGGATATAGTTTTATCTAGTTATTTGGGGCTATTCGGGGTTATATCGAAGTCAATATTTCTAACATTGTTTAAAGTTTACAGTACTTACATTACAATCTGCGACCGTGAATGTCATTAGAGGGGTACAACTTGTCTAATTGCTATAGTTCTTTTAGACGGGTTTGCGAACGTGACATTTACGTTGATGTTCTGTGTTGTGCTGTGTTTGTTGGCTGGATCGTCGTGGTGGATAGCCTGGGTGCAATGTTAGTACAGTTTAGTTTTATTTGTACATTTGATATCGCGAGGCGAGCATCCGACATGTGGACTGCCGTCACTGCCTGCTTGTATATTATTTGTTTGGGGCACGACCGGGTTGAGGTCGATGTACCCGCTGTACTTATTTTATTTTCTGTACTAGGATTACCCCGCGATGGAGTGCACGGATAGCCGGATTCTAGAGGGCAACGGGTTCGCATCTCATGGCGTTGAGACGGAGGGGGCCTCACTCTAGAATTGGCAGGCTATTCGCCACACTCGTAGGGGGTATAGGTTGACCCAAGGAGGGGTGCTCAAGTTGCCGGATTCTGTGAAGTGCCGGGTGGCCCATTCACTTTGATGAAGGGGGTTGCCTCACTTTTGGTTTTGGCGGGTAACTTGCCGCGCTCGTAGTGGTCTAGGTTTTCATTGCACAGGCTATCCACACGATCAGGGGAACGTCAGGTTTCAGTTGCGGCTCAAAGGAAACTCGGGGCTCCCAAATCATCAGTATGTTCTGTGATATTGCATTTATCATACCTAGAGCGATTATTATATATTGTTATATATATACTGGTAGATGTTGTATATGTTTTGCACCCGCGCTAGTCCAGTCCCCGCTCTGTCGTTAGTTAAGTAACCTAACGGGTGATGACGGGGCCCAGTGGCGAATGCGGATGGCATATACGTACATCATATTTTCGTTCTTTATTGGTGTGATTAATTGATGGGACTGCGTTGATTCTGATCAATGCAAGGAAAACAGACCTATTTGATGTTGTTGGAACAAATTTTCAAAAGCTGTTATTACAAGGATGTTTTCTTTTGTTTTGCACAGAGCTATTCGGTTATGAATATCTAGCACCTCATTCCATGAGGCAAGGACCGAGATCCCTTCACCGGGAGTGACCCTTGGGCAGGAGTTAACGTCAGGGTAATAACTTCACTATAGTCGATAACTTTTTGCTTTGCATCGCGATATTCAGTTGGGAATATCCTGCACCTCATTCCACGAGGAAAGAGCCGAGATCCCTTCACCGGGAGTGTCCTCTTTAGCAAAAGTTTTCGCTACTATACATTTGTAAAGCTATCCAGTTCCTTCAACGATATCAAGTTCATTACGTTAAAGGTTTTTCTCCAAAAAACATCCGTAGCCCTCCGTCATTTCAGACGAGTAGCACCTAGTATTCATGTTTGTTGGCCTTAGTCAAGGCATAGTGTATGGTAGTTGTTTGTTACTTTTCTGTTGCATAGATAGATGCGTTGGTTTGGGATAGTCGTACAGCCTTGTTGGCCTTAGTCAAGGGAGAGTACGGATGGGTTCAAATTAACCTGGACAATGACGGGTAGAACTTGACATGTGACTTATGATTTGTTGGCCTTAGTCAAGGTCATAAAAGCATGGGGTAAAAATCCACATCGGGAGTTTCTAAAGAAACTGAAACTTGCCAGATATGCGCATACCTTCTGGAGTGTGATAACTTGAGTGGATTCCATCAGGTTATCATGCGATGATAGTTGTATCCTGATTCCCACTGATGAGTTTGTTTACTTCTCGAGTGATTTTAGATGATCCCGACTAATTCTTCTTTCGGGTTTGGAGGAGAATTTGAGGATACAGTGGGATACATCCTAATTAGATAAAGTGATTAACCATTTTGATCTAGGTTAGAGTGCACGTTGAGTGTTTCTTTTCTCTCTCTTTGGCAGCGACCATGGCCCGACCCTAGACTAGAATTCAGGAACCTAGTTAACCGAACCTTCTTAAAACACATTGACTTTTGGATTGTCAGAGTTGCCGATATCATTGCCGCTCCTACTTTTACCCTTTGCTCTTCTCCAAAACATTCCGTATCACTACGAAGATCCACATTTATTGGATATGACCATCGTATAGTTACATACGAACTCGAAGAAACTTGTTTCAGATTCGAGGATGGAATTCGGTTCTGGAGAAATTGAATAGGACTATTCAGTTGTCTTTTCCTTTTTCCTTCTCTTAAGTTATGAGGACTCCTAGGATTAGAAGAGGGTATACCTATTACGCTTATTGGATAGTCTTCTTCCAAACCATAGGTAGGCGCCGAAAGGTGGGGAAGAGGAAAACCAATTAGCCTGACTAGGGTGTACAGAAGGTAATAAGTAAAGACAAATAAAGGGATTAGAAAGATGGCAAAGTAAATTGCGACTGTTATGATTCATGACCAAACCGCGTATATCATCGCCACTCCTATTTCACCTTTGAATTTCTCCAGAACATCCCGTATCACTACGAAGATCCACAGTTATTGGATAATCCATCGTATGGTTATATACGAACTCGAAGGAACTCGTTCCAGTTCGAGGATGGATTTTGGTTCAGGAGAAATAAAATAAAGATTATTCTGTTGTCTTTTATCTTTACCTTCTCTCAGGTTGCCTCATAGGATTAGCAGAGTACACCTATTACGCTTATTGGATAGTCTTCTTCCAAACCATAGTCTGGTGCCGAACGGTAGGGAAGGAAGAAAACCATTTAGCCTAAGGGTGGTGTACAGAAGGTAATGAGTAAAGACAAATAAAGGGATTTGGAGAGACGGCAAAGAAATATACGGTTACAGTCATGAATCTGGATAATGGAAGAGGCATTACTAGGAATACCCGGATACCCCTTCGAAATATTTTCATGTTTCAGTTTCACTGTGCGTTGTTAATTGAAAACCGATTTCCCAATTAGACCTTACTCCAGGGTATGTATTTACCAGGCTTGATTCTCATATCTGTATGGTTTTACAGATGATGAGTGGGAGTAAGTTATTGGGAATTAGGTGATCATATTCTCATTATATCGGAATTCATTGTAATTGGTGATATTTGAGGAAATCGCCTGGAGTTTTGCCTGACGGCAAATATTTGGTTTTGAATATCCGTTGTTATGCACCAATTTCAAACTGATATATCTGTATGTTTATTTTATAAAGTGAGATATAACCTTTTGAAATTATGTCCATGACATTTACCTATATCAGTTGATGGATAGGTAAGGAGCATTAAACAACGGTGTAATTCTTCTTAACCATACTACAGTTTTCAACCTACGACGCACAAGGTTTGAGTTGTTCAACTCAGGGGACTTATACAAAGTATTGTATGTTGTCCAGTGTCTATTAGGACAGAGGGGTTTGTCCTCGTACTATATTCTGTTTACTTGTGACTTCTCCAGTCTTAGACAAGTGTTTCGTAGAAATACAAGATCTAAGTTGAGAAGTTATAGGTGCAAGAATAAAGTAGAGAACCATGTGTTGCAAGTATCAGGATTCTTCAAGGTAATCGAAGATCTAGATACTTGTGTTTGGTATTCAGTTGATAGTAATGGTTTTGAGAACTTGCTTCTCATTCAGGTTACTCATATTTGGATGCACTCCTAGTTGAGTAATGCTGATCAGCCCCCTTCCATTTAGTTGATATGCACTGTAGACAGCTGCATGATTTGAATCTGGTTCAAATTAAATCAGTGCCTCTGTTTCTATATTATATATAGAATGGTTCATATCTTAACGATGTTAAGGTATATGGAGTTGTCCGGCTTATGCTTAAAACCAGACTCTGGATAACTCAAGGCACGTTTCAGTAATGGCAGTTTGTGGGTTTTCTCAGGCTATGATGAGGGTTAACTTTCTACCATCTGGAAGATCAATAGTGATATTGTTCTTGACTCGCCACAGTTTTAGTAAAATGGACTTTTCAGAAAACAGTAGTGGGAATATGGTAGAACTGGAATTGATTCCAGAACCACAGACGATTACTGAAAATTTAATAGAACCTAAAGAGTCAATCAGGTTTGACATTCCATTAGCCACTCCGCAGATATGGTGGGTAACCTCAGGCGCTCGAGAGATTAGCCACTCCGCAGATATGGTGGGTAACCTCAGGCGCTCGAGAGATACTTCGGTATCCTCAAAGACGGTGAAAGGGAGGTTCTTGTTTACCTAGACTTGACACTACTGTTGTTCCAGACTATGAGACTCGGCAGGAGGATGAATATAGCGTCGTTCTAAACTAGTTTTAGAAGTGCACGTGTATATGACTCTGCCAGAGGGTTGTTGTAGTCAGTGGGAGCAGTGGAAGTATAGTGAACAAGTAGCTTATGTCTATTTATAGACTAAAGCAGATATAGCGAAGATAGATCATCTATTTTTGATGTAACAGTCATAGGTTTTGACTTCATCAGAATAGGAGATGGATCTAGTAAGAAGGTAGTAGGGTGTGATGTCCTGGTATTTGGATGACATGCACTTTATAGGAAGTAAAATTCCTATCATACAATCGGTTATATTGTAGTTGTCACGCAGTGGTTTCTCCACATAGGATATGGATATAATAACAGGCATTCTGGTTACTAGATCTATGGTTTTAGATCTAGATTTGGGAAGTGTCCCAATCTGGGTACTTAGACAGTATTCTAAAGATGTTTTAGAATGGACGACTCCTGGCATGGTGGTGTACCTGCAGGTGATGGAGTCACCCTCTCTAAAGGTGTCTTACAGACTAAAGAGGAAAGGGATGTGCATGATTGGCATATCACTTGCTTAGGCAATTGAGTCAATCATGAGATGTCAAGTACCACACCAGATGTTGTTTTTGCACTAGTTGCAATAAGTTTATATTAATCCAATCCTGGAGAAACATTCGGAAGCAGTTTATGAACATAAGTGGATGTTCTAGGGATATGATAACGGCAGCCTCCTTCGGGAGACGGTTATCATTCCGGGCTTCCAAGGTGACTTGGATGACAGAGTGACTGTCAGAGTTTTAGTTTTTCCTTCTTTTGAGGGGCAGTAGTTTGGACAGGTGGTCCAAGCGGATACCGAGGGAGGCATGGCGCAGAATACTGATTAAAATCAGTGGACGATACAGTCTAAGAAATTTGCTGGATTTTGAGTTCATTAGTGAACTAGGGCCCATCAAATATCCAGACATATTCTAAGACAGGTTACTGCTCATTTCGGGATATGGGTTTCTCCGCGAACTTGAGATAAAGAGAGACATAGAAAGAAATATTAGAGCAGATCCACTCACTGAGGCTATTTCTCGAACGCAATAGTTTCACAAACGAGCTTTGTGAGACTGATTAGTAGAGAAGTTGGGTGTTCGGTATCACACGGGCTGTGAGTATACGACATCGCAATAATTAGCCTTAAGTGCAAGTAGGAGATTGTTGGTTGTAGTGCCCTCAAGTCAATTATTGGATCGCAGGCACGTGATTGCAATGATTGAGGGAGGACCTATACCGGTAGAACGGTCTTACTCGAGATGATAGTATGCTATCTGGTTTGTCTTTATCATCGTGTACATACTTCAGGTGACATTACAGATCACTATTACATATTGATATACTTGATTGACTGCCAGCAGTATGATGGCGATCATATAAGTGGGAGCTGGGGTCTATAAGCACATCATTAAAAGGCCCCTAGTCGAGGGAGTTTCGAGACAGGGCATCGATACTCCAGAGTAGACTGGTGTATACAGATCAAGACCCCGACGAGGGGCGGTGGCCGGTCTCACAAGCCATTGGTGTCAGTTGGTTCATCTAAGATGTATACAGATGCTCATTAGGTTATGAGTACACCGGACGGACTCGCCGGGAACATGCTAGTTGGTATTATACCTATTGTCAAATAGCAGTCCCTGGTGACATGTGTACAGGTTAGTCTATCGACCTGAGATCGTCATTTGTCTCATGTGAGTTCCCACTGTGCTTTGATTACTACCCTACCACGGCTCAAAGGAGTCGTGCAAACAGGTTTTAGTTGGGTACAGTCCCGAGCCACATGGAGGCAGTGAGCGGATCGTCAGGGGATTCGTCTCTCCCGGTATTGGGGGTTGATGTCGCGGTGTGCACGGGTGGCCATCACCAGAAATCCTTGGCCAGGGTAGTCGAGAATTACTGATTCGGATCAGTAGTTTCTCAGGTGATGATGGGCTTCATACCGACACTAAATATCGCGTTATTAGGGGTCTGACTTTATCCACCCCCTAGACTCGATATGCGATACTCATAGACGAACGGACCGGACTGTACGGATATTGTCACTGTGAGGCTCGGTAGGGTTTCATGATGAGTTTGCTCGTCGGCCTCCCTTTTGCTCAATTCCTGGGCAGCCGTTATGTACAGCTAGTGCCACTGACGTGCTTGTGGTTAACCCCACTGCCAGCGTATTGACGAGTCTTTAGAGTCCCACACAGAGGGTTTCCCTGGTTCGGACGAAACGTTGTAGAGGCCGTATGGTTTTATGGTAGGGTTCGATCATATACGTGCACTTTTGCACGGATCATGATCGGACGGATAATACTAGTGGGCTTTGGTTTAAGCCGGATCCTAGTATTATATTATTGGATTATTTTCATCTCGTTGTATTCGTATTCATTCGGAATACGGATGCAGGTATGTATATACAGATGAGAGGTATTCTTGTAATTCGTTACAAGATTACTTTAGATAATGCCATTTCTTTTCTTGATTAAACATTTAGGTTTAAATGTTTATATGTTATGTGGAAAGTGTGAGTGCAAGTCTTGGATGGTGCATTGATTCATGCACTTGGTGACTCATGGTTTTGGGTCTTGTGATGATTTGTTTTGGCTAAGATATTTTTGTGTGTAGGGTGAGATATTTTGTGAGCAAAGGTTTTCTTTAGTTTCTCTAACTCACATATATTCTCACAACACCAAAAAAAAGGAAGCCAACACTCACTTCCTCACTTCTTCAATTCTTGAGCTCACACTTCTTCACCCATGGCATCTTCTTCTACCTCCACCCTATCCCTCTCATGTATTGAGAATCGTAGGGTGTTTTGAGACAAAGTATTCACACACTATCTCTACTTCATCTTGGGTATCTAGGCTAGCAAACTGGATGCCCGAGTTACTTCGGTTTTGAAGCGGGAGCCCGTATTACTAATCCTCGATGTGGATCGTCTTTGACGAGGGAGACCGGAGATCGAACTTGATCGAGGAAACCGCGAGGAGCTTAGGGCAGAGGTTGAAGACCGAAGGATACGGATCGATCGGTATAACCTCTCCAAACTCTTTTTATAGAACTAGTATAGGGTTAATGGTACGATCCGTCGATTGGGGTTCCGTTAGCACCAAGTTTTAAAAAATTTTGTTCCGTATTTGGCCACAGATTGATGGCCGGGGCTCTGCCGGAATCCCAACAATTTCTGGTCTCACCCCGCTGCTTTCGCGCGACACGAAGTGCTTGGTCGACTTCTGAAGAGAGGGTGTCACGCCTTTAGTGCTGGGGCTTGGACACATCCCTTCGTAGCACAGTTCGAACTGCGGTCCTTTTGATTTTGGCAAACATCGCATTCTTCTGGACCCATTTTAAGGGTTCAAAAGAATTGCGGATTTTCACGGCTGACACAGCTATGGTCGCGGAGCAGTCCGGGCTTTGGAACTCCACAAATTTTAACGTGGCTGGAGCCATGGCCCTTTTGTTGGCTCTGTATCTGAGCATCTTCTGCCTCAGCTTCTCTGTTTTGAGCACCTGGCAGGCTTCTGCTCTTCGGGAAGCCGCCGTAGGCCGGCTGGTAGAGAGCCTTGAAAAGACATCCACTTGCGCACTCTTCGAAGGTATCGCCTGAGCTTGCCCATGACATCTGGCGGCTTTGCCCCCAGCTAGGTCCAAGGAGAGCCGTTCGAACACCGACTTGCGTTTGGGTTGGGGCGCCCTCAAGACCACCACATTTGGCCTCTTGCCTTTCGAGACCGGTTTGTCTGTCACCGGAGTTTGAGAAGCTGGGATGGTGTTAGCTGGCATGAACAGAATAGAGCCGAACTGCAGCGGCTCCTCCCACTGTCGCCCGAGACTGGCCGGGAGGACCGCCCTGGCGTCCATTTTCATCATGTAGGAAATGGGAGTTGTGTCGAGAGCTGAGCTTTTTCTTAGAGACATCTTAGTTACGTCCGAAGATTGAGATTGAAGGTTGTAATCTGTCTAAAGAAACAACATTTCAGTATAAATAATCAACACATATTAATTGAGCTCGCATGAACACTTGACCCGAAATATGGGATGAGGGAAAAGGTCCTACCGGGTGTGCCAGAATCTGTAGGGTGTTTTTCGTCACCCCATTGAGATGGGGAATACGTGCCGCTTGTCAGGAGTATACAGATTCTCTCTGCCTAAAATAGGCCAGGGTTTATTGATTGTAGGAATCCGAATCCCCGGTAGCCGCGGACTAAGCTGCCGTTAATTACCCTCCGCCTTTGGAGCGAAGGAACCTCCGATTGACGGGTCAACTAGTCATGCAGTGTGCGTGTGTTGTATTTTGAAAGGGTTTTGGATTTATCGGGGGCTTCGCAGAGTTTACGAGGGTCCCGCTACCCGGATAGCTGGCTGGGGGTCAAGCAGCCCCCTTGCAGGGTGCGGAGCAGCACCCCGTTAGAAAAAATTTCCCCACAGGGGACGTGTTTTGGGTGTGGAGTGCATGGGAAATGAGAGGTGAGAAGCATCTTAAAGATGTGTGCATGGCGCGTGGGCATTAGGCGCCCACGGGTCACGTGTCTGGAGCGTGGGCGCTGGGCGCCCGCGGGTCACGTGCAGGGCGTGGGGGCGCTGGGCGCCTACGGGTCACGTGCGCGGCACGCGACCGCTGGGCGCCCGCGGGTCACATGCGCGGCACGCGACCGCTGGACGCTGAGCGCCCCGCGGATCCCGTGAGGCGCACATGGGTGCTGAGCGCCCACTGGTCACGTGCTCTGCACGCGCCCGCTGGGCGCCCGCTGGTCATGTGTGTGGCACGCGACCGCTGAAAACACCAGCAGAAATGGGGCTTAGCCCCTAGGCTGGGAGTTGAACTCCTAACAAGGATTATGTATAGATTTGGAGTTAAACTCCTAAAAAGGGTTTTGTTTATGGAGTTAAACTCCAACAGATCTTGAATGGAGTTAAACTTCTAAAATTCTTTGAATATGATCAGAGGGGACCCCTTTCTTCTCCTCTTTAGCCCTGAATTTTCTTTTGAGCCTTGGATCTTTCCGAAATGGGATTTTTGGAGATGGGTCTCCTTCTTCCTCCTCTCTGTTGGCTGGATATTAGAGGAAAGGGGGTGAGACTTAAAAATCTCCCTTTTTAGGGATTTGATGGCAGATCCGAGCTCCCCTTCAAGGGTTTTATGGTGAAAAACTGTTTCTTTCTGGAAAAAGAAGAATTAAACTCTTGATTTAATTCAAAAAAAGAGAGAAGGTTTAGACCTTGAGGGAGGAGAAGAAGGCACAAACCCTAACTTTTTGAGGGGAATCAAATCTTTTTTTCATTCCATTATCATGTTGCCTTATATAGGTTTACAAATTTACACATAACCCCTTGGGCTTTACAAAATGCCATTTTGCCCATCCCATACCTCATGTGCTATTTCTTTTTGCACATGAGCCATGGGCTTTACAAAAATTTGGCTTTATTCCCATTTTTCTTAAATTTATTCGTAAAAATTACATCAAAATTATTTATTACATGATTTTCATTTTGGCATGGGAGAGGCTGGCCGTGGGGCTCGACTTAGGCATGGGCCCACTTGACTTGGGTTTAGGCCCGCTTGGCTTGGGGTTGACTTTGACTTTGACTTGGTCAACCGGGATGTAATTTTTTACCCCAACACTCATCTTTTACCCAATGTAATTCTCATATACACAACTATTGTATATTATCATCCATGACAAACAAAAATGTATATTTATATCATATATAGAAATATATAAAGAGAAGAAAATATCAAGTAAGCATAATATTAGTTTATATATATATATATATATATATATATATATATATATATATATATCAAATTATTAAATCAACACTTGATTTAATAATCCGGTTATATCATATATAACGCGGCTAATATCAAATAACACTATATTAGAATACGGTATCATATATCCGTATTAATCGAGCTCTCGCTCATATCTCTATACATGCCCTACTTCGTTTCGCTTGAGCTAAGAAACCTCTATGTGGGACTTTAAATACTCGCCAATACACTGGCAGTAGGTAATGATCACATCAAATACTTACAAGCACGTCAGCGGTACTAACTGCATGTAACGGCTACCCAGATATTGAATGAATAGAAGATCAACAAGTAAACTTATCCAAGCTCCCTGTAGAGCCTATAAGCAACACTTACCGTACAGTCCGATCTCTTCATCTGATATGTTGCATATCGAGTCTAGGGGGTGGAATCGTCAGACCCCAATAACTCGATAAGTCATGCCGATGTGTGGCCTATAACCAATCGAGAAACTGCTGATAATAATTATCAGTAAATCTCATCAGTCCTGGCTAGAGACTTGCTGTTATAGCCAATCACACATAGCACAACATCAGCTCCCAATACCAGTAGAGACGAAACCCCTCCTATCGCTCACCGCCTCCATGTGACTCAGGACTGTACCCAACTACCACCTGTTTGCACGACTCAGTAAAGTTATGGTAGGAAGGTAATCAAAGTACAGTGGGAACCACACAAGACACTATGGCGATTTTGGGTCTACAGACTAATCTGTACAAGTGTCACCAGAGAACTGCTATCTGACGATAGGTATGGTACCATCTAGAAGTTCTCGGTGAGTCCGTTCGGTGTACTCATTCTCTAATGAGCACCTGCGTACAATCTTTAGTGTTAAACACTAATGGTTGTGGGATCAACCATCGCCCCATACAGGGTTAAGAAACGTATACCCTAGTCTACTATGAAATATTAATACCCTATCTCGATACTATCTCAACTAGGAACACTTTAAGGATGTGCTTATGGACTACTCAGGCCTTACTAGTATGATCTACATCATATTCCTGGTAGTCAAGCAAAACATCCTAAGGGCTTTATTAACATGTATCAGTGAATTAGTAAACTAGAACAAGTGCACATATTAAGATAAAGAGAAACCAGACAACATACTATCATATTGAGCAAGAATGTCCTTTATATATATGTCCAAGCATCCACTATAATTTACAATAATGGCCTCTAGGGCATATATATCACTAACAATCTCCCACTTGCACTAAGGCTAGTTGTTGTATTATCGCATACCTAACATCCCAAAAAGTCTCTCGAACTACGTCTGGGGAAGGGCCTTCGTGAGTGGATCCACCGTGTCGTCCTTCGTGTCAACTCTCCCGATCTCGATCTCGCGGCAATCAACTATCTCACGGATTAGATGATACCGCCTCAGAATATGTCTGGATCGCTGATGGACCGGGGTTCCTTGGCCAAAACCATAGCTCCATTGTTATCACAATACAAGGGTATTGGATCAATAATGGATGGAACCACACCAAGTTCAGTTATGAACTTTTTCATCCATACAGCGTCTTTGGCAGCATCGTTATTCAGCCTCCATCGTCGAGTCTGCAACAGTATCTTGCTTATCGTCCTTCCGTTGAGGGTGAAGACAAAACCCGAGATAGAATTGTTGTCATCCTTATCACTCTGGAAGCTTGAATCGGTAAAGGACTACACTTGGAGTTCTCCGTTACCATACACCAAGAACATTTCTTTAGTCCTTCACAAGTACTTAAGAATGTTCTTCACAGCTATCCAGTACTTCTCCCATGGGTCTGATTGATACCTACTTACCACACTGAGTGCATAAGATACATCCGGTCTGGTACATAACATCGTGCACATGATAGACCCGACTGCTGAGGCATAGGGTGTCATGTTCATGCGAGCCCTCTCCTCATCAGTTTTGGGAGATATCTCTTTGGAGATAGTGATTCCTGAAAAAGCAGGTAAGTTACCACGCTTGAAATCTTCCATACTAAAGCTCTTTTGTATAGTGTCTATATACCTGGATTGGACAATCCCAACATCCTTTTAGATCTATCCCTATAGATCTTTATCCCCAAGATATAGGAGGCATCACTCAGGTCTTTCATGGAGAACTTTTGTGATAGAAAGAGTTTGACCGAGTGCAGCATAAGAACATCATTTCCTATCAAAAGTATATCATCCACGTACAATACGAGGAAAACAACCTTACTCTCCACTACCTTTTTATATATACAGGGTTCATCTACGTTTTTAAGGAGTCAAACTCTTTGACTGCTACATCAAACCAAATGTTCCAGCTCTGCGATACCTACTTTAATCCGTAAATTGATTTATGCAGCTTTTACACCTTTCCGCTGCTCCTACTGTCTACGAAACACTCTGGCTGTGTCATATACATGCTCTCTTCTAAATCGCCATTGAAAAAAGCGGTCTTGATATCCATCTGCCAAATTTCATAGTCACAGTAAGCAGCAATGGCAGGTAGGATCCGGATGGACTTAAGCATAGCCACAGGAAACGAGGTCTCACCATAGTCGACACCTAGTCGTTGACGAAAATCTTTTGCTACAAGTCTAGTTTTGAAGGTCTCAACCTTTCCATCTACACCTATCTTCTTCTTGAAGATCCATTTACTCCCAATAGGTTTTACCCCTTCAGGAGTAAGCTCCAAAGTCCATACTTTGTTGGTGTACATGGATTCTATCTCAGATCGCATAGCATCCAGCCATTTCATAGAGTCCCCACTTGTGATGGCCTACTCAAAATTAGTCGGGTCATCATCTTCCATGATGCAATCCTCGCACCCACCGTCTATGAGAAAACAATAGCATCTCTCAGGTGGATGAGAAACCCTACTAAATTTGCGGAGTGGCTGAGCTTCGTCGGGAACTATTGAATTCTCCGGTTCTACCAAATCCTCAGCTGCAGTCTGTACTTCTGGAATTTCTTCCTGCTCTACCCTGCTCCCACTAATTTCTTTTGCAAGAAATTACTTTTCTAAAAAAGTAGCGTGACGAGCAACAAACACTTTCTGTCCATATAAAAATCAAAGGCACTAATTTAGATGGAATCAGATTCAAATGCCATGCAGTTGTTTTTAGTGCATATCACAAATGGAAACAGGCCAATAAAGCATTACTCATCAAGGAGCGCACCAGCGGATGAGTAATCTGAGAGAGAATCAAGTTCTCAATTTTACTATAATGAAATACCTAGCATAAGTATCTATATCTTCGATCACTTCAAAAAATCCTGATACTTCCAATGTATGGTTATCTACTTTATTCTTATACATATAAACTTCTCAAAATCTTTGGACCTTACATTTCAACGAATGCATGTCTAAAACCAGAAAACTCATAGTTAAACCTGAATAAAGTAAGAGTACCAACCCCTTGTCTTTAAGGACACCGAACAATATACATTACCATGTATAAGTCTTAAGAGTATACTAACTCAAATTCCGTGTGTTGTAAGTTGATGACTGTATTTTAGTCAAGAATGTCTTACACCGTTATTCAATACACCTTACCTTATGCTCAACTGATAAAGGTAAATGTTTACAACACGATTTTCAAAATTTATATCTCACTTTATAAAATAAAAATATAGATACACAATTTTAAAAATTGGTGCATAACAACGGTTATTCAAAACCAAAAATTTGCCATTAGGCAAAGTCAGGCGATTTAATCCAATATCACCAACTGTTACAAATTCTGATATTAAGGATCAAATCGACTATTTCCCAATATTCTACTCCTTCTCAACATCTGTAACGCCGTATAAATGTGAGATTCAAATCCGGTACATACATACCTTGGAGTCAGAATTAATTTGGAAAACAGTTTTCAATTACAAGTACACAGAAAAACTGAAACATAAATGTTTCAAAGGGATGGCCGGCTATTCCTAGTAATGCCTCTTTCTCTATCCAGATTAATGACAGTAGTCGCAATTTCCTTTGCGCTCATTTCAACCCCTTTATATGTCTCTACATCTTACCTTCTGTACACCACACTCTAATTGGTTTTCTTCTTTCCCTACCTTTCGGCACCAGCCTAAGATTTGAAAGAAGAGTATCCAATAAGCGTAATAGGTGTACTCTCCTAATACAAGGAACTCTCGTAACCTGAGAGAAGGTAAAGAGAAAAGACAACCGAATAATCCTATTCAATTTCTCCGGAACCAGTGGTCATTCTCGACTGAAGTAACTTTTTCGAGTTCGTATATAAATATACGATGGTCTTCCCAAACAATATGGATCATCATAGTAATACGGAGTGTTCTGGAGAAATGCAAAGGGAAAGTAGGAGTTGTAGGAAAATATGCTAATTTTTCGTGAATCATGACAATCAAAAACTAAAGTGTGTAAAATGGTTCAGTTAACTTGGTTAATGAGTTTTAGTTTAAGATTTGTCATGGGTCGCTGTAACCAGAGAGAGAAAAGAAATACTCAGCGTGCACTCTATCGAGATTAGATTGGTTAATCACTTTATCTAATCAAGATGGCTCCCACCGTTTTCTCAAATTCTCCTTCAAACCCTAAAAGGAGAACTAGTCGGGATCATGTACACCTTACAAGTTCGCTAACCGTTCAGCCAGGTCAGTGTTGGTACTCCGAGGGAGGTCCTCCGTGATTTCGCACGGACCCAATTAAATAACCCTGTTTCCGCAAAGGCGTAAGCTCGTTAACACTTTCTAGACACCTAATAGGTTATCTAGTTGTGAAGTGAAAATCTCTCCGGAAGTAATACCTACTCATCAGTAGGAATCGGGACCCAACCATCATTGTGTGATAACTTTGACGGAAGCCGGCTAAAATTACCACACTCCAGAAAGTATGCACAAACTTGGCAAGTTTCCTTTATATTTAAAACTCCCGATATGGTTTTTTCCCCTAACGGCCTATGACCTTGAAGCATGCCAACAAATCATAGGTCGATAGTCAAGTTCTACCCGTCATTATCTTGATTAACTCGAACCACCCGCACAAACCTTTGGAGCATAACAACAAAGCTGTGTGACTGTCCCAATCAATCGCATCACTATACAATAGATAAGTATCACTTAGCTACCGCACACTATGCTTTGATGCATGCCAACAAACATAGCACGAATACTAGGTGCTACCTATCTGAAATGATAGAGAGCTACGGATGGTTTTTGGCGAAAAACCTTTAACGTAATGAACTTGATATCGTTGAAAGAACTCGAGTGGCTTTGAAATGGAGTAGTTTAAGTTCCGCTTTTAAAACTAGTAGCATAAATTTTTGCTTAAGAGCGAACTCCCCGTGAAGGGATCAAGGCTCTTTCCTCATAGAATGAGGTGCATGATATTCCTAATCGAATACCATTATGCAAAGCAAAAGAATACGACTATGGTTTTGAAGAAAACCGAATAGTGTTAAAAATTGGTTCCGCCAAAATCATGTTTGTTTTCCTTGCATTAAACATATAATGCAGTCTCATCAAACAAGTTTCTAAGCCCCACCAGAAACAACCAAAATAGTATGCTTTTATATACCATCCACATTCGCTACGGGGTCTCGGGTCTTCACCGTAAGGTTACTTAACTTACGGCAGGGCGGGTACAGGGCTGCGCGGATGCAAAACATATAGAAGCATCTATTATATAACACACACACACACATACACACACACACATATCATCACAGGAATGCAGAACAACAATATGGAATAGCGGATAAATTAGGAGCCCCGCGTTTCCTTTGAGCTGTAAATGAGACGCGACGTTCTCCGGTCGTGTGGATAGCCCATACAACATCGATCTTATACCCCTACGAATGCGGCAAGGTACCTGCCAATTCTTGAAACTGGATAACCCGCCTTCAACACCATAAGTTGATCACACGTCACTTTATAGAATTCGGTAACTTGGGCACTCCTCCGTGGGTCGATTCTATAACCCCTATAAGTGCGGCGAGCAACCAGCCAATTCTAGAGCGAGGCGGCCCGGTCTCAACTCTATGAGATGGCCACCTACTATACTCTAGAACCCGGTTGCTCGAGCACTTCTCCTGGGTTAACCCTACTACAGAAATGAAAAAAATATATATGGTAGTGACATCGATGATTGGTGAGAGATTTTGTATGTTTCGAAATCAAAGAATATTTAACCGCAATCAAGAACGGCGTCACTTAGTAGCTAACCGGTGAGTACGGGTCGGTCCACAGGGATTTTGTGTATTCTCAATTTGTTCTAACGAGTTAATTCCAAACGGTGTTGGATTGATTATCACTAAAAACTAAAGTTGATCTAGACTAGGATTAAAACCTTGCTAGGGTTAGGTTTAGGTTAAGTTTGGAAAGTCAATATTCCTCACCGCTTTCTATGCCCTAATTAAGATCTATTAAGAGTTATGGTAATAATTAATAAAGTGGATTGGAGCCATCGGGAAGAACTAGGTTTCTTCCTCTAGGTTCTTGTCTTTCCTTTCTCAATTCTTACCCTAACCTCCATGGAAAACATACGCAACCGGTCTTTTATACTATGGTATCACCTCTACCTCGTGGGATAGGGAGTCCTATATAAAAATATGTGATGGGCAGAAAGGGGTGAGAGATTTTCATCTCTCAAACCTTCTCTATTCCTAACCCTAACAAATAAGGAACTACTCACTCATTAGGGAATTGATAAACATGTTCTAAACTAATTAACTAGGGCAAATAATAAAAATTATACTAAGGCAGAAATAAAATTAAGAACTAGGGAAAATAATAAAAATCTTAATTTATTTGATGGCTCTCTCCAAACATTTACATCGAATTAAAATTCTGAATAGATGAAATAAAAAGAGGCATACCTCAAAAAGAGGTTTAGGGATTCTATTTATAGATCATAGAAACCCTAGAATTACATTCGATACACATCTGCATTTACAAAATTACCCTAAGAAGACTAGTCAACGCACCGCCACCACAGACTTTTTTAGCACTGACACGCGCTTATAATGGCCGCGGAACCGCGGCCATACGCCTGGTTTGGCCGCGGTTCCGTGGCCATCTAGTGGGATTGTGGGCTGGTTTCTTCAGGGCTTCTGTCTGTTGCTTTTGGCATCTTGTTTCTTCACTTGGTTTCTCAGATTGTCTTCTAGATGTCTTCCATATTTCCACAGTGAATAATGTCATGGACTTTACCGTTTGCTTCGTGTCAAAGTCTTGAAACTTGCGCTGCCTTTGTACTTTGTGAACTTGTTCATTGATCTTCATTGTTCCTTAAAATGTAGGCATGATCAAGATTCTACCATTTATTGGTCGTAGTCTCATTTTTGTATCATCTTTTCATCAATTTCACTGTTTTTGTTCCGAGAACCTGTAACCTGCAACTATGTAGCAGACATGGATCAAACGCACCGTTTATTTGTAAAAAGAATAAGAATGGGGAATATAATAATACAAAAGAATACCCCCAAACTTATCTTTTGCTCGTCCTCGAGCAAAACTAGTTTTATTCTCGAAAAAAGACCTAGCCACACTTTCGCAGGGAAACGCGATTGCACTGAGCTCGTGCAACAAGCCGTTAAATCTCTAGGTGTGCCTAGTAGGAGGAGTGTTGTCTCCTGAGGGTTTTCAGCGGATACTACCCACAAAATTCTATCAATTCGGCCTATTGACTTTTATTCTTCAATTCGGTTTTCTAACAAGAAATTCTATTATCTTCGACTCAGAAATTATCCACCCATATTTTTCACGCTTCCTTATCATTTAACTTAAGATTGTATATGTTATGTAGATTTATTTAGCTTTTAGTATCTTTTGAGTTTTCCTTCTAGGGTTCTATCTCAACTTAGGAATTTTTATCATCTCTATTAAAAATATAAGTCATATTCTTCATTCCTATCTCTTATCAAAACCCCAATCACATACCCCTACGTGTGTGTATGTATCACCCCTACACTTGGAAATTCAATTTAAGCTCTTAAACTCTTGTTCATCGTCCAAAGTATTTTTAGTTGGTGAATTTTTAGATGAAATTGCTCACACATCTTTCATGCGACCGTTAATACTTCTTGAGGTACTAACGACCGATTACAAAATGTGTTTGCACATTAAGGCGTAATTCCTCGTCTTGTAATGCCTAAGGCTTTTTAGCAGTGACAGTGTTTCCACTGTTTTAAGCGTTAAAGTTCAGAGTTAGGGAAGAGAAAAATCAAACTATACAAGGCCTTATACAGGCCAAAGGTTAGCACCAACCATTCAAAAAATTTATCGTGATATGGTAGGGTTGGTGAAAGAATGGAGTGTAGAGAAATGAAATGAGAAGCACACGAGACCGTGTGGAGATAGAAGAGGTATACGGTCTCGGTGGAGGAGGAGAATGGCGGAAGAGAGAAAGAAGTGTAGTACGAACTTGAGGGTGTAAATTGAGTGAATAAATTAGCACAAATTGTGATGAGCGATGTGTTAAAAGTGATTGTGCTAATCTATCAACCCGTCGAGAAATGGGGTCAAATCCCTCAAGATTCGCAAGAAAACATGGATACGTTGAACTTGGTAAACCATCCATTGAAAATGGAAGCGTGACGGATTCTTGCGCGGTCGAAACGATAGAAAGGACGAAGGGGATTGATTTAGGAGGAGTCTCATTCTCACCTAAGTAAGCGTATTTAGGGTGAGACGGCAAAAGCTTGAATTCGAGTTTTGGAGGTGAAACAATTGAAGGTAAAATTGGTGAAACTGTCTCAAACTCGAAGGATTCCATCAATGGTTTGAAATGACTGTAACCAACCGAGTCTGATGGTTCAACTAACCCATCTGAAAATTCAAAGGACTCAAAATCGGGCGGTGAGTCTTCAAAATCGTCCGCAAAAGTGAAACACTCATAATCGTTATCAGTTGTGAGAACTGTGTCAGATTCAAGGAGGGACGCACTAGTGGCATCAAAACTGCTGTGATTGAACAGAAATTTTTCAAGCTCACAGTCCTCATGCGTGATCTCTTGCGTGGTCGGAACGATGGAAAGGATGAAGGGGGGTGATTTAGGAAGTATAACAGTTAAAGGTTCTGGATGATGAATTGGAAAATCCGACTCATCAAACAAAACCGGTTCATCCTCAATACTATCCTCAATACTCCCTTCAATACTATCCTCATAATTCTCCTCAAAAGTTATCTCATCCATGCAATTATCATCAAAATCAATACGCATATGATGTTCGGGAGAAACATTTAATGACTCGAGATGATGAATTGGAGAGAAAAATTCAGTCAAATCTGCGGGTTCATCATCCAAAATATTCCCTGCGTCAATATCCTCAATCAAGTGAAAATCAATTTTTTCAGACACCTCATCAAAAGCATGGATATTTATCAATTCAGGTTCTAGATTGGAGGTGTAAAGTTTAAAAGGATTAAGTGTGGTTTCACTCGAAAGGGACCCTTCACAATCTGGCAAATCAAGTACTACAAAGTCGCACAACTCATTAAATGTTTTATTTTCAACTGGTGAATCATTTGAGACACTTGATAGACATTCAAAACCGGAGTTGTGTGATTCAATTGGTGATGGGTAGGTTTGATTTGGAAGGGTGCACAGCTCACTCTCTCCACTCAAATTCTCAATCTGTCCAACCGCCTTATCATACATTGGAATTTTTAGAGCTAGTGGGAAACTAGCTACCGGTTCACTAGGTTGCATAAGGGCGGTAATGGACGCATCCAAATTCCTCATCTGTTGGTTTGTCGCTACAATATAAACTTCCAACGACTTTTCCAGACTAGACATGGGTTGTGAAGAGGTTTCAATAAAAGATTCAAAATTGTTTGGATACGTGAATCTCCCAACTGGTTGTATAGAAGCGATGTCTAAGGAAGGTGCGAAAGTCGGGTAGGACTGGTAGGAATTGAATGGTTGGACAGGAGTAGGATCAACATTTGGATAAAAAGGTGGATGGGCTTGTTGATCCCAAGAACTGGAAGTGTTGAAAGGAGTGAAAGATCGGTTACGAGATTGTTCAATATGCTCAGCAATAGACATGGGTTTCGAAGTTACAACAGGACTCGAAGAAGGGGTATCAACGTAAGAAGGTGGTGAAGGTTGAAACAGTTGATATAAAGTGGATTGCGGAGTCCAACTGTTTCTCCTAGATACTTCTATTCGATCTTTCAAAGAAATTTTGGGCATGGAGGGGCCGTCCGTAATTCGACCAAAACAATTCGCGTATGAAGCAATGTTTGGTTCAGGGTACCAAAGTTCAGCAAGAGTTTTGGGAGGTGGGGTACCCATGATGTAAGAAAGGAGAAGAAAAAGAATGTGGGTGCAGAGGATTCCTTAGCGATAAGTAGCAAGTTTTTGTAAAAATTTTCTGTTTTGCGTTTTATTTTTTTATAAAGAGCCTTTTGCAAAAAGATTTTTAATAAGAAGCTTAGACACACGTTCAATCAATCACAATGTGCACAATCAAGCCTAGATCTAAGGTCATCTAGGTCAACTAGACTGCTCCTAACTGTTCCAAAGGGCAAGTTGTGAGGACCTCAAATCGCCTCTTCACCGCCAATTGTGGCCAGGTAAGCACAAGTAAAGAGAGGAGGGATCTGCTCACGAATCACCGTCAGACGGGCCTTTTAAAATTACCTCTCCCACTTGTCTAGCCTAGGCACCACAAAGTCTGGTTTAGATAAACGATCGATGCCTACAACTATTCTTTTGTCCTATTGAGCGCGACAGTCCTTAAGGCTGAGTCTAATTTTTTTTTTAATTAATTCAATTGTCAATGCAATATGCTTTTTTTTTGTGATTTTTGGGGTCCTAGGAAGGGTAATGAAATCCCCACCCAATCTGGATTGGTGTTCAAGCCTCTTAAAGTCAATTTAAAATATGCAAAGCAGTAAACACAATCAAACACTTGCCAAAAAAAATTTTATTTTTTATTGCGACGCAAAAAAGCCTGCACAAGATCAAGTTATTGGAGAAGGGGAGAAGTTTTTGCGTAAAGAACCCTGCAGGAAAATTTTTCTGAGGAGTTTAAGGGGTTACAGAGAAGATATGAAGGCTTACAGAGGGGTTTCGGGTTGCTGACGTCAGCAACCCGCGGTGGATCCGCGGTTAAAAGCTGCCTCGGGCGGCGGTTCCGCGGTCGGGAAAAAGAATCAGGCCTCCAATCTTTTTCTGTTACTCTGTTGTGGTACTCCTCGGTTGTTCAGATCTGCTGTTTTCTGTTTCGCTCTCAGGATTTTTCCAGATCTGAATTTGTTTGTCTATCCTGCACAATTCAAATGAAACACCCTTCAAAGTATAACAAGATGATAAATTTTTATATATTTTTTTATTTTTCAGTTTTTATGATTTTATGATTTTATATTAACCCGAAATTGCAAAAAGAAAATAACTACGCCATCCCCGGCAACGGCGCCATTTGATTGGTGAGAGATTTTGTATGTTTCAAAATCAAAGAATATTTAACCGCAATCAAGAACGACATCGCTTGGTAGCTAGACGGTGAGTACGGGTCGGTCCACAGGGATTTTGTGTATTCTCAATTTGTTCTAACGAGTTAATTACAAACGGTGTTGGATTGATTATCACTAAAAACTAAAGTTGATCTAGACTAGGATTAAAACCTTGCTAGGGTTAGGTTTAGGTTAAGTTTGGAAAGTCAATATTTCTCACCGCTTTCTATGCCCTAATTAAGATCTATTAGGAGTTATGGTAATAATTAATAAAGTGGATTGGAGCCATCGGGAAGAACTAGGTTTCTTCCTCTAGGTTCTTGTCCTTCCTTTCTCAATTCTTACCCTAACCTCCATGGAAAACATACGCAATCGGTCTTTTATACTATGGTATCACCTCTACCTCGTGGAATAGGGTGCCGTAGAGAGCGGTGTGTGTATGTATGCATGGAGTCCTATATAAAAATATGTGATGGGCAGAAAGGGGTGGGAGATTTTCATCTCTCAAACCTTCCCTATTCCTAACCCTAACAAGTGAGGAACTACTCACTCATTAGGGAATTGATAAACATGTTCTAAACTAATTAACTAGGGCAAATAATAAAAATTATACTAAGGCAGAAATAAAATTAAGAACTAAGGAAAATAATAAAAATCTTAATTTATTTGATGGCTCTCTCCAAACATTTACACCGAATTAAAATTCTGAATAGATGAAATAAAAAGAGGCATACCTCAAAAAGAGGTTTAAGGCTTCTATTTATAGATCATAGAAACCATAGGGTTACATTCGATACATATCTGCATTTTCAAAATTACCCTAAGAAGACTAGTTAACGCACCGCCACCACAGACTTTTTTAGCACCGACACGCGCTTATAATGGCCGCGGAACCGCGGCCATAAGCTTGGTTTGGCCGCGGTTCCGCGACCATCTAGTGGGCTTGTGGGCTGGTTTCTTCAGGGCTTCTGTCTGTTGCTTTTGGCTTCTTATTTCTTCACTTGGTTTCTCAGATTGTCTTCTAGATTTCTTCCAGATTTCCACAGTGAATAATGTCGTGGACTTTACCGTTTGCTTCGTGTCGAAGTCTTGAAACTTGCACTGCCTTTGTACTTTGTGAACTTGTTCATTGATCTTCATTGTTCCTCAAAATGTAGGCATGATCAAGATTCTACCATTTATTAGTCGTGGTCTCACTTTTGTATCATCTTTTCATCAATTTCACTGTTTTTGTTCCGAGAACTTGTAACCTGCAACTATATAGCAGACATGGATCAAACACACCTATTTATTTGTAAAATGAATAAGAATGGGGAATATAATAATGCAAAATTATGATATGAACAATCGACCGCATTATGGTCGTGCCCTAATAAAAGAATATATATAATACGGAAGCGGTGGCCATAAGTTGGAGCTCATCCCAAACAAATGAATACATCAAAATAAATCAAAACTGTACAAACAATCGCACATGGGGCTATCCGTCATGACAATCCATCTAAACCATCTCAAAAATATACATACCACAGAAATAAGTAACACAAGCAAGTGTGCAATCTCGTCTAATTGAACATATAGCAATTAGACGACAATCAACAACACACATGCAAACGACGGATCATTAAATAATGCCAAAATTTCCATCGAAAGCTTTTCCGTGATTACCCAAATGATCAAACATAACATAACAAAATCTCGGCAAAATCAAACAGGTCTAAAAATCCTAATTCCATGAATCCAAGCAACTGAAGAAAAATGAAGCCAATCATAGATTACAAAACCGCCCATGTCAGGCCAAACTCATTTTCTAGTGGTTTTGGTTTTTGGAATGGGCTCGTTTTTGCTATGGGTAATTTTGACATCCAGAAGAGACTTCTTCACAATTAAAAGAGTTTGAAAATCCCAACAGAAACTTCGATATGTAGAATTAGTTACGGAAAAATTTCGGCTTCGAAATTATCACATTGTCTAAACCTAGTTCTAGTGTTTGGGTTGGCTTTGATACCATTGAAAGGGTCGGTCAGTGCAGCGAAAATTGGCTGTGGCGTCCATAGGTATCTTAATAGCTAATTTTTACGTGATCCCCTCGCGACGGACTACAACCCACAGGACCAATCCGCATGAGATATCCTGGGGGTAAGAGCTTGCGCTTCGCCACTACTGTCACACAGTGAGAACCTCCAATCGGTCGCATCCCTACCTAGTAGCTCTAAGACCATTAAAAGTTCCTAGTACCCTTACCGCTACAATCGTGACCAATGCGGAATTGAAAAACAAAATTTTTTACGGGAGTACTAGAAAGTAATCCCTAGCGATCGATCCAAACACTAAACTAGAAAACATGTATGCAAGATTTAGGAATTACAACCTTTGATGCGTATCTACCCAATCGTGGAAGACCCCTCCAATCTCCTCGTAGGCCATCAAGAACAAGCTTGAGAAACGACCACCATTATCGAAGATGATCCATCCGAGAGTACCGATCCAAGCTCCGGCTTCATCTAGTGAAACAACCGACGCTTCAAGCTTGCAAGAAATGGAGAGTGGAGATATAGAAATTTTCCACTCTCATTTTCACTCTCAAACTAAAGCTCAAGAGAGCAAATGAAGAAGGAGGATGATGAGAGCATGACATAATAAAAAATGAGCTAAGGTTTGCATGTTGTGTATCAATGAATGAGAGAATAAGATTGGCTTCATAATTTTTTCCACACAATAAAAATATCACAACCATTTTTCACTTAAACAAATAAAGCCCATCCCTCTCTACATTCCCACAACCATACCTAAGGCCACCTCACCCTCCACCTCATTTTCTTGAATATTCATAAATGAATATTCACAAATAGGGTGTCCTCCTTCTAAAAGTATTTCCGTATAAATACGGAATATTTTCCGATATACGTATCAAAATACATATATGCGTATCTGTATAAAAATACGAATAGCCAATAGAGAAAATGAATAGTGAACAATAATACTAGAATACATATATTAAATATATATATATATATATATATTATTAAATCTAAACTTTATTCAATAATCCAGTTTAATCCTAAACCGGCTAGTATTATCAACCGTCCGATTAAACTCAGTGTAGCTTGTACACGCATTTAATCGGACCCCTGTATGTACCAATATACGTCATCTACATCATATCGTCCGAACTGGGAAAACACACTGTGTGGGACTCTAAAAACTCGAAAATATGCCGGCAGTGATTTATTGGATAAATCCAAAAACCACAAGCACACAGCGGCACTAACTGTACGTAACGGCTACCCAGGTATATGCCAAAAGGGAGGTCGACGATAAAGTCTGTTCGTACCCTACTGAGCCTGAATGTGACAATCTCTGTATACTCCGGTCTCTTCATCTAAGGATATCGCATACCGGGTATAAGGGGTGGATAACGTCAGACCCCTAATAACCCGATAAATCATGCCGGAGTCAAGCTCATCACCAACCGAGAAACTACTAAACTCCTATCAGTAGATCTTATCCACCGTGGCCACGGAAATAATTTAGGGTGATTTT